>OU383773.1:145742790-146942790 GCA_910950805.1 Acrocephalus scirpaceus scirpaceus
CGGGCGGGGACACGGGTGGCCGGGGAGGGCAGCGGGAGGGGACAGGGGTGCCCGGGGAGGGCAGCAGGCCGGGGGCTGCCGTCGGGCTCCGGGCGTAGCTGTCGGTGGAGCTGCCGAGCTACCGGCTCCGTCGCCTCTTCATGCCTGGCCACTTACTCCCGGTGCTGGGGCCAGGCTTTGGCCAGCAGCCTTGCCTGAGTTTGCCAGGGGTCCCAAAATACGCGCCAGAGCAGATTGAGGACGGGCTAGTGCTGGTTTTAGCTGCTGGGCTGGTCTCGGTGTGTGCGAGGGGTGAGCCCAGGGCATGGACACCGCTCCCGAGCGCTGCATAGCCCAGACCTGCCCCCTCTCAAATTCCACAGAACCCAGCTCCGCTGTCAGAGACCGGCCCAACTTTCTGTACAGAAACCCGGGAATACCTTACGCTTCCCAAATGTGGCTGGGTGCGTTTCTGCCGGAGCCACGGAGCATCCCCCGGGTTGTCACAGCACTGTGACAAACTTCTCCCCCTGCACACCCCATCATCCCCGGCTGCTGCTCCCGGGCCCGTCCCGGGCTGCCTCGGCTCCATCCCTACGGGAAGCGGGCACAAATCCTGCCCCGAGTACCCAGGTCCGGCCCCTGCCCGCGGGTGCCAGCTTCTACTCTGCTTGTTTGTTTGTTTGTTTTTAAGAAGACGCGAATTTGTTTATAAAATTGACTTGTGGCCCTTTGAAACAAATTGTTATTAACCTTCCCCTTCTGAGCGTTTCATAATCACAGATGTTAGTTTGGAAATGATATCCAAACATCCCAGGGGTACTTTTGATAGCTGCATGGGCGGGGATTGAATGTGGCGGTCGGATATTAAATCAGCGGGATACAGAATTACTTTTTTTTTTTTTTTCCACAAACCCGAGCTAGCTAAATAGTTTCCCCCTCTAACTCTGATATGCATTTCACAATCAATGGCGCGGACATTTGCATATATCGTGCCTGGATGTGGGTTTGTACATCGCATGTGCCACACATCCTGCGTTAACGGGGAGCGGAGGAACACCTTCACCAAACCTCAGTGCTCAGATGCTCATTGAACAGAGTTACGGGAAAATACGCTTAATTAATTACACGGAGGGGCTGGTTGGCGCGGGCAAGTGCAGATGTATTTTTATTCGGCCCTGAAATACTTTCCTGGTTTGGTTGTTCTGTTTGATTAGTTAGTTTAGGTTTTTTTCTCTTTAATTTTTTTTTTAAAACTAAATTCTTCTGCTCTGGCTGGAAGGGAAGGAGCCTGCCTCGCTAGATGGGGGAGGGAAATCTCAGGGAGAGTTGCCTGCCAGGATAAAAACGCTGCCAGCCGTGTGACTCCAGGGCCAATCCTGCCTCTGCCCTTGCCCCGGCGCAGCCGGGTTTTGGAGGAGGCTGTGGCTCGGCTTTGGGGCTGTTGTGGGTTGGGGTTGGGGTTCTGCCTTTTCCAAAACAAAAAGGCTACTTCAGAAAGGGCTTGTTGCTTTGCTAAAACTGCAAAAGGAGCTCGTGCGGCAGCTCCTCCTGTTAAAATAATTTTAAATTTTAAATTATCGAGGGCTAATTCAGCTGTGCCGTCCTTCCCGAGCCAGCGGGGAGCCGCTGCCCGGGCGTGGGAGCGCGTTCTGGACGGCGCACGGGAAGCAGCAGCAGCCTCTCAAAGGGTGGCGAAGGCAGCAGCGGAGCGAGTCCCTCCGAACCTGCGCCTCTTCGCATGCAAGCACTCCCCAACATACCGGAGGCAGGTGAGGAGTTCGGCCCATGCGAGGCACTCGCTGCTCCCACTGAAAGCACGGCTTACCAATGGCAAATATTTTGTCTTCTGGTCTGGATAAAATCCAAGCAACAGCGAGATATTGTCTGCCCTTGCTCCACAGATTGGGCTAGCTTGGAGAAGTTTCACTACAATTTTTTTTTAACCTAAAACTACATATTCCTGCTGGAACATCTGTTTTCTGTTCCCAACATTTCTCATAGACTGGGTGAGGACAGGTGGAAACTCCACTTCTGCCTGCTCTCTTAGGAGCAGGACCAAATTTTCCCCCACTGCAGGTTTAGTGACCTCCCCAAAAAATACAAATAATATCTCCGTGAGACTTATCCACCCTCGTGTAACACACCCACGGTGCCGTTTTGTACGGTCGGACAACGGAAGATATTTTTAAAACCAGATTCAAAACTCTTCTTAAGTCCCCACTGCCATCGATTTTCTCCCAAGGGATTATAAATCACCTGCCTCCAATAATGGAGGTGACCAAAAAAAGAAATATATATATATATCTCAAAAGCAGGCAAACCAGAGAGGCTGGGAAAATAAAGCAAGATGGGAAGCAGGAGCCCGCAAGTATCCTGGTAGCATCCCCGCACTCAGCCCTGGTTCCAGCTCCTCCGGGCAGGTGAAGCCCTTGGTGCTCCATCCCAGCAGCAGCTCCGCTCCTGGAGAATTTTGCCCCTTGCAGAATATATCCCAAAATAGGAGTTTGAAAAAATTAAAATTCAAAATAAAATTTTAAATACACCTCCCCCCCCCCCCGCCCCCCATTCTCCTTGGTTTTGTCTGGGAGCGTGTCCCCTGCAGCAGGAGCGACCCTGAGGGGGAGTGAGGCTCTGCCCTTCCTCCCTCTCCTGCCTGCCGAAAGCTATTTCGGAGCTCTTGTGCCCTTTGTCGCAGCAAGGCCGATGATCGTTTTATTTTTGTCCAGCCTGTCCTAAAATCGTGGTACTGTCATTTCCCGGGGCTGCCAAGTATTTTACAAGGTGCCTGGTTTCGTGGCGTGGCATCGGCAATATTCCTTCCCCTCTTCCCGAGCTCCACGGTTACGTGTTTTTCTAGCAGAGGTTTTCCAAACGCAGCCTGTCAGAGCATCACACCACCGGGTATTTAAAGTCTTGAAAAGGTGAAACCTGTTGACAGTACGTGAGATTAAAGAGATTTTCCTTTCCGTTTTCAGCTCCTTTTTGAGCAGGAGGAGGAGTGCCCGAGAGGGGCTCGGTGCCGGCTGGCGTTCGTCCTCTCCTTCAGCCTAGGAATGAATCCCCCAAAGTTTCCTCATTAAATCAAAAGGCTGAAGAAACGCCTGGCTGCAAAACCACCTCTCTCATAAATCGCCACGGATTTTACTGCCCCCACCGCCCCCACACACCCCTGTAAAGAACTGAAACTACGAAATACTTCTAATTCCAGCTCCAACGCTCAGAAAGTGCAGTCTGAAGGCTTTATGAACATTTAGGGATACATATTCCCGAACAGCTCCATTGTAACGGGTTTGATTTCGTAATAAAGTGGGTTCTTCGGGTTTTTTTTTTAATTATTATTATTTAATGCAGTCCTCGAGAATCGAAACACACAAAATGCAGCGAGAATGTTCACAATGTTGAGAACACAGTTGTAAATAGAAACATTCATATTTCATCCGATTATAAATATTTGATACTGCAATTGTAAAATGCACATGTTTTATAAACTGGAGAGAAGAAAAAAAAAATCCTTTGCTTTCTTGCTAAAAGGCAAAGTCATTTAATCCTGGCTCCTAAGCAGCTGATGGTTATTCACAGAATTTAAAATTACAGTTTTTATTTTATAGGTGGATTCTTTCCTTCCTTTTTTTTTTTTTCCTTTTCTTAATTTTATACTACTATGTACAGTGTGTATCTATTAGAGCTGCAAAATAAAGAGGTTTTAAGGCAAAGCGAGAAGTTTCCCCCCCCCAAACAGCGTCGCAGGCGAACCCGTTCCGGAGCAGCCGCCCAAGCACACCCAGGCCCACGCGGGACAAATCCCCCTCCGCAGCACGGAGAGGGACCCCACGCTCCGGGACCAACGGGTTCAACGCAGCACAGCGCCTCGAACCCCCCCAAAACCCCGATTTCGGGGAGGTGTCTGCGTGAGGAGGGGGGGTGTGGGGAGAAACCCCCAGCCGCACGCTGCCACGGAGCGTGGCGCCAGCGGGGACCGCGCTGCGGAGGGGAAGGTACAACTAAAAATGGGATTTTTTTGGGGGGGCTAAAACGCTCCCAAATGTTTCGGGGAGTTGATGTCGGAGCAGAGCCGGGTCCCATCTCTCGGCAGCCCTTGGCGGAGGGGCAACGGGGCCGTGAGGGAGCAGCATCCCGGAGAGGCTCCCGCTTTTCGGAGATGGGGTTCCCGAAGTTTTCCCAACAAGTTGGAAGGGGGGCGGGAGGGGTGGTGCTAACCCCATCTCTATCCAGCATCCACGCCTGCATTCCGCATTCACGGCGCCCGTGGCTCTCGCTGGCGGTGATGAAGGAGTAGAGGCTCAGGAAAGGACCCCGGACATGTTTCAAGACGATGCTTTGAGATTCGTTTCCCTAACGTTACTTATATGTTTTCTTTCTTTTAAAATTCAATTCTCCTCGTCTATCCCCAAAATCAGCCCCAGACACCCCAACTCCAACTCAAAAAAAAAAAAAATTGCAAAAACACTACAACCACCACCAAAAAAAAAAAAAAAAAAAAAAAAAAAAAAAGGGGAAAAACAAAAGAAAAGGTTAGGGGTGGGGTGAAAAAAAAAAAGGTAAAACTCATAGAACAAATAGGAGAACTATTTATTCGGTTCACAGTCGTGTGAAATGCAGCAATAAAAATCTTTGGACTTCAGCAAAAGTTGTTTTTAATTTTCTTTTTTGAATTTCAAAAAACAGCGTCCAATGTCCATTTAAACTGCGCTTAAGTCTATAAAAAAGTAACTTAAGCTTAAAAAAAAACCTTAAAGATAGCATCTAAAAACTCCATACAACCAAAAAAACAAAACAAAACAAAAACAAAAAACCTAATGAAACCAAATAACAAGCCCAAACCCCGAAACCAAAACCAACCAACCAAAAAAAAAAAGAATTATAATCAGATATCTTGGATTTTTACACCACCTTACCTGTAAATTATATATACATAGAATATTGCAGAATTATATCTAATACACAATATTTTCACTATTAATGCTGGTATAATCTTTATACACTGGCCCTTATGTTTCTTTTTTATTTTTTTAATTAAATTATTGCATTGTATAAACTTTGACTGCAAACGGCCCCCCCACCCCTGCCTCCCCCCTCCCTCCCTCGCTTCCCTCCCGCCCCCCCTTTCCCTCGGCTATTCACTGTCCGACTTGCCGTCTTTCGCCGTGGTGGAGTGGTTGTAGAGCCCCTGGGCCATGAGGTGCACTGCCAGGGAGTTCTTACTGCCCGTCGCCTTCTTGATCTTGGCTCGTTTGTTCTGGAACCAGATTTTGATCTGGGACTCGTTGAGCCCGAGCTCCTGGGCCAGGCTCTGCCGCCGCTGCTCCGTCAGGTACCGGTTCGTCTGGAACTCGGCCTTGAGTCTCTGCAGCTGCTCGGCGGTGAAGGCGGTGCGAGGCCGCTTGTCCTCCTTGTTGGGGTTCTTCTTCTTTGGTTTGCGGGAGCGGGGACCTACGGCCGGGCGAGAGGAGAAGCACCGACACCGCCGCGCTCTGCTGCGGGCAGAGCTCCCGCCTGGGGGGCACCCACCCTCGGCAGCACCACCCCCTCGGAGGGAAGGAACCCCGCTTTGTGCCTCCGCTGCTAGGGATGCTCGGAGGCGGCCGAACGGGAACCGCAGCCCCCGGCGCCCCCGCAGCCCCCGCTCGCTGCCCGGCTCCCCCCCGGCCCCTTCCTCCCCGGCCAGAAACGCCGCTACCGAGCCCTGTGTCCCGGGAATGCCCGGCAAGGAAAGCTTGCACCGGGAGCAGAGGCACGGAGATAAATTTTATACCCTAAACAGGTTTTTTTTGTTTGTTTGTTTGTTTAAGAAAACCTCTATACTTTTTTACTCTTTTTTTTTTTTTTTTTTTTTTTTGGTGTGTGTGTGTGAGTCGCGATAAAAATTCTAATGGAAATCCTCTTGCAGTTTACTTGGCCAGAAGCATTCTGCCTCTCCGCTGCAGTGCCCATATGGCGCTGCACGGCCCGATCCGAATCGCCGAGATTATTCTCGAGAATATTATTCTCGGCAGCACAAGGAGCCTTTTCTGCCCGGGCCGAGCCATTGTGAGGATGTATGTTAATTAAATATTAACAAAGGAGAGCACTGGAGAACAATGGAGTAAATTCCAATTCAGGTCTGAATATTACCTCTGAGTAAGAGTTTGTTTTCAGATATTACGAACTAATTTTCATCTCGTTTTACGATCCCTTCCTCAGCTAGCCGACTCCCGGGTGAAAATCCTACCTCGTTGCTTTTGTAAAAGAAAGACCCATATTTTTTTTTCTTTTCCCCGGGAGCAGATCTCCTGCCTGATGTTTCCCATGCCTTCCTCCAGTGTTTTCGACTTGTTTATAACCGGGGTTTTACCGATCTGCCGGAGCCAGCCCTCCTGTCCCCGCGGTAGCGAAAGGACATTTTACACTCTGCTTGTTATTTTTAATTTTTTTTTTTTTTTTTTTAGATAATTTCAGGACGATCTGCCCAAACCCTTGCCAAGGGACAGACTCTGCCAAAGAAGTTTCCCAGCTCTTGGAAATGTCTTCCGGCCCCCACAGAGCTGACCTACAGCATATGGGGGGGAAATTAAAAAAAAAGAAAAGGAACGGCGGCGGCTCGGAGGCCTCTTTTAGAGAAATAAACGATCGAGGACTGGTTTTGGCCAAAAAAGACAAATCAAAACAAGGCGAGGCCTACGGAAATGCCACCTCCCCTTCTCAAAACCCAGCGTGTGGGGGGGGTTTCCCGGCAGGGAAAAGGAGAGCTCGCCGGGAGGATGAGCGGGGAGCCCGAAGACAGTTTTTTATTCCTCCGTCTTTGATAAAACTCATCGGCTGGTGGGAAATGCCCCGAGCCCAGGCGGCCTCAGCTCCGCCGCGGCGGCGGCGGGGACAGAGGGAGGGACCCCGGTTGCCTCCTCGTCCCTGAGCTCCGCGCACCCCCAGCCGACCTTCATCTTCAAGCATTTTCAGGCCATTTTAAGCAACTCTCCCACCCGCCAAAAAAAAAAAAAAAAAAACCAAAACCCCAAACCCAAAAAGCAAAACCCAAACAGAAAAAAAAAAAAAAAAAAAAAAAAAAAGAAACAAACACCAGAAGAAGACGGAGAGGGAAAGGGGAGCGGGGTCTTTTCCACGCCGCTTCCCGGCCTCGCGGGCGGGCGGCGGCGGCCCGGGGAGCCCAGGGAAGGGGCTGCGGCCGTGGGGAGCGGGGCTGCGGCGGGGCAGCGCTTACCTGAGGAGGGCCGGTCCGAGTACCGCGTGCAGTACACCCAGGCGGGCCACAGCATGGGCTGGTTCCCGGCGTTGGAGCTGGCCTGGGAGCTATCCGAGTCCGAGCTCACCGACAGGTCGCCGCCGCTCAGCCCCCGCGCCTTCAGTGCCGCCTCCAGCGCCGCGGGGTCCCCCCCCTTCTTGGCGGCCCCGTGCAGGGCCAGCCCGGCGGGGCCGCCCTCCCCCCGGCCCGGCGAGCCCGCCCCGCCGCCGGGCAGCGGAGCCCCGGGGGCCGGCGCCGCGGCGGGGCTGCGGCGGCTCTCCGCGCCGGGCCGCCGGGGCTCTCCGTCGGGGCCGCCCGCCTCCTTCCTCCGCCCGAACTCGGGCCGCAGGATGTTGTCGATGAAGAAGTTGGTGATGCGGTGCGGGTGCGGGTGGGGGTGCGGGGGGTCACCGGGGGGGAGCAGCAGACCCCGCCGCCCGCCGCCGCCGCCGGGCTCCGCGTCGCCGCCGGACTCCTGCGGCTCGGCCGCCTCCTCCCGGGGGCTCCGGCCGCCCTCCTCCATGCTGCGCGGCCGCCCCGCCGACGGCTCCGCTGCCCGCCTGCCGCCGACCGGGCGCTGCCGAGCGCTGTCTGTTGTTGCTGCTGCAGTCGGTTGTTCTTTATTTTAATTTTTTAATATATATATTTATATATATATATATGTATATATACACGCACACACAGGTGTCTATTTGCTTTCGTTTCTCCTGGCTTCGCCCGGCATTCAAAATCCAGAGTTTGAAAAAAAAAATTAAAATTAAGAGTAATTTAAAAAAAAAATTAAGAGACAAATGCAGGGAGACCCGCAAGTCAGCAGCCGAGCCTGCACCACTTCCAACTTTGCCAAAAAAAATGAAAACACAGGGGCTCCGGTCCTCCCGCCGCCGCTCGCCGCCTCCCGCCGCCGCTCAGCCGCTCGGTCCCGCGGCGCGCTGCCGCCTGCTCCCCCGGCCGCCGCCGCCGCCGCCGCGCCTCATCCGCGGAGGAAAAATTAGCGATAATAAAAATAATAATAATCGCGGAGCGAAGGGGGGGTGCGAGAGAAAAAACGAAGCGCCGGTGTCGGGGCGGGGTGTAGGCGGGCTCTCAGCAGCCGGTGTCCCGCGGAGGGCAGGGCGGTGAGGGGCGCCCCGCGGGGCTCCGGCCGGCAGCGCCTCGCCCCGCGCCGCCCCGCGCCCGCACATGCGGGGGCCGCCGCGGGTGGGGGGGGCGTCCCGCCCTGCCCTGCCGCCCGCCCTGCGCCGCGCTACGCCCCGGCGGCCGCCGCCGCCGCGCCCGGGCACTTCCACTCGGGTTGTTGTCCTTTAGGTTTTAACGGGGCCCCCGCCGCTGACGTCGCCGGCCCGGGCGCTCCGACACGTGCCTCGGGCCAATGGAAGCCGGGCCAGCGCACACGTGGTGCGGGGCGCCCCGGTAAGTGACAGCGCCCACGCCCCTCCCCCGGACGGGCCCGGCCGCCGCGGGGATGCGCGGGGGGGAGCCGGGGGTGCCCCGCAGCGGGGAGCGCACCGCTGCCCCCCGCCCGCCCGCGCCCCCCGCCCCGCACCGGCCATGGGTTTTCGGGGGTTTAATCGCCCCGGTGTTTACCGGGGGAGGGGGCCCGGCATCCCACAATTCCTTGCAGAAACGCATAAATAATATTAAGCGAGCGGCGGCGATACAAAGGGGTCCGGGGGGGGAGGAACAGGCCCGGCCCGGTGCCCGAGGGCTGCCCGGGGGTTGCGTCTCCTCCCCGCAGCGCGGTTCGGCAGTAATTGACTCGTCCTTCCCGCAGCCGGACAGAACCTTTTGATCTGTCCTGACTGCTCCCCAAACGGCGTCGCGGCGCCGTGCTGCCCCCCTAAACGCCGGCCCGTCACCCTGTGGACCCCCCAAAAGCCTTTGCCTCTTTAGGACGGGAAAGCTGCCGCAGCCGCTTTGCTTGTGTTTAGGGAGAAATACCCGAAACAAAATTAGGGAGCGAGGTGCGGCTGGACGGACGAAGGGCTGGGGGGGCTGAACAGGTTGCGGGGCTCGGATCCTCCGCGGGGAGCACGAGAGAGGAGCGAGAAGGCGGGAGAGGGTCCTGCCCCCACAGCCGACCCCAGAGCCCTGTCCGGGGCCCGCACGGTGCCACCGCCCCGACGGGGCGCACACCGAGGAGCTGCGCGGCCCCGCCGAGGGCCGAGCAGGGTCGGGAGGTGTTGGCTCGGCCCCAGAGTCCTCCGCATCCCGACCGCCGCCTCTCCCCCTAAGTGACGTTTTTATTTGGAAGTGGCTTCCCTGCGGTGACACGCATCACTCGCCACCTGGAAGGAAAGGGACAGTGAGCCTTTCCTCTCTTCTTCTTTTCCTTTTTCTTTCCTCTTTCTTTCCCTTTTTTCTTTCCTTTTTCTTTCTTTCTTTCTCTTTTTCTTTTCCTTCATTCTTTCATTTGTATTTAATTTTAAATTCATCTCCCTATTTTCTTTGTATTTCGCAGCGGGTCAGATCCACCAGCGAAGACCAGCGGTGGCCGATCCAAAGTTGTTTTGCTCAAACAAGCACCCAGAGGTTAATTTCTTCAAGAGCCCCATGAAAAGCGATTAGCCTGTCTCCAAGAAGTATTTTCTAATTACTTGGAAGCTCTCGCTTTACTACTACCCCATAATTAAACCTGTTCAAGGTGCTGCACTTCAAATATTTCGCTCCCGGGCGGACCCAAGTTACCGATAAAAACTTTAAACCTCCTTGAACCCCTCGTTACCTGCCCGCTCTCTGCCGGTACAGCGTTAACCTTCCCATTCGTTATCCCGCTCCTTTGCGGGGATATTTCTACCCAGCATAGGACAGGGAGGAGAATTCCTGAGGTAAACTCCGAAGTAGGAGATAAACAAAGCTGTACAAAACAATTACTGCATCTGCCTGTCCTCTGACAATAATCCAGCACCTCAGGTATGCAGAGGCAGCGGGGGGCGGCGGGGGGTGAAGGGGTGATCTGATACAGAACAGAAGAAATCTGAACGGTCTAATTTTTTTTTAATTTTTTTTTTTTTACCCAGGTTTTTTTTATCTGGGAGCTCAATCTCTGTAGAAACATTCCCCAGCAGCTCTCCTGCTCGCCGGTCCGCGGTCGCCTCGCAAGCGCCATCGCGGTGTGCGGGGGCTTTTCCTCGGGAACCACTGTGGGTCATCGAGAGAGGTGGCTGGAAAATGGGAGTTTGGCTTCGTTTGCTTCTGTGCTTCAGCCTCCCCTCGCAGACCTAGTGCCTGCAAATGTCACCTCTCTGCGCACCAGCCATATTTCTTTTCCTTATGCTCTCCGCGTAGTTTCAACGAGGCTCATTCCACGCGGTGTCCATTTAAAAATTTATGTTTTCCCTCCCTCAAATAGGTGAGGGTGCGGGTGCAGCGGAACCCCCACACCGTGCCATTTGCTCGGCGCTTTTGGCACTGAGAACTTTAGGAACGAGATGACAACCAAGGAGCTCGGTGCGGGGAAGGAGGGAGGGAGACTGCGGCCGACCTCCGCCCGCCGGCGGGCAGCGGGCAGGCTCCGCGGCCGGGGCCGGGCTGCGGGAGGCTCCTGGGCTGTTTGTGCCGAGCAAACCCTCCTTCCAGCTTTTCCCCACACTGGGGAAAAAAAAAAAAAAACCCAAACCAAACCAAAACAACAAACCCCGAGGTGCTGGAAAGCCAAAATGCCCAGAGTGGCAGTGGAAGCCCAGGGAGGTGCTGCACCTCCCGTTCTCCCAGCGTGTGGAATGACTGCCTGCAAAACGCAGGCATGCACCAAATTTCCCCGGGTTTACTACAGCGATTCCCCCTTTTCCAGCCAGTCCCTGCCCGCGCTGCCGGGGGAGGTCTGGCAGCCCGTGGGCACAGCCTGGGCACATCGCCGCCGCCCTGGCAGCCCCGTGTGCCTCCCGCTCACACCCGGCACCACTTTATTTTTTCCAAGCGAAGCCTTTGAGGCAGCTTTGCCAGCGCGTTGGAGCTGCTGGCGGAGGATGGAGCAGAGGGGAGAGGTCGCTGCTCCTTTGCCAGGCTGGCCGTGCCGCAGGCGGTGTGCCCGGCGCTGCCCGGCCTTGCCTGGGCTTCGCACCAATTTGGGAAGGGGAAAAACCAGCAGCGACCCCCGCCCAGACCTATCCAGGCTTTCCTGGAGCCGGCGGGCCGGCAGAGCTCAGCCAGCACGGCCGCATTTCCCCAGTGCCGCTGGGTTCTCACTGCACCGCCGACAGCCACAAAAATGAAAACCATGAAACCTCCGGATTTTCCCAATTCCCCCCACGCCTGGCAGGACGAAGGGCGCTTTGTGGCCGCCGGGATCCCACCCCGCAGCCTGTCGTGGCACCGGCAGCGCCCATCCATCCGCTTCGCGCGGGAATTCTTTCCCATCAACGGGGGCAAACAGACGGGTCGGAAACCCCGGCTTCCACTTTCTTGCAAGATCATGAAAATTTTATGAGCTGTTCGTGGCGAGGACAGAGCCCGCTGCTGCCGCGCCCGGCCCGGCCCGAGACGGGGCTCCCCGCGGAACGGACGAGGGCTCCGCAGCGGGGCACGGAGGATGCTCGAGAGGGAACGGATGAGGGTGAATGTCAGAGTCGTGACTCGGGAAAGGAGCGTTCGGTCACGGCTGCCGTTGGCAGCAAGGAGTGACGGGGAGCAGCCACCCCCCACCGCCTCCCCTTCCCACGGGAGGGAGGGTGCGCGGGTGGGCTGGGAGTGCCGGCTCCTGCCTCGCCCTGCCCCTGGCCTGGCCCTGCCCCTGCTCGCCCTGCCCCTGGCCCTGTCCTCTCGCTGCCCCATCCTTCCCCTGCCCTCCCCCGGCCCCTCTTCTTGCCCTGCCCCTCCCCACGAGGAGCAGCGCCCTCCCCTCCCGCCCGCCCGCTGGGACTGGGGACAGCCTTCCCGGCCCCAATCGAAAACGGTCAAACAACAATAATAAACCCCTCTAATTTTGTCAAAATTAGGTAGAAAGTAATGGCAAACAACAGCCCAGAGCACAATAATATGGTGGTCGGCAAAAGAGAGAAGAGAAGAGAAGAGAAGAGAAGAGAAGAGAAGAGAAGAGAAGAGAAGAGAAGAGAAGAGAAGAGAAGAGAAGAGAAGAGAAGAGAAGAGAAGAGAATGAGAAGGAAAGGAAAGGAAAGGAAAGGAAAGGAAAGGAAAGGAAAGGAAAGGAAAGGAAAGGAAAGGAAAGGAAAGGAAAGGAAAGGAAAGGAAAGGAAAGGAAAGGAAAAAGAAAAAAGAAAAGAAAGGAAAAGAGAAGAGAAGAGAAGAGAAGAGAAGAGAAGAGAAGAGAAGAGAAGAGAAGAGAAGAGAAGAGAAGAGAAGAGAAGAGAAGAAAAGAAAAGAAAAGAAAAGAAAAGAAAAGAAAAGAAAAGAAAAGAAAAGAAAAGAAAAGAAAAGAAAAGAAAGGAAAAGAAAGGAAAAGAAAGGAAAGGAAAAGAAAAGAAAGGAAAGGAAAAGAAAGGAAAAGAAAAGAAAAGAAAGGAAAGGAAAAGAAAGGAAAAGAAAAAAGGAAAAGAAAGGAAAAGAAAGGAAAAGAAAGGAAAAGAAAAGAAAGGAAAGGAAAAGAAAGGAAAAGAAAAAAGAAAGGAAAAGAAAGGAAAAGAAAGGAAAAGAAAAGAAAGGAAAGGAAAAGAAAAGAAAGGAAAGGAAAAGAAAGGAAAAGAAAGGAAAAGAAAGGAAAGGAAAAGAAAAAAGAAAGGAAAAGAAAGGAAAAGAAAAGAAAGGAAAGGAAAGGAAAGGAAAGGAAAAGAAAGGAAAAGAAAAGAAAAGAAAAGAAAAGAAAAGAAAAGAAAAGAAAAGAAAAGAAAAGAAAAGAAAAGAAAAGAAAAGAAAAGAAAAGAAAAGAAAAGAAAAGAAAAGAAAAGAAAAGAAAAGAAAAGAAAAGAAAAGAAAAGAAAAGAAAAGAAAAGAAAAGAAAAGAAAAGAGAAAAGAAAAGCCCCTACGGTTTCCAAGAGTGGAGGCAATGTTCGCTGCTGCGTGGCTGGACCCCCACAGCCCTCTGCGTATGAACTCTGGTCCGGCTGCCCGAGCCACCGAGGCCCCGCCAGGACACTGAGTGACACTGGGTGTTGGTTCCCTCCCCGGAGTGCCTGGACTTTGTTTTGCCGAGCTGTCCTTTAAAAACCCACCAGCCCGAAGCATAACCAGAGATGAAAGTATCAGTCGCTTGGGAAAGTTTTTGGCCTGTGCAAAGAAATAGTTTGTGGCCCCTTGTTAAAGATAAATAAATAAATTTTTAAAATTAAATTTAAAAATAAAGCTGGGAGCTAAACCTTCTGCCTGTGTCTTTGAGTTACACCCACGGCACCTTTGTAAAGAAACAGAAAACCGTTCCCAGTTTCTGCCACCCGCAGCTGGGTGGGACATGGCCGGTGCAGCCCGGCCCGGTCCGTCGGTCCCCGCCGGGGGATGCTCGGGCTCCGGCTGTGGTTCTGCCCCGGGCAGGGCGCACGGTCCCCGGCTGCGACGGGCATCCGGCGCCTCTCCCGGAGCGGATCCGCGGGGCGACGGCCGGGATCGCCGTTCTCTCGCTCATATGTAGTTGTGGAGGCAGAAAAGCTTCAAAGAAGTGCAAAATTATTTCTCCGAAACCATTTTTATTTAATCTTAACAGGATGATGCGTCCGCCCGTTTCGCACATCCCTGCTGTGTACCAGCGCCTGCACAAGTGTGCACACCCGCGGATGTCGCGACTGAGGAACGCTTCCCCACTTCTCCCGTGACTCGGAGGAGTTAATCCGTGCAGACACAACAGGAGCTGTTGTGACGGTAAAGTTCAGCAACTCTACACCGACCCCAGCATTAGCAGGGGCTGGGGCGAGATGCTGGAGCTGCTCCTGCACTTTCCACATAGGCAGCTAATTCCCCTAAATTCCCTTGGATTTACACCTCGGCATTTACTCACAGCCAGAATAAAGCCACCGCTCTAATTAACTAGGTAATTTCCACTCCAGCTCCCCACCGGATAATCAACTTTTATGGTCTCTCGAAGGCTATTTTCCAGCTGTTGCGGACCGGGAGCCCAGCCGCGCTCACCCCGCACCGCCGAGGCTCCGGGGTCGGGCAAGCTCCGAGAGAGGTTTGGGGGAGTCCCTGCCCTCTTCAGCAGGACCGGGCTCCCTGCACCTTTTCCGTCCTTCACTGCCCGAGGTTTCCCGGCAATCGGGGGGTGGGGGAGCTCCTGTCGGCCCCGTGGTGGGGATGGTGCCCCGGGGGGACGGAGGTGCGGGTCCACGACAGCCGCTCCCGCCCAACAGACAGACAGGGCTGTGCTGGGGCCGGGCTGTGGGGCCATTCGGCTCCTCCCGGTAAAGATGAGCCTTACCCTGGGGTGTCCCCCGGCCCTGGGCTGCCCCCTACCCCTCTCGAGGGACCGGGATGGGAGAGGGGCTGCACGCAGTGACGGGGGCATGGCCCGGACACGCTGCACACACGCTGCATTTCCTCAGGGTTTCCAGGAACACAAAACAAGACAAAACAAAACCCCCAAACCCAAGCAAACAAAAATCAAAACCCACCCCAACCCCAGAACACAAAATACAAACAAAAAACTGCCTTTTCTTTTAAACTACAGTTCTCAGTGGGGTGTCCCTGTCAGCCAGGCAGGAGCGCTGCCCGCCGGAACCAGGGCTCAGGCTGGCTGCAGTGGAAGCGGAGGATGCTCGTTCTCATCTCTTCTTGCTCTGCGGAAAGTTCCGCGGGGAGGACTAAGTGCCCCGAACCCTGTCCTTCCTCGTCCTTCGCAACTTCCCCGCCCCACCCGCCCGCTGTGGGACCCCGGCACCCTCCGTGTTCCCCTCTGCGGCCGCCGGGCTTGGGAGACTGCGGGGAGGAGCGGGAGTCCAGCGGGGGAAGGCTGGGCCAGGGGTCCGGGGGGGCGAGGCCTCTGCCCCACGCCCTCAGTACCCAGACAGTTCCTGTCTGCGAGGGAACAGGGGTGGGGAGCGCTGGCACGGTCTGGGACGGGCAAATTCTCTTTTTCTCTCCTTCCTTCCTTCCTTCCTTCCTTCCTTCCTTCCTTCCTTCCTTCCTTCCTTCCTTCCTTCCTTCCTTCCTTCCTTCCTTCCTTCCTTCCTTCCTTCCTTCCTTCCTTCCTTCCTTCCTTCCTTCCTTCCTTCCTTCCTTCCTTCCTTCCTTCCTTCCTTCCTTCCTTCCTTCCTTCCTTCCTTCCTTCCTTCCTTCCTTCCTTCCTTCCTTCCTTCCTTCCTTCCTTCCTTCCTTCCTTCCTTCCTTCCTTCCCTCCTTCCTTCCTTCCCTCCTTCCTTCCCTCCTTCCTTCCCTCCTTCCCTCCTTCCCTCCTTCCTTCCTTCCCTCCTTCCCTCCTTCCCTCCTTCCCTCCTTCCCTCCTTCCCTCCCTCCTTCCCTCCTTCCCTCCTTCCCTCCTTCCCTCCTACCTTCCCTCTCTCCTCTCCCATTTTTCCCTTCCTCCGTTCCCCGCAGTCCCCATGGCTGCCGCCTGTCCCCGGTTCTGTCGGCCGGTGTGACCGGGCAGCACGGCGGCGGCGGCAGCGCGGGTTCCCATCCCCGGCCTGTCCCCCCAGCTCCCCTCACCCAGAACGCCCCTCCAAGGGTCCGGCGGGGCCGTGCCTGCCTCGGATATCCCGAGAGGAGTTCCCGACGGGAGCGGGTCCGGGAGCGCAGCCTGGCCAGCCCGGAGCCCAGATCCCGACTCCCGGCTCTGCTCCGGGCCACCGCTCCGGTGCCGCCCGGGGGACAAGGCGGGGACACCGAGGACCTGCCCGTTCCGCATGCAGGTCCGTGAGAAGAGTGAAATACCCCACCCAGGAACTTCAAAGCTGGGGTGTGGGACGGCGGTGACAACGGTGTCGCCTCCCTTGCCTTCCCGGCAGGGACTTTTTAAAACCACGGCACAAAGGGGCGAGGGCCGGTTTCAACCCACGGTGGGGTCTCAAGGCTGGGTGGGCTGCTGCAGAGCGCGGTGCCACAGCGCTGAGCTGCTGCGTTTTGTAGGTTGATGCCGTCATATTCTTTATTTTTTTGTCCTCTAGTTTTCTTGGATTCCCGGGCTGTATTTATCTTGTCCGTCTGGGGCTGCTTCTCGAAGTCACTGTGTAAATTGAAAGGCTTTTTCTCCCCTCTTTCCTCCCCTCCCCAGCTCACCACCTTTTTTTAATTAAAGCTTTTAACTCGCCTGGTGTTTACAGTCTTATGTAAAGTATCAAAACAAACAGACCCTGCCGAATACAAACACCAAAAAGGAGCTGGCCCCCCATTCTTACCCCTTTATTGTCCAAAAAAAAAAAAAAAAGCGCATCTCCCCATGTCATAGCTACAGTTCCAAAAGGAAATTGCTTTTATTTGTAAAGGAGGCTTTAAAAAGCAGTGACATGAAGGGGAAAAGCTCCTTAAGGGAGGAAGGTCATGGGGTTAGGGGTGAGATTAAAGGAGCTATCTTTCCACCTCGCAGGGAAAGCGGCGCTGGAGCCTCCCAAAATCTGGGAGAAGAGCTGCCCAAGGGAGGTGGAGGGGGCGAGTGAAGGGGTCGATACTGGAGGCAGGGATTGGAGGAGGCCACGGGGCTCCAGGCAGTCCCTGGTGCCACACAGGCACCTTTCAGCTGTCAAAGGGAGTGGATGCAAAGAGGTAAAATCCCTTCCTTCAATGCCCAAACCCTCACATTCTCTGTCATCCAACAGGAAACATCACAGCGAGGGAAGCGGCCCCTCCAGAGCTCAGGCGGGCGGTGGGACACAGAGGGCAATGGGATGCAGGGTGTTGGGGCTTGGGGAAGGAGATTGTGTCCCCTCCCTGAGGCTGCTGCCGCCGTCTATTTGTAGGAAGCTGGGCACAGCGATGGAAAGGAAAAGGACCGCGCAAGCAATCGCCCCCAACCCTCCCTTCCCTTCTTCCGCATCCATCCGTGACGGCTGCGGTTTTTGCTGAATTAAGGTCCCTGGTGAAGGCAAGTCAGCGTGAGGGATGCGAGGGCACTTCCCCTCGCCTCCCCACAAAGGCGGCACCCTGCCTGGCCTCAGGCATGGACAGAAGCCGGGGCTCCGGGGTCAACACCAACAAAGGTGATTGCATCCTCCCTGCGTGCCCTCTGCCTTGCTCACCCCTCGCCAGTTCCTCTGCCCCTCTGGGTGGGCACGGAACACTCCCCTCACCTGTCTCAAACTGGGGCTGTGCCCAGCCCTGTCCTGCGGAGGAGCCTGGGGTCATTTCTGCAGGGCAGCAGGGAAAAGGACATGCAGTTCTGGTTTCGTTAGGGGTGGGAAATGTCTTTTTCACTGCCAAGAGGGGTGCAAACTACCCTAAGAGTGATGCAAATGTTGATCCTGGCACTGTTTGGGATTTGGGTCCTGGACCGTCCGCCTCCCGCCCTCAGGACGTCTCCAGTAATTTGTGATCCCCACGATGGCACAGGGAGGTGCCAGTGGTGACACTGCCCTTGCTCCTGGGCTGCTGCCAGCACAGGGGAGCCGCCGTGACATTTCTCTGCAGCCCTGGAGAGATGTCCTGCAGGAAGGACATTTGGAAGGAGAGCTGTGGCCACGCTTTCAGCTGGGCTGAGCGTGGAGAGGGGACTGGGTCTGCCTGATCCATTCAGGATTGCAAGAATAGCACCGTGTGCTTATTTTGCAAACCAGGGTGCGGATACAGGGGCGATTCTGCTCAGGCTGCACGCGAAGATACTTGCTGTGTGCAGCATTTGAGGCAAATGTTAGTGAGGTGGCCACTTGCTGCCGTGACCCTGAGCAGACAGCTTTGTCCCTCCGTGTCTCTGCGGACAGGATGCTCACACATGGTCTCTCCTGCTCTTTCCTGCAGTCCCACGGCTCTGTGACATTTGGCTCTGCGGCTTCTGCTTGGCGCTTCCAGTCCCCAAATCTATTCTCACTTTCTTCTCCAAAGTGCAGCGGCCGCATTGTTCTCGGTATTTAGAGAGCGCGTGTGAGAATGGATGTGTGGGAGGCTGCTCCTCTCCTAAAATATGTGCATTTAAATTGTCCGAGGGAATTACCGACATTAGCCTGCTTTGTTTTTGGGTTTTATTAGTGTCATTCAGTAAATATCCCCCTGCAACCCTGGGTAGCGAATGCCCAGCCGTGCTCACTGGAGATGCCGCTTGGCGCTCTGCCTGCCCACAACTGCTGGAGGACAGTAATTCCATCCCTCCTCGGCTGGCAGGCACTGGCGCTGCGTTAGCTTGTGCAGAGCTGGCTCCTGCGCCCGTCTGAGCCGGGCCACAGCTCCCCTGACTTACGGACTTATGTGCCATGAAGCATCTGCAAACTCTGCTGTCCGGGGGGACATCCCCCAGAGGTGTGGATTCCCTTCACTCAGGCAAACACCAGTGGCTCATGTGGACCAGGAATTTCTTTCCCTTTCCCCTTACCTTTCTGCATCATCGGTTTCATATAAAACCACAGGATAGACCAGAAAGCCTAGCACACACCGCTCGCTGAGAATTGACTGGGTATTGTAGATACACACTGCTTCTATAAATATTTATGGAGTTACAGTCAGCCTTGGTACGGGCAAACAAATGTAAATAACGCCATGCACTCTTAGTGTGCTCCGGATGGTGCTGTGAGCAGGAGTAGCAGTTCCTTGTGAAATCAATTTAATGAATCACTTATAGTAGGAGGGAAATAATCCCAGCAGCATTATTATGCCTAATGGCGGGAGCATTGTGATGATGGCTGTGTTATCCAGCAAACCTCTTCCTGGGAGCATGGGCATGGGGAGGGGAGAACTTTTCCAGCAGAGGAAGATGAAGATGAGATGTGGGTGCAGGTGACAGAAATGAGGAAGGAAGTGCTGAGTTTTCCTGGCTGCTACAAATCAGGATGTTGTGATGTTAACTGGGAGAGTGGTTGTTGGGGCAGGGAGAGGAACTCTGGGCAGAAGGACACACTTTATAGGGACGGGGGTGAGCAGGGGATGGATGACCTAAAATGGATGGGCTCGTGTGGGAATGGATGTTGTATGTCCTGGGCCCCTCTGGTATCAAATGCCCTTAAGCAGAAAGGTTCTTTTTCAAGTGATTTTTGTCCCCTAAATATCAGCCAACACTGCCAAAAACTTCCCAGGACATGGATGTCTTGTGGTTTTTTTCTCTGCCAGAAAAGGGAAAAGATGAGCAGTTCTAGGATGAAATCTCCATTTCAGACCAGAATTTCTCATGTCTTTGGGGGAGTGACTTCATCTTTCACTGGCAATGGACATATTCCAGAAGTAATTCTCAACCCATAGAATCATAGAATAATTTATGTTGGAAAAGACCTCTGAGATAATTGAGTAGAAGCATTATTAACCCAGTGCTGCCAAGCCCACCACTAAACGTTTCCCCTAAATGTCTCATCTACATGTCTTTTAAATCCCTGCAGGGATGGTGTCTCCAGCACTTCCCTGGGCAGCCTGTTCCAGTGCCAGACAATCCATCCACAGGTTATTCCCAAGCAATCCCCCAGGTGAGTGGTGGTTCACAGGGCAGAGACATGCTGCTGGACACACAGGTCACGTTAGTGCTGCTCTGCCCTCGAGGGGTGGATGGTGCCTCAGAACCAGGTCACATTTCTGGAGGTCTTCCCTAGCTTATAGTTTTCCCTTTGCAGGCATGTTTCAGCCAGGTAATTAACCTGCCATGCAAGGAAAGTAAAGGCAGAAGGGGTGAGCACACGGACAAACAAATATGCCTTTTTAAATTTCAGCCTATTTTTTTGAGGTGTCCATCAGCTCAAACAGCAAGGATCATCGTCTTTATCTGGATGTGGCCTTTGCAGAACTTCTCCATGTGCTGATTCTGGGTATACAAGCTCAGGGTATCTGAGATATCTTGACCCAAGATCTTCAAGGCTGTTGGTGGAGCAGACAGACCAGAGAGAAGAAGTGGTTTGTTGTTTGAAGAGTTGAACATCCCAGTTTTGATCAAAGTGCTTTCTTAATAAATAGACTTGAGAGGCAAGAGGTGGACTTTGACATGGGAGGCTCCAGCAAGTACATGAAATCTGGATACAGCTGCATAACACTGCATTAGCATCTTTAAATACATATTCTTAGCAGTCTAATCCTTGACTCCACTGTTATTTTCAATAATTTATCTGTCAGAAACTATTTTTGTCCTTGCTTTCCCTCCTTCCTGCAGTTTGCAAGGCAGAATTGTGCTCCCACACAGAGCTGTTCTGTTTTCATGAGTTTTTGGGTGGACACTGTATTGCATTAACATTAACATTAACATTAACATTAACATTAACATTAACATTAACATTAACATTAACATTAACATTAACATTAACATTCATTGATACAAGACACTTAGGCATCATTGGATTTTTTTGTGGCATCTTTTCCTATTCTAATGAATGGAATGAAGGTGTGTGAAAGAAAACCAGAGAAATGCAAAGGCCAGAAATTCTGTTTTTCAACCTTCTTATTGAAATCAAAGACCTTGTCTTAGGGGCTGATTCCTGCTCCTTATTACAGCACCCAAAATCCAGAGTAGCTCCGTGGGCTGAGCTCCTTTTGCTGATAAATCCATGATGGGAGCAGGCACAGGTCTGTGGGTAACCAGCTGGGAAGAGATGGATCCACATGGCAGCTGAGTTGAGCAGTAGCACAGGGCTGAAAATAAAAGTAGGAGTTTTATGGACCCTTAGCTGAGGGGACAGAGGAAAGGGATGGATAAAACAGCCTGGGATTGTACACTAGCTCAAAGCACCCAGATAGAAACCACAGTGCAATCTGGAGCACCCCTGAGGACTGGTGCAGGTCTGGGGTTTATTCAAACTGAGGACACTCCAAATTGCCATTAAAGCCCCCTACTCTGGCTCCTGCTGCCAAGCAGAAGCTGGAAAAGGTTTGTAGTGAGAGGCAGCTTTCTTCACGAAAGCAGATGCAGAATATCAACTTGGACAGAAATTAGGACGACGATTTCTGTGAGCATTGAAGGCAGAGGCTGTTTGTTTAGCCTTAAAGGAAGCAGGCTGCTCCCGTTCCCGCTTTGCTTGCCTCAGCCTGGGAGGCATCCCTGACGCTTCCCAAAGGCTAAAGCCCTGCCAAAAGGGGCGGAGAGGCCGGTTTCACTTGCGCTGGGGCGTGGAGGGGAGCGCGGTGTCGGCGCGGGTCCCTCGCTGCTCCATGCCCGGCACAGGCGGAGGTCAGCGGGTCGCCGCGGCTTGATCTGCCCTGATCCCCCTTCACAGGGGAAATGAAGCGACAGGGACTTTGCTCCAGCACAGTGGCCACTTTGAAAAAATGTTTCAGGCAGATAATTTATCAGGTTTAATTGCTCTTTAATCCTCCTGATCGGCCTGGCGTGGAGAAATCCCCTCTGAATGGGGGAGCCTGTTTGAAAAGACCCAGGGAAGCTGGGAGGGCTGGAGGGAGGATGGAGAGAGGGATGGAAGGATGGAGGAAGGATGAAAGGAGGAAAAAAAGGGGAGGAAGGAAGGAAGGAAGGAAGGAAGGAAGGAAGGAAGGAAGGAAGGAAGGAAGGAAGGAAGGAAGGAAGGAAGGAAGGAAGGAAGGAAGGAAGGAGGGAAGGAGGGAAGGAGGGAAGGAGGGAAGGAGGGAAGGAGGGAAGGAAGGAAGGAAGGAAGGAAGGAAGGAAGGAAGGAAGGAAGGAAGGAAGGAAGGAAGGAAGGAAGGAAGGAAGGAAGGAAGGAAGGAAGGAAGGAAGGAAGGAAGGACACACAGATGGAGGGACATAGAGACTGAGGGAAGGAGAGAGGGAGGGAAGGAGGGAGTGCCTCTTGCTGTAGCCACACAGCATGACCCCTCTCTGCAGCCTGGTGTCCTGGTGCTGCTGCTCACAGCCTGAATCCCTTTTAGAGATTTTATTAAGGGGTTAAAAAGACCTCTGGATCTTCCTAGATCACCTCTCCTGTCTCCTGGATCCTCCTTCTCAGAGGGGGCCAGACCAAACTGGGTCTTTCTTGATCATGCCCATCCAGGGAAACATTCAAGGTCAGGTTGGACAGGACTCTGAGCAACCTGGTCTAGCTGAAGGTGTGCCTGCTCACTGCAGGGGAGTTGGACCTTTAAAAGTGAGTTGCAGCCATCAGACACCAGAGCAAAATCAGACCTTGTTTCAAAGGCAGGTGATACGCACGGTGTAGCCAGCAGAATAATCTGTGTGGCTTTATTTTGGAAATAATGGATATTTTCTTCTTCTTTGGTATGGAGACCTGCCCAGCCAAGCGCTTCTCCTGACTCTGTTTTCCTAACCCAACACCAGAGCATCATTATTTTTTCCTACTGGATGCATTTGAGCCATTTCCTTAACAATCTACATGCTTACAGATAATTTCACTATGCCAGTTCAAGGTGTGTCTTGCCCTTTATCCCATAGGTATCATTCTGGTTTTAGTACACATTGAAACCAGACTTTTACTTGTCTGGGCACAACAAAAAGCACTGCAGTTAATTCCCAGTGTTAGAATATCCTACAGGGAATCTGAGTAGGGTCTATGGAATCCCAAGAAAAATAACTCAGGCTTTGCACTCCAGGCTTCATTGGCTTTAAATCCATAACACAAAACCAACTATAGGCAGGTTAATGACAACTAGAAGAAAAAAATTGCACTGATGAGCCTGAAAGGCCCCAAGGTAGATTAACCACAAGGCTGATTTTTTTTTTGCCAACTTTCAGTGAAGAAAATCCTCAAGGAAACTCTTTGCAGTGCGAATGTGTGATCCATGGCACCAGCTGCAGAGGTCTGAAGAGATGATCATCCTCTCTCCTGCAAGCCCATCTCCATTTCTGAGCCAGAGTTTATCCCATTACATCCACCCCATGAGCTGCCAGCAATGAGTTAGATGCCTGAAATGGGCTTTTTTTGGGGATGAGAAAGTTTGATCAAGGGATTTTTTTGGCAGGTGAAGTGACACACTACTGCTCTTTTGTGGCAATGAGCTGGTCTGTGACCAACCAGCTCTGTATCCAACCAAATATTTTCACATCCATTTTCCCAGTGAGGAGTAAGGGAAGAGATAGAGCGAAAGAGTGACCAGGAAAACAATAACATAAGCTCTGTTTCTTTAACCCACCACCATCTAGTTTAGGCAAAACCATGGCATTGCTGTGACTAATTCCCATGGAACATCCTCACAGCAGGGATCCCACGTAGGTTAGCCCACGTCTCCCAAAAGTAACCCCTAAAACCATAAAGCCACTGAAACAAGGCCAGTCTGAAGGTTAGTTGGGCTTTTAAACTCCAGAATTCATTTACAGATGGTAGAAACAGCAAGAAACTCACAGGGATTTCTGAATAATACAGTAAGGAACAGAATTTCCCCTCTTGGTTCAAACAGATCATCCTGTTAAATCCAGGTAAATGATTCCTGATGGTGGTGATGTATAAGAGTGGAGTCTGAACCTCCAACACCTTTAGTTTTTAGCACAAGATCCTACATTGT
The DNA here is from genome assembly GCA_910950805.1 of Acrocephalus scirpaceus scirpaceus. Lineage (NCBI taxonomy): Eukaryota > Metazoa > Chordata > Aves > Passeriformes > Sylviidae > Acrocephalus > Acrocephalus scirpaceus. Next base: position 145,766,373 of record OU383773.1, read on the forward strand.
TCACCCAACATAGTGTGATCCTTCCCTTTCATGCTTCTTCTGTGGTTCCTTCCTGATGGAGATGTTACCTTCCCTTTCTGTATCTGGAACTGTGGGGAGGGATACTTTGTCCTTGAGACAGACACAGCCCATCCAAGGGCTGCTGGGTTTTTTTTTTTCTTCTTCTTTTCTTCTTTTAGCAATTTCTCCTTTGGCTGAAGGAACCCTCCCCGAGGCAGGAGAGTTTTTCTTTCCCAGGCATGCCAGGCGTGCTCCCCGGCCTCTCACTGCTCTAATTATTAGCATGAGGACAAAGAGATGAGGAGCCATGAATGGGGTCATCTTCACCTGGGAAAAAGAATATTAATATATCACCTTTGAAAACCCCAGGCCAGGGTGTGCAAACACGACTTGATGGGCACTGCTGGCAGTGCTTGACTGGCCAAACGCTGGCAGATGCACCGACCCCGGGGCAATGTCTGAGCTCATTTCCCACATAAGCACTAATTTACTGGAGTGAGAAAAGAGTGGGGATGAAAGGCATCCCTAGAATCATTGCATCCCTCAGTAATGAGGAATTTTCCTTGTGAAATTCACAGGTAATATTAGGAAGCAGGAAATACCTTGTGGTCTTCGGGAGAGTGAACTAACATGGGATGAAGAACCAGTACATCCCTTCTGCTTCTTCAGCCTGCTCCAAATCCATGCCAGACTGTCCTGCCTGCAGATCCAGCCTGCAAAGGGAGGGTTCCAGTCTGTGCTGGAAATGGAGATTTGGTCTTGTGTTTCCAACCCAATTTAAAGGGGAAAATAACAAAGCAGATGAAGATGTAGCTGGGATCACAGTACTAAATAGCTACTGGATCATCACCACTCATTCAGGTCTGTGGAGCCTGATGTCCTTGTGCTTTCTTTCCAGGTTTTTTTATTAAGGTGAAACCCTTTTGCAAAACATTGCATATTATTTTGAAGAGTTGATTACTTTCAATGGGAAAGGGCATAGCAGGACACAGAAATCAGAGATTACACGAGGTCATTTCATCTTGACAGGCTGCTGCCAATTCCTGAGCTCAGACTGTATCCAAAAACCTAGAAAACTGTGTCAAGCTTGCTGTAATATTTAACCCCCTATGGAAAACACTTGTTCTCACTGCTTCTGGCTTAACTAGGACCAAACTAGATTTTAGTTGTAGTTAGACTTAGCTCCAGCATGGCAAAGGTGCCTCCTGAAACTGCTGTGAGCATCTTTCCAGGAGGAATGCAGGCAAAGTCCTCGCCATGGCAAAGGATGCTGATGGGAGGTCAGCTGCAAGTGTCTGTGGGCTGGAGCACATTGTTCTGAGAAGCAATGCAATAATGATGCAGGCACCTTCCTGACAAGGGGTTTGATTATTTCGAGGAGGCTGCGTGGTCAGAGTGAAGCTGTTGTAAATTAATTGCTTCGGTGACGGGATCGAAGTCACAGCGAGTCTGGGGTTTTTCCAGCCTTTGCCATTTGAGCAACCAGCACTGGTTCCATGGAGCTGGCAAGTGAGTTGTGAACAGATGCTCAGGAAAATTGGATCATTTACAAAGTGTTTACAAATACTTCCCACTGGCCCCTTGCCAATTTTGCCATCCTCCCCACTTAGAGAAAACATGCATGTATGTCCCCAGCCGCTGTCCTCCGGGCCCTTTCTGATGGGATTGGTGCTGAAGGCATGGGGGAGGGCATGGCAGGGACTTGTGTCCTCCTCATTACCCCATCCACAAAGAGAAATGTCACTTCCACAGCCTGGATGGGGAAGTGGAGGCAGCCACTGGCACTATTGGGTGCAAGACACATCCCTGGTTTGAAGACATTTTGAAATGAAGATATAGCAAATGGCTAATGATGTGCATTCAACTGAGTAGTAACTGGAGGTATTTCTCCTGTGCTGTCACACTTAGCAGCTACCCACAGTAACTTTGGGTATCCTGATCCAGGAGAACCCCCGAATGCCAGACAAGAAGGATTTGGAACTTATTTTTAAGGTGAGATAAACAGTGATACAAATTATTCAGGGCCCCTAGCCATAAGCAAGATGTGCACCTGCTTGAGCAGGTTCAGAGGACTCCATGAAGATGCTGTGAGGGCTGGAGCACCTACTCCTGGAGACAGTCTGAGACAGCTGGGGTTGTTCACACTGGAGAGAAGGTTCTGGAGAGAACCTGGAGCACCTTCCAGTGCCCTGTTTCAGACAGTGGGCTTGGCCACCTACTTGCATTTGGCTGGCTCTGGGACTTTCTATTCAGAGCCACAGCATTACCTACTTGCATTGTGAAAGAGCACAAACAGTGCTCAATCCCTACCTGCTTTCAGGACAGGCACATCTCTGAGCTGAGCCCTGGGAGACACTGACAGGGGCAGGGCTGTGCTTCTACCTCCATCCCAGACATGTCCTGGAGCTGGTGGCACATTTGCCCCAGTCACACAATAGTTGGTTATGGGTTAAACCTTCTGCAACGGAGAGCAGGGGGTTCAGGGTTGGCTGGGATGATGCTGCAAGGGAGCTAAGTAGGATAAAAATCACCTCCTTCCCTCAGTCGACAGGAAACAATGCTGATACAAGTCAGCATGTGCATTGCAAAGCCTCCAGGAATAAATCTTTCCCCTATGCAGGCACCCACTGTTCCTGCAATCTTCCAAATATCTGTTCTTTAAGCCCCTGACCACTGCTCTGAAACACAGATTTAACCTGACCAAGGGGCTCCGGAGCAATCACCACATCACGCCTTTGTCCCCACAGCTCCCTCACAGACATTTTCTCCAGCTTGCCTTTCTGCCTGCCAAGAGCAGCCTGACACAGGTGGCCAGGCAGAGAGAATCCTCATCAGTTATTAAAACTCCTGCTTTAATGGGAAAACAAGATCTTCGGCCGGACTTGCCTTCCCTGCTTTGTGCATCCCTGCGCGGAGAGCCCTGCCCGGAGTCCATCACTGCTGCAGCCGCAACGGCAGAGGGAGCACACGGCGCTGCCTGCCAGCCCCGCCGGCTTCAGACCCACAGCTGGCTTTTCATTTTCATTTTCTAGCAACACAGAGGTGGACTAGACCCATCCACCCCCCTCTGTGATTTTTTCCTGACCAGCACGGCAGGCTCGTGGGTAGCAGCAGGGAAGAGCTTTGCCTTGGCGGCGTGAGAGCAAATCCTGCAGCGCAGTTGTGGTTTGCTCCCTGGTAAGAGGCTTGGAAATATTGATCAGGGCTGGGGAAGAAATGTGCACGGGAGAAAGAGCACAAGATTTGGGGATTTAAAAGTGATATAATTGGATTTCTGAATTAAACACAGCGAGTGGGAAGGTCAACAACAAGATGCAGCCACGGGCTCAGGTTTTCTCAGCCTTGCTTGCCTGGGCGTCCAACATGAGACCATCCTGGGGAAAGGGTCTTTGAGCAAACATTTTTGGGAATGTCTTTGCTGATCTGTCAAAAGGGCAGCATTGCTTCCATGGGCATCATGTCAGGCTGTTTTCCCTGTAGTGGGGTGGCATAGAATGGTGGGGCATCTGCTTGAGGCTGGGCACTTCTTTCTGACGGACGAAAAGTGATTTCTGGTTTCCAGGGCTGGCCCATAGCTGCCCTTACCAGTGCTCTCTGTCACTAAAACCATTTAAAATCTTTTAAATTTGTAGCTTTTTATCTCTTCTGCTTTTTGTTGATGTAAATACTTAGACACATCTATTTATGTCCTATATCTTCCCTTATACAGACCTCAGGGACCACCCTGGTCCTACCTTTATCCCAAGCCCCAAAATCTGTCCCCAGTGCAAGAGGCAAGGCCTTGCACCAGAATCTCCACCTGAAGCTGAGACTCTCCAAAGCATACTCCATGTTCAGGTGGGAATGTTTAGCTGCTAAACTCTGTGCTTATATTTAGGTATAGGAAACTAATCTTTTATTTGCATTTAAACATTTTGAGAGACTTGGGAGCCCCCAAGGAACAAAAAGCCTATGTTTTGCAAATTACCCCTTGTAGTTTTCAGGTATGGAAACCTCCCCAGGGGCTTCCCCACTCCCGGGCTGCCTCTGGCCAGCCGATTTACTGGCCATGTTTCCATGGAAACAAAAACTGGATGGGTGAAAAAAGGGGGGGAAAAAGTTCTTTTAATGGGTGACGTTTCCCAGTTTGGAAAGTGGGATTTTCCCAGGCTGGACTACTTCTTTTTCAGGATTTTTTTTCCAGGAGAGAAGAAGGACGGGCACATCCTGACGTGGAGATGGATGGGCAGCAGTGGGTTGCCCTGGCTGCCTGCTGCATTCAGAGCAGCAGCACTGGTCTCCAGGCTTCAGTGCTGTGATTTATGGCCACTTTGCTGCTATAGAGGTGTCAATTTGGTTAAAGAAAAGTATTTTCTAATGAGTGGGGCAGGACATGGGAGCTGCCCCATTCTGGTTGAGCCCTCTCAGTGGTGTGACTTTAAGGGATGGTCTCAGCAGTGATAATTCCTCTCCGTGTCTGTGCAGACATTTAATGATGCTTCTTTACTTTATAGCTCACTACGAGGCTTCATCAAAGAGCATCTGCAAAGGCTTTGAAGTCCTCGCTGGACATCTTGCACCATCATTGAGAGCAGTCATAACAACACCATCCTGGGCTGGCACAGAGACTCTGGGTTGTGATGAAGATATCAAACCCAAGGTGTACCGCAGCCAGCTCAAAGCAAACCCAAAATTACAGCGTCTGCAGGGAGAAGTGACAGCCCTGCTACAGAGATCAAGGATTTATGGAGATGGGGCAGCCAGATCTCTCTCTTGCATCCTGATAGCTGATGTGACACATCAGGTGTCAGGGTAGCTCCTATTCCTAGGAGGTTAAACAAGTCGTACGATCAGGAGGAGCTGACATGTTGGTCCAGGCGAGGAGTGAATCATTAAGTTGTATTCCCATTGCTGAGACAGGCAGCAGCAGCTCAGCGAGGTTTACGTAGCCTCAGGTGAGCTGTAGACAGGAAAATACACATCTGACGTGAGGTTAGGTGCTCTGAGTTGTGAAATGATAATCAGGAGAGCTGCTGAGTCAGGCTGGGCGTTCTGTCGTGAGGTGCAGGGTTGTGGTTTGGGCTGGGCTTTTCTGGATGTGTGTGCTTATACAATAAATCAGTAAATGTATTTTTTATAATATTTCGGACCTTTTTTCCCTCTTTAAGGTTCTTTTTTTAATAGTCTGCTTCAATTAAAAACTAACTTTTTAAGTGTCACAAGATGGAGGAAAGAGGAATTCTTAATGAGAATTAGGGCAGCTCTTGGCTCCCTTTAGAAAAATAAGGCTGGTTTCATGTTCAGGGGTCCCAGCAGGAGGAACACTGGGGATGGACCGTGTCCAGCGTGGAGAAATTATGTTATTTAGACATCATCAAGGAGAGAGGAGAGACAGGAAAATTTACACACATATCTATTTACACACAAATACATATGCATATATTTGTATAAACGTACACATATATACACATACATAAACATATATATATAAAACACCAAACCCCATTTTATATATATTTGTATTTATATTTATATATATTTATATACACACACACACACATATACACACACACAGAAGGTGAGTGCTAGCATTTTTACCAGGATGTGCATACTTGGGGAACACCTCTGTCCTGGGGCTGCTGAGATCATCCCTGTCCCTCAGTGGGGTTATTTGTATTTACCAGAGCTGGGAAATGCTGCCATTCCTCTCCTGCCTTCTTTGCACATCTGGACTTCCCAACCCTATTTCTTTTCCCATGGCTCCAGCCTATTTGCTTCAGGAATAGGATCAGGAGTTTTTGGGAGTGAATCATAGAAAGAGAAACATCATCAACCCGAGCATCACATGCTTACAAACTTAACCTTGAGGACTGCGGACACTGGTAAGGTCAAGGGGAGGAATCAAGGTCTCATTTTCACGAGTTTTTCACTGCCCAACCACAGATCCAGGCTGGAATGCTGCTCCAGTGAGGGCGGGCAGGCAGAAACTGCAGCACATATGGCGAGCCCGGCCCCACGCTGCTCCAGAGCTGTGAGATACGGAAGCACAAGGGCACTGCCATGGAGAAAATATCAGCTCTGGGCTTTGGCTGGCTCTGGGACTTTCTATTCAGAGCCACAGCATTACCTGAACTAATGGCTTGTCACAGAGGAGAGGGTTTGTTTACAAACCCTTCCCCAGAGGGGAGAGAATGATGTCACTTATAGAGGAGGATGCTGATTGCAGCACTTACTCACAGCAAAAGGATTGTGATTTTGAGGTGATTTTTGGAGCTGGGATGGTGGGAGATGCAGCAGTGGCCCCCAGAGGAGCCTGAGGATGCTGTACCATGAAATTGAGGTGCCTTCTGTCTCCTTGATGATGTTCAGAGAATGTCACTTCCTTTTGCTGAACACAGCCTCTCTCCAGCAGCTCATGCTGGGACCCCTGAAACTGTATCCAGCCTTATTTTTCACTGGCATCTAGGAGCTTCCCTGATTCCCATCAAGAATCCTCTTTCTCCTGTCTTGTGACACGCTAAAAGTTAGTTTTCAAGTGAAGCAGACTACAATAATTTTTTTTTTTAAAGCAAAAAGCCATCTAAAATATTAAAAAAAATACATCTACTGATAATCTCTGTTCCTCCTGTTTGAGGAGCTGCTCCCAGTCTGCACAGTTTACCTGGGTAAAGTGAGTTGTCTCCAATTTCATTGCCAGAGCACCAAGAGGAAGTTTCATTATTATAATTGAGCATGAAAATACATTTAAATAGCATTTCATTTTGCCCTTTCACAGTATTAAGTAACTGCAAGAATCTTTTCAAGAGCAATTGCCCACAGCTTTTTGTGCAAATATTCTCTTTACAAAAGTCTCATGATGATTTGGGAGAAGCAATAGGGGAAAAACATGCTTTGGTGACAGAATAAAGGAGAAGTCTAGTGTAATACTCAGTACGGTGTTATTTATCCTGTAGCTAATTACAATCATAATCTGCTGTATAAGGGAGGCATTTCAATGTCAAATTTCATAAAAGAGATTAATTCTCAAGGAAAGATGAAGCAATGGGGGTCAGGGAGGGTTGTAAGAGCCCAGGAGCACTCAGGGTCCCTCTGCTCCTCCAGGGAAGCCCTCAGCTCAGTCCCAGCCATACTCCTGGGCACCAGGCAAGTAGGTTTGGAACTGAATAATAAATATATTTGGTTAGCTTATTAAATTCATAGAATCATAGAATGGTTTGGGTTGGCAGGGATCTTTTAAGATCATCTTAGTCCAAGCTCCCTGCCATGGGCAGGGATTCCTTCCACTATCCCAGGTTGCTCCAAGCCCTGGCCAGACTATCCTTGGAAACTTCCAGGGATGGGACGTCCACAGCTTCTCTGGGCAACCTGTGCCAGTGCCTCACCACCCTCACAGTAAAAGATTTCTTCCAAATATCTCGTCTATACCTGCCCTCTTTCAATTTGAAGCCGCTACCCCTTGTCCTTGTCACTCTCCTCATCTTTCCTATAAATCCTCTTTCTTCAAGTATTTGAAGACCTCAGTAAGGTCTCACTGGAGCTTGCTTCCCTGCAACTCTGAGGCTGAAAAGCCTCAACTCTCTCAGCTTGTTTTCACAAGAGAGGTGCTCCAGCCACCTGAGTGTCTTTTTGGCCTCCTCTGGCCTCACTCTGACAAGCCAATGTCCTCTTGTGCTGTGCCCCCAGGCCTGGATGCAGCACTCCAAGCGAGGTCTCACAGGAGCAGATAGAGGGGGACAATCACCTCCTTTGACCTACTGACCATGCCGCTTGTGATGCAGCCCAGGGTGTGGTTGGCTTTCTGGGCTGCAGCTGCACATGGCTGGGTGGTTCAGTTTTTCAGCCATCAGTGTCCCCAGGTCCTTCTTGGCAGGGCTGCTCTCAATCCATTCACCCCTCAGTGTGTATTGACAGAAGGGATTGCCCTGACCCAGGGGCAGCACCTTGCACTTGTTCTTGTTGGACCTCATGAGGGTTTTGTGGGTTTATTTCTAACATAATTAATTTGACCAAAACAGCGCAACAATTCTGAGATGTTTCAACATCCAAAATGTGAAATGTTGTCAAAGTATCAGATCAACATCTCTTCCCCATGGTCAGCAGGGAGGTCACTGGGCAGCAGGTTTACAAGAGCATCTGTTACTATTCAGCAAAAGCATTTTAAAAACCAGTGCCACAGACCTCCTGCATGAGGACCCTCCTCTGTCCTGCATTTATGGATGTAACATTTACCCAGCTCCCCATAAGGTTAGTGAATGATGATCTGCAGGAATAGTATGCACTATCAGGTAATAAATCAAATTGCTCGTCCTGGAAAAGAGTGACTCAGTATCAGACTGGGTATTGCTTATGCAGGCAGAGACCAGAAATATTCAGGTAACACCCGTGGTGTTTTCCTGTCACTAATGAGAATGAACTGCGTGGTATTGGTCGCCCATCAGATTTTCCAAGCGGGAAATTTGCTCATAACCTTTTTGACATGTGCCTCCAGAAGCTGAGTGAAAAGGATCTAAGTCCCAGTAATGCTGTCTCTGAGAGGGCCTGTTCAATTAAACCTTCCTCAATATGTCAATCACCTGCTAAATGTAACTGCTCTGGGCTTGGGAAGTGCAAATCAACAGGTTGAAATGATCCAGGAAGGGTTGGATCACTACAGCTGGTGCGTGGCCATGCCACTGAGGGGGCACATGGCCCAGGCTGAGAGCAAAACAACACAAATCCAATTTCTGAATGATAGATGTCCCCTGAACTCCAGCACAAAATGAAGCACTTATGCTCCTCGGGATGATGTACTTCATTCCAGAAGTAACCAGAGTAACGTTTCCAGGTATTGCACTGATTTGTTGAGCACTGATATTGTAGTGACCTTGCAGGTGACCTTGGAAAAGAGCAGTGGCCCTGTTTGCTGTTTGTAACTGAATTGTAAAAGGTGGGTAACAGCTCCCTCCTCCCATGGATCTGGCTCTGTGCATTGAGAGCTTGTTGGAATGAGAAATGTTATGATTTAGGCATAGAAAACACCAGGTGAGTTGGTCTGTGCATGTGCCAGAGCTGAATGAGGCAGAGGGGTAATGATGACCATGACAATCCCAACAGCAATCATCTGACCAGGGAAAACCTTGTTTATGACACAACTGAATATGTTATAGAACAAATGCTATTTTATATATTATATCAATATATAAAATTATATATATATTATACATATAATATTTGTTATAAATATATATATATTTGTTATATATAATGAGTATTATATATAACAAACGCTAAGAAGCATTTGCTCCAAAAGCTTTAATGTCTGCAACTCCAGGCAAGCAAAATTCTTGTGAAATCACGTATTCAAATACTGTCTGCTCTCTAGAGGGTGAAGCCCTGCCTGTGCCTCCCTGCACCGTCGTGTCTCTGGGCTCTACCTAAAAATAAAACCCCAAGCAAAAAAGAACAAGCCCCCTGCTGGCAGCCTGGCACGGAGGCAGGGCACAGTCGCTGCCATGTGGTCTCTTTGTCCTTACAGGTCAAACCTGGAACCGAGGTAAGGATGCCAAGACTCCAGATCAGCACTCGGAGTCAGCTCCCTCTTGCCTGTCTCCTGCCTGGCAGCCCGTGACCAGGAGCTGCCCCTGGACCCCTGCCCAGGGGGCTCAGCCCTGTGATGGTACTAAAGCCTAGCACTGAGGTCAAAACAATGTCTGAGGGCATCACTCGAGGTGAGAAGCACTCTCTCCCCTTCACCACTATCAGCAAAGGAAGCAAAACTGGAGCATTTTCTTCACCTCTTGGCCCTGCAGCATTTTCACCCACACTTGTGAAAGTCAGCACATTGCAAGACCTCAACTTCAGATCCAGCCCAGGGGAAATGGGATCAGAAGCCTCATTTTGCCTGTAGTGCTTTCTACTGTGTGCCCCTTGCTGGTTGCACAGGGACCTGAGTCTGTTTCCTCAGAAGGGCGTGGGAGGGAGGCTGGGCTGGGGTCTGATCCCATTTGTGTCCTCCTACTTGTCAAAATCCAGGATAAACCACTGCAGTCCCAGCCCATCTGAAGCACAGCAGAACTAAAAAAGCCATGTCTGAGCTTTCAAAGTGGAAGTCACCTGCTCTCAGGTGATGTCCTTTCAATGTCAAGGACCCTGTTCTTAAGTCCCAGCTAGCACTTGTGTTTTGTTAAGCACAGGGAGATAAAAAGGAACTAAACTAAACCCACATAACACAAGACTGAAAGAAAAATAAAAAAAAGAACATGTCAAGGTTTCATATTACTCCAACTCATCACATAAACAGAGCATCATTAAAACAACATTCCTGGGAAAGTACCTCTCACTCATCCTCTCCCCTGCCCCTGACTCCCAAGGCAAGAAGCTGAGAGGTAACAAATAAAACCTTAGAAGAGAGAAATTTTGACATCGATTCCAGCAATTGGGATTTCTAGTATGACTCGAAAAAAGTGTCAAATCTGTCACTCAGTGCTTACAGGTTATCCTCTGTGAGCTCAGGCATGAGCCTGGTGTATTTATTAAACCCATGGCCTGGCAGAGGAAAGGTGTCTGTCTGAATTGCAATGCAGTTGATTTTCAAACAGTTGGTTTTAAACTCTTTGTCCTGGTTTAGTGAATTACTGAACACCAGGATAAAGTGTTCAAGCACAGAGTCTTGTGTTTGGTACCAGGTGCCTTGCAAATGGCTCTGGCCACTTCAGCAGACACTTAGGGCTCTGGGCTGGCTTTTTCTGGGTGGTGTAGCACAGCAAAATAAGACGCTGTTGTGTCCCTCTGTGAGTATATCTGTCCAGAGGGATAGATGTGTGCTGTGTAAGTGTGTCTATGTTAGATTTAATTATGTGGGGCTGGCTTTGCTCTGCAGTGCTCAGTGATAGGACCTGCCCTTCCTTGTGCCCTTTGGGATAAGCCCTCCTGCTTATCTGCCCCAGCCCAGCACTGGCCCTATTGCTTCCCTGCCTTTCAGTGGCACAACTCTTTCTTTTCCCCATCTACACCCAGCTGGGAGGCCCAGGAGAATGAGTTAGTCTCTCTCTCTGTGTAAAATTTTCCCATTTGTTTATGTTTCCCTCCTGCAAGGGGAGATCCCACCAATCTCTGAAAGCTGTATGAAGTTATTTGCTTGAGCAAACTGACAGCAGCCTCTGGGCTAAACTTTTGATCCGTCAGTCTTCTGCCGCCTTCAAAAAGCACCACTGGCTGCAGGCAGCAGCCATCCTGTGCTGGATGGGACCAGCATGACTTGCCATGGGCAAGGGGAGCCAGCAAAGGTGGATCTGGATCTCCATCCTCTTGCCTGGCACCAAGCCCCCAGTGTCCAGGTGTGGGTGCCTCCATAAAAAGCACACAGGAGTTCTGCTGTTGAAGCAAACCAGAGCTGCAGGGTTTTTTTCTTCCTTCAGTAACTCTCTTGGTGGTGTGCTTCAGGAGATCACCTCCTTCTCCTGTCCCTCAGGGAGGGGAAAAGTAAGAACCTGTCACCCAGTTCTGTCCAGTTTCTCTAGAGGTTGCTGGCAGACCTGTGGCAGACTCTCCCCTTCAGTGAAAGGTGTTTTTCAGTGCCTATCATCATCTCATATCCTGAGGCTTTTCCACATGCTCACAGAAATTCAAAACGATCATACTGATGCCAACATTGTTTCAACATTTACACTTCTGGGACAAATACCTTAAAAATATGTGACAGGGATAAAGCTGCAGGGATGGATCCATGCACAGAAGGAAGGAGATGGAGTGTGGAAGCTGTAAGGTAAGAAGGCTCCAAGCCTACACTGCATAGCTGAAATTTCCCACCCCAGCTTCTCTAAGATGCATCACGCTGTGAAACTTTGTTCCCTAAATAAATGGGATGAACCAGCACAGATGAAACCATGGGTACTGTGCATACACAGGGGTAAAGAAAAACACACTCATCACCCAGCTGATACTGAGAGCTTATGTTCTGTACCAGGGAGATACAGAGCATGGGTGTATTCTACTCTGGACTAAAACATGTCCATCACAGACAAATCTGAGCGGGATGTAAAAGGGAGCCTGTGCAGGGGATTCCCAGTGTTTGTGAGCATCACAAACAGGGGATTCCTGTTTGTGAGCACCACAGTAGCACCAGAAAGTGTTGCTGGAATGAGGCATGGAGGACAAAGTCAAGGAAGGGAGCTCTGCCTGCCACAGGGTAAATGTCATCCCTGGCCCCTGAAAGGACAGAACTTGGGTTGGCACCTTGTAGTGACCCTTGCTCATCGTTTTCAGTTGAGGCCTTTGAGATGGCCCAGTTCTGAAGCTGTTTCTCAGTCTTTGTTTCTACAGACTTTCCCCATTAATACTGCAGATGTGTCTGGCTGAGAAGCAAATGAGAACAGCAGCTCTGTCCACAGCTGGACATCCAACTCCACACTTAAGTGTACAACGAGTAGCCTGATTGTCTGAGATGTGGAGCATCCAAACTCCTCACAGGGTTACAGAAGGAGATCGACATATCTAACAAAAAATGAGCTTTCTCACTGTCTCACTGGAGAATTTTAAGCCCAATTTGGCTGTTCACAGCTGTGCAGGAAAATCTGTAAATCAAGAAGTTACTTCAGGCAAGATTTAAAATGCTCTAATTGCCTTTTGGATTTATGACAAAAGTACCACGGGAGACAAACGGGTTTCAGTACTCCACTGGCATAATTTAGGGGAAAAATATAGCTTTCTTTCTGTAATAAGTCATTATTGCATTAGATTTAGTGTTCATACTTTCCCCATTAATATTGTAGGGCATGTAGTTATAGGACAAAGGGGAATGGCTTTAAACTGGAAAAGGGCAGGTTTAGATTAGATGGTGGGAGGAAATTCTTCACCATCAGGGTGCTGAGGCCCTAGCACAGGTTGCCCAGAGAAGCTATGGCTGCCCCTGGATCCCTGGAAGTGCTCAAAGCCAGACTGGATGGGGCTCTGAGCAACCTGGGATAGTGGGAGGTGTCCCTGCCCATGGAAGGGGGCTGGAATCTGATGGTCTTTAAGGTCCCTTCCAAGACAAACCCTTCTGTGTTTCTGTGAGATTAATCCCTGCTCAAGTATTTAGCTTCTTCTGCTGGGCATTTTATTCCTCTGCAACTTTTTGGAGTGAGAATTATAAAGCCAAGTTAAATAAGTGCACATAAATTATGGAAACGGATATATGAACTACAGGAGACACTAAATTCAGGCTATTACAGAAAATTTCTGTTCTGTGCCTGGATGTAACTTACTAGCCTCATATGAGTTGAATCATGGGCAAATGCTCAGTAGTTTAATTTCCTAAAAGCCCCGTTTTGGGAAAAAAAATCAAAAATAAATGATGCATCAAAAATATAAACAAGCAGGGATCAGCCCTGGACATGGGAGTGCACAAATCCCTTTGCTGCATTAACCTTGCTTCTGAAATGTGCTCAGCAAGGACCCGTGTTCTGGAAATGGGAAAGAATGAGACTGGATGTTATTCCTTCTGGAAATAAGAGCAATGGGGAGAGATTTTTCACCTGTTTAGAATGAAGATCATGACATTTCTGTACAGGTTTTGATGGCTTTTCAAGAAAAGTCTTGTTATTGGGTGGTCTGATTTGTATTCCCTGCATTGATGTGTATTGCATTTGGCTCCAACAGCAACAGTGAAGTTGCTGGGGGATGGGTCTTTTTTTAAAGATAATTTCTTTTTTCAAATATTCTTGAAGTGCAGCCTGTATTAAACTGGGTAATAATTAGATAGTGAAAATGCTTCTATCTAATGCTTAGATTATTACAAGTGCCTGAGGCAATTCTTCAAGGTTTATAACAGACATAGAAATCAATGTTTAATGTCAAAAGTGATCCTGGAAGGTGTTTATTGAGAGTTATTTTTTAATATAAAGTGTAAAGATTAAAAAAATGCTTTTATTCTTAGTTTTACTTGTAGTGGTGACTGGGGGAAAGGTGTGGTACCATCAGGGAGAAGTATTACCATAAAAGCTGGTGTCAAACCTTTTTTCAAGATTCTTGATCCAAAATACCAGTTAAAACCAAACCAAGCCAGTGTGTTTAAAGTCAGTACCCCCCTGGTTGTTCTTACATTGCACTGATTTCTTAGAGCTGCTATAAACCAGCACTAGACACTTCCATCAGTGAAGCTTCATTACTGAACCCCATAAGAATCTTCCCCTTTGAGAGAAACTTTCTGCAGGTTTGGGCTTAACATCTATTAAAAAATCTTGTTGCACAACATGGTATGAAGACTTTTTCTGCTGCTAGAATAACACACTCAGGAGCAGCTGGGACAGCAAAGCTGCTTCAGCATCCTCTGCCACCCTTCACTCTGCTGTTTCACCCCTCACTCTTCTCTTCCACCCTCCCCTGGGTTGGAAGAGACCTTAAAGATCACCCATTCCAACCCTCTGCCATGGTCAGGGATGCCTTGCACTGGACCGGGTGGCTCAGAGGGGAATCATATGGAATCATATAGATGGGAACCAGTCACCCCAGGCTGTCTGCTCCAAGGCAAGGAGTTGGCAGAGCTGCCCATTTCCCTGTGGGTACCCAAGCTGACACCAAGAGGACTTGTTACATCCCATTGTCCCTGCACAGGACCAGGATCACAAATACACATGGACTCACTTACACTGGAGACAGCTACAGCTAAGTGGGGTAATCCCACTTTCCAATGTCCAAACGATTTAATAGAGATGAAACCCAAGAGACGTTAGTGAAATGAGATAAATCTGGGCAGAAATGATTGCAACAGCGTTTGGGGAATGGAAAAACAGCATATACCCTGGCAGATACAGGGTCGAGAGAAAGATGCAGTTCTCTGGAGAAGCCTGGGCAGGAAAACAGTGAATGATGGCTCCACAAGCCATCAGTGCTTGCTTGGAGCCCATCCTGAAAGGGCTTTGAGTTGTACCTGTCTTGTGAAGGGCAGCTTTGGATGCAGGTAATCTCCCTGGGGTCTGTAGAAGTGGGATGGACACACTGGATCCTGAGTGCTTTCCCAACGCTTTCACCAGGCTGAGGGGAGACTGGGAATGGAGCTCACCCCTTCAGGGGGAATTTGCAGGGCAGCCTGTGGCATTCCCAAACATTGAGGAGTCATCTGCTTGAGGAGCTTTTGAGTAGGGGCTTCACCCCTTAGAAGCATCCACCTCTCCCCATGGCTGTTGGGGCAGCCTGAGGGACAGACTTGGCTGTGACATTTGCAGTGTCCATGTCCACACCTGGGCAAGGTATTCCAGCTGTCTGCTCACATCCAGGTCACATCAGCAGCCCCAGCTCTACAAGGTGAGAAAAAGGCTTTCCATGGATGATGGCTGGAGGTCAGGGAATGCCTTTTATCACAGCTGGAAGGGTAGATGAGGTTGTGTTAGAGCTGGAAAGGCAGTGGAGGTGCATTGCACCCTTGCTTTCCTTCTGATCTGAAAGGTGCAGACCCCAAAGGCTCACTGCTGTGTGCAATTTCCCCAAGAAATCAAATGAAAAATACTGTTTCTACCCAGAAATTTGCCTCATTCAAATGCTTCACTAAGGATGAGCAATAACTGCCACTACAGCAGCTATTTCAACACACTGGGGAAGATTTCAAGCTCTCCTCAGGGCAGGGAAGCCCAAAAAGTATGAGATCACAACAGTATTACCTGCCTTTTCCCAATACATTGCCACGCACTATGCAAACAGAGCTAAATGTGATTTGGGCTCCAGATATCAGCAAGAACATACAATGGAGAGATCAGAAAATGTCTCCTGGTGGAAGACATCAAGTTAAAAAAAAAGAGAAAATGTTTGAGGAAGGATGGAATTTAAGATGATTATAGAAAAACCAGAAATTTGTGATGGAAGTGTAAATCTCCAGGTGTAAACCAGCACAACCTTGTGGATGCTTGTGTTTGCATGAGCCAGGGGTCTACTCCCACATGTTTGATCAAACGTGGCTCAGTACAGGGGAATAAGAAGTGGGAGAGAACAACTTCCTCCTCTGAGGGAGAGCTGGAATGCAAAATATGTCTAAAATAATACACTACCCAAGTAGTCTTTCAGCCTTTCCCAAAGGAAAAATACACTTCTCTACAAGGAAAATGCCACATATCTCTCTACAGCCCCAGGAAAAGAATGAGGTCACATCTTTCACTAATGCTGAAAGAGAGGGATTTTTTTTTGGTGCAGTGTTTCATCCCCTTCTAGTTACTTGACATGCCTCACTGCGGTTGTATCCTGCTATTTATCTTATTTTGGGCTTCTTACAAAAAAAGAAATTCCAATTCTCACTCAGTCTAAAGGGCTAAATCCTGCATCACCAAGGCAATGCTGCTATTATGGAGGAAATGGGTTTGCCCCTTGCTTCCATCAGTGTGAGTTGGGAGCAATTCTCCCTAAGTTAAAAGGTGAAAGCTGTCCCACTGACTCTGGCTGCAGAAGGGTTTCTTGCCTGGGAATGAGGGAAAAGAAGCCAACTTCATAAACCAGATTTTGGTCTCTTTACACAAGGACAATTTGTAATAAACCCTGTGGCTAACGTGAAGTTATTGCAGATTTGCACTGGCATGAATGAGGTCAGAAACCAGCCCGGGGTGGCTGGGATAAGGCGGCACAGAGGTGTTGGAGCAGAGAAATTTGGAGTTCGACTTTCTGCAGCCCCTAAACGATCTCAGAGCGGTGACACCCTGCCTTCAACATATTTTGGGTCAAATTGATGAGTGTCATGGCTCAGGACCAGGCACATCTGACATGGAGAGAGCCATGCAGAGCTTGTTGGAGCAACCGTGTGCTAATTAGAGCTGTCTGCTCAATGAATTTAGCTTCAACTGCTCGCAGAGTGTCTGCAGCTAGATTGGGATTTCCTCAAATTGATTTGTAATTTGAGGTTACTCAATTAATTTTTTTTCTTTTCTTTTTTTTTTTTTACTTTCTTTTTTTATTTTTGCTCTTTCTCAATCGCACAAGTGTTTGAGTCCCCGAATCTGCCCCTCCTTGCTTCGACAGGTGCCCAAGACCCCCAGCTGGGTGCCCTCTCCAGCATCACAGACCCACCAGTGGGCCAAACCTCCCAAGATTCACCATCCATTAGGAAGGAGGTTACAAATAAGCAGGGTGGAGGAAATTCAACCCTTTTTTTCCCTTTTCTGGGCCACACAAGCCTTGCCCAAGGCATTATTCGTAGAAAAATTAGGCTGCTGCAAGATTCACTGGCGGGGTGCAGAATTTAAATAGAATTTTCTCTTGTCCCAGTTACACAAAGTCAGCCTGATTGTCCCATTCCCTATGCTGGTGCAAAGTGGAAGTAGTTCCAGTCCTGAGGCTGGGATTTGCAGCTCACTGGAGGGACAGATACCACAGGAGGCACCGCATGGCAGCTGCTCTGGGCAGTGACTCTCAGGCCTGGTGAGTTGGGACATAGAATGATTGAATGGTTTGGGGTGAGACCTTGAAAATCATCTGGTTCCAACCCCCTGCCATGGGCAGAGACACCCTCCACTAGACCAGGTTGCTCAGAGCCCCATCCAACCTGGCCTGGAACACTTCCCAGGGATGGGACAGCCACAGCTTCTCTGAGCAACCTGTGTCAGTGTCTCACCACCCTGACAGTGAAGAATTTCTTCATAATATCCAATCTAAACCTGTCCTTTTTCAGTTTAAAGCCATTCCCCCTTGTTCTATCACTACCTGCCCTTGTGAAAAGATCCTCACTGCTTGAGCAGCACTTTCCTTCTGATATGAAAACCGACATGGATGCAATTCAAATTTCATTTTTTCAAGCATTTTTTGTGGCCTAGCTTTGAGTACCAGCATGTTTAGAGGCATGGGTATGAGTGAGTGCTGCAGAGTCATGACCCCGCATGGGTAATGTTTTATGGTGTTCACTTCCCACTACTTCTAAAATGGAGCAACCAAAGGATCCACTTGCCTTTCCAGTCTTTCAAATCTCTCAGTACTTTGAGGTTCACAGATCAGAATCATTGCTCTGTAGTGGCAGTTTTGTGACAGGCAAATCTGGCTGATTCCAGGGAAGTGGTGCTGTCCCAAAACAAATGGTGTTTTTTTAGAAATGGTTTGGTTCTGGGAATGAAACTGTGGCTCTCATTCAGAGACATCTTTTGGAGCAGCTGAGCCCAGTGACAAGAAGAGCTGAACTCTGCAAAGTGATGTGAATCCTTTGCTGCTGCTGCTGCTGCTGAGCCCTGGCCACTTGTTCCAGCACTCAAAGTCAGCCATCTGCTGGGGGGAATATCTGGTGCATCCTGTGTTCAATGAACTTCCCTTTCTCCTTAGGATTGTCCTCCAAAACACGTAAAATACCCTGGAAATGGTGCCAGCTATTACGTGCTCACCCAGGTAGTATGGTTCATCATTTATGCACTTAAAAAACACCAACACAAACGCTTCTGTAATATTATGGGATTTTCATGACAAAGATGTTTGTTCTGATTTCTGTTCAACTTTGCCCCCGGAGTGGGGAAGAGCCCAGAGCTGTTACTCACTGCCTGTGGCTCTTCCAAGAGGGAGCTCAGACCTACAGCCAGGCTTCCCTCCTCTTGACTTGAGACTTGCAATCAGAGCAATTCCACTGACTTCAGAGAGCTGCTTCTCATTTCCAAACATATGCTTAGGAATATAATCAGGCTTACAAATCTCCACTGACGGCAAAGCCGAGTGCCAGCTTCCCTTAACAAGTAATGCAAAATACTGCTGGGGGGTGAGCAGCCCGAGCCCAGAGCTCTGCAAACCCCAAAACAAGCACAGTCACCACCTCCTCCTTGGAAATTAATGTTTTATGAGCAGGATTGGAGATCTGTGGGTGCTTTGGTACTGTGAGAACATGACTTACCTGCAGAAAGGTGGTCTCTGCTGCTGTGGCATTGCTCTGCTGCCTGTGGGATAGAGGTGGGCATAGGGCAGGAGGGTCTCTGCAAAGAATCAAACCCGAGGGAGAAATAGAGTGGCCTTCACCAGCAACACCCAAAGCACAACTCACAGGAGGTGAGGATTTTTCCCATCCACCCCTGAGCAACCCATTTCATCTCCAGGTGTCAGAAAAAGTCGTCTCTGTGCTCATCCTCCCACAGGAGAAGCAGATGCAGAAATAAATGCCTCACACTGCTCGACATGATGGTGCTCCAGACACATCTCTGCAGAGGGGAATCGTGGTGACTGTCAATAAACTGATTCATCTGCTGCCTGGCTGCTGCTGGAGCTGGAAGAAATGGTTCTCAGGCTTCTGTCAAAGTTGCAGAAACACTGGGCAGGATTTAGCCCAGTGTCTCCACGTTGGGCTCTATGTGTGAGTGAAGCAGAGGTGAGGTTAGCAGAGACTGGTGCCACGGGAAGTGTGTCTGGGACACTCACATGGTTATGGTAGATGTCACCAAGAGCCTGCAACAGACCAATACTCTTCTGCACCAGCAGCTGGAAGTTGAGGAGGGCTTCATAGGGCGACACAGAGCCCAGGCTCGTGTAGATGCCCACATCCAGACACCATTTGCAGATCCAGTCTTCTGCCACGTTGTTCCTCGGAGGACTGTTCTGACCATTTCTGACCTCTCTGACCATTTCTCCCTTTAATGCCTGGCCACTGTTCCCAGCCTCCTTGGTGCTGCCCAGCTCCAGAACAACAACAAGTTCCCATCTTATTCAAAATCCGTGAAAAAACCCTGTGGAAATGTTGAATCATCCATATGGACCTTAGGAACAATGGAGTGGTTCTGCTCTGTGCAAAGCCTCAAGGAAAAATTCAAACCCTAAACCAAAAACTCATGGTGGGTGGACATCCATCCAGTCGAGGCTCGCTGAGGTGGGTGCAGCACTAAATGCAGCCCAGCACCACACAAAACCCGAGGCTGAGCTGGCAAAATCCCTGCCAGCTCTCTGGGCTGCAGCTCCCTGGCTGCACTGGCACCATGCCCCCCACCTGCATGAGGCCAAGCACATCAGCACCTCCCAAAGGACCGGGGCTGGCAGCACCAGGGTGGGTAGCTGGGTGACCGGACATCCCACCACTGCCTTGGGGCACCCCGGCCCACCCGGCCCTACTGTACATCCCTCTCTGTGTCCCTCTCTGCCCCTCTCCTCTGCGGAGGAAAATGGAACTTGCCTTTTGTCTGGCAGGGGTCAGACAGAGCCGGTTTGTTCGATAAAGCTTTAACGCTTGGTGAACACGCAGAAAAGCTCAACCCGGGGCCCTTTGACAATCTCCATTGTTTTGCGGCTAAAAAAAAAAAAAGAAAAAAAGAAAAAGAAAAAAAAAGGAAGGAAGAAAAAATAAAAGAAAGGCTGGTTCGATTTAAAACACCAAGTTCATGGCATTTCAAAGAGAAATGATACACAGCGTATGGATTTGTGTGATACGGGGAGATAAAGCTAGGAATAAAATGCCAGGCAGGAGCATTACAAATGCTGCTCTCGGGGGTGAGCCTGGTATTTTGCCATCTGATTATTTTAAGTGGTTTCTGTCTCTGCAGCAAAATCTCTGGCATTAGCTTCACATCCCAACTCAGCGTTTGGGGCAAAGTCTGGGAAAGAAAAAGGTGTGAAAAAAGATGAAAGAATAAGTGGTACTTTGCCCTAATGTCTGTCGTGCCTGGGAAATGGCACGTAGATGTGTGTACGGTCCCCTTCAGCCACACTGGGGTTCATTGTCTGCAAAATTCATAAGCCACGTAATGCATCAGTTGCCAAGCAAAGCTGGGATATGGGAACCCTAGCTGCAGTTTATCTAAGGACTAAAATAAAATAAAATTAGAAAAAAAAAAAAAGTGGACCTCTGAAAGAATCATATGAGCTGGCACGGAGGCCAGTTGATTGAATATTTCATTTATTGAACATGCGGTTGCCAAAATAAATAACTCGGGCAGGAAAGCAGTAGTCAGGAAATTGAATGTGGTTTTTTTTTGTCTCTGGCGAAGTTTCCCTTGAGTGATTTCCTTTGGAGGCTGTTGCTGCCCGCGGAGCGCATCCCGCTCCTCCGGCTCCGGCGGCAGCCCAGGCACCGGCGGCGTGCTCCTCCCAGCCAGCCTCCACCAGAAGAACAAAAATGTGTCGTTTCACTGTCCTTATAATGCACAGAGGAAATAGGATTAGGTCCAAATAGCGGCAAGGTAAGTAGGATTAATGGCTGGCTTAAATAAACTCTGCCGTTCCTTACAAGACTGCTGGATATTGTTTCCGCCTGGCTGTGCTGCGTGGCTGGCAGCGCGTTGCTGTGCCCACGAGGTGCACGTGGAGATAAGGTTGGGGGGGGGGGGGGGATTGGGAATTTAGACCACTTTGCGGAATATTTTTTCCTTTTATTTTTAATAAGAAACCCGACTTTTGCCGTCCTGAGGCGATGAAACCTCACCCGTGGGAGAAGGGGGAGAGAAGGATGGAAGGGTGAAGGGCTGAAAGGATGGAGACATGGAAGGATGGAGAGATGGGGAGAAGGAGGGATGGAAGGACAGAGGGATGAAGGGACGCAGCCTTTGTGAACGCCTCTTGCCCCCTGGCGTCCCCTCGCTGCAAGGACAGCCGGGGATGCCGGGGAGAGCGGGGAGGGAACCGGCGAGACCGGGGAGGGGGCCGGGGACACGGGGGGAGGTCGCCACGGGCCGTCTCTATCTCTCATCGCCTCTTTCCCCCAAAGCCCAACCAACAAATCCAGCCAAACCGACGCAAGAGACACCCCCGGGCAAAACTTGTTTCTCCCTCCCCAAAACACCTTCTAAAAATAAAGATCTTGCCCAGTTCTTCAAAGGCAGTTTGAAGGGCAGGAATGGGAAAAAAAAAAAAAAAAGTGCAAAATATTTAAAGAGTTGGTTGCTAGGAAGGGAATGTGGTGGCTTTTTTGGCATTTCTATCCTCTTTTGCATAGTCTCAGTTTCAGCTGGCAGACCAGGAGCTATGTGGTTGCCTCCATTAAATCTGTTTCTCATTGCAGGCTGACAAGATTTTAAGAAAGGTTCCTAATGACCGATACAGGTTGGCATCGCAGCCGAGTTTTGTAATTAAACGTTACTGAGCAGCGGCAGTAGCTGAGGATAAATGTCAAGGCGCTTTTTTTTTTTTTTTTTTTTCTTTTTTCCCCCTTTTTTCTTTTTTTTTTTTCGCCATTTTCGGAGGAGAGTCTGGATATGTCACACGGAAATTGCAACTGCCAAAACAATCTACCAGGGGCACATCAATAAAAATAAGTTCCACATACCTCCCCAGCGAGCCAAGGAAATGACACTTAGTGGCTGTCGATGCTGAGGATCTCCCAAATCCCCCAAAAAGCTGCAATTACCAACGGCCCCGGCAAATGCCCCGTCCCGCTGCGGCGGGACCCGGCTCGCTCGATGCAGCCTGCACTCGTTAAATTGAATTTTACCGAGAAGTGATGCTCGGTTGGCAAATTGACAGTAGGGAGATAAAAGAGGGAAAAGGAGAAGGATAAATGCGAGAGTTTTTGTGTGCAGGGGGAGAAGCGTCAGGGCAGGAGAGCTGTGGTGACAGTGAGATGCGGGGACTGCAATGGGATGCTCGGGAGGGTGCTCAGGTGGGGGTGCCCAGGCGCTCCCGGGTGCCAATCCCTGCCCCTCTGACCCAAACCCGCCGTGCTCTGCGGAGGTGGGACCAAACGCAATCAGCCAAGATGCCTGATGTTTGTCTTTCCGTCTCTCTTTTGACTTTCTGGCTTTTTCTTTTTGATTTTTCTCTCTCTCCTTCCTTCCTTCCTTCCTTCCTTCCTTCCTTCCTTCCTTCCTTCCTTCCTTCCTTCCTTCCTTCCTTCCTTCCTTCCTTCCTTCCTTCCTTCCTTCCTTCCTTCCTTCCTTCCTTCCTTCCTTCCTTCCTTCCTTCCTTCCTTCCTTCCTTCCTTCCTTCCTTCCTTCCTTCCTTCCTTCCTTCCTTCCTTCCTTCCTTCCTTCCTTCCTTCCTTCCTTCCTTCCTCCCTTCCTTCCTCCCTTCCTTCCTCCCTTCCTTCCTCCCTCCCTCCCTCCCTCCCTCCCTCCCTCCCTCCCTCCCTCCTTCCCTCCTTCCCTCTCTCCGCTCCCCTTTTTTCTCCCTTCCCTTCCCTTCCCTTCCCTTCCCTTCCCTTCCCTTCCCTTCCCTTCCCTTCCCTTCCCTTCCCTTCCCTTCCCTTCCCTTCCCTTCCCTTCCCTTCCCTTCCCTTCCCTTCCCTTCCCTTCCCTTCCCTTCCCTTCCCTTCCCTTCCCTTCCCTTCCCTTCCCTTCCCTTCCCTTCCCTTCCCTTCCCTTCCCTTCCCTTCCCTTCCCTTCCCTTCCCTTCCCTTCCCTTCCCTTCCCTTCCCTTCCCTTCCCTTCCCTTCCCTTCCCTTCCCTTCCCTTCCCTTCCCTTCCCTCATTCCCCCCAGCTCCTCTGGCACCCAGTGCTACCCCCGCTCATTCCTGCGCGGTGCCCCGGTCCCTGCTCACCGCACGCATTCCCGAAGGATTCCCCCTCTCTCTCTCCCTCTCTCTCTCTCCCTCTCCCCTCCTCTCTCTTGGCTCTCTGCGCGGCCGCGGAAGCAGCGCGGGGCTCCTCCCGGGCCGTGGAACCGCGGAGTTTCCGCGCCTGTCGGCGCCGGTGGCAGCGGTGGTGCCGGGACTCGCCAGCCCCCGGCACGGCCGCTCCCCCTGCGCACACGCGGCCCCTCCGCGCCTCGCCCCGGGATCGCCCCAAAACCTCTATTAATTTATTTAAAAGCGCATTAAACCATCTCCCGCGGCCGGGCGAGCGCGGGGCCGGGTTCATCCATATGCATGCGGAAAGTTTCTCGGCGGCAGCAGCCGGGGGGGTGCAAATTGCGAAGTTAAATATTTGTTTTTAATTTTCTGGCTCAAAAATTTTAACTAAGAGGCGGGATTCCGGCCGCTCTAATGTGCTTGCATAAATGGCTTTGTTATTACTACTTTCCTGCTAAAACAACATTTGCTTCTCGTCCTGACACACGGTGTTTGGAATCCGGGCAGGATCTGCCATCTCGGATGGAAAAGCCGAGCGGAGACGCCGCGGCCGGGGCCGCCGCGCTGCCCGCCCGCGCCCGCGCAGAATTAACCCATCCCGGCCCTCCGATTAGCTTTTAATTAGTTTTCCTGATTATACACATGTTTAAAGGACAAGATTGCGTGTTTATGGAGGGAGATTTCCTCAAGAGTCTGTTTGATTAAACGTATTTACAATAACTCCGGTAGTTAAACATTGTCACATTTTAGGGGACGGTTTAATGGAAGCGTGATTTTAAGACGGAAAAAAAGTTGCAGAGAATGGCGCGCTCCAGCCTGCCCCGGGGCTTGGATTATTTTATTTTATTTTATTTTATTTTATTTTATTTTATTTTATTTTATTTTATTTTATTTTATTTTATTTTATTTTATTTTCAAAATTTAAAAAAAATTATTTATTTGTAATTATTTTAAAATTTTGTTTTACTTTTTTTTTTTTCCTTCTACCTTCATTTACCTTCTTTTATTTCCATCAGTCATTACAACCAATAAACCACGGAACCCGGGGCCGGTGGTCCTAGAGCCGGACAAAAGGGTCTTTATCAGGGGATCCCCGCGGACAGGAGCCCCCAGGCCCCGCGGAGCCCCAGCGCGGAGCTGAGGGTGCGCACCCGCGGCCACAGAGAGCCGGGGGGAGCCCCCCGGGCTGGGGGTGCTGCTCCTCAGGGCACAAACCCCTTTTCTGCGCAGCAGGAGGGGCTTTTTTTTTTTATGTTAAATTTTTTTTTTTTTTTTTTTTTTTTGTGGACCACCACTTCTCACAATGATTCTCCCACCCCTGCCCCGCAAAGGGAGGCAAAGGTGCGGAGCGATGCGGGGCAAGGCAGGGCAGCGCGGGGCCCGGGGCGCACCGCCCGCCCCGTCCATGCGGAGCCGGGCAGCAGAGCCCCGCCCGGCGGCACCACTCTGCCCTGGGCTGCACAGGCTCTTCCTCCTCCTCCTCCTCCTCCTCCTCCTGCCCTCGGGATCCCCAGCCCCGGGACCCCCGGAGCTCCTCAGCCCTCGATGGCTGCCGGCTGGCTCAGGTCCTGTCGTGGGGAGAGGAACCTCTCCGAATTCCCACCCCCTGACATTCTGCTGTGACATCCCAAACGCGCTGTGACATCCCACTGCCTAATTTTTTCTAATTTCCCCTCTAGGTGTATAATTTCATCATGGAGAAGATTTTCAACCTCTTCTTTTTTTCCTTCTTTCTTTTTTTTTTTTTGGATGAGGAAAGCTCCATCTGAGAACACATCTCTCTCTTTTTGTCTTGCTTATTAGATATAATTTAACATAAAACGCCTGTTATAATTACTGATTATACAAGGGATCCCTTGTTTTTGCAAGCTACTAACAGGATTAGCTAACAAGTGCTAGATTTCAAATTAACCATAAACATTAGGCTGGAATTCATTTCATTGCACTGGAGAGGAGGGAAGGCATGGATTTGGGGATGAGGGCATGGAGTGGTTCTGGGAGCCTTTTGCCCAGAATAGCTTTCCTCCTGCCCAAGCTGTCCACAGTGGGCAGCAGCATTGCCCCTGTAAAGCCTATGAAGGCATTATTTTAATTATAAAAAATTACAAAAAAAGCCCAAATGGAAAAAAAAATCCTTTCTAAGGTGTTGTCTTGGGAGGGTTGGAGTGCCCTGATCCATCCTGGGGCAGAGCTTCAGCTCAGCCTCCTGCCCGTTGCCTTCTCCCTGCTACAGGAAATGGAAGGCTATAAAAAAACCCTATTACAGATGAGTTAATTAATGGTAATTGGAAAAGGGACCTCCCCTACGTAAAATCGTGTTTCGCCACAAACAAGCATTTAAAAATAATCTGAGGAAAAAAAATCCCCAAAACAAAAAACTACAACACCATAATGAAGCTTTTGAGTAAAAGACCTCATGCTTTCATTGCCGAGGAGAGCAGGGAGGAGGGAACTTCCCCCAGCTCCAGCCCGGGTCTTGCTCCTGCTAAAGCCCTGCGAGGGAGCTGCTCCCCTCACACGCTCATGGTCTGCCATGAACTCTGCCTGCCCCACCACCCCTGGCTGGAGTTCCAGCCTCCTTCTGCATGGAAAACAGTTTTCCTTGGGAAAGGGAGCCCTGGAGGGGCTCAGCCCCGAGCACAGGCTCCTGGGGACACTGCTGCAGGGCAGGGGTCCCTCTCCTTCCTGCCAGAGCTGCTGCTCCTCCTCTCTGCTTTCCATCCTTCCACCACAGCTTCAACTCCTTAGGCCTAACGGAAAGTAAATCCTTTTAATGAGTCAAATAATTTTGGACACAAGAAATTTTCCCCCCTCTCCTTTGTAATTAGAGCTGGCCGCGTGTCTAAAATGATCTGCTTTCCAGAGGGAAACAATAATTGAATTGTTGGGTGTCTCCCGAGCTTTGCAGGGCTCCGGGAAGGCTGTGAGGGAAGCTGAGCCATTCTCTTGTTAGTGCCTGCAATGAGAGCGAGACACCCTAGAATTCAATTACGCGGCTCCTCCAGGAGCCGTTATAATTATAACGTCAAGTTGTTTTTTAAAATTTCATAATTATGCTTTAGGATCCTTGCGTGGATGTTTGGGAACGCGCCTGCCCAGCCCCAGCCCCTCCACACCCCCATCCTTCCCTGTCCGTGCTTCAGTGCCATTCCTCTCTCCCTACACCCAAGGGTGCCCGGGGTGCTGTCCCTCCTCACCCCTGACCTGAGCTCTCCTGTGTTCCGTGTCACCTGACAGCTGTGTCACTGTGGTGCCATGCCACATGGTATCAGTGGGCTGGTGACACATCCCTGTGTCATGTCTCCTCTCTGCCGAATTGATTCCCACGCACAGCCACTCCACAAGAGCATCAGGGAGAAGTAGATCAGAGTAACCAGTTACAGAAACTTTTGTGTTCAGCTAGTGAAGAGATGTCCAAGGTCCTCCCTTCAGTGGCACCAGAGGGGTGAGATTTGGGGCATGCCAGGCGGTGCTGGGGACCTTAGGAATGGGGTGCTACACATAAGAGATCTGCCTGTGCTCAGGTTTGCATTTCACCTACACCAATGAAAATGTAAAATCCTGAAAAACTTTCCCAATTCCTTTTGCAGGTGGAAATTAAAAGCTTGGAAGGGCTTGACACACCACTGGCAATGCCGTGCAAGCTTGGTCTGGGAGCAGCATTATGTTTGGAGGGTGGTTGAGTTACTTTTAGGCTCTATTCAGAAAAGTGGCTCAGACTTTTACACTCCTGCTGAAATGAGAGAGCTGTGAACCTGTCCTGCTGCAGAGCCCTGGTTCAGTGCTGCTTCTGTCACCTGCCCTCACCATGCCCCTGTTGCAGACCCACAGTGTCCCACTGGACATCTGCCCTGGGAAGGGGCTGCCCAGGACTCTGTGCAGAAACCAGCCCTGGGCTGCCAGGTACTCTGCTGGATGGATATCTGGCTGTACAGTGCTGTTTGAGGTGTTAAGTGAAGGAGATTCTTCTGCAAGACAAGAGACTGAGAAATTGCAGAAGAGCAAGAGGACCAAACAGAGGGAATGTGGAAGAATCATGACCACTCTGAGCTGCTTCTGTGAGGAAATAGTGAGCAGGAAATGGTGAGCAGAAAAGCTAAACCCAGTCAGACTCAGCACACAGGTATTGCAGCACAATCTCTTTTCCAGGTGTGTGCTAAAATCCCAGCATCCTACTGTCAGAGAGATCCATGGTATCCTGGTTTGGTTCTCCTTACCAAAGCTGAATGAGACTCAAGAACTTTCCAGAGCTTCGTCCAGCCCAGTTTCCAGTGTCAAATCGTGAAGGGCCTGACTCAGACTGTGGTGTGGGCTCTTTTTGCAGAGCTCCTTGCTGTGCTGGACAGGGTCTCCCTGGGGGCTTGCACAGAGGGCTCTGCTGTGTGTTGGCCATGTCCCTTCTCTGTAGAGAGAGAAACTGGCCATGTCTCTAGCTCCCCATATCCAGCAAAATGTTGCAAAGCACAGCAGGAACAAGCAGCTGTAGGCCTGGTGTTGTCCCCTCCTGCCCCACAGCCATTGCCAGCAAAGCCTGACAGCCTCAGGCAGAAAGCTGCTTTATCAAATGAGTCCTGGTAAGCACCAAGACAGGTGCCACCAGAATAACCTTATTTTGATAGCACATCTTACACTTGGCTGCTGAAAACAACTTCTGAGCTTGGGCCCAGGCCCTGAGGAGGCTGGTGCACACCACGGTCTTTGTGGATGCACATTGCTGTCTGGCCAAGGAGCAGAAGATGAAGAGTTTGTCTTGATATTTGCAGGTCAGGGCCCGCTGTAACAGTTGTGGCACTGGGACAGGAGAGCAGAGAGGAATACACAATGACTGTGCTGATTTCAGACTGGGAATAGATTCGCTTCTCATTCTCTCAGACAAGCAATTAGAGCTGTCTCCCCAAGCAGTTCCCACCCAGCAAGGAGTTCCAAAATATGAAAATTCTTCCCTTTCATATTATTTTCCAGATGTTCAGTCTTCGCTTCCCTTTATTAATGCTCCTTTTGCCAGGGTGATTCATTTAACAATTAGCTTAGGCATAGGGTGTAGCAGCTGTTACAGATATTACCTGTGCCTCTAAGGCAAAGCTTCTTACTGTTGTTTTTTATCCATCTCTCCTTTCCTTCTAGGCCTTTAATAACCTGTAAGAATATCTTTAAATTAGTGGGAAGCTCTGATTCCTCAACCAGGTCAACAGATGGCTCACTTGGACCTGCCTTCATTTAAGCAAGTGGAACATGCCCAAGGAGCAGGCAGACAAATGCAGCTATTCTTTCCCCAAATCTCACCACAGATCTGATGGGAAAGACTTATTCACCAGCTCCTGTGTGAGGCTACTTCTTCTGTTGACCTCATAACTTTGCATTCAGGCTTCCATCACCTGGCAGTGGTGGAGTCACCATGCCTGGAGGTCTCCATGAGATGTATAGATGAAGCACTTAGGAACATGATTTAAGTGATGGATTTGGCAGTGCTGGGTTACCAGCAGGACTCAATGACCTTAAATGTTATTCCAGTGTAAGTGACTCTATGGTTCTGAGATATCTCACATCCTCTTTGTGGTCTTCCGCTGCCCGTTTTGGAGGCTATGTGTCTCCTGTGCCAAATCCACCAGCCTATTGGGGTGCCTTTGAATACCCTGGGGTGTCTACAATTATGGGAATGTTTATACTTTGCAACTGAGTTCCACCAAGGGAATCATGAGCCCCAAGGTCACAGCTTCAATCTGTGTTCACTACAGACTCATTTGTACTCTGGTAGGACTCTCATCCCAGCAGCACCACAAGCTGTGGGAGTAAAGGTGAAGTAAAAGCTAAACAGTGGCAGCAGGATCTGCCCTGGTGATACCAGGTGTTTCTTTGCATGAAAAGACAAAGAAATTGCTAAAATTCTGAGAAAAATCATCAGGATTGCTTGAGCTGTTAGACACCATTACTATCTTCTTCCACTGAGCTGATAACTCAGGTGCTTACAATGGAGTGTGGCTCTTTTGCTGATGTTTTTATTCACTCTTACTCAACTGTTCCAAAACAGCCTTAAGCAAGGTGCTTGGAAGGTGACCTGTGGGAGGTTTGTAGGAGGATTATTCATGTCTGACCTCCAGCCCTCAGCAGTGACAGTCTGTGCTACTCTGCTGTGGCTGGGAGCAGAACTCCAGAGCTGGAGCTGCTCGTGATGCTCAGCACATCTCCAGTCCCACTGACTTCACCTGTGTCACACCTCAGATCAGCTGTGTTTGAATCCTTTCTGGGGTGAGGACGTCACTGACTGCACTGTCTGTGTGCTTCAGCCAAGCAAGGAAAAATGTTTAAGCCAGAGGCTGCAAAGAATTTCCCTGCTGCAGAGCTCTGCACGGAAATAAATCAGCTCTGCTCATCTGGACAAGGTCTCTGCCACACAAAAGAGCCCCTGGAGTTTTGATTTTTGCCCTGTTTATTTTGCTAGAGCTGGGTATGTCAGCAGGGTGTGTATTCCTGGGGATTTTTCCTTAGCCCAAGCTCTGCACCTCCAGAGATTTCTGGACTATGTTGTCTGATCCTTTCAGGGCAAAATATGGAGTGGGCTTGATTGACTCTGGCAGGGATGTGCTGCACCTTCTTCCCGCATCAGCTCTTGTCACCTCTTCTGGCAGCCCAGGAGCAGCAGATTTCCTGGAGAAATCGGAGCTGGTTGCTCATCCCTCCAGCACAGCTCCACACAGTGCCCAGGCTCTGTGCTACGGGTCCTGTTCAAGAGCCCAGCAGCACAGAGCCCTCCAGAAGGACCCTCCAAGCCAGGGCTGTCAGCTGCACACCAGGAGTGATCAGGGATCACAGACAGCTTCTCTTGCTTTTGGATGACATCTGTTCACATGATACCTAGCGTTAAACTCAACAGCAGCTGGTTTCTTGTAACACAGGAGCAGCACAAGGGGTGCTGATATTAAAATCTGAGTGATGGCTTGTAGGGTCCAGAGCTCACACAGCCTCAGGTGTCCCCTCTCCAGGTGCTGCTGTTTGAAACCCCAGCAGCCTCCAGGACCACATGACAGTGACACAGCTGGCACTGCAAAGCTGCTCTCCTGAGCCAGGGCAGGTGAGAAAAACTTGAGGGTTTTTTTTTGTTGTTTTGTTTGTTTTAAACACAAAACTTCATCTTCCCAAACACAATTGTCAGAACAAGGCAGAGAACTACACAGCTCCTTGCTTGCTCCCTCAGGTGCTGAGATGGGGGACGCTGGTCCTTCCATTTTTTATTGTAGAAAGAGTTTCTGACAGAAACGGGCAAGAAAACAGGAAAAAAAAAAAAATCCTTGAACAAGCTCTGAGTAACATCTGAGAATGAAAAGGTCCCGACAGTGCAGCGTGCAGTTCCAGCACAGGTATCTGCTGCCTTTCAAGCCCCTGTTGGGGTGGCAGAGAGGAAGATGAGGTCTGAAAGGTGATGAAACCAGTATAAAGCCTAGAGGAGGTTGTTTAAACAAAAAAGGGTTGTTTAAGGATTGTTCTTTCTTAGACAAAGAAGAAAATTATTACCCTGGGCCAGAAAATAAAAGATCAATGAGGGTGGTGCATAAGCAAGATGAAGATGATACTTGCCAAAAGTGATCAGAAATTTTTTTAAAAATCTTTCTTTTGGGCCAAAAAATGCTGATTTATCAAAACAAAAGGTAACTCCTAAACCAACACATTCTTCTACATTTCTGCAACATTAAAAACAACCAGGAAGAATGTTTGGAAATTTCTCATTTCATTTTTATAAAAAGGAGTGGTTTAGGTTTTCGGAAAGGTGAAGCATTGCACTGTCAGACAGCTTGGACCACTTTTCAAAGGTCAGAATCAAACCAGTGCATGTCAAGGTGGTAACAAGTGTTCCAGCTGACCCAAACTTTGTGCTTGGTGATTTTATCTAGCACAGATTGCTCAGAGAAGCTGTGGCTGCCCCATCCCCGGCAGTGTTCAAGGCCAGGTTGGATGGGCTTGGAACAACCTGGGCAAGTGGGTATCTCTGCCCATGGCAGGAGGGGTTAGAACCAGATGGTCCTTAAGGCCCCACCCCAAACATTTCTATGATTCTTTGATCTCTCCCATGTCATACAACTCAAAATGCAGCCAGAACAACCAGCAGACCTTCTGTCTTGAAGAACTCCATGGTCACATGTGAACAACTTACATTTCCCCAGGAGCATCTCCTCAGTAAGCCTTTCTGTTGCAGATTCTTCCTGGATGGGATCTGGACTCACTTCTGAGTCCAGGTAAACTTACTTCAATTTTTTGGCCCCTACTCTAAGATACCTTGAAAAGGATGAACTGTGCATTTATATGAGTAAGAGACACAGAGCCTCCCCTTCCCAGCCCCAAACCACAGCAGGGCACACTCACCTGGCTGCCAGAGGGAGCCCCACACCAGTTACTGAGCTGGGAGAAAATGCTGTAGCTGTCCCTAATTGCTGCTGATTTGTAGCTGATGTTTTAATTCTCAGGGAGCACAGCAAGTTTCTGTAACCTCTGTAGTACTTGCCTGGTATTTAATGAAAGTATAATAGCACTCTAGCTACTTAACACATGAACAAGACTTAATGAAATAGAGAAGGCATAATTTGCAGCTGAACAAAAAATTTCACTGAGTAAAGCTCTAACATTTTATGTGGTTTTGGGTAGCAATGCATTATTTATAGGAATTATCACATGTACTTTGAACTCTGTGCCTGAAAGTTAACCAGAGCAGGCCAGAAACATCATCACAATCTGCAGACTCTTATCACACAGACAGGCATGAGGACTGTGGCTTTATTCCATATTCAATTCATCTGTCCCCATTTGCAGCCCATGAAGGCAGAACATTATCACTGCTCAATGTAAGGATTTAAACACAGGGAGATGACTCTGAACTGTGCAGGGGGAAACTCCTGTGGAATTTCACTGCCCAGAGAAATCACCATTATTTATCTATAGGAGCTTTTCTTGTCCTTTTAGCTGAAAGAACCCACACCTCTCACCTGTTTCCAAGACAGGATCCTCAAAAGGCTCTCACATATATGTTTTGTTCAATTAGTCCAGCATGTAATGCTTTGTTCTCATGAATTTTGGAGCTACTCTGATGTGCAGTAAAGGCAATTGAGACCTAATTTCATTATTCATCTCAATATGTTCCTGCTGCATTCAGAGAACAGGCTATGGGCCCTCCTGTGGCTAATTTAGCACCTGCAAATCCCCATGATTAAAGCCAAAGGCTGCACAAGCCACAGGAAGGATCTGCAGGAATATGCCCACATCAAATCAGCCCACTGGCAGAGAATATTTCGTTTTTTTCCTTTATAAACTTTATACATCTGTTCCTGACTCAAAAGGGGACCATCATGCTCTAGTTCTGCAAGACCAGGCTTCATCCCACACCTTATATATATATATATATATACACACACATAAAAATATATATTTAATTCCTTTTCACAAAATGAGTGCAGTTTCAGGGAAATCAATGTACCTGGAGAATGTGGGCCATCAAATTGGAGCTGTTAACACTTACCTCCTCAGCTGCTACACTGAAGTTAAACAAATACAGGCTATTTAAGCTAAAATAGTTAAGAAATTCCTAATGAAGCTTTCTTCAGCTAAGACAACTGAAAATTGACCAAAAAGTCACTCTACTGTTACCACTGAAAATGCAGCAACTTCTAGAAGACCAAAATAGATGCTGAAGTACAGTAAAATTAAAGACTTTTGGTCTAAATTTGCGAGCTGCTGTTGGAGTTGCTTAGCCTTAGCAGCTCATTCTTAGCTTGCACTCTCCAAGATGTTTCAGACTTTAGCAATCACTTTTGTAATCACGACAACCAAACCACAACAGGAATTTGCATGCTTACCCTGCCCCCTCGATGTTTTGTTTCAGATTATGAATTTCAGCATTTTGGAAGACAATGGCAGGAAGATTCTGTACTTTAAGCCACAAACCCCAACACACTTACTCTGCTTTCTTGCTACAATAGCAAGGCTGTTTTTCTTCAGCTGTACAACCCATGCCGAAGCTGGTGTTGCCAAGTTCAGTTTAGGATTTTTTTTTTTTGAAACCACTGCGTATGCATGACTGAATATTTGTTATGCAACCATAACAACTGTCCTTTTCAAGAAAGATTCCTGCATAATGCGAGCACAGAGAATCCAAGGCAAACATGGTTTGATCTTAAAACTTTAATAGTAAAAAAAGTGTAAAACCAAACACACCGCTGAAAACTTATCAGTAAGAATGAGAATTTAAATGTTCAAATTCAGAATAGTGCAAATTTTCTTCACTCCCCTCCCCACCTCTTCCAAACTTAAATCACTTTGGTTAAGATACTCAGAAGTATTGGCAAAAAATGAACTTTTGACTTACATTTTTGGCTGCATTATTTCTAATAGGTACAGGTTTAGTTTCAGTCTTTACAAATAAATCTTAGATACTTCTCTATCAAATATCCATAGATATCACTTCCAGCTTTACTTACATCTGGTTTAATAACATTTTAAATGGGTTTCAAGATGGTTACAAAGCTGTATCTCTAGCAAGGCAGCAGCTTCTTAAACAGCTGAGCTGAACCTGTCCTGATCTCTTCAAGTAGTTCTATAAAATCTGATTATTCAGGTTTTGAACATTTGAGGAAGGATCTTATACCAATAAAATTATTCTTGATTTACACCAAAGCAAGGTTAGAATTGGGGTCTGCTCTGTAGTATAGACTTTGTGCTAAACTTTTGTTGCTAGCATTCCCTTAGAAGAGTGAAAACAGCCAGAACAGAGACTTGGCCTCAACTTCTGCTTTGATGGTTCAACCTTTAACTGATGCCTCTAACTATAACTGAAGCCATGTAAGATTGGAAAAGAACACAACAACAACAAAAAAAATTTGCATAATACAAAAAGGCAAATCCATAAAAGTTTACAAGTACACCATAACCACAAAATTGGAGTATTTCTAAAAATTTGGGTTCAATGTAAGATACAACAAAACTAGCTTTACTAGTTAAATAAATTATTGCTCCATTTGACTCCATGCAGCATTGAAATGAACTCAGAACCCTTTTCTCTTTAATCTCTCATAAGAAATGATTGATATTGAAGAGAACTTGAGGCTCAGACTTACTGTACATTGCACTTCAACTTTTAAGACCTAATACTTGCTATTTAGGTCTCCTGTGGTCTAAGCTATCAAATGAATACGTTGTGCTCACCAGAACTATGTATTAAGAAACACCAAATGCTTAATGTAGTGACATAAGCACTTTTTGCTTTTAAGAAGGCAATCACAGATTGCAAGATCTATAGGGTTGTGTAAAAACAAGTAGTGATCTCTCTCAGAAACTGAACTGAGGAAACAAGCTGTTGGCTATTCTTCACATACAGTTTAAATCACATTTGAGGCCCAATTTTGTTTCTAATCATTTCAGTCCAAACCCAGATTCAAAGGACAGCTCTAGGAGGAAATCAAAGAAGTTGGGGGCACGTGCTTGATGGCCAAGCAATGACATGCAATGCATGTTTTTTCAGTGACACCAGACACTTGAGATACTTAAGATGTCCTTTGGTGAGACACTGAAGCAGGTGTCTAATATCAAGCAGGGGTAGTCACACACATTTAGATTTCTTACTGAATTGTGGCCAGAATTTGACTCTTGCAAATCTAACTGCAAGCCTCAGAAGTAATGAAATTTCCAGTTGGAATCTCTTGATAAAGGTTCACGTTTGAACAAGATTGTCTCCCGTGTTCACTTCTCGTACTGAAGTAATTTAGAGGTTCCAAACTAAGGCTTCCAACCTCTCATCCCTCAAACCCTCTCCACCGTCAAAGACAGAAACTTAATGCAGCATTACAAGTAAGGGCATGATTCCTTCATAAGACTCCTAAAAGCATTAGTGCAATGCCTTTAATCTGTTTCGATCACTCTTATTTTTAAATAACCCTATTTTTAAAAGATTTGGATAAATACTATTCCTATTAAACCATACTTCATCATTGTTAAGCACCATCGATCTACTTCCTTTGGGCACTGATACAAGAGCTTGTAATTAAATTTCAGTTTCAAGGCTTTAAAACACGGCAGCTGATTCAATAACTTACAGTGGAATCTAATACTTGGAAAACTGCCACTTAGCCTGAACAGTTGTATGCACTTGGTGTTAAACTCTTCCAGAGAACAGCCATACGCAAACGCTTATGCAGTAAATCAGGGTAAGATTTCAAGATAAGCAGTTAATTTCACTTGGCTATTCTAAGAGAGGATTAATATTTTTTTTCCCCACAAGTCATTTGTGCAGTGAGCCCATAAAGAGATTATTTCTTCTAAATAATCTTCAGTTTTAAAAAGGAACACATCTTCATAATGTTGCTTTCACACTGGCACCGAGTGTTCTTCTTCAAAGGCTTAGTCATTGTGTGGTTTCTCTGGAATACCCTATGGATAAAAAACATCAAACACATGTTAGGTTTTAATGCCATCTCATAAGTGACTACATTATGCAGTATTTTCAATTATTAAATAGTCTAGTAACTCCAGTTAGGCTGACAATGACCTAGTGAGAATGGCTTCTTATAAAAGCTTAACAAGCACATGCTCCCTAACTGCAGACAAAAAAAAAAAATTTACTATGAGTGTTTGTTGCCTCAGTCAGTGCATCTGAAAAATGCAGCTGCAAATTCCACTGCTTTTTATAAGACTTTGTTATCTTTCCTCCCTATCTCAGTTTATTTCTTAGCAGAAGGTAGGCAATGCTTCACTTGATGGACATTAATTCAGTTTTAACAGCCCTTTTTCAAACTGTCTTTAACCACAAGTTACTTTATTTTCCAGTCAAAGCCTGGTATCAGAGACTTACTCATTTCTTCCTAAGCCCCTTTTCTAGTGTGGAGCCCTGTAGTGTTGACGTCACCGTAAGATACTTAACAAATTTTTCTTTGAAACAAAGCTTGTAACATGTTCTCTTTCTAAGGTCAAAATGCAAATATATTTTCAAGTACTGAATGCATTCTCAGTTCTCCAGCCTCTAGCACCAGTACACAATAGATATTTGTGAGGCCCAAGTTCTGAATACCAGCCTAATTTGTCAGATGCTGAGAATGATGGTTACAACTCAAAACAAAGTGTTGCCATCCACTTAACCCAGCTGATGAGCACTGACTGAGCAACTCTACGTGTCACAATGAGCAGAAAGAACTGATGGAAGCAGCAGCACCTTCACCTCTTCTTTTGCTATAAAACCTACTAAAAGAAAAGGTTGGATTTCATCCTCAAGCTGGTAGCAAAAAAAACCCAACAAAACCCCAAAGTCTCTGCTGAACATTTCAGGTTTGCTGAAAGGTCACACTGCACTTTGTTAGTACATGGGAGCCCCCTTGAAATCCAGTGACTGGAAAGCAGCAAGCATCTTCCAGCTAACATTTATCAGCACGGGAGGAGATGTCACAGGGACTTTTCATTTCTAACTGGAAAAGCTAGACAGGGGCTGAGGAAGAAGCAAAGCAATTTCACTCCACTAATTTCCACAGGTGCCACCTTTGACTCTGGACAAACCCAGAAAATATCTGTTACATGCAGCAAATATCTCAGGGGCTGCAGCACAATATAGCTACAGAAAAAAACCTGTTTTATTCAAGTATGGGTTAAAAAAATGCTACATTCCATCTTCCTGCCACATCCACAATGGCTGACAAAAGACTGGTACTTTTGAATTATCTCTATAGAAGAAAGATGTGGTTGACTGAATTACAGACTCAACTTCTTTGGATTTCCAGCACAGAATGCTTCAGAAAGACTTGCAGAAGTGTTCCTATGAAAATGTTGCACTTCTCCAAGTTTTCCCTGACTAAGTAATGGCAGTGTAAAACACATGAGAAGATACCTCTAAATAACCAGAAAAAAAGCTCTGCATTGTCAACTTGCCCCTTTCTTTGTAAGAAAGATGACAAGATTGACAGGAAAGCTGCAGGCAGGATACAGGCTAATTTTAACTACCTTCAGGTGAGATGCCAGGTGAAATGATATCAAAGGAAAAAAGTTTAATGTGTCTAAATTAATTTTAACTCTTTTTAGTTTAAGGCTCCCTTCCTTTGCTTTCTAACAGGAGCAGCAGAGCAACTGGAAGCACTGTGTGAAATACAGAAGTGTAGCATAAAACCAACTGTAATTTTATTTTGAGACTTTGCTGCAATGCCAAAGCTTCAATAGAATTCAGTTAATGGATGGTTTTCACTTGATATGAGTAGCAAATTTAAAAAGAGAAATTATGCTTCCTCTTCCCCTATACATGAGTCCTAAATAAACCCAAATTGCAGACTGTATGCACCAGCGGGATTTGAAGGGGGAGTAGTGAACTTGTGTTGTAAAGAACCTCAAATGCCCTTCCGTCAGTAAAAATTGAAGACATCTAAACCACAGCAGCCTTAGGAAAGTCAAATACTTGAAGGATGTTTTCCAGGATACAGGACTTACATAGCAAAGAAGACAGAAGTTAAATCAACATAATACTAATTATTATTATCCATCAGTGTCAGAACACTTTTCACAACAAATACAAATGCAAATACACAGCCAGGTTTACTCTTCAGTATGCCACAAGGAAATAATTCCTTAAGAACCTGGCAAACAAGACAGTAATTCATATTATCCTATATATGGAGTGATACTTGAATCATGTCTTAAGTAACCAGCAAGAGAGTATTTGATTTTGGAGCAGTGGAATTTGATGCTATATAGGGACATTTCCCTATATATACTTTTGTGCATGAATAATTAGAGAAAGCCCAGCAGTGTCTCAGTTCTCCAGCTACCCTAAATGTTAATTATAAATACTGATGGAGCAGGAGCAATGTACTGATTCCAGTCTTATTTAGGCTGCTGCTGGAAAAAGTTAAATACAAGACATTCAAACACTTACTAAGACAATACCCACTCTACTGGCAACACAGGTTGTCTGCTTACAGTTCAGCTCTTAGGAACACATCTATTTAACTCTGTCAGTTTGTGAGTCATACCCTTCGAGGCATAGTTTGTTCTTGGACTAACAACAATGGAAGGCATTTGGATTGTTAAGGAAACTACTAATTATGCAGTAATTACCATAGCCAGCTGGCGTCCTATGTTTCCTACAGTCACACCTCCTGAGAAAAATATACATGGAAGCCAAGAACGAATGTAAAGGAAATCTGGGGATGTATACCTAGTAAAGAAAAGGAAATAAGTTAGGAAGTTAGAGACAAGTAACTTTCATCATCTTACATACTGTTAACCAGATGCTACAGAATTCTGTCCCTGGGCTGAAACAACAACAGAGGAGATGGAAATTGCAAGACCAAATTAAGTCTGTAAACTTCATAAGCTCCTAATCCCCCATGTCCTAGCCAATAAAGTTTAGAAATTCACTCTGCTGAGAGCAGAGTTCAGTTTTCTGAGGTGTTACTATTTCAACACACACCCCAATTCACCTGCTCCCCACCTTCCATCCCCAGGTCTCAGTCTGAGCATTTGGAACAACTGGACCACTGCCTCAGACAAACAAAACATAAGAATGTGCCAAATATGTTAACAACTAAATTCCTGTTCATGTGCACCCATGCTTTTAGTTAAGACAAGAGAATTGAAATAGTATTTTAGAAGCATAACTTACTGATAAACACCATTATATACAAGAAACTGGGTTATCAGTGTTGCTACAAAGGCTATTGTTATTCCAAGTCCGAGACCACTTCTTGAACGATCAAATGTCCACCAAAGCCCCAGTGATAAGGCTGCCAGAGTCAGGGACAGCTGGACGTTGTTTGCAAAGTCTAGTTTCTGGAAAAAGATGTTAAGGACAGTCCTTTTTAAGTCTGCAGACATCTTGTTGCTGAAACTGAATAAGGGGAGAACTCAAGCTGAAAGTGAGCACAGTTCTCTGTCTTTAAATACAAAACATTTAGGATTTGGTTTTCAGACCTGCCAAGCAATCCCAGCTCTTGTTAACTCTGACTGGAGCACGACTGCAAAGTCAACATCAATTTTTGTCACACTGAGCATCTAGAGAATATGCTACATTTTAAAACATTTGATGGATTTTTGTCTCAAGTAACCCGGGTAATCCAAGCTGACTTAAAATGTGCTCAAGCCACCATATTTTAACATAAAGAACATTCTTATTTTGTGCTTCTCACTAGCACATCACCAGTTAGTTAACTTTTAGATGTAGACAAGATACAGATGAAAATAACACAACTTACACTGCCATGCTTGCAGTTATATACAAGACACACCATGATGTCAATCCCTCTCCCCTCCCTAACACTGTAAGCGAGCTGTGCTTCACACATTACAGTAGCCACTGCAGTGTACAGCAGGTCTCACAGAACTCCTCTGCCAGAAGCACCACCCTCACCTTCACAATCCCA
Organism: Acrocephalus scirpaceus scirpaceus; assembly: GCA_910950805.1. Taxonomy (NCBI): domain Eukaryota; kingdom Metazoa; phylum Chordata; class Aves; order Passeriformes; family Sylviidae; genus Acrocephalus; species Acrocephalus scirpaceus. The sequence continues at coordinate 145,806,109 of OU383773.1, forward strand.
CCCCAGACCCGGGTGGCAGAGACAGTTTGATGAGCACAGATCAGCACCTGGAGCAAACACTACTGAAGGATACAGCACTGGCGTGGTTGATGCCCACGAACACGGCGATGCAGCGCATGACGCTGGCCCACTCCCGCTTGAACTTGTGGGGCTCCCCGAGGTGGCTGTCGATGCAGGGGTACAGCAGGCCCACCACAGCTGCAAGAGAAGGAACACCACTTGCACCAGCTGCCAGGCAATGAGTACTCCAGTATCACTATTAGCTTGGCACGTAAGTGCTTGTGAAAGCAGCGAGGTGTTCATCACACCACTGCAAGGCTGATGAAGATAAGACAATTATTACCCGCCTTTTCTACTTTAGAGAAGTAAAAACCCCTCTCTAACAAGCAGTACTCTCTTTGAACATTTAAATACACATTGCATTGTTAAGGTATCGGACTTGAAGCTCCTTTTGTTTAAAGAGATTTGTCATTCGACATCGTGAGCAAATGCTTGTACCAATAAAAGTAAAGCATAATAAAAGCTTTGCAAGGAGTGGAATCTGTGTTCACTGCTCACGTGCAGGGCTGACAGCTTTATGAACATGATTCATCAGCTGTGAATCAGGCCCTGAATTAAATATTTGTCTGGACTTAAAAGTTTATTAGCAGAGCTGCTTTCTCTCCTTCTGCTAGGCTGTAAGTCAGCCCAGTGCTTCTGTCCATATCAGATGAATCTTGATACCAAACAGAACCAGAGCTGAACTTAAACAAGCAGCTGTCATCAGTCTATTTATATCAGGGAAAAATAACTACTCTCATGATTAACCAGACAAAGTTTTGATCTCCATAAAGCCTTTTTCAGTCTTGGCAGTCTGAAAGTTGGTTACAGAAGACAAACATAGGTTAATGTTAGCTCAGTTGCTAGCACAAACAACAGAGTTTCATTCTTCTGTGGGATTGCAGCTCCCTGTGTTGTCACCAGCTCCAGGGTTAGACATGCTGCTTTTACTGAGTGCAACTTCTGTGTTTATTAATTTCCTTTCTTGCTCTCTTTTTTTTCTTTATCCCTTAAACTCCTAAGAGTATTAAATTCTATGTTAAGAAGGCTACAGAACATACTATTCCAAGACAGACATGTTCTGAAACAGCTTCATTAATCTGATGTCAACTACCAGGACTTTTGCATTAAGATAAGAGCTAAATTCCACAGTTTAATCCAACTGTGACAGGACTATGAGAACTCTCATTGAAGAATATCCCAGGCAATGCTTTTTACTGCACAGATCATTATTCATTCAAGTTTATGGTTTATCATTCATACCCCCTTCACTGTGTGATACTAATAGACATTATATAACTGCATTAAACAAAAATATGCAGTTGTTTAAAGTATTTTCAGTGCAAATTAAAAACTATTACAGTGGGTTTATTTCCTAAAATTTAACTCCTTTTAAATCCTCCAACCCTTCACCAAAACCTTGTTTTGTCTAGACACGGACTGGGGGGGCTATGAATGATAAAGCACGAGGTATGTGCCAGCTGCTGTGACAACCACACCGTGGCCTGAGCCGACTGTGGTATTCACCCAGAAGGGGCAGCAGGCAGGGGCCAGGCAGGTTACAGGGGTAAGAGACAGGGGACAGGCAGGTGACAGGAGCAGCAGGCAGGGCGCTGAGAGCAAGGAGGTGATGGAGGCAGCGAGCAACGGGCAGGCAGGTGACAGGGGACAGACAGGTGACAGACAGGTGACAGATGCAAGGGGCAGCAAGGAGGCAGTAACAGGGATAGTGGGCAAGGGGCACTGGGCAGGGGCCAGGCCGGTGACAGGGGGTCGGACTGGTGACAGCGGTGACAGGAGGGCCGGGCTAGTGACAGGGCCAGGGCCGGTGACAGGGGTGGCGGTCAGGTCGGTGACAGGGCAGGGGCCGGGCCGGTGACAGGGGTCAGGCCACTGACAGGAGTGGGGGCCCAGGCAGGTGACAGGGCTGGGGGCCGGTGACAGGAGTGGGGGCCCAGGCCGGTGACAGGGCCGCGCGCGCCACCGCACGTGACTTCCTTGTTGTGACCCAGCCCGTGGCCAGTCGCGGCCGCAGCCAATGGCGAGCGCCGCCCGCCACTCACCAGTTCGGCGGCAGCCAATGGGCGGCGGGGGGCGGGGCCGGCACGCCTCCCCCCAGGCCGCGCGGGGCGGGGCCAGCGCGGCAGCCGCGCGCGCGGCTCGCGGGCACCGGGGACACGCGGGAACCCCGCGGTCACCCCCGAGCCCCGCACCCGCTTCCAGCCGCGGAAACCCCCGCGCTTTATCCGAGAGCGGAGCGCACCGGCTCACAAACAGCCCTGGGACACCCGGGACCGCGAGGGGATGGAGCTGGGTGCGCATCCTGCCAAAAGCCCGAGTTCGCATCACTCGCTGTGCGATGGAAGTGCGGGGTCCCCACGCGCACGGGTCACGCATTCAGCCCCACCGCCTCTCCTCCTCCACGACAGGATGAGGAAAACCCAAAAATCACTCGTGGAGGTCAGCGACTCACCTGCTGCCGTGCCGCAGCACGGGGGCACCCACCAGGCGGAGGAGAAGAGAGTAGAAATCACTTCGTCAGGGAACAAAGTCACATTCCGCTGGATCTGCAGCAAGTTCAGCACCAGGGCCATGAAAGCACCCACGACGAAGAGCACCACGCTCCTCTGCACCAGGTGCTGACTCCAGTTCAAGGTGCTGCTGGTGCTGCTGCTGCTGGTGGTGCTGCTGGCGCTGGAGGTGCTGGGGCTGCGAGCTCCGCGACCCACCAGCGCCAGCGAGGGGCTCGACACGGAGGAGCTCAGCATCTCGCCCACCTTGGCGGCCAGCCCCGCCGCCGTGTCCCCCAGCTGGCTCCTGTGCCTTCCTCTGGCAGTGCAGGAACAGCTCCAGGCGCAGCTCTCCAACCTGGGCATTGGCTTCTCCGGAGTCCTGAAACACACACACCGCCACACGCTGGTAAAGACCCCAGCAACGGGTCAGGCCGGCGCCTCCTCCAGCACCGAGCGGGCTCGGGAGGCGCCGGCGGATGCGGGTGACCCGACCCAGCCGAGCGACCCCGTCCCCACGGAGGACACGGACCCCCGCCCGCGAACCCGCGCTGCCCTACCCGGGCCAGTCCAACCTCCGCCCCCCGGCCCGTCCTTCTAGCCCCGGGCATCCGGGGTGCGGGTCCCGCCGCCCGCTCACCTCGGGCTGCGGGGACTGCGCCGGCCGCCGCTCCGCCGCCTCCCTGCCGGCTGCGCGCCGCCAGCCCGCGCCCCGGGTAAGGTTTATAAACCCCGAGCCGCGGATGTCACGTTACCCGCCGCCGACCTACCCGCGGCCGCAGGCAGCGCCGGGCCCGCCGCTCCGCTGCGCGCCGCCGCCCCGCCCGTCCCCTCCCCGCCGGGCGGGGCGAGCGCCGGGCGCGGGAGCCGCCGCGCCAGCCCCGGGCGGCCGCGGCCCCGGTCGGGTGAGGTGGAGCAGCCAATGGCGGCCGGGCGGCTGATATGACGTGCGGGACACACCACCCGCCTCCCGGGCCCGCCGCTCCGCCCGCACCGCGGCCGCGGCGGCGGAAGGGACCGTGCGGAGCCGGGGGGACGCGGCCGGCGGCGGGAGCGCGCCGGGGATGCGCGCCGCCCGCGGGCGGGAAGGGGAGGGCGGTGGAGGGATGGAGATGCTGGCGGTGGTGATGCTGTCATAGAATCATGGAATGGTCAAGGTTGGGAGAGACCTTTAAGGTCATCGGGTCCAGCTGTCAACCCAGTGCCACCACTGTAACCCTTAAGCCATTAAGCCACGTCACCCAGATCCAGGTCCAGACGCCTCTTGAACACCTCCAGGGTGGCTCCAGCACCTCCCTGGGCATCCTGTCCCAATGCCTGACCACCCTAAAAGTGATTTTTTTTAACTGTCTAATCTGAATCTCCCCAATCTCATATCTTAAGGCCACGTGTTGGTGTGTCACGCTGGACACGGAAGGAGCACGCTGGACACGCTCAGTCACTCAAGGCAAAAAGGAGAACTTTATTTACAGTTTCTACAATTTATAGACTCTCTAAAATGAGAGTGCATTGGAGGATAACATATCCCCTCCGAATCACATTGGCCAGTTGAACAGTCTGTCAATTTTCTCTTCTTCCAAGAAGAAATGTGAAAAACACATAGTGTTTTGAGAAAAGTGTGGGAATTCTAACTCTAAGTATGTAAATATCAGAAAGCTTTTGAAAATCAAAGCAACATCGGTGGCCTTTGCAGCCTTGTGTGCCTGCCCAGCCTGCTGCGTGTCCCTTTGGGAGATGGCAGTAATGGGGAAGGCTGAAGGCATCTGCTGTGGCGTCTCCTGAAGACGAAGGGATGGATCAATGATCTCTGTCACCGTTCTAAAATGATGTAAGGGGATCCTGCCAAGCCCATGACTCTGTAAGACAGTGGTGCCAAAGCCAGACACTGTATCAGCAACCAGCCATGGGGTGACAGGAGGATCCCAGGCTCCTGACTGTTCCCTGATAGCCTGAGCAGCTGCTCTGCCAGCACTGGCAAAGCTCAGGTCACAATCCTCCAAGACTGAAATAACAAAAAGCCAGTTAAATACAAGGGCTCTGCAAGGGTTTGGGAAGAGGCCTGTCAGGGATGGTTAAGTGTGAACTGTATATTAAGGTAGAGCTCAGCACCAAAAAATGAACACACAGAGCAGGACTCAGCTCCCAGGCTTCCTTTTAAAGACACCAGTGCTCCAGGACACATGGGAGGCTGGTGTATGCAGTAGGAATAGCTGGGCTTCTTGTTTATGATCTGGCCTCACTGGAGCCAGCAGATCTTCATTTCACATGAGGTGTGCCATCACTACACTTGTAAGGAATGTAGGACCCAAGGGCTTCCCTAGTGATGGCTCTGAGGGTTTAAGAATAGCTGTTAGCCATGCCCATGATGGGATAGCACCTGTGATCCATGGTTCAGGATCAGTGTTCAGTGGTGGTTCAGTGATGGTTCCAGATGTCTTTCATTGATGTGTTAAACGTAGCAAATAAAATACATGAAATCAATTAAAGATACAGAAAGAGGCAGGTCTTCTCTGCATATAATGAAGAGTAAAATTAACCTGGGATATGGCTGTCCTTTCTGATCTCTGCTCATTTCCAGCTGGGATGGAAAGAGTTAGCATAGCTGATCCTGCTCAGCAAAGTGTCTTTGGAAAATGTACTGGACAGACTGCTAGTGCCACTATTGGAAGATGAGCCCAGTATTTTTCTCTTAAAGCCAACTGGGATCACCCCAGTAATGTCTTGCAGACTTTACTGCTGAACTGAGGTACATGTGCCCTCTGTATGGGGAATTGTAAATGCTCAGTTTCCATTGCTATTTATTGTACTGAAACAGCTTTTGGTTTTAGTTTCATATGCTAAAATTGTTTCGATTCTTCTCTCAGATTTTTTCAGGCAGAAAATATTTCTCTTTCTTCATTTGTTTTTGGATTTTTTCTGACCCAGTTTGATCTGCACAAAAAGTTTGAGTCAACTATTTTGAGAGAAAACAGCCTTAATATATTGTCAGCTTTTTATGAGTTGCTCTGCAGAAACGTTTGATTTGTTTCAAAAAAATCACATGCAGACATAACACTTCCCCTCATGGCAACTGTGTACAAGCTTTGAATTGACACAGACAATTTATCTGTACCCCCAGACCACTAAGCAACACCTTCGGCACCTCTAAATAAGGGTTAGAACTCATTCCTGGGGAAATATTCTTTCTTGGTGAATCACTTTGAGATTTATCAACAGGACTGTGGATCTGAGATAAAATTATTCATCTTTGTAGGAAATCTCTTTCTGGACTTGGCCTGTGGGAAACAAATATAATTCTTTCTTGCTCGTGCTGCATCTCTACTTTATTTGAAAAAATATCTTTCTGTATTTAAATTCTCCCCCTGAATCTTGCCTATATTCTCGGCGTTTGGGCAGAGTTTACATTCCCTTGTGCTGCATCTGCTAGTTTTCCTTCCTGAAAGAACCTCTTAAGCATTTTTTTTTCATCCTGTGTTTTTCCTTTCCTCATGGGTATGTGTCTTTTGCTACTTCCTGCAGAATATTTTATTTGAATATTTTATATATATATTTTTCATATTCATGATATCATGTGGTGGTGCCCTTCTTTCTTCCTGGTTTCTTTCTGGCAGCAGAGACCAACTTCTGAGAGGGTAAAACTTGCTGCAGCTTTGCTAAAAGCAGCTGAATCAGTGCAAATCTACACTAGTCAATAACCTGTCCCCGAGCATATATTCTAAGTTACCCACTTAGAATAAAGGTTAAATGCCCCTTTTTTTTGTGCTGCTTTACAGTCCTGTTGCTTTACATTTCTTTTTGGAATCTTAAAGAAGGTTAGGCCTCAGCATGCTTTGATTAATGCCTGAAATTTTATGCTTAACAGTTATTTCTGGAAAGAAGCGCTCACATGTCTTTGTAAGATTAATGACATCGTTATTTTTATCTCATCCCTTAGCAAAGGCAGCAGAATCTCTAAGTACTCAGCATTGCTACTCATTACATAAATAAATAATTTCACCTGTTCTTTCACACTTTCTGTATTAAACTCTGTGATGTTCTGGAATCTGACAATGTGCTTGCCTCACGAGGACTGTCTCATGGGCCTCTTATGTGGGAAGCTTAGGATACTTGGACAATTTATTTTTCTCCCTACTTAAACCAGATCAAAACATGAGCTGTCTACTGATAAAAGCTCAAAAGGCAGTGGGGGAGAATCACAGAGCAAGGTCTGTTTTATGCGTAAAACTGCTCTCCCTCTGCTTCACTGGAGATTTTTTTGACTTTATTCACCTTCAAGACTTTCTCCTATTGATACAGAGAATAAAAACCTTCCCAGTCATATGCTCAGCCTTAATCTCCTGTGTCTCCATAAAAGAATTTAGTGACATTCATTGTTTGATTCCCCATGCCAATCCTACGTACAAGAGTTCAAAAAATCTTTCAACATCAGCAGCAGTCTGTCATTCTGAATTCTTTGCTTTATCAGAGGTCTCCAGTGTGGTTGTGTGAATTCTCAGGCACCTGCAGCAAAGCCTGCAGTTCATGGAATCATAGAATGGCATGGGTTGTAAGGGACCTTAAAGATCACGTTCCAGTCCCCTGCCGTGGGCAGGGACACCTTCCACTAGACCAGGTTGCTCAGAGCTCCATCCAACCTGTCCTTGGACACTTCCAGGCATGGGACATCCACAAAATCCCTTGACAACCTGTGCCAGTGTCTCACCACACTCACAATAAAGATTTTCTTCCTGCTCTCTAATCTAAACCTTCTCTCAAGGTGAAGCCATTCCCTCTTGTCCTGTCTCTCCAGGCTCTTGTAAGAAGTCTCTCTCCATTTTTCCTGCGGGCTCCCTTCAGGTAGTGGAAGGTCACAATTAGGTCACCTTGAAGGCTTCTGTTCTGCAGGCTGAACAATCCCAGTTCTTCTCAGCCTTTCCTTGTAAGAGAGGTGCTCCATCCCTGTGATCATCTTGGTGGCCACCTCCAGAGTCGCTCCAACAGGTCCATGTCCTTCCTGTGCTGGGAGCCCAGAACTGATGCAGCACTCAGGGTGGGGCCTCACCAGAACAGAGAGACAGAATCTGCTCCCTCTCCCTGCTGCCCTTGGTGCTTTGGATGCAGCCCAGGACATGGGTGTGTGTACACATGGCCAGGTCATGCCCAGCTTCTCACCCACCAGCACCCCCAAATCCCTCTTGATCTGCCCATCCTCCAGCCTGGATTGTTACTGGTGTGGCCGCAACCCAGCAGATGCAGCACCTTGCACTCGACTTTGTTAAACCACAGGAGATTCCTGTGGGCCACTTCTCAAGTTCATCCAGGTCCTTCAGGTGTGGCCACTACACCACTCAGCTTGGTGTCATCTGTAAACTTGCTGAGGCTGCCCCCAGTCCCTTTGTCTATGTCATTAATGAAGTCATTCAATAACACTGGTCCCAATGAGGACCCTGGAGGACACCACTTGTCACTGATGTCCTGGTTCCTTCTCAGAGGTAAGAAACCTGAGAGGTAAATGGTGAGTTCTGTAGGGTACTTCTGTGAGATTGCCCAAGCCCTAGTGCAGGAGCTCATTAAAAGCTGAAAGGAGAAGGACAGCGAGTGATTACAGGGTACAACAGGCAGGATGCAGAACATACAAGCTCTGAACAAGGCAAACTCCAGCCAGAACACTTCAGGCATGTAAAACAAAGGGGAAAAACAAAGTGTGTTGGTGGTTAGTGTATAATAACGTGAGTCATCCACAGTGAGCAGAGCTTAAAAACTTGGCTGCTTTTACACAGTCTGAGGGTGAGGAACGATAGTTGGATTTTGAACATGGAAATTAAACCCTAAGGTATCTGAACAAAGCCCTGTCTTTGTGTAGTTAATAATATTGTAGTGGGCATATGACAACTGTTAATTAAAGGTTTTTTGTTTAGTTGCCGATGTTTCTCTAGCTGCTTTTTCTTTTACCAGAACAAAACAGAAAGAACAATTCTATGCAGGCTGCAGTCTTCAAATGTCAATAAATCCATGTAACAACTATCATATAATTAGCCAACCAACATCCCACATGCAGCTGTGCTCACTGACTCCCTGTCAATGAACCTCTGTCCTGACACAAAGGCAGTGCCTTTGCCTCGCTTTTGCCTTCATTCATCACCACAGTTCTGCATATTTATGTAGCAGAGAGTTCAGTGAGTTCATACTTGGTATTCAAAACTAATCTAAACTTCATTATGAAAAAATACCATTTGTTGGTTATATTGCTGAAAAAGTTACTTCTTTGGTGATGACAGTAAGTTTCTGAGGCTGGCATGAGCATCATTACTGAGGCAAGCTGTTCTATCGAGGTGTGGTTAAAATTGTTGATATCTTAATCTTTCTATATTTGCATTTATACATTTATTTATACTACGTCCAGACTTTTAAAGGTACTGATTAGAAGTGGTGCTTCCATCTTTTTTTTTTCTTTCTTTTTTTTTTTCTTTTTTTTTTTTTTTTTTAACATTAGCTGTAACTGAAAAAGCAGGCCACTATGGACCACGTTTCCTTGCGGGTAAAATTATTGACTGTAGTGCTTTTTTAAAGGAGTAGGCTAGTCAAGTGTCATCTGAGGGAGTGGCCTATGCCATATAATAGTAGTCCAAGTCATGATAGACTAAAGACTAAATGGGTGAAATAAACAGAAATATCATGATAAACCACCAAACAAGAGAAACATTGTCTTTTAAATGCATTTATTTCTTGATGGAAATATTGCTTGCATAAAGAAGAAAACTGGGTACATTTCTATCACCAATCCTTACATAACATTAGTCCTTTGCAAAAAAGCACCTCCAAGGTGTGTGTTCAGGCAAGCATGTCCATAATTTATTTAAGATTAAATGATTTTCACTTGTTTGGTGACTTTGGATTTGGTCATTCCCACATAGGATAAAAAGGAACTTCCCTCAAGGATGGCATTGTGAACTGTCTTCCTTTACATCCCTCTTCTTATAACACTTAATTTCAGCACTTTTCCTCTAAGGTAGGCAACACTCTCAGTTATTCTTGTCATATGTGCCTGAGAAAGATGCTTCTGGAATTCATATGCTAATTTGTAGGGTTAAGCATGAAACCCCCACAAAGATGGTACTCCAGCTTACTTCAAGTTTTAGATTTCATCCTGTTGCAGTGGGGGAGACGGGCAGTGACACTGTAGGTACTCAGCTTGGAATGAGGAGTTACAGAGGACAGGAAGGAGCTCTGCAGCATCCTCGTTTTCCAAACTCTCCTCACTTTGTTGGGCAGAAGGACTCTTCCCACCTAGGAGAGCTGGCTGCAGCCTCGGTGTCTGATGAGATGGCCAAGGTCTAAATCAGATCAGAATTCCTTGGCTCTGCCCCTTGCTTTCCCATCCTTACCACGGCAATAACTATAAATAGCAGAGCTGTGGCTACCAGGAATAGATTCAGTATCACACACTCTGGTTATGTCTGTACATCCTCATGTCCCTTCAACTCAGGAGCATCAGGAGCACAAGGGCCAAGAGCTTTTGAGCTGTTCCTCTTCTGTGGAAAACGCTTTCTTCCAGAGCTTTTCACAAAGGACGATTCTGTCCAATTCACACTGCTAAGAAAAAGAAAAGAAAGAAAAAGAAAAGAGTAGAGAAAAGAAAAGAAAAGAAAAGAAAAGAAAAGAAAAGAAAAGAAAAGAAAAGAAAAGAAAAGAAAAGAAAAGAAAAGAAAAGAAAAGAAAAGAAAAGAAAAGAAAAGAAAAGAAAAGAAAAGAAAAGAAAAGAAAAGAAAGAGTAGAAAAGAGAAGAGAAGAAGTAAAAAAGGAAAGGAAAGGGAAAAGAAAGGAAGAAAAGAAAAGAAAAGAAAAGAAAAGAAAAGAAAAGAAAAGAAAAGAAAAGAAAAGAAAAGAAAAGAAAAGAAAAGAAAAGAAAAGAAAAGAAAAGAAAAGAAAAGAAAAGAAAAGATAAGAAAAAAGAAAAGAAAAGAAAAGAAAAGAAAAGAAAAAAGAAAAGAAAAGAAAAGAAAAGAAAAGAAAAGAAAAGAAAAGAAAAGAAAAGAAAAGAAAAGAAAAGAAAAGAAAAGAAAAGAAAAGAAAAGAAAAGAGAAAAGAAAAGAGGCTTTTAAGGTATCTGTAGCTTATGTGCAAGGACAGCATCATGACTACATGAAAGAGGTCAGTGGAGGTGCCCAAGTACTGCCAGTGCCTCTTCCAGGCTACCATCCTGAAAATGTGAAAATGTGGAGTTAACCTACCTATGATGTTTTCCCCCCATCATTCTGTTGAGATATATATTTGGAGAGCTGTCTTGGGTTTGAGCAGGATAATGGGAAAAGCTTTCCAGTGTAAAGCTCCCCATACAACCAGGAAGACCAGTGCAGAGGAAAACCATCAGAGAAGGAACATGCACATGTGCTGGTGCATAATGTGGTGTGGAAGTGTGGCTTACATGTTGCTTCATGATTACTACTGTAAATATTGCTGCTTTTCAGGGAAAATCTTAAGATTCCCATGTCAGTGATTACAACAGTGCTCTTAAATGCAGCTCACTGTACCTAGGTGGGAAAATTTGCTGTCAGATGTGGTTTCAGATTGCCAAGCTGAACTTTAAGTTAAAAATGCAGCATATGGGAAGCCTACAACTTTGCCTGGAGCGATACTTTAGAAACTGCTGAAGCTGGGTTATGCTGAAAAATGTATTTATGTAAAGCCAAACCCTTCAGCTTTTACTCATATAAGGACACACTTGTAATAATGAGATCAGGCCACTTCCATGCAAACTCAAAGGACTAATTAAGTGCTAAGTTCTTCTAGCTACACACAATTGTAACTCCTGCTACCATTGCACTGCAGGATTGGACCTTACACAGCAGCTTCAAATATGCCACTGTAGATTTTACTGTTTTTACAGGTGCTACTAACAGATCAAATCAAATGCTAGGCAGACTTAACCTTGTTAATGATCTGAGCTGGATGCTGCCAGCTTCAGTTGCTTATTGAGGCATATTTTGGGATGTTGCTTATGCAGAGTGCTGAAGAAGTTCAGAACACATCAGGTAACAATATCCTTGGTTCAGGATCATGCACTGTGCCCACTCTGCTCAGATTAACACCTGTAGTGGTGCTGAAGTTAGTAGCTGTTGCTTTCGGTTGCCCTTGGAGAGAGCAGGAGGAAATACTACCTCCAGAGGCAGCTGAGATCCCAGTTTGTCTGGCTGGCCGTGGGAGGTGCCCATTTCTGTCCTCTGACTATAGCAAAAGCTTCTGCTTTCTTTATTTAGAGGGAAGGAAGGATAGATTCAAGCAGTGAGGTCAGAGGGCAGCTGTATGTTTCTACCCTGTTATCATACAGAATGGTTTGTTGGTGCAGCACTCACCCAGGTTTCACTGTTTGTCCAGGTTTGTTTGGGAATTGCCTCACAAAGTCAGGTGCTCATGACATTTGTAAAGATGAGATTGGTGCCTTCAGGTCTGTTGCAGAGGCTGGAAACTGTGATTGCAGAAAGATCTCAGGGCAGACAGGCATTAACCTCTTGGGTGTTACTGGTTAATAATGTCCCACATCCGGCAAGAGAGAAAAAACACCAGGAATAAAATCCAATAACCCTGTCAGAGAAAACAGAAGAAACCAAATACAAAACATCTCAAGATGAATGTGGGCTTTGTGTCCTGTCTGAGAAGCCAGAAAGTCTATGCATCCCATCTAAGAAGCTATAGGTCTTCTCATCAGCCAGCTTGGGCATCTATTCAACTGAATATGTATTTAATTTTCTCACATGCACTGGAGGAATCTCAGCTGGAAAAATCAGCCAGACAACTTCCCCTATGTCTGAACCACCAGCACAAAGATTTGTGGTTATCAAAGAGAACTTGCCCCTAATTTTTAACATTTAAGAATCTGCTGGTTTTGCTGTTTTGTGGTTAGCTGATTGCTTGTGTTTGCATGCAGAAATCTTTGTTCTTGTGCTGTGTTGTTTCTCTGGAATGCTCTGAGCAGTTGTTTTTGTTTGTTCACACTCGGGTGGAGCTAACTGTCTAATTGGGTAAATATTTGTAATGCTATACTTGCATGCACAGAAGACAAAGAGGGCTGGACTCCTGTTGACATAAAGGGCCTTTTACACCAGCCCAGCAATGTAAAGGCTTAAATAAAATTGACAAGTACAAGGCCAGTTCTTATGGTCAGACTGTCTAAAGTGGATTTAATTTAACTGTCATGGCTATATTTATTTCTAATTATTGATGGACTATATTTGCCAACATGATTACAACCATTAAGGGGTTATTCACTCTGCCTTATTCATTGATTGCAAGTTCAAAACTGCTGGAAGTTTTTTTCCACTGGGTCTTAACCCTGTTAATAAAATGGTATTTATTTACCAGAGTGCTTTTGGATATCAAGGGTGAGTTTTCCACAGATGTAGGAATTGCCTAAGTGAACATTAGTAGGTCCAAATACCTAAAGGTGTTTTGAAAGTTGCAGGCTTGTGGTGCACATGGAAGGTGTGTTTGTATACATAAAATAAATACCTTGCATAAACCTTATGGGGTGACTATTGCATATGTTATCATTAGCTCCAAAGTACATTATAAATATCCACACACATATGAACAGATTCTAAAGATTTATCATTGAAGAGGCTGTTAATAGGTAATTGAGCCTTTCTTTGAGCAAAGGTTGCTAAAAATGGTTGTGACACAAGGAGAAGGGAAGCTGAACTCCACAGTTGTGGTGTTGTGTAGACCTAGTTCAGCTTCTGTTTATCTGTAGCTGTCGCAGCCTGGACTTTATTGGGAATGGATTTACCCTGGCTAGTCTTGAAAGACTTGCACAGTCTCATAGAGCCATTGCTTCACACACACCTGAACAGAACAAGTGTTTGGTTTTTTCTTAGTCTGTAGGACTAAGAAAAAACTTTAGTATATGAGGGTTTTATTTTATTAACAATTATTTGCCTTGTTTGAAATTCCCACTGTATTTTTTCAAGGTTCAACTATTTATTCTTGTCTTCAAAAAACAAATAAGGATAATTTAGAGTTTCACCTCCATAAGGGCAAGCTCTGATGCTCTTACACCACCTGGTATCTTGCTTAGTCATGAGTTCCACTGGGTTCACTGATACCAGCTGTGGTGCAAAAGCCTTTGATTACCACAGCGCAGCCTCCACTCCTCCCTGTCCTTTACTGCAAGTCACAGATTTTTGTCTGCCTTTATGACCTGAGTATTGAAGCTCAGGTTGCCTCTGAGCAAACATTCATTGACCAGGTAGTCAGCAGTACCTCTGCTCCTGCAGAGTTAATCCCATTGCCAGTCCCTGCAGTGTGTTCTCCTCGTGTCATCACTCAGAGAAGCAGGAGGATGTGACCCAGGCAGCACAGGTTGCCTTGCAGGTTTTGGCTACATCCATTCTCTTGTCTAACCCACTTCTCATCCATCCCTGTGAACAGTGTGGTGAGTGAGGAAAAGCAGCTATGGAGGTGTGGAACCTGCTGAGGTCAGTTGTGCCACTGCCTGTTTTGCCCTCCCTGCGTGGAAAGCGTGTCTCACTGCAGCTCACCACCCAGCCATTCCACCAGGGATGTGCTCAGTAGTTTCCTATGAGCTCACTCACCCTGTTTTTCTGTCAACTGATGGCAAACTGACTATAATTTTTCATGTTGTTGGCATTTTTTCAAGTGCTGTTGTGAATTCTTGTATAAGCTCATGTTGAGTATTTCCCTCAGTCACGCATAACTGGAATTCATAAAAACAGCACAAATGATTTTGTGTTTTTCCTTGCTATCTTCATTCTGAAAACATCTTGAACTTTATTTCATAGTGACATTTATCCAGCTGTAAAAACTTTTAAAATTGTCCAGTGGTTTGAAATGTATGGGACAAGTTGGAAAGTGAATACTAGTCAAGATAACAAGGCTGAATAAATCTCCTTTCATTAAGAAAACAGGCTAAAAACTGTACCACTTCCCCAATTTGATACTGGTGAGCAAACTAAACATATACAGACAGTCTTCCTTGAGATGTTGTGATTACCAGTCCTATTTCTCTCCAGTGTTTTTCCTGTTCCTTTTGTGTAAACAAACTGTAATCATAATGCCATGACACCCAGACCTCATCTTCTGGCAGCCGCCCGTGTAGATTACTTCCTCCTTCAAGTCTTGCCTTTTCTCTGGGTCCTGCATTTAGTGAAACTGGAGATCTCTGTGTGACTATCTCAGGACATTTCTCACTCTGCCTCAGACCTTTATCACACCAACACTATATTTTCTGAATATTTCCAACTGGTTTTGCTCGAAGTTTGGACAAAGCTTTCTAACTTGGATTATATATGTATTTCCTTGACCATACTGTAATTGCTTATCTGAGCTGGACAGGAAGAACTTGTTCTGTTGTTTGGTCTTGGGATATTACTGAAGACTCATTAGAGTAGCAGAGAAGCTTTCATGCAGCTGGGGAAGGAATGTGTCATTTTGTGCTTCTGCCTGTATCTGCTAGAGCAAAGTGTTGTCCATTCACAAGAGGAATCCTGCCATGAATGTCTGGTGTTAGGACTGGCAGCCAGTCAGAAATGCCTAACTGCCCAATGACTTTCCCCACAAGAAAAAGGTAAATTTGCACTTGAAATTTTCAATCACATGTAAACTCAGCAACCTGATTTGCTCAGAGAGGTCATTAACATTTAGCTTTGTATTACAAAATATCCTTTACCAATAAATTTAAATGGGAAAAGCAAAGACTTGTGTTTGCTCCAAAAGATTCATTCATGAAAAATTCTGCTGAATGAAAAAAGAAATCTACAATTTTTTTGAAGACTTCCTCTATCTGGTATGAATGTTTTAGTCTAGGCTAACTGTACATTTTACTGATAATTCAACTCAATTTTAATTCAACTGATGTAACACTATTATAAATAATATAAGAATTAGTGGCATGTCTTTAATGTTCTTGCCTGCATAACGTATCTGGATTCTCTGCAGAAATAAAGCCTGCTGTTATTTCATGTTGAAGGTGAAGTATGTCCATCAATATTCTCAGGGAAATAGAGAGAACAGGGCTTGGGAGAAGGTGGTTTGGCACACACGCTGCTGGTGAGGAGCAAACTTGCACAGCAGCTTGTCTTTAACTCTTCCCAAGCAGTGGAGCGTGTCATTGCTTTTGCAATAAACCATTCCTCAGGAACAGAGATAGACTGGCTGAAAAATAATTAAAAACTTAATTTTCTGTAATACTGTCCATCAAACAACTTTACACAATCTTTTTGAAAGGCTGCTCTGCAGCATGGAAAAAAGACTGGCAGTAGTGCAAGAAGAGGGAGTATTTATGAGGAGTAGAAGCATGGTTGGCCTTTTGCCCTAGAGAAATGGCTGGATGAGAGGATCTTCGCTTTAAAGCAAGCATTAATAAAATAATTTGGACCTGGGCTTAAGGTGATGACTTTTGCCAAAGTGGCTGCAAAGGCTTTTTTTACTGCCCAGACTGATACTGACCTACATGAATGTGCTTGGGGTCTGTTGTGTGCAAAACCACAGCTGCACAGTTGATCAATCCTCCCTTTTGGGAAAACCTGATTTTTTACTGAGGTATAAAATTTCTAGATTAGGTCTTTTACAAAGACTTAGTCCCAATAAATCCTGTTTGATTTGTCTCCTGCAGTTCCTTTATGGTTTGTTGTGTAGTACTTCAAGAAAAGTAAACAAAGCTTTATCCTCCTCTGGACAGCTCTTGGGGACAGATCCACTGACTCAGCTGCTCAGGAAAACAACCCTCAAAATTGGATATTTTGTTCCAAACTAACATACATAAAACTTCTTCCTAGGTTCACAGTTCCATGGAGTAGGTTTTCAACATGTAACTAAAGACCAAGAGCAATACAACAAACCCTAATATCAATATCAGTGTCACTAGTGACCTAGTCTGCTGGTAAGCACAATTTTTTCCCCCTAAACTGCCTGAGCCATAGTTTTTCCAGACTTATTTCCTATTTTCTTTCCTCATTTAGTCAATCTGATAATGCCACCAGAAATTATTTCATCTCCTGAGGAGACTGAAATGAGGAGGATTCAAAGCTGGTGTAAATTCACTTTTCTCTGCTTACCCATTAATCTGTGTCAAGTTATGCTGGATATGCTATTCTGAGAGACAGCTCAGGCTTCTTTATCTGTCATAGTTTTCACTGTTTTGCTTTTCAAATCAGCAAACACGAAGCCATGTCCTAAACAGGCCCCTTCATTATCTTTTGTGTTGGTTATTTTTGTGGGGCGTTTTTTTTCCTCCTAACAAAAATATAAATAATTCTTTATCACTGATAATAATTAAAAGATGTACATTTCCTTGTAGATCATAAACTGAATGGAGAGCCTGCAGTCATTTGTCTGTCGCTTCAATGGGGGAAATCAATTCTCGGTTATCTACGCATGGCTTGTCTGCCTTGAGGATTAACCAGGCTGGGGATGGGGATGCACTGACCTCAGTTCATTCACCACGTGCAAAGTTGACTTTGGACCAGCAGACTGTATTGATCCCAGCAGTGCTGCCTGCACATCTGTCAGTTCCACGGCTGCCTGCAGCTCATCAGCAGATGATCTGTGCTGCTCACAGCTGTGTGCAGGCCTCTCCACTGCCTCTGTGGGCTGCAGCAGTGAGGTGGAGTCAGCTGCCACGGCCGCTCCTGCAGCAGCACGGAGATACAACACTCCTTTCCACACTGACTTGGCATAATCTGAGTTTATCTGTGCTCTAGGACGGATGGTGGCAGCCCCTCAGCTGTCAGAAGCTGAGGAAACAATCTTCTTTGTTGCTTAGACCACCCCCAGAGGAGAGGTTTCCAACTTTAAATAAACTAATTTGTTACTAGTTAGTTTAATTTAGTTAGTATTAACTAAATTAATCTAATCTCATCGGAGGGAATTTCATGCACTGTGCTTGTAGGCAAGGCTGCTCTTTCCAAACCCTGGTCATGGCTACAGCAAGATCTTGTTCCATGTGTTTCCCAGCAAAATGGTTTTGCTTTTCATCTTCAGCAGCAAACACGGACTGCTTGAACTTGTATTTACTGTAAATAATTAGAATGTGGTGAGTTTAGGTCTTCATGCAGGTCATCAGTTAAACTTTAAATGTTTAGGTGCTTAAATAATAGACTCCACATTAAAGTGGTATCAGAAAAAGGATCTAATTCATTTCGTTTAACTGGGAAAAATTTGCAGATTTGTATTTGCCTCGTTATCTCTATCTTTTATTATTCCAAAAAGATTCTGAATAGAGATGTTATCTCATCTTTATCTGTGCTCTTGCAATGTTGCCATTCATCCAACCAGTAATTTATGTTTCTGTTGAAAGGAGGTGAGAAGTAATTAACTCATGTATTGCATCCTTGTCTTTGCAGGCCTTTCATTTTCAGTAAGTACTTGCACTAGCAGGTCGGGGTTTTTTTAAATTTCAGACTCTTCAAAACTCCTGGGCTTCCTCAGGAAGGCCAGCACTCCCAGCAGGGTACGTGAGTGCTTGATGCCTTGCAGAATTAAGTCCCAGGAGTCCAGTCCTGTATTGAAGTCACTGGTCAGTGTCACATGGACTTCAGTCTAGCAATTAGAATGTGGGGGTAGCAGGATTATTTGCCCCACTGAATTACTGGCCCTGGTTCTCAGGATATTTCCTCACTCTGCCACGCACATCCACAAGTTGTTTACTTGCCCGTGTGTGCTTCTGGCAGCCTGTATTCCTGGATGACCTATTTTTGCAGGAATCAAATGCCCGTGGCAGCAGCATTTTATTGGCCCTTGCTGGGCTGACACCACTGCAGTGAGAGTGCTCATGGTCAGTGACACTGCAAGTCCTGGCTGAGCAAACTGATTTCCTGCCAGCTTTGCAGCAGCTTTTATGTCAATCACTTACTAGCAGGAGAGCACGGGCTCATAAAGACGTGTTTTCCATTGACAGAACCAGCTCCAAGGCTAACTAGTGAGCATGGCCAGTGTGGTGACAGAAATCAGGAGTTTCTGTGCAGAGCACATCAATAAAGGAACCTGGACACCCTCCTCTTTTCCTACTGACCTGGTACTGAATCACATATAACTCATGGTTTCCTCTGTAGTTTCATCTTCCTCAGCTAAAAATTTTAAAGGTGTGACAAATCAGCAGAGGTCAGGTGAGACTGGATGGAAGGGGAGGAGTTGCTCTCATTTAGATTTTTCTTTCTGTAACAAAGCTGGTCACACCTCTAATAGCCAGACTCAGCTGTGTTTTCAGGTAATCTTAATAACCGGTTGCTAGAGTGCTTAGCTTGTTCAATCCATTCAGTAATTAGAGCCGGTGCCAAAGTCATAAAACTGAGTATGGAGTGAGGTCTTAATGAACACAGTAATTTGCCTGCAAGTACAGCTCTGTAGAGCTTTTTCTCATGAATGGCTTCCCCTTGGGTGGAACAGTGCAGCCACCAAACAGGGCAAGTCCATGTGGCAGCTGAGGACAAACCCTGAGCCTTTAAGATACCATCGATAAGAGCAGTTCAGCAGTGCAGGCCAAGGAAATAAAAGCTAGCAACACTCCAGCTGGATTAGTTATTTTTCAAAGTCTCAAAGTGCTGAGAACTTTGTGTTTTTATTCAGTGTTAAGGCTGATACTTTCAGCAATAGTCACATGCTGAGACAATGGTTTTAATGACTCAGGGGAAGAAGCTGACTACTGAATCACCAACATCCAAACCTGAAGAACCCAACTGCTTTCTGTAAATCTGCATATAATTAAGCAGAGTCTTGTTCTTTTCATTAGGCGTGAAATAACCACAGACGATGAGACTTCACTTACATAACAGTAAAAATGTTACTTGTTTTAGTTTTCTACCCCAGAATCTGGAACCTACAATCTATTGCAGTGTGTTGTTTATAAGGACTGAGAAAAGGAAAAAACAAATGGCTAGAAGAAACGTACAACCTACTTATGAAAACAACATTTCTGCTCATGAAATTCCTAAACCAGATGTTATTAGAAGATGGAAAAATATTCTAGAGGGCAAACCATGCAAGCTTATGCTGTTCTTAACCCATTGGCCATTGTCCGACCCTGGATAGCAGGAGCTTTGATTTGATCTAGGGTGGCTGTCGTCAGCACTCACCATGTTCTCTGAACCCCACAAGCAGTTGCATCAGATTAGAACAACAGACAGTGGGTGTCCCAGCCTGTCCCAAAAATATGTAATAAAAAAAGGCACCAGGTAAACATTACATGAGGACATGATTAATGCCAGAAGAACAGAGGGTGGAAGTTCAAGGAAAGGCAAAAATTATTAGTAACAGAAAATATGTATTTCTCAAGATCTAGAATGTAGTAAGAAAGATCTCCAGGGATGAATACCATTTAGTTTCAAAAGCAGACTAACTGGAAGGCTAGAAAATGCTGTAAAAGAAATGTTCTCACATTTTCATCTGTTGACCTGCTAACCTTTTCTTTAAAACATTTGTTACAAGAACTGTTCTGCAAATAATCTGGGTTTTTTTCCTGTTATTGTCTTTTTTTTTTTTTTTTTAGAGCAGAAATCATTCTGATGCTGACTTGTCTATTTTACAAGCAAAGATGTGCCAGAACATTAGCAGAGTCATAGGGATTACCCAATACTTGCCTGCTGAAGTGTTTGCAGTAACTACTCGCAAAGAGGAAACTTTTTTTTGGCTATGTAGGCGACTTTCATCACATCTTCCAGATTGAGGTGTAGAATAGGTGTAGAGATCCAGAAAGAAGGACCCTGAGGCCTTCAGCTTAAGCTCCAGTTCTGTGCTTATGCTTGTGTTAATCTGGAATAGATCCCATTACATTGATCTGAATTTAAATAACATTACATGAAATTTAAGTATTGGTCATACTGGGGAGTTGTGCTGCATTCTCTGCTACGCTAACTGGATATTACTATCTTAATTTTGGGACAAACAGGACACTTTCCATGAATGAATGATAAAAATAGGAAGTCGATCTAGAACTTTTCACCTCCAGTTTCTACAACTCACTTAGAAAGGTGTGCCATTGACTAACCAGTGATAAGTGTTATCCACATTGAAGTGGCAGATTGTGCCATCACAGTGGCATCAAGCTGACTTCCCTCTGATTGTCTTGTGATTCCTTCCAGAAGAAGACTGAAGGAGAAATCCAGGGAAGCTTTCCCTCTATCAGGTGTGCAGGTTGTGTACACCAGACACATACACAAGGTAAACACATTGCTAGAGGGCTGCAGTCACTGAATTCACTGAATTCACTTGTAAACACACACACACAAAATAAGGAAGATCACTGCTGAACTCTGCTGAAATGCTAATGCAAAACTGGCCTCATGTTAATAATTTTGTTGGGGTGATTTACATAACCTGGAAGAGCAGAGAAAGGCCACAAGCTGTATAGTTATGGCAAACTGCAAAACAGCTGGAAATAAACAGTGGAAAGGGAAGACTGTGCTGCCATGTGTGTCTTCAACTGCAAGCAAAGCTCACTTGATGGCTCTGGTGCTATCATCATTCTGACTTATCTTTGATTAATGCATGTGGAACCTCAGGAGCCCTGGCACACTGTTTTATACCTATTTCATAACTGCCTGGAGTTTCTTGTTAAGTAATCTGTCTATGAGAGTTACAAAGCTGTTTTGCTTCTCTTAACGTTTCAGAGGAGAAAGAATGTAGTGTTTTCCCATTTTCTGCTACAAAAGTGGTAAAGATTTATATCTTGCAACCAAGTGGGCATTGTCACTGGGTGTGATAATTAAAAGTCTCCACTGATAAACTACAACAGCTTCTCTCCTAAATGTCCTGAGTGCCTCTCCTTCTCTTTGCCTCTCCTCTGAGCCACAGCAGCCCTCTCTTGCAGGTTAGGGCCTGGGAGACTTTGCTGCCTCTCGGATGTTGCAGCACAAGACATTGCTATGGGTCTGTTCATGTTCATTCCTTCTGAGGCTCTGGGGTTTCTTCTCTGGTGCCATTCTCTCCTCTTTCACTCTACCACCCACCTTGGAATTACTAGGAATTACTACTCCCTTTGCTTCCCATCCCCACTGACACTCATCTGGTGCAGCCACTGACCCCACAGACATTTTGTTCTGAACTAGCTCTTTTCTGGGAAAACAAGGTTCTCTGCCTGCCTGGGAAAGGAATTGAGGCAGAGTGTGGCTGCTTTCCAGCCTCTCCATGGCCACAGTGGTTTCTTTCCAGCCTCCCTCCCCTCTGTGGTCACAGTGGTGGAGCCATGTGGGCAGAGGCCACCAGGAGTGGGCAGACAGGGCAGTCCAGTCCAGCGAGGTGATGCAAGGGGCTGCAGGAAGGGCACAAGGCTGATGTTGCTGGTCTGGTGGCTGCTGTGGCCCTGTGGCAATATAAAGCTCATACATAATTCATAAATATCCTACATTGGCACTGTTTGTGCAATTTACTCTTATGGCTGGGAGGGTGGAGGAATGCTGCGTGTAACTTCTGGTTACACAGGAAACCTGCTGGTATTTCTATCCTCACTGATGAAGGTATGAAAAATAGGGAAAATACAGTTTAAGTAGAGAGAAACAAAGTGAGTGACTGAACTGTTTACCACCACCCCTAAATATTTCAGGGGCATTTGTGTCCTGGTCAGGACTGTGAGCACACAGGGCTCTACCCCAAGGTGCTGGATCTGTTGGGGCTTTTGCCTTCAACTGCTGGTGCAGGTGGCAATGTGTGGGTGGGAGAAGGGATGTCAATGGTTTGGGGTTTTTTTCCCAGCAGTGAAAACAAGAGGGCTGGGCTGATTGCTTCACCTTTTCAGCCTGCAGGGACTCATTGCTGCACCAACACAGCCCCACGTTTCACTCAGTTGGCTGAACCCCTATAGTCACTCAGCTCTGCATAGATTATTCTGCTAACTAACAAATTCCAAACTTTTAGTTGCTTCTTCTCACATCATTTTTCATTTCAGTCTGCAAGTAAGGATGACTGAAAAAATTACATGCTATTTGCTATTTCCTTATGCTGTTGCTGGAATTAATTGTTGAGCAAGTTTCTTGTGGGGAATGTAATGAAAATACAGTATGATAGTAATATATTTCTGGCATGATTCATGGTTACCAGTGGAAATATTTAATGATCTTTTTGTATACATATAGTAATTGCTTCTTCTGTAAGACAATAATAAGTTGCAATGCAATTACACTCTTGTTCTTCTTCGTATGAGAAATGGGCACATGAGTGGAACAGAATCAGAAAAGCAGAATGTCCCTGGTATCTTTTTCAATATTTATCTACTCACCTGAGATTCTGCAGTCTTTTGAATAACACTAGACTTTTATAATCAGACGGATTGTGCAGCCTTAAGATAAACAATTCATAAAATAGCTAAAGTTAATTTTCATTACAAAACCAGGCATTAAGGAGTTATTCCTAAGGCATTCCCTAAAGGTAAAAACTCCGAGGAATGCAATATGTTGCAGATAAATCCTCCTAATATAAAGCAATAAATTCTCAGTTACATAGAGATGAACAACACTTTCTTTTCTCTAATAAACTTCTGCTGGATCCCGGCTGCTGTTGCAAAAGCTGGATTCTTTGAACAAAGGAGTCCCTGTCTTGTGAGAGCTCATTACCCATATGATAATACTGTTCATTTCCCCCACACAATTCATTGGAGAACCAGTGGGCTCCTTGCAAACTTCTAATTAGGTCTCACATTGTCCCTGAGCAGTAAGTATGATTTTGCCCATTTTACAGTTGTGGAAGTTGGGCAGGGGGGCTGCAGCCAGTGGCCCAGAGCCACCTCTCCTGTCACTTCCACAGCTGGGAATAGACTTTGGATGTTGATAGTCCCTGCTCTATGTTCCAAGCTCTAAGCCACAACCTCTTGCGGAAGCTAATTAAAAACTAAGAAAATGATTTGACAAGCTTTCAAAAATGTTATTGGTACTGCAGATTTCTTCTGGTATTGGAATGAAGTTTCTAGCACAGCTGTAATTGCTGTGTGTGTTGCTTAAGATTTTTTAAATCACTCAGAAGATTCAAGCTGTATTCCTGATACATCCCAAAGTTCAACACAGTTCTTTGCTGTGTTTTTCACTGGCACCATTTATCATGAGCATTTAAAAGTGAAAACCCTGAGAGAAGTGAAACAGGTGAAACAGCATCTTTCAGTTGCATGGATGCAGGCAAAAGCCTCTGGTGTCTGCATATGCAGGGTGAGAACTGGTGTGGTTTCAATTACTTCTTATTCATTTGTTAGCTCTAAGATTATTTTATTTCTTGCAATCTGCTTTTGAGCATATAGAAAACCCTTTGAAGAAGTATCCTAGGTTGTTTGTTAAAATCCATTGCAACTCACCTGTCAAAAAAAGTTGAGTCCCCTTGTGTTTGTACTGATGGTAAAACAGAATGACAGAACCACAGCACGGTTTGGGGTTAGAAGGGACTTTAAAGATCATCCAGTTCCAACCCCCTGCCATGGGCAGAGTCACCTTCCCCTAGACCCTAGGTTGTTCTGAGCCCATCCAGCCTGGCCTTGAACACTTCCAAGGATGGGGCATCCACTACTTTAACTTCATAAACCTTTATCTCACATTTGGTAGAGGGGTGGAAAGGGGGTGGAAAGAGTTAAGCCACAGGCCAAGCTCTCTTGCTAACTTTAGAAAAAGCAAATTATGCAAAAGTTGAGGAGAAGTGAAAATCACTGAGTAAGTGGATCTTTTGAGAGGAAAATATGACATATTCAGCAAAATCCCACTAAACCTCTTTCTCCTGGCATCACATATGGGTGAAAGCAATCCCGTGTCTGGCAGTGTGGCACAGGGCTCACAGGGAGAGGCAGGTGCTGCTCACAGGGAGGTGTGATCACTGCTCAGCCTGGGTGAAATACATATTTGAAAGAGGATTTCGCACGGGGAGAGGAGGGCTTGGCATATCAGTTGGAGCATATTTCCCAACATCTCATTAATGTGACATTTGCTAGAGCAACCCCATTAAGTTCTGATTTCAGTGTGGTGATAACTTGTACTCCAGCATAGTCATTTGCAGGGCCTGGTGCTGTTAGCAGAGCAGTGCTGCCAGTGCTGAAGCACATTAAACACTGCCATGAAGCTGTTATTTGCAGGAATTTTGCTCCTTCTCTGGTAAAACTACAACTGTTTGCTCATGAGTCATACTCAGAGCAAGGATTCCATGAGAGGATTTTGGAGAGAGCCTTTACAGTTTGGGAAATAGCTGCAGCCTGAACAGGGCGTGTTTTGTTAACACAAATGTTTAAAACAAGCCAGCAGCAATCAGCCAAAAAGGCAGAGAGTTAAACTATCACCTTACAGATAAGCTGGTGGCTAGAAAGCTCCCAGCTGTTAATCATAAAATCAAACCTTTTACTCTTTCATCTTTCAAGGAGAGCAACGTGCCAGACGTGAGGCTTTCCTGTGGTCCTGCTGCTGTGACACATGCAGAGCGTGACTGTGCTGGGCAGAGCTGCCTCACCCCTCAAAGAGCAGCACCACTGCAGACTGGAGTGACATGTTGCTCCATCAGTGTTGTCCCTGTGCAATGTGGCAGTGTTGAATACTCTGAGAGGACATGATCAATAATTGATACTGCCAGCTACTGGCAATGATGAATCTCTTCCCCACGTGTGCACCCTGTCTGGATTCCACCTGGGATTTAGCATCTTGCTGCAGCACTGTCTGTTTTCCATCAGTCAGCCCTCTGCCCTGTCTTCCAGCACACCAATAAATCAGGAAGCTTTCCACTGTTTTCCCAGGTTGTGACTCTGACACACCAGGCTTAATGCTTTAGAGCAGGACTTGAGGGATGTTTGGCACCTTGTGGGAGCAGCTCCTCCCTTCAAACGCCACTCCACCCTGCCTCTGCTGGTATAGGGACAGCTTTCTTCAACAAAGTCCTCATGTGCTTTTATCTCTTTCCAAGGTTTTTCCTTCTGCTTGGCTGCCTAGAGTAGACAGAGAGTGACATTCTTCACTTCAGCCAGTTTATACAGAGGCTAAACTTGGAATCATTAGTCTAATGGATTTCATTGAGAACTTTTTGTCCCTTACAGCTTTTATCCTTTTTCCCATCAGGAATATCTAATAAAAAGCATTGGTTTAATAAAACAGAGTATGCTTTGTTTCCTCTGATTGTAAAATATTTTTGTATAATTTTGCTGAAACAGGATTAGTAACAAAGCACCACTACTGCTGGTGCTGGTGGAGCTTCACTTCAGTGAGATATCAGAAATTCCTCCATGCAGATATAGCCTATGGGAGGAACATAACCCTCATTAAACAGGAGGCTGAAAGCCTTGACAATGCCATACGTGATGTGAGTGCTTCTGCCAGTGTCCCACAAAGCTCTGCTAAATGCTTTCAGTGCTGCCCTCCAGCACTGCTCTTCTTCCAGCACAGGGCCCTCTGCTCCTCAGCCTTCCGCTGTGCTCTTCTGGCTTTAAGCTGCTCCTCTGCTTTTCTCTTTAAAACACTGGTATTTTGACGTCAAAACCAGGGAATTTCTCTGCAGTTTAGGGCAGCAGATAAGGGGAAGGGTGCTGTGTCTGGGTGCCCCCATGCCTCTGGCCTGACCCTGCCTTGTGGCATGCACGAGCAGTTGGAGCTGAGAAAGAAGCTGGCCCTTGCTCCCAAATTAGGACCAAAAGTGCTTTGTTTCCATCCTGCTCTGGCATAAATGACTATGTAGGTCAGTGTGGAAGGATGAATCATGCCATGTGTCCTGTGTATATTAAACCCATGTTCTTTGTCTCGAGGCACATGCAGGTTCCTGGTGAGAGCTGCTGGGGTGGGGGCCCAGGCAGGGCACAGAACTTCCCTGAGCCACAGGGCAGCTTGGATCCAATACTGGTTTATGCATTCACCCTGGCCAAGGGAGGAGAAAGAGTATTTCTTGGTGGTGCTGGTGTATATGCAAAACTGAGATACTCAAGGTTTCAGTCCTAATTTTCTCATCATTTATTTTTTTTCTGGCCTAGAGCAAGTCACTTGAAATCCTGTTTTTCTGGCTGTACTTAAACCACATCTGTTTGTTTCTGATCAGAGAAGACCCAAGCACTGTTCCTGGTCTGAACAGAACTACAGCCTGCTCCCAGGGATGCTGGTGTAGATTAACAGTGATCTGGGACTTGTACCCCAATATTTTACCCATTATGGTTGTCTTTGTGCTCTATAAATCAGATGCATGTGAACAAACACCCTACTCAGAGGGTATTTCTGTAAGAATAAATGCATGGCTGATATTAAGTACCCTATAGTACAGTGAGGCAATGTTGGGACCTCATTCCTTTTAGCTCGGGGATAGAGGGTTTAGCTAATTTGTTTATTGATATTTTCTTCCTGGGTGTAGTGGCAGTTTTACCACTAAAACACTGCCTCAGTTAGAAAAGCAAGGAAGCAAAAAAATAATAAAATCCTCAGTTCCACCATTCTCCTCCAAACAGCTTTAGAACTTTAAAGTGAGGATAAAATCTCAGCTAAAGTGTGCTGACTTCAACAGAGACCTAGAGCTGAGCGAGCTGCCTCAGGCTCCCTTTGAGCACAGCTGTCCAGATTTGGGTTCTGCTTTGGAGGAAACTGAACTGTGCCGTTGCATCCCCTCACTGAGGAGGATGGGCTGAGCTCCTCTGGTGTCAGGGGTGTGGGGTGGGACCCTCTGGGCTGTGCGCTGTCCATGGTGTGTCTGTGGGACAGGGTGAGCCTCTGTGCCTCACCCAGGCTGGGGATAGGCATGACAGAAGGGCAGGCTTTGCATGTTGTCCCCTATAAGCCCCATGTCAGGTGGCAGCTGAAAAGTGAGACCTGCTTCTGAACACATCAACATTCTTCTTAAGAGCTTTTTTTCCCCCTCTCAATTGCCCTGTAACCTGTTTTGATTAGTTAGTGATGATTGCTGGGTCTGATGATAGCAAGTACTCATTAGCACGTGGGCCAGGGAGCAGTTCCCCAGAGCACAGAGATTTACCAAAAGGGAATACATGAGACATGTGAGATTCCAAAACAGGAAACTGAAATTTTAGGATATAATGCAGCAGCATATTCTCCATTGCTATCATTTGCCACAGCCTAGAGGATGACACAAAGGGAATTGAGTCTGTATAGTACAAACTCATGTAATTGTAACAGCAGCAACCCGACTTTAGCCACTTGTTTTAAAAACAATTGCCCCCCTAAATATTGACCTTTGACTGTAGAGAAGAAATACTCAGGGGAAGAGCTTAAATTTAGATGGCAAATTAGAGGCATAAATTAGAAAAGAAAAGCAAGGCACTTTGGAAGTAGCTGCCTGTGGTGTCACATGGTGAACATCAGGGAACTCTGCTCCATGCCCAGGGGTGCTGGGTGCTGCCACCAGCTGAGTGAGCATCATGTCATAGCAGCATCTTCTGTGTGGGTGAGGTGAGGCCATTCATTTACTTATGGAGAAGGCAGCAACCTGGGAACCTAAGGGCCAGCAGAACCTTTTGGCAATGGGTTTTCTTTGTACCAAAAGCAGAAACATCTAAGTGGTCTAAACCCGCTGATGGGGGAAGGAGCCTGTGAGAGGCAGGCAGTGCAGCTCTGTGCTGAATCTCACTGAGTTCCCTGGGGCACATGGGCATGCTTCTAGCAGTGACATTTATGTCCAGAGTGGAATTGCCTGAATCTATCCCAACATGAGGCACAGAATGCGCTCTGAGCTTGTTGCTTGTTGCTCAAAATGCAAAAGCAAAGTCATTCCTGTGGAGGTCTCCTTCATCCTGAGTCTTGCAACCCTCACACATGGACCAGGTGGGAGATGGCCTTGCATTGCACTCTGGGATCTGTGCATTTAAAGAGTCCAAAATCAAGAGATTTTACAAAAAAAATAGACATTAAACCTATAACCTGACCTCTACTGTGTGTGCTTGCAGCATGAGCTTTGCAAACACTTTTTCCAGTTGAAGTAGCAGGAGGATCATTTTTAGCACCAGAGGCAATTATTGTGGTCTGGAATTTCAAGATGGTGTTGACTTTTACCACAAATACACAGAAGAGATCTGTTTCAGCATTTCACAATAGCAGCATCCCAGGAAAGTATGTCCTCAGTCAGACTAACGGGGACCCAAGTTCTAAGTGGAGAAGATATTCCATTGTATAAGAGGAGAGAAAAACAAGGAAAATCAAGGTATTGTCTTCTGTTGTTATCTGCTGGAGGCCCAGCTGAATATCTGCAGATGGCAGATAGCTTTGCCAGCCTTCACAACCCAGTGGCTTTTCTTCCTGTTTGTTTTGTCTCTAGGGAAACGTGCAGCATTTAGCAATTAGATGTTGATCCAAGTATACAGCAAGGTCAAGGAAAGCTTTTATGTTATTACAGGGTTTTTTTCCCCTTAAAATAACTAGTTTTAGAGAATGTGCTCCTGGGCCTCATATTGTGGCAACAGTGGAGGAAAAACTCTGTGACTGCAAAGCGCACAATTTAAAATGCAGAAAGGCACTTACTGGGAACCAGGAGAAATAGGAGGTGTGGATAAAACAGGGGGTTTCCAAGGAGCCCAGGCAGCAGAGCTACATGTGGGAGAGATGTTGCTTTTGCCTTATGGATTCTTACTAACTTCACTGGAGTTTTGTAGATAACTTCACAGCTTGGGCCCACCCTCCCAGAGATCAGGGCTGGCAGTGGTAATAACTTGCAAATTGAGTGTTTAATTATGCTTTTTTTTTGTTTCCTTCTTACATTATGCAGTTCAATCAATTGTTTTTATTCTTTGCATCATCTGATGTCCTGTATATCACTCCATCATTCCTCCTTCCTTTGCAAAGTTGCTGCAAAACTTTTCAGCATAAATGCCACAATACTAATAAAAATCCCTCCATCTCTCTGGTGTCAGGAAGGATGCAATAATTAAATGTACGTCCAGCATTCTGTAATACAAATTGATTTGAACTTAGCTGAAAACCAATAAGTAATAAGGATTTGTTGGCTTTCCTACCACTTTGTATGACAGCAGAAGATAGTATCAAATCTCACATCCTGAAACACTCTATTAAAAATAACATTCAGGGCAAAAGTAACTGGTAGTGGTTAAAGGTACATCCAGGATCCTGCAGAGCTGGGAACTGGACTTGGAGCCCCTGACAGTGCAGAGCAGTTCCCTGGATGTCTGTCAGAGTCATCTTGGTGTAAGATGATGCAAATGGTCTGCAGCTATCAGAATCCCATTGTGAAGGCAGGAGAGGAGGATGAGCTCATGTCTCTCCAGCAGGCAAGCCCGTGATCCAGGATGCCAAGAGGAGCCACAGGGCACGCGAGGATTCAGACGTTGTCTTTGGCAGGGAACACCAAAGTCAAGATCCAAAGCCAGGAATCAAATCTGCTGGGAAGGGCAGAGGAAAGAGAGAGCAAGCCTTTTGTGGAGCTCATGTTGTCAGTAGTCTTTCCTCAGACATTTTTCCTCATGTACTCTATGGTGAGTTTTGCAATCAGATTTTGCTGAGAGAAGCTCACTTTGGTGGGTCAAGGGTAGGGTCTTCCAGAGGCCCTGTGCTGATGTTGAGTAGCACCAAGTCTAACACTGGTGAAGTCCACATCTGGAGCTCTTTTTATTTCCTGCAGAGGCATAAAACTTATCTTTATCACAGAGTGAGAACCTGGCTGCAGCATCAGTTGGTTCAGGAGCAGCAGCAGCAGCAGGGCTTGAAGCAGAGGAAGACACAGAAGCTGAAAACTCCAGCAGGAATTCAGAGTACAAATCCATGATGTTGCAGAAGATGACAGAAAAGCTGGCAAAGCCCTCTTGTTTAGCTCTTCAGGCCATGTGGCAAGATGGGCTGGTTCTTGTGTTTTCTCTTCAGCCCTGGCAGCACCATTGCAGAGCTTCAGTCTGCACAAGAACCCAGCGAGAGCCACTGCCCAGTACAGGCAACACAGAGTTAATGCTCCTGGAAAGGCAACAGCTCCCCAAAATCCCTGGAGTCTGTGTGGAAAGGCTGTTTAGCTCCACAGCCAAGACCTATATGTATTCCTTGCCTATATGTAAGGAAGAGATTCAGAGCAAAGGTCTCTCTGCTTTGCCTTGTGTGAAGCAGGGTTTTCTCTGTATCAAGCCTTTGGGACAAAAAAGCTTTCCCCAGCTCCTTGGTGATGTGAAGACTCCATCAGGGGATGAAACGTGATCATGCACCTTCCATCCTACCTCCTCTCCTTCCCTGTGCCAGCCCCATGCCCTGGGTCCCATGGAAAAGGCTCTTGGTGCAGCAGCTGGAGCTCTGCTGCAGTAGTGAGAGTATGAGAGTGTGTGAAATTCAATATGAAACTCCAAAACCTGGCAAAAATCCTGCCATTTTTCCTTTTCCCATGGCACTCTTACCTTACTTTGCCTCTGCTACACCTGCCTATGCACAGGGTCTTATCTAAAGTCTTCATGAAATTACAGGAAAGACTGCCCATGATCCACAAATGTGCTGAATTGGGCCATGTTTGACCTGTACAGCTGCTGGGCAACAAGTCAATGGGAGCTGTGTTTGTGAAAGCTGACCCTTCCCCAGCCATTCCTCATGGAAAGCAAGGGCAACAGCAGAAGTTATACAGGATAAAGGTCTTGGGTAAAGCCTTGTTAGTCTTGGCTTTACAGCCACTTTGTGTTTCCTGTCCACTCCTCTTTCTGTAACCCGAGGTTCACAAAATCCTGATGAGGCTGGCAGGAGTCTCTCCATTATCTTGGAGATGAAGAACCATTATCTTGCCTCTGACCCTTAATCATCTTATTCTCTGAAAGACTGGGCTACTGGCAAAATCCTTGTCTCCTCCCAGTCCACCTATTGCATTTCATCCTCATAAAAACCTGAGATCTGAGCTATGTTCTGTGGTTTGTGTCCCCTGGTTAGAGCTTTATTTTTATTCCATCCCATGAGTGGTGTTGCATGGTGGTGGACTGAAGTTTATCTTTTTATAAATAAATTGGTACATGAAAATCAGTCTTCAGGACTCGAAATTGCCAGTTCTTTCCTAACTTCTACAAAAATAGCCAATGTTCTTATGGAATCTTAGGAGATATCTGGTTCAGACGATTTGCATGGTTCATACTAGACTGAGGTACATTGGAAATATCTTTAGGATTTTTCTAGCATACAAAGTCTTGATTCAGTGGAGTAATTGAAACCAAAAAAGCTTCTGTGTTAAAGTACATTGGGAGCATATTCTTTTTAAGTCAAATACAATATAGACTGGTATTGATGAGAATATTCTGCTCTGAAGAAGATCAGAAGAAGGATTTTATGCCAGCAGTATTGATCTGCTCAGGAAAATGAGGAGGCTGAGGGGACAATACAGATTTCCAGGGGGATGGTGCCTCCTCAGCTCACCTGTGATCAGCTGGCAGCTCATCTTTAACCGGCAGCTGCCTGTCCTGCCTGTCCTGCCTGTCCTGCCACTGAGTCACTCTGCAGGGCAGTTCTGCTCCCCAGGATGGGTGTGATGGCCTGATGCTGAGCTGGTCAGGTGATGTCTGACAGCTTATTTTGGAGAAGGTGTTAATTTTCAAATCGAATTTCACTGAAATGAACTGGTTTAAGAAATTTTCTTTTGGGTTGTGCCCATGGCTCCTCAAGGACACAGCCTTGCATTGCCTCCCAAGTTTTTTGTTCTTTCCTTTCCAAAGTGAAGCGTTCTGTTTTTCTAGATGAGTCTACACTTCAGCTTTTAATGTTTTCAAGTGATATAAAGCAAAATATGAATCCAATTGGACTTCTTCACTGTATCAAAGTCCCGCATTTTGAATAACAAACACATTTCCTTGGAATTTTAAGGAAATACCTAATTTACTTTCTTTGTTTTGTTTTTGTTTTCTAAAATGGACCAAAGTCCAAATCATGCAATTTGCCATGAGAAACAGATAAAAACAGATATAAAGAATGTCTATAAACTTTAAAAGGAGTAACTCAGTTTAAAATAGTACCTTTTCTTATCCCTTTTTTTTTTCCTCTTTGCGTTAATTATCCACGAAAATACTCTTGCAGGATCAGGACCTGTTTAAACCAGATAAAATCTTCTATCTCCTTGACACTCTGTTATCTTTTCAGCTTTCCTTCTCAACTTCAGGCAAAAAGGAAAACAACTTCGTGATCTTCACACAGTTATTGTCAATATTGTCATTTGGGATCCAGCAGTTTTGGGGACAGCTGTAAGTCAGTTTCCGAGCCTGGAACTTCTTACAAGGGCACATATTTTGGTGAGGACTCATTTCATTTGGGAAGTATTTGAGTGGAGCTTGAAGATAAATAGGGAATATTGTTGAATTACAGTAGCAGTCACACTAGAAGGGTCATAGCTGGGCTTTTGATTTAGCAAATAGTAGGAAAGGAGTGAGTTTGGACAGCGTATATTTTTGCCCTCTTTCACAGGAGTAGATTTTTGTACCGTCTAACCACAGCAGAGACTGTCTGGTTTTATTAGGCTTTAGTTTTCCCTTCTGTAATAGCTGAGTGTGGCCAAAGCAAAAATCCCAAGCATCTGAGCTGTTTCTTGGCTGAGCCCCCTCGCCTTGGCGCTCGCTTGGAGCCTGTTGCCGCTCCCGAGGATGATGGAACGGCTCCCACTGGGAGCTGGATCAAGTTTTGAGCTGCTCCTCGCTGCTTGTTTATTTGTCCTATTCTCTGGGCTTGGCAGGTGGCATTTTTGCTCAGTGATTCATTCTCCGGCACATGCATTTATCTGGGCTGACATTTTAATCATGCAAATAAGGATCTCCTTAATGAAGAAAAAAATTAATTTCGCAACTGTTGCTACAAAACGCGGTGACAGTCCTGCTAATGTCATTACATTTATAATACAATCAGTGGCTTTTCCATAATTGCTATAAACTGGTGCACTGAACAGCAGAGTAAAGGTTACACGAAGAGCTGTGTGACTCCCCTTGTTCACTGGCTTTTTTATCCAGAGTGTTTGGCACTCTTCATATGTCCTTTTGAAATCTTTTGGTCATCACTGCTTCCTCGCTTGTACCGCAGATGGCTTTGCCTTTGTTGGGGGAACAGACAAAATAAGTGGCAAGGAGACAACTCCTCTGTGACCTTTTGTGGCTTCTTGTCTTTCACATCACAGTCTGCAGGGTAAACACAGTGACTCATTCTCCTTCAGTAAGTAGCTGCCTTCCCAAGGTTTTGTTATTTGCAGGATCTTTCCGTTATAAAATCTGCACCCAAAGAGCAACGGGATGGGAGCTGTGAGGAGCCAGTTTCTGCCTCCACCAGTGCAAATTAGGTAGGCAATAAGGAGTGAAAATTCCTGGGCAGGATCATACCTTTATTGTCTTTCCCTCCTCCTAAACCCTCCACAATGAGCTTCATTTTTTTGGTTCTCCTCCAATGCAGTATATCGGTGAGAAGCTTAAAAAAGCAATTATATAGCCAAAAAGCAGTCAGAAGAAAGGGCTTCCTAGGGGGGAAAGGTGCTAAAATGCTCTAAATTTAGCAGAAAACCAGTGGCTTGTGAAACTGAGGAATCAGGATGCTCAGCACCATTGTGCAGTGTCAGCCTGGGATGAGGGAGGAGCTGTTTCAGACCCAGGGTCCTCTCTTTGACATGCTGAGAGTGAGGCACTCAAGGCCCAGGTAAAAACCTTAATTCCCAGTGAAGGGAGTTGGGAAATGTACTCTGGTCTCAAGGTGATATGAATCACCCTCAGGTTATGTTACCTCCGAAGAATGGTATTTTCAGGTTCGCTTTTTGACCTTTTTTTGTTAACAAGGGAAGGTTTAAAAATGTTGGAAAACATGTCTCAGAATAAAGCTCTTGAGCTCAGGGTACTTCCCACAGGCATTTGAAGTAGTTCCTTTAGAGCATTTCATGTGTCAATATTTCATTTTCTACCCAAATGGGATGAGCTTCCCTGGTGGCAGAAATGCAGGAAAAGCAAAGCTCTCAGGAGCAGCAGGTTTGCTGGCAGACCTTTGGGATTTCTCAGAAATGAAAGAGGAGGAGGAGAACAGTAAATGAATGGAGAAAAAGCAGAAAAATAGGGGAAAGGCTGGAGGATGTCAGCTGGGGAGGTTCATCTTGTCAGTGGGCAATTCAGAACCCCTTCCAAGGTCACTTTGGCCCATGTTTGCCACCATACCTTCACTGATTAGGCACACCATATATTTAATTGACCTATCTAAGCTGGAAAACTCCTGGTGTAGGTGGAATATTGGACTGCATCCACCAAGTGAGACCTGTATCTGCACCAGCAGCAGTCCCTGTGTGTGGTACAGACTCAGTAGAAGCTCAGGAATTAAAAAAGTCAGTGCTTGCCCGTGATGGGCATGCTCCAGGTGCTATTTCTTTGAAAAGCATCTCAAATACCCTCAAATTGCATCAGATGAGGTTTAGATTAGCTATTAGGAAATATTTCTTCACTGAAAAGGTGGTCAGGCATTGGAATAAGCTCCTCAGGGAAGTGGTGGATGCACCATGCCCTGAAGCATTCAAAAATTATGTGATTGTAGCACTCAGGGTCATGATTTAGTGGTAACATGACAGTGCTGGGTTAATGGTTGGACTTGCAGATCCTAAAGCTCTTTTCCAACCTTAACAATTCTCTGATCCTTTGATTCTATCCCTGGGAACCAGAATGAGTGTCTGTGTCCTGCACAGACCCACCAGAAACTGGGACCACACTGATGAGGGGAAGACTGAGACCTTGGCATGGACCTTCATTTTCACTGCCTTCCTCCCCTTGGAAGATGTGCAAGTCTGCAGCTAAAAGAGACTTTTTCCATGGTGCCTTTCTGTACTGTAAAGGCTCAGAATCACAGGTCAGGGGACCAGTTCACACATATTGAAGCAGTGCCTGTGTCTGGGGTGCGAAGCCTGTATTATTATTGTTATTGCTCAGGATATTTCCTTTCCCATATTCACCCCAGGGATTCTCAGTGGGAGATCACATCCTGTGACAAGACAGTTTGTTGCTTTTGCATCAACTTCCAGGAGCCTGGAACATGCCATTGCAGTGAAGGATCTTTTGAAGTGTTACTGCACCTCTCTGGCTTTTCATGCAGGGGTGACTGTCACATGTATTTTTATTAGATGACAACCATTCACTGTAATGTGTCATTTTATCTAATGCTGGAGTGTGTCTTCAGCTAGAGCTTTAAAATGAGGTCCCATGGCAAGGGTTTGTAACATTCTTCCCCAGCCAGCCTTCACAGCCCCGGTGGCTTTTTGGCTCATGGTGCCAACCCACAGAGTTAAAATGTCGTGGATCTCACCTTTGGATACAAAGACGAAAAAGAAAGGATGAGTGCTAAGGCTTGCACAGCAGTTTTTATTTGTTTTTGTTTTTCCAGCCTTTTGGGGTTACCCTTTAAAATACTGTTTTCTGCAGGGGCTAGATCTTGGAGCTCATTTTTTAGCAGTAGCTGGCATTTGTACAGAACTGCATAAACCCAGGATCTGGAACAAGTAGCAATGAAATCACATTATGAGGACTGGCTGCTCCCACTTTGCCACCCTGACACAGGAACAAAATATATCCTGGTTGTCCTAGTTAATGCTCCTTCTTTCAGACAGAAGTGAAACAATATCTCCCCTTATGCTCCTGTGCTGGTACCACAGCCCCAGCCTGGTCTGTGGGTTATCCTAGCCCTCTGTCTTTGGTGTGGCATCCTTGCCCAAAGCTTACAGAACAGCAAGTTCTGCTGAAGGATTAATTCTCTGCAGTGAGAGATGCTGGACACTGTGTGCTGCTGGCGCGCCAGGGCTGGCTGGCATGTGCCCTGGCAGGC
This sequence comes from Acrocephalus scirpaceus scirpaceus, assembly GCA_910950805.1. NCBI lineage: Eukaryota > Metazoa > Chordata > Aves > Passeriformes > Sylviidae > Acrocephalus > Acrocephalus scirpaceus. Next base: position 145,842,302 of record OU383773.1, read on the forward strand.
TCCTGCTGCCTGTCTGCCTTCCCTCCTGTTGGCCAGGAACTTTTCCCAAACCCTTTGGTCTTCTCCAAGAACTCTGAATATTTCCCCCCTGCAGCTGTAGAACGAGACATTTTCTCTGCTAGGATCCACTGGCTCTTTCACTGATCCATATCTGGGGTAGGAGAGGGGTCCTGGACCCACAGGTGTTTACACTTTTCACCACACAGTTGTGTCTTCAGTGTAACAATAGAAGCCTGACCAATGTCTGTTGGGCACAGTCCATTCTAACTTTACATCAGGAAGAAAATTGGATTTTGGAAGAAAAGTGTTTCTGAGCTTTTACTTGCAGTTGTCTGACTGAAAACAAATACACTTCCACAAGGCACATTAAAAATTCATTTAAAAAGTCTTATGGCCAAAGCTTGAGCTGATGTTCTCTAGTCCCAGAACCCCAAATCCTGTGAGCCCTTCTGATCTCACAACCAGGGCAGTGGTAGCTCTTTGTGCCACAAGCAGGGCGTGTCTCACAGAGTCAGCAAAGGAAAATTTGGCATCAGAAAGCAAATTCAGCAAGTGAGCAGTCATGTTAATGGCTGCTGCCATCGTCTCCCCCTTCCCTCCCTCTGCTTCCTCCCCCTGGAAGGACATGGGAACTGTTAGTTGGGGCGTCACCTGCTGAAGATGAAAGTGACATTTCTGAGACACATCACACGGGGGAAGCTGAGGTGTTTTGATCCGTCTTAGGCAAGGCTGATGGCAATTTAAAGAAGATGTTTTTGTACGTGCTGAGATGTCATAATGCTGGGCTGATGGGCAGAAAAACTGCTGGTGGAAAAGCAGCCTCATATAGGAGTTCTCTTGCAAGAGAGGCTGGGGATGCAGGATCTGATCTTTAATTAATTCAGACATCAGAATGGAAACCACAAATACTTGCAAGAGGATTTAAAAAAAAAAAAACAACAAACCAAAACTAACACATAAGATAAATATTAAGTATTGATCTGAACCCCATAGTTCTTCAGTCCATTGCTGTCCAATCCTTTCTGCTTTAAATGCAGACATTTATTGTTAAATGTATTTCAGTGCTTTAATACAAATAGTTCATGCAATTCAATGTTACAATGCATGCAGTTAGAATATATTAAACATTATAGAGGTTTTATAGCTAGAGGTGTGCTAAGTCAAAAGAGTGAGTGCAGCTAAGCCAGTACTGGTGCCTGGCTCAGCAGCTGGTTGGCCCTTTCATTCTGCATCTCTCTTCCCAGTCTTACTTCCCTGCTCCAGTTTTCCTCTGCAAGGAGGAAATCCAGCAATATGCCATCTTTATGTGGTATTTAAAATTCAGAGTGGACATTGAAACAGGACAAAGCTCCTGTATCCTGAGCATGAGGTGCTGCTGAGCCCCTTAACGCTTCACAGCTCGTTTTGTTTAATTCAGAAATAGTTATGTGAGACTGCAGTAACAAAGAGTCAACACTAGATAGCATTTTATGTTTGTTTTGAGGAGGAAAAGCCTTTTGTTCTTGTATTTAGGTAGGTTCTGAAAAATTCCAAGCACATATTTTAGACGTAATTAATTGTCAGTGTTTTATGGTGATCAGTGTGATGTCTTCTATAAATTCGAAACAACAGGCAACAAAACTATCTTTTTTTCTGTATTGTTCACTTAACATCATTGCATCAGTATAGAATTTGTGTGCATTTCTAAGGTGATTAATACTGGTTTGCCTCTGGGTGCAGAGGTCAGAGGCTTATATTCAATATTTGCATGGGCTGTGTTTCCTGATCCTGTTAACATCAGTGTGAAGCCTCCACCAGGCTAAGGTGCAGCCCATTTTAAGTACAATGCAGGGAAATCATGGCACAAGCAGCTACATGAGCAGCAAAGGAATGTTACTTGTGATCTTCAGAACAACAAAAAACTTCAGGATGGGATCTGGCTCATGAATTAAGGCACACTCACCTTGGTGTCTGTGTGTGGGTGTTGATGAGGAAGATGCTAAGCTGCTGTTACACTCAATCCAGTGTCCTTATGTAGGCATCTATTACCATCCAATACATCCCAGGATATCTCAGACAGCCACATATAACCCATGTGAGAGTCATGAGCTTCTGGGTGCCAGCTGAAGTCCAGAAGGGACACACTACATCATTTCAGAGTAGGCCAGGCTCCTGCATTTGGGCAGTGGAGTCACACCCCTGTTGTCCACTGATAATGGGGGGAATGAGGCACCCTGCCCACCTCAGCACCTGCATGAAGATTCTTTGACTTAAGTCTGTTGATCTTCAAGATGAATCTCATCCTTCGTGAAGGATTAGGTCACCTAAACCTGGGCATGCATTTGAGGGGCCCTAAGGTACCTCGCCCAGCTTCCAGATGTTGACCCAGAAAATTATAGGTCTCCTACAGGATTCCATTAAAAAGCTCTAAGAAAATGTCTTGGATACTCTAGGATCTTTCAAAGGGCTCTACAGCCCTATGCTTTGGCAGCTGCCTCCTGTTCTGCACATCTGAGCAGATGCCTTCAGGCTTCATTGAAACTGGTTATAGCCAGGGCGGTGATCCACATGACTGCAGCACTGGGTTTGGGTACTCCTTGGTGCAAGTGCCCACCCCAGCACAAGCACGAGCAGAGTATGACCCTATTTGCCCATATTCTGCAGAAGAACTGCCACTGTGGGGTTCTTGATGTGAGGTGCAGTGAGAACAGGCAGAGAACAGATCCTGAAGGATCCCAGATGCTGCTGCAAGGGAGGGGCTCCCACATGGAGAAGGAGATGGTGGAGCCCAGCTGTGGCAGGAGGTGTGCTGTGGGTCCCCATGGCTCTCCTGTGATTGCAACGTCCAGAAGCAGCACTGCAAGACTCCCCTTAAAATATGCTGATCACACAGGAACTTGAGGCAGCTGTGCTGCAGTGTCTTACGATAATTACTTGGCATCACTTTAGCATATGAAATTGGTTCTGAAGGGAATGACATGAAGCTGTGTCAGGGGAGATTTAGGTCAGATATTAGAAAAAGGTTCTTCACCCAGAGGGTAGCTGGGCACTGGAACAGGTTCCCCAGGGTAGTGATCACTGCACCAAGCCTGACACCAAGTCAGAGTGAAGAAATGTTTGAACAACACTCTCAGGCATGTGGTGTGACTCTCGGGGTGTCCTGTGCAGGGCCAGGAGTTGGACTATGATGATCCTTGTGGGTCCCTTCCATCTTGGCATAATCTGTGATGCTCTGTTCTTTTTTTATGCAGGTCTAGTGAAGCTAAGCAGGATTTCAGAGCTTTGAAGCTTTAGTTTCTTTAAAATGTGGAATTTCAGATTTCTTTGGTAAGGGTTTGTAAAAAGACTAATTTACTACCATTGATGCCCTGAGACTCCATTTTAGCATTAAAAGTGCTGATATGAAACATGAATCTGAGGTGCCTGGGATGCTCTAGCACTGCTCAGAAACCATTGCTTGTGCTCACACCCTCTGTACAGGGAAGCAAGTGGGCTGGAAATGGCAAAAATTTGAGGATCAGCTGAACACCAAGGGACAACTTGCTCCTCATTTGTCTGTTGGGACATTATAAACCCATCCAGAGTTCAATCAACATTTTTTTCAGTGCTAGTCCTCAGTGCCGTGCCAGAAGAGCCCAGTCCAGGTATCCAGCCTTGCAACAGCACTGTGAAAACCTCTGTGCCAGCCCTGAGGGATTTCTACCTTCACTTCATCACAGTAACAATCAGAATTATGGCAGTTTAGGTGGAAAAGGAAATATAAACAGCAGCAAAAACAGCAAACCCAAGAAAAAGTCCCTCAAGTTCAAATTAAAAATGTTCTAAGTTTTCTTTTTGCTCTTCCTGGGATCTGAGTATCTTGATGCTTACCCCAGTCCAAGAAGTGAGACAGTTGCAGCCTGAGTTGCAGAACCGCTGCTAGGGTTGGAATCTTGGTTTCTGATACAGTGTTTGTCTCTCTTGGCCCTGAGCCTCTCTTAAAGGATTAATCTATGAATGCACAGATGTGCCTCTACAGGTCTTAACTCTGTGCTCCTCCTTCAAGCCCTGCTCTGCAAGTAAGTCAAAAGCACGATGGAGAAATGTGGGATTCCTTGCAGCTGTGTGTTCAGATTAATTGCAACGGGGCATTGCTACCAGGGAGTCTGTAATGGAAGAGAAAACCAGATGAGTTTAAACTTTTTGAATTCTGATCTATTACCTTAACTTATTTTGGAAACAGAGTACTTGCTTTAAGCAGTGCTGTTTGCACAGCAGATGCTGTTATCTGCCCCATGAACCTCTAAATGCAGCACCTTGCAGAAAATACATTCCTGACTTGAACAAAGAATATATCCTTCCTTCCAAACAAAACACCACCGAGTTTGATGCCATGGCTGAAAGCAACCTGCAGCCAAAATTGACTCCTTGCTGCCAAGTCAAGATAAGGTGCTTTTAAACCAAAAATCAGATAGCCCCAGGCAGAGGGCTGCAGTGATCTAAGAAGATCCATTAAAAGCTGTGTCTGCTGAGGCTTTGCCTGTGGCTTTCCACTCCCAGCAAGAAAAAGCTCACATGTGTCATCTGGTCCGTGCTGATTGAATCTGAGTATGGTTATGGGGGCAGGACACAAGAAATTATTCCAGAAACTGAATTGTTTGAGATTCTTAAATATGCTTTTAATAGCAGCAAGGGGAAAACACAGAGTGATCAGTACTAAATTTACCTCTCTTGACCTAGCATGCATTCAGATTTCTGATTACAATTTCACGGTTTCTGTTTAATAATTTTCCAAACCTCTGTTTTTGTGGGAGATACGTCTGAAGTTGTCACACTTGGCTGAGGAAACCTCTTGCCTGCTGTTCATATGAGCTGCAATTTGTGATGCATTGCAAAATGCAACACAGGGTCCTTTCTGATGCTGCCACAACCCTCCAAATGTATTTATACAGAGCTGCTTCCCTTCTCCATCATCACAGGTGAGTTGATGGAATCACTTACCCACTCAGGATGGGAAGGAAAGAGGCTCCACTAGGGCAGATTTCCATGTGGGACGGGCAGGGATGCACCCCCTGCACATCACTGGGGCATCAGGGCAGGCTTTTGGGAACAGGGGTTAAAGACTCAGCATCCTCCTCCTCCTCCTCTGCACCTTTGTGTTACTCCAGGACTGGTGCCTGGGCACTGAACCTTTCAAAATCTTTTGCAATTTTATAGAAAATAAATAAGCTCAAGCATTTTACAGCAGTAAATGATAAACTGTGAGGAATGCAAAGGTAACTATGTGTGCCCTGGCTGTCATTGCTTTGCTATAATTCTACCCAGCAGTGCATATGACCCCCAAAAAGTCAAATTCAGCTTTTACAGTCAGGTGTCTGTGCTGCATCATCCATGTTAAAGGCACAACTGCCTGAAGTATTGCCTTAAATTTAATACCCATTAACATTTAAAGGTATTTCCCTCCCCTTTTAAAGGTGCTCTTGTTTTCATAAGGTTTATGGTATTAAAAAAAAAGAAAATACAAAAGGCCTCTATTGTGTTTCCCCATGTTTAAGGAAATGCAGAAAAAGGAAAACAGGATGAGAATAGCCATTCAGGAATACCTCAAGCCCTGCAAGAGACACAGGAATGGAAGCTCTGAGTCTTGCAAAAAGTGTGGGACATCATCCCCACCAGCCAGCAACGCTGTAGTTTCTCTTCTAAAGTTTGTGCTTAATGAAAAAAAAAAAAAAAGTTTGAGACAACTTTCTGTATAAGAATATACCTTTTTCTCAATAAAGTTCCCAAATTTGAAATTTCAAGTATTTTTTTTTCCATCTTATAAGATATCTCGTTCTCAAATAGCAGATGGAAATATTAGGTAAGGTGGAAAAAAAAATCACCATTATTCTAGAAAATGTGTGAACAAAAATCTGTAAGTAAGTAGAAAGTGCAAATGGGAAGTCACTTCAGCTATCAATGTAGTATGTTTTTTCAGGATTTTTTTGCAATAATTAATCGTTGCAGACTGCTGGCTTCCCTGCTCCTTTTACCTCCTCCAGGAGTTTTTCACACACGTACAGGTTTAATAGATGTAAACTAAAGTAAGAAGTTTCCTCAGTGGCTTAAAATAAGCCAAACCCAGCGCTGTGCCGAGAGCTTAGAGAATGTGGGAACCTCGTGTTGAACTGTAGGGGGTAATGTTGCTACACACACTCTGCCTGCCAGCTGCAAAAGGTAGATAAAGCTATCCACTGTTTGGCTTATTATGTGACACTCTGGATCTGCGGGGAGAGAATAAAAACGTGGTTATTCACAGAGACCTCCTCCCTCTGCCCCCATTGTGCGAGGGCACCTCAGTCTGCAGTTCTTCAGACATTTCCATGTCGTGCTCTGCTTGATGGTCTTTTCCTGGAATTGTATGTGTCTTTACAGTCTGGGGTCATGCTTGGTATTTTGTCTGCTTTTGGTCCTTGTGGCTGGCCCTGCTTGGTGCCAAAACATTCACTGATGCAACCTTGGCACTGCCTGGGGAGAGCTGGGCAGGTGGGGGAAGGCAGTCTGTAGGTTTGGTGGAGTAATGAGGTGGTAATACAGTCCTGCTGCAGTGATGGATTGCCTTTTCATTCTGGAAGGAGGGGTAACATGGTTAAGAAGAAGGGAGGAGGTTAAGTGGAGATCTTAGCCAAGAAGTGTTGGGGAAGTAAGAGCCCAGTCCACCTGTGGGCAGCTGGGTGAAGCCTTCCCTCATTGCACAGCTGCCATAAAAGCACAGCAAGCACTGGAAGGGGCTCCCAGGGTCTGCCACGCATCACTCAATCCCTTTCACAAAGCTGAATCACAAACCTGAATTTTGCTTCTGCACAGGTAAAAATATTAGTTTGAGGTGATTGTAGCAACATTCATATCTGGATTTTGTGCTAAAAAAATGCTTGGAGCCAAGAGAAATTAATCCAAGTGGAAGCCAAATTGAGTGGCTTGGCATTTGTCCCCCTATCTTTGGCTTGGTGTTGTGTCCTGAAAATAAAAAGGTGAGCTGGGTCATCATTCTTCTTTTTGATGCACCAGGCTTTGGTGAGGCCATTTTTATCAGCCACAGACGTAGATACCAACAAACATCTTCATTCCAGCTGCTCATGGTGTGATGCAACATGTACTCCACATACAAGGACCAAAGATGGGTTTTTTCCAGTAATGCATTTGTTGTGATTTAACCCCAGCTGGCGGCTTGGTTTGCTCACACGCTTCTCCTCTTCTTGCACCATTTTTGCAAGAAAAACCAAGGAAAAATCTTGGGTTGATATGAAAACAGGCCAATAATTGAAACCAAATAAAATATAATAGTATAATAAAAACAATAATCATAGTAATTGTAATGGAAAGGGGAGAGAGAGAGAGAGAGAGAGAGAGGAGTAAGCCCTAGGACAAACAAGAGATGCACAGCACAGTTCTTCACCTCCTGCTGACTGATGCCCATCCTGTCCCTGAGCAGCAATGGGTGGCTCCAAGTCAACACCCCCAGCTTATATACTGGGCATGAGGATCTGTGGTATGGAATATCCCCCTGGGCAGTTGGGTCAGCTGTCCTAGCTTTGCTCCCTCCCAGCTCGTGTCAGAGTATGGGAAACTGAAAATTCCTTGACTTGGGGTGAGCACTACTTAGCATCAGCTAAAACATCAGTGTGTTACTGACTTTATTTTCACATTACATTCAAAACATAGAATTGTACCAGGTACTAGGGAGAAAATTGACTCTGTCCCAGCCAAAACTGGGACAACATCTTAGCTGAGCTCAGAGGTGCAGTGCTTGTTACTCTGCATTCCTTCCAGCTGCCTGAGAGCTCTCTGGCACTGCTGCTGTGTCTGAGCCCATGTCTCAGAGCCCATGCCTCTGTGGAAGAGTTTAATGGGATAAAAAGTGGTTTGCTTAGGGGCAACACAGCTCCTCTGTGCCTGTAGGCAGCCAGAGGGAGTTGTCTGACACACCTGACAGCCTCCATCACAAGCTGAGGTGATTGCCAAGCACAGGGATCTGTCCAGGCCCCTGTGTGTACACTGTGGATCAGAGTCACGGTTTGTTCTCTTGAGAATGACAAGGGCCACTGCAGCCCCTAATTGAGTTCTGCTTTGCAATAATCCCTGTGCTGTCAGAGCTGTGAGATCAGTCATGGGCAGTGTCCTTCCCCATTCAGCCTGAGCTGAGCACTCTCAGCATTCCCCAGTCCCACATGGAGACTGGATAGTGTGGGTGTAGCTTTTCCTCCTGTCAACACGAATATATTTGTGTTATGAACCAGTGTTGCATGCTTGCCTGGCTGGTTACATGATGAATGACACTACTGGGGTTATTCCAAGGTGATACCAGCAGAGAACAGTGAGGAGTGCTAATTCTGGATACAAATGCTGGAGATGAGCAGACTTAATGGACTACTACATCCTGCACATGTCAGGGGAGAGGTGGGAACAGCAACAGGCTTATTGTGCCTTTCAATTCTGAACAGAGGCTGTATCAATCTCCCCAAATCTGAAACAATTCATAACCCGATTTTTAGGGATTTTCAGTAAGGATCTTTCTTTAAAATGCCTGCATGGAAAAAGAATCTGTTAATCTCTGCTAGGGTTTGCCTCTTCCTCTGTGGTATGGGCTCCTGACTAGTGGAGGGCAGGCTGGAAAGTGGCTGCAGACTTCCTTGCCAGTTTTCCATCAATTTGCAGGCTGGATGTTTCTCCTCGTGGCTTCGTGGAGGGGAGGAAAGTCCTGGTTGCTACAGGATCTCAGGTTTCACTCCAGTGTGAAAGGGACTTGCTGTCCCTTGTGTCAGGCTTTGAATTGTAAAATGAACAAATGGGTGAAAAATGCGAATGCTTTCATTCAGGAGCAGCCTGTGTTTTCTTTGCATGGGCACAGATGACTTCAGCAGGGAGGCTGATGTTTTATCCTTACAAATTTCATATGTATGCATATCCCATCCCATCCATGCAAAAAGCCTTTTCTTCCCTTACCTATCCATTGAAGAAGAGCTTATGCAGGGGCTACCATGGTAATGAAGCTTTTCTTATCACAATAACAGATTTTTTTTGTGAGAGCCCCGCTTCCCAAAGGAGCAGCAATGAATGCAAGGAAACTTGGCAAGAATTGGGTTTTCACTGCTTTTTTTTTTTTTACTCAGCGTCTGCCACATTGAGGCTCCCAGGTCTGATCACAGCACAGCTAATGCAGGAAAAATAAAGCTGCTCCCAAGACAGACTGACTGACAGACTTGTCATGATGATAGTACACATATTTGAAATATTATGGCTGCTTTCTTGAAAACCATAGCTGGGGGAAGCTTTTTCCTTGAGAGCATGTGGTAAAAATAACACCTGCTTTGCAGACAGTGGATTTGGCAGCTGTGATGATATAGTGTAGGCATCTCCAAAAGCTCTATACATTTTTGCTTTGTACACGAAAAAATAACAGGATTTGTATTGGAAAAAAGGCAGGATGTGATGTGAATTCCTAGGTACAAGGGGAAGAGTGTGGTGAGGGAATATGTCTCAGTGGAACTAATACAAAAATCATCAGCCATGAAGGTGCATAACTCATTTCTAATGTGGTGCATGGGCCCAGTAACCCATCCCCTGTGCTGCTCCCTAGAGCTGCTTGGCAAGACCTCAAATAATGCTGCAAGATGCATTAAGAGGTAAAGAACCTCCTGGTTCTTTGAGCATGAGGAGTTTCATTTTCCTCTGTGTAGATGTTTTTGCTGAATCCCAGCACAGGCTGCAGAGTCCTGCCTGGATTCCTGGTGAGCATCTCCCAGAGCCTCACTTGCTGTTGACTCCTCTTGCACGGCTCCTGCAGCACGAGCGTGGCATTGCTCTGATTTTGATGGCTGCAAACTCCAGCTCCTTTGTAAAAAGGTGCCAGAAGAGGCTGCACTGCTTTAGCAGGGCCAGAGATGCCTGGGAAGTCGAGATAACTTTCTTCCATTGTTTTTAGAGAGGAGGCACTGACGGGTCTGATTCAGAATACTTAAAGGGTAGAAGAAATGAGCTTCTGAACTGGAACGCACATCATATTGACTGCAGGAAATGGTGGTGATGGTTCTCACTCCTCAGAGAATCACCGAGGTATGGTGGTTTCCTTCATTAGTTTGCCTTGGTGGCTTTTACATTAAAAATAGTGTTCTATGGTTCAATTGTTTGTCTGTACCTGTCATCCACTGGTTCTGGTTTCCTGTCTTCTAAGGAATTCCTTCCTTTAAAGGTATTTATGCTCTGTGATCAAACCAATTTTTGATCTTTGTGATGACGTCAAGCAGATGAAACTTCTCAGTTTTTGTGTTTGTTAGGCATCTTTTTCACTTCGCAGATCTTTCTGTGGTTTCTTACTAAACCTATCCCATCATTAAAAATCTGTTCTAAAATGTTGCCAGTTAGAGCTGCATTCAGCATTTTTGTTTCCCTACCTAATCTCACCAGTGGTATACGGGTAAAAATTACCTCTCTGGTGTTTTATTACAACATTTTCCCATCCTTTTGTGAGTATTTTTTCTGCATTGCTTAAGAAAATATAATGTTGATCTACTTATTCATGGCAAGTGTCAATTTTACAGGATACAATCACCTAGTCTTTAGATTTGCTGATAGTTGTGTTCCAATCTTTATGCACTTATTTTTATTTATTTGTATTTATATAAATCAGGTGTTATTTTATAAACAGATACACCTTGCCAAGAAATCCTGACACCTCCATGTGCTATTAGAATTGCAGCTGCTGTTGCATTCCTCCCTGATTTCCCAGCAGCAGCCACTCTTCATGTCTCTCCTGAATATAAGCTGATCATTTGAATTTATGAGCTGAAAGATGCTGTCAACAGTCAAGAGTCTTACATAGAGAATAGTTCATTCTTAAATTATTTTGATAGACTTCTTCAGTAAGTGAACAAGTTTAGCTAATACAGGTCAATTTAATGCACTGAAGTTATGCTTTTTAAAGTGTTTTCAACCTATGGTGTGATCTAACTTTGTTAAAACTTTGCATAAAAAATGGTGCAACACATTAAATGGATTAAAACCTGGCTGATCTCAAAAATGAGTAAATTAATATTAATATTAAATGAATATTTTAAGTTAGGAATTATTAGGCAATTTTTCCTTTAAGGAATTATTTATTTGCTGAAGTGATATCTATGCATTTACTTTAGGATCATAGGTCTGTCATAAATTGAAGGGAAAATATGAGTGAGTGGTGAAAAACATCCAGATGATGCAGTGATTGCTGGCATGAGGATGGAGCAGACATATCATTTATACAGCACGACCTTAATCACTCAATAGCTTGACCATAATTAAGAAGATATTTTAAGGTAATGAAAGTAAGCTCATAAATTTAGGATTAAGGAATGCATATCAAGGTACCAAAATGAGGGACGATCCTGGAGAAGAGAGGCTCCCAGGAACAGAAGAGAACAGGTGAAGAGTCTAGGGGAATCAATAGACAGTGTAAGTGCTTCAGGTTTGACACAGAAATAATTTAGGTCTCTGAGTACAAAACTGCAGTTCTGACTTCCCTCCTCAGCATTTCGGTGAGCAACAGTTTGGTAACTTCTGGAGTTTTTTACTTTTTGTCTCAAAGAGAAGAACTGTTATAATGAGACAAAAGAAGATCAAATGTGTCAGGCAAAGCATCCCCCAGGCCTGTACCCCATCTCCAGCAGAGATACTTCCAGTGACACTTCCCCAAATTGCTCTTATCTGTGATTTGGGACCTTCTCAAGCCAAGAGTGTCTTTGCATCAAAAAATCTGTACAGGGTTTTCTGCCATGCTTGTGTCTGCTTGTCTCTGGAAACTTCTGGTGATTACCACATCCTGTGGCCATCCACAGCTTAATGACTTGCTGCATAAACAACAGCCTCCCTGAATAACAGCCTGCTGTCTGCTCATTTAGTTCAACCAGTCGAGGTTCTTGCATGGTGTTGGAATTCTGAAGGCTGAAAACTTCAGGCTTTCTGAACTGAAGGGTGCCAACCCTCAAGTGAACACCTCGTTTGACCTCAAGCCTTAGAAAAGACTTCCAAAATTGAGTGATAGCACAGAAGCAGTGCATGTGTAGTTTGAATAGTATTGTGTGATCTCACAGGGTCAAAAACTTAGATTTGGGATTTTAGTGTATGGTGATATATGGGAGCCAAAATGGAGAACTTTGGGTGTGGATTAGTTGTGTTTTTACGTCTTCTTCTTCCTTCTTCTTCACGAATCTGGGTCGTTTTCTGTAATTAGGTGAAAGAAGTCTGCATTGTGGATTTTGGGTGATCATAATTGGATTAGAAACATAAATAATATAGATATCAACTGTTTATTGGATAATTTTTATCCAGTATATATATTTGGGACTTAAATAGCCTTGAATAGACACCATTTTAGCTTACTTTCTCAACTTGTTAGAGAGAGCTCACATCTCGTGAGTTTGTAACAGATAAGGATAATAAATTTCAGAGAGAGACTTCAGAAACAACATCTCCTGAGTTTTATTTGCCCTCACCTTGAAGCAGAAAGGAGGCAGGCAATCCCAGAGCATGGGAGGAGTTGTTCTGTGTGCTCACAGACCTGTACCTTCTCTCTTTCCTGGTGTCTGCTACAATCCTGCTGTTGGGATTCATCACATCACAGACTTGTTTGGATTGGAAGGGACCTTAGACATGACCTAATCTTCATGCCATGGGCAGGGACACCTTCCACTAAACCAGCCTGCTTAAAGCCCCATCCAGCCTGGCCTTGAGCACTTCCAGAGCTGAGTAGAGTCATTAAAGAGTGAAGGCAATACTACACATAAACAGCACTTACCCCCCCATGATGCCCACAGAGAAGTGATTCCTTGAGGGTTTGTACTCAGCACGTCCAGCAGGGTGCTGGGATGGGTGCTGGTAGCAAATTCAATAGCAATGGGGGTGATTTTGCTGTGAGCAAAAGAAGGGCAAAGATGGCATTTGTGGTTAACCAGGCCAAGGATGAACTTCAGGTGGACCCTGAGCAGGAGCAAATGTTCTAAAAGAGGCCTTGCAGAATGGCTTTCTGGTAACAAGACTTCATTTCTCTGAGATGTCCTTCAAGCACAGTTGATGTCAACAACTTCTCCTCTAGCATGCACAGGAAACAAGCAAACAGCTCTGCTGCTGTATTAGTTCTGGCTGTTGTTCTTCATCCCCACCTGATATCTGCCTACTGGATAAAGCAGCAGTGTCTGTGTAGATTCAAAATTACAGCACACAGTGCTGCTGGGCTATATTTTCATTTCAAGGCAGGCAGGAAAATTTATCCTTTTGGTTGCTTCTTTGAGGCAGACCACAGTAGTATTTAAGTAGCTTTGATGTATAAACTTGATTGTTACAAGCAGGGCAGCAAGAAGCATGTTCAGAGCTCTTGTTTTCATTGACAGCAGTACAGCACTGCTCCAACAGCAGCTCCTGCAATTTTGCTGCAGCAGCAACATGCAGATTAAATTCTAAGGAACTGAAGCTTGGAGTTGGACTTCCATGGAAATTATTGCTAAGCTAAATCTGTGGACAACCCTCTGACTCTCATTTATTTTAAGCATTAATAAAACAAACTGTTGTTTATTTTAAGTGATAAATCCATTTTCAAGGGAATTTTGTCTATACATGCCAGCTACTTGATCTAGACTGATGCAGATCTGAGCTAGCAAGCATCCCTCTGAAATGAGTGGCATGAACTTCCTTAGGTGTTTTTAAACACCCAGAAAAGCCAGGTGTGATGTGATGTGATGATGTGATGTGATGTGGTGTGATGTGGGTTACCAGGCCTGACAGCAGATGCAGAGAAGAAACAAACTTTACATGGTGAGCTGTCACACTGTGGGCTGCAGCAACTGAGCTGGCCTGACTGGCTTGTGTCTCACTCTGACTGGTTCCTCAAGGTGGTTTTTTTTTTCACTCAGATCCGTCATAAGCCTTTCTATTTGTTGAACAATATTTTTCAGATCTGCTCTTTCATATCTCCCTGATTCAATGTATAATGTTTTGGTTTAGGGAGGTTTTGCTCTTCAGAGCAAGGAAATCCTTCCCTGGTTCAGCAGAGGAAGGATACAAGGAAGACCCTGTTCTTCCTCCAGATCCTCAGAAGTGGTTCTGGTGTTACTGGCCTGAAGTGAGAGATCAAAAGATTCCCACAGCCCTAAAAGCAGCCAGGTACTTATTACCATGGCAGGGCATGTTGGGGGACCTTGGCTCTCCACATGGCTTGTGAGGAGGTCCAAGGAGATAAGATCCCTCAAGGACCATCCAAAGAGCCAGGAGCAGTGCTGGGAGACATGCCTGATGTCAAAGTGATGCCCCAGGAGCACCTCTAGCTTGAGAAGTCCAGGCCAGCAGTGATGACCAACATCTTTGGCAGAACCCAACCATGAACTAACGCAAAGGAGTTTACTCTGCACACCAGAGAAGCAAATCAAATGAAGGAGCTATTTGAAATAAAGCTCCCCAGCATCACCTGCTCTTCTCCCAAGGGGGCTGTTCAGCCCAGGGCATACAGGTGGGGTAGGTAGATGGCTGGACTGGCTGCTGTCATATTGAGTTTTTGATGGAAAAACAGGTATTTCCACAACCCCACTGAGGCTGCAAGGAGATGGGTGTTGCCCCTGTGACTCCTTCTGGGGCTCAGGGGCAGGCTGGTGTGCAGTGAGGCTGTGTTTTGATGAACTAACACTGTGACTAAATTAATCCATCACAAGTTTTCTTGGCTGGTGAAGTTTCCTTGTGACACAAGGAACTGATTAGATTTTGTTGGGAGCCAGAAAGAGTGTGATTTGTAGGGTGCATTTTAAAACCACTGTGCAAGGAACAGTGTGCAAGAATCCTGATACTGTTTTAACCCCTTAATTCTCTACTCTATCCCTTGAAAACATGTCCTAAGAGCTGCACAGTGGATTGATTAATAGGCCAACACTTCAGTTTTATGAGATGATGGTAGAAAAGATAAGACTGGGTTGGGTTCCCAGTTACCTTATGCAGGAGACAACAGCATCAGTGCAGAGGTCTTTGGGCACACCCCACCTGTCAGGCAGAGCTGTGTGCCCATGAATCCCATCGGGCAGGTAACATATTGCAGCACCAGGAGAAGAAATGACAGAACAGCCAGTGTGAATAGTGAGGGACACAAACCTTCAGCAGCTCTGAGTGCACGGGAGGACAGACCTCAGGGAGCTCAGGAGCAGAGAGCAGCTGCAGCACTGAAACCTGATGCAAAAGCTAATCAGTCAGTAGCTTTTCTCTCCCAGTGCCTGGCACACTGGAGTGAAGACAGGGCCGAGGCAGTGCTTTCCTGCCCCCAGGCCCACACCATCCTCTGCTGCCTCCCCTGCCTACACCAGAGCAGCACAGCTGGTTGGCATCTCTCCTGCAGGCCCTCTCCCTTCCAGCTTTGGCTGCATCCCAGCAGGACAGACACCCCACCAGCTGCATAAGAATGAGGGCTGGGCTGAGACAGGAGCTGTGCCCTTCTCCCAGATGATGGATGGTGACTGTCACTGTCTCCATCGATAGCAGCCCTCAGTTGCTGTTGGACACAAACTGTTTTGTAAATCTGATCGTGTTTACACTAGCCGTGGCTGATGAGCCTCATCAGGTTGCAATGCAAATGTCTCTGCATCAGCTGCTCCCTGAAGAGGGATGTGGTGGAGAGGCCGAGAGCACCCAGAAAACACAAGCTGCAAACAAATTTCAGTTCACACACGTGCTCCAGAAAGGACCCAGAAAACATAATTCTGCCAGGAAATAAATGAAGAAGCTTGAAGACTTCGGCAAGAAACTTTTACAACCAGAATATCTTGGCAATTATAATAATATAGGCTTCAAACTAGGCAGCGTTTCTACTGTTTCTGTTGCAAAAGTAGCAACAGAACTTTCCTACTTGCTTAGGAAAGGGAACCAACCAGCTGGCACGAGATTCTGTCTGAGATCCTTCCCCACTGGCTTGTTACTCAGGAAGCAGAGAGCTTGTGTTACCTGTTGCACAGGTGTGGTCATCCTGCTCTGGCTAAAATGGACTGCAGTTGTTGCATGGACACCTTCTTTGGGTGAGGGTTGTGAGAGTGGGACTACCCTGGTACAGCCCCTCTCCAGTGTCCCCAGGGCTGAGGGTGCAGAGGGTCAGAGCACTGGCTGTGCCCTCCACCCTGTAAATATCCTCTTGACCACCATGAGAAATTACAAGCCTAATGTGTAAAATTTTGAATTGTGCTTTGTTTAAAGCAAAGCAACAACAGAGTTTTCCCAGTGGCAAAGCACCACACAGTGCTTGGAGCCTTACTTCAAATGTAGACTTCAGATGTAGATATTTCTCCCCTGACAGCGGACCAAATCCTCCTCTCTAAATAGAATAAAACCAGGCAAATGGTAATGCTTGGGAAGTTTGAACCAGGTTCATGGCATTAAAATGGTAGGAAATCCTGAGGATACAATGCACCATCCATGCAGACTGTGCTGTTTGATGGTAACAATCACACCAAACTATTTCCCTGAGCTGGACCCCAAACATTTCTGGGAAAAGAAGAAAATGGTAAGTCAAAATTTCCTTGCTCTATTCCAGTCTGAGGTGAGGTGGAGGCCCACCAACCATAGGGTAGATCTTGGTCTCCCTCTAGTGATGGACCTACCAAAAGCAATGGAAAACCAAGCTCCAGCTTCCTACTTCCATCCTTTGCCTCCACCCCGGGCCTCTTGCTCAAACCCTTCACCCAGCCAAGGTCCCCTCACAAAAATATTTCATGACATCTTTCTACTCCACACCAGTGTGCAGAATTCCCAATGGCTGGCTCATGGGATAACCCCCATCACTGAATGTGTTCTGCTCAATAACCGTGCTAATATTTCATATTCAGATTACTGCACCTTGCAGGAGCCAGAGACATGAGCTTCTGCCTCTCATTGCTGCAGGGATTTCCTAAGGGACACCCCTCACTGCAGCCCCCCCGTGCTTGTCACCTCAGGAAAGGCAGAGATAAACATCACACACACAAGTCATGTAGCCCCTGGGGAATGTCCAACCACCAGTGTACGTGCTCTCCAGGAGCATCCAAGGAGGAAAGCTGGAGAAGCTGAAGGTCTCAAAGCAGCTGTTCTGAAGTCCCTTGAGGTAGGAGCCCACTTATGTAGTGGCACTGTGCCCTGTGGGAGTGAGATGGGACAGTCTGGGAAGCTCAGAGTACCCACAGTCTCTGGTGATGGTCGTGAAGCAACTCAGAGCACATTTACTTCTGTGGACTCCATAAGGATGCACATAAACACCTTGAGTCCTGTGGGCCAGTTTTTTTGGTAACCATGGGCTGGATGAACAAGGACTCTGTGGGTCTGGTGACATCAAACATTCTGTCTCCTGAATTTCACAGCAAGGCCTTTCAGTTCTGTCACTTTTCAGTGACATTGTCTCCTGTAGGGCTCATTTTCCATTCAGAGCTTCATTGCAGGATGTGATGAAAATGAGAAAGTTTCTGAAAGTCATGCACTTGAGAGGAACAAGGAAGGGGAAAATGCCCTCAGCAATGTATCAACATGATCTGGAGAGGCAGTTGGGAAAATAAATGAGTAACATTGTTTAATTATATGAGACATATTTTCAGCCTTTTATTTTCTTTTCTTTGTATATGACAGAGGAGGTACGACTGACACCAAAGAAGGCTTCAAGCATCATCACCTTGTTATCTAAAAGCCCCTCATACCTTTACTATGTAGCTTCCCATGGGCAGCTCTGTCTTGTTTTATCTTCTTCTTGCCAGAGTCAGGATTAAATGCTTGATACAGTATTTCTTGTTTGGACTCAGATGTTTATTAATTCTTATCTATATTACAGTCTCACAAGCCATGAGTTCTACAGCACTTCTAGCTAACAAAGTAAAAATGGAGCTATATCTCTCTCTCTACAAGGCCTTTTAAGAATAAACTGTCCAATTAAGAAATGATACATAAATTATTTTTACTTTTAACCCAATAACCAACCACCTGTGGCCTACAATGCAGACTTTTCTATCCAATTACAAAATACCACCCAGAACCATGAAGAAGAAGGTGAAAAATAAGGACTTAGCCTACGTCCTAAAACTTCCATCTTGCTATATATATATATTACTATATTCTAAAACCTTAAACTCTACATATTCCACCATGTGATATCACACACTTCTATTCAAACTCATGCCCATAATCCCAGTCTTATCATTCAATTCTGGAAGCCTTCTCCAAGGCCTCAGGTCAAATGCAGTATTTCCTTGGGGGTCAGTGCCTGTCAGCACAGAAAGTCTAAAACTCTCAGTGACCACGGTTCCAACACAGCTCCATGCAGCTCTGGCTTTTCCTCTCCTCCTTCTCTCTTCCTTCTGCAGTTCTGGCTCACTCCTTCCTGTCCCTAGCATGGCCACCTAACCCTGTTTGTCCCTTGTACAACATTTTACCCTTTCTGTCCCTCACACAACCTCCTGTCCCTTCCTCCTCACAGCACAGCCAGTAGACTCCAACTGAGCTCCCTCCCAGCTAACTCACTCTTTTATCACACCCATGGCTGGAAGGGCAAGGCTGTTCCCACTATCTGGTAATTAACACAGCTGCAATATATCAGGGGCAAGGCTGCCTTCAGCACTATCTCTGTCTTCCCATATATATATATATTCTAATTTTTAATGTTTTTGCCTAAAGACTTTCCTAGTAGTAAAGTATCACTAAGGTTGGTAAAAATAATTGGATGCCCATCTTGAAATGAAATGCATATGGTCTTGCATATAAACATTTTTAAGCCAGGAACATGAAGAGTGCATAAAATTAGAAGAGAGCATATTATTTGGAAAATGCAGAAAATAAACAATGATGCTTTTGTGGGCTGGACCTGCTGTTCTCCTGCCACACAGCTGACTTATCATCACAATAACACTGGGGGTTTTTTTATTGTTGTCTTTCCTGGAGTCAGATTGCCAAATGAGAGAGTATGTGAAAGTTAACAATTCTGTAATTCTCTTCAGTTTTTATGTATTGAGATTTTGAATGTTCAAACTCTAAGCATAGTTCTAAATAGACTTCAAGTGCTAAATTTTTCAATCAAGTTTAGTGACAGGAATTGCTAAAGGCACTGACAGCAACAATTCATAAACAGTCAAGTTTCAGCTCCTCATTAACAAAATTCGTTACTCCAAGCCAGGACAACATTCAAGATATGTTCAAGTGGCTCATGTTTATTAAACACTCCTCTTTGCCTAGCGATGTAGTGCATGTTTTCAAGAAAAAATCCTTTATACTGAAGAGAAGGTGTGCAAAGGGGTGTTCAATACCCAGAATTATTGGTTGAGATGGTTCCCCCTTAGGCTGAAATATTAACAGGGAAACTGTGTTTCAGGGAATCACATGGAGGATGGTGCCTTCAACACCAAACAAGCTGCTTTAGCTGCAGTTATAACAATAAATTGCTCTTGGGTGTTTTTAAGGACTCTTGTTTTCGATAGAGGAAGGAGAATGTGACGTTTCACTACAGGGACGAGCTGTTCTCTGTCAGGATGAACCCAAGGCCTTTCAAATCCCTTCATGACAAGGCACATTAAGTTCAGACCAAGTGAAAAAGGTGTTGAAAACCAAAAAGCTCCCAGGTGCAGACTGTACGTCAAATAAGAAATAAAGCAGCAACCTCTGCAGCTGACAGCTATGGCAACACTGCTGTCATATACATTGAGATGCATGATGGATTTGAACATAGGTCATCTGGGTTTGTCTTGGTTGGAAAGACAGTTGTCTGCCAGGGAAAGCTAGAGCCTCCCTTGGAATGGAGAATGTCACCCCCCTCCCCTCCTAATTATTATAATTTTGCAATTAGGGGCTTTCAGGCAAAGATATGGGAATAGGAGTAACAGTTCTTTAATAGGAATAAAAAAGGAAAACAAAATACCAATGCAGTAGTACAAAGACAAGCAAGGAAGCAAAACAAAAGTCCTGGAAAAACCCTGACAGAGTCAGGGATATGACCTGACATCCTGTTGGTAAGGGTGTTGGAAGCAGTCCAAATGAATCCTAGATGAGGTTCTGTGGAGTACAGATAATGGAGTAGGAAATGTCCAGTGGTGGAGAGATGGGTCCGGTCTTCCTCTGGTGGAAAAACCAGGTGCCTGGGGTTCCTGAGTCTCAGTTTTTATCCAGGTAGGAACAGTTGGCTCCCCACACTGGGTGGAGCGTCTTGCGAAAAGAAAAACGGGACACTACACCATGATCAATATGATCGAAGTAGGCCAATTTAATAGTTTTTCCAGCTTCTTTTATACAATTCTTAGCCTTAATCACTCGTTTCATGCTACTTTACAGTTGGTTACCCCTAAAAGCACGCGTTAGCCTTTTAGTCTCTATTGGCTAATTCTTCTTACATACACAGCAAAATTATGCATATCGTTTTTCTGGCTTTCTTTCGATTCCCACATTTCTGAAGTTGTTTACCATCCTTTGTTCTTCTTTATACATGACTCTCCACATCTTCTTATCCCTGGTGCATGACTCCTTTCTCCTTGAAATAGTTACAGGCCTATTCTTTCACATAGGCTGGATTGCTCACATGCCCCCATCTCTGGGGGAATTCATCCTCCACAGCATCTCACAATGGGATGACATAATGTTTTATGTCATTGGTGAGCCTTAATGGCCCATTAGCAGAAGATATCCCCGGTGATGTAATGTGTCACGTCATTGGTAAGCCTTAATGGTCCATTAGCAGAGGATATCTCCCTGGAGGATGGACAGGTGATGAAGGAGATAAAAAACACTGCCACACCTGGTTTTAACAGCTGGCCCATTATCAGAAGGCATCTTCTCCCCTCCCCCCTGGAGTTACAAGAGATAAAGAAATATCTGCTTTTACAACAGATAAAATAGAATACAAATCTCTTAGCTACCCAACCCAAGACAGAGTGTTAGCAAACCTTCTAGTGTCCTTGGGATGGGGTGTCAAACCTGAGAAACCCCTCTAGCAACTGTCTTGTTGAAACACAGAGTGTTTTCCCACACACAGCTTTGGGTTTGAGAAGCTCCACAAGGGCCCAGCTTTGATTATTTATTTAGAGTCATTTGTCTCAGAAGTATCTCAGCTTTATGTCATTGATTTGTTCTCTGTTCAAATCTCTAGGTACCTAGTGAAAGGCAAACGTGAGCCTGGCTCATTCCTTCATCTGGAACAGCCTTGTCAATTTCAGAGCAATCTGGGAATAAAGATTGGGAAGACACCAAACAAAACCCTCAGGGGTCAATTCAGATCCTACCTGAGCATGAGCATTGCTGGGAGAACTTCTGAATACAAATGCTGGAGGCTTCAATGTCACCTGTTGATAAAATAACAGAAAAAAAACATGTGGTCACCCAATACTTCATAACTGTCTGCTCCACAGAAGGGAAAAATGGGTGACTGAAGTCCCATGTCCCAAGCCCTGGGAAAGCAGTGCCCACAAACAGGGACTTGACCTTTAGATGCCAACATGATCCTGTTGGCTCATCCTTCCAGGAAAAGCTGATACGACTGTGAATGAGCCCTGAGAAGCTGAACTAAAGGTGGTTTTGATGGTCATGTGCTCACTCAGAGGTTGAATCACTGCTCTATAGGCTTACTAGACTTCTGAGCCTCCTTGACTTCCTAAAGGGTGTGTGGAACTTTCCCTCACACATGGATTTATTCACACACCTTTTCTCTTTCGCAGATCATTAGAGGAATTAAAGAATAGGATGATCACATGACCAGAAGGACTGAACAGGGGATGAAGCAACTGAAAACCCCACCAGGAGCACATCAGACATGTTCTCTTAATGGCCAGATAATTAAAGGAGAAGATGAGAGCCACAAAATGAGTGCATGTTTGATCAGAAGCTATAATGTTTGCTCTTTGATGCTGATAAACTGTAAAGAAAAACAGTTCATGAAAAGAATGGAAAAATATTCCTTATTAACATCAAATAGGAAATCCTTGTCATGACAAGGAAATGAAATATGGATGACAGATCACAGGTGTGTTCTGCAGAAAAAATCCCACCTGTATTACATAAACATTTGCTCCCTTAAAAGTGGGTATTTCAGTCTTTGCAGGACCCTTTTGAGAAATGCATTAGAGAATTTAGAATTATAGGGGATGAGAAAAGAAACCTGTGAAATCCAAAATGAAAAATGGAAGAAGGTGTACCCTGGAAGAACAGTATTTCAAGAGAGAGACAGAAACTGCTTTTCCTGTTATAAAACTTGAAGTTTTAAAACAAAAATTCAAGAACTGATTAATTATTTGCCCCAGACCCAAGTAACCTCTTAAAATGAGGTACAATCCACCAGCAGAGAGACATGAGTGCTCTGTGCTCACATTATCTGCACACCAGACCCTACCAAGCACAAAACAAATGCTGGGTGTTGGTATGGACACCTCCTGTCTGTCCCTCAGGAGATAACAACACCATGATGAGACTGAAGGACTGGTTAAGATTCACCTTAAATAATGTAATTTGGATTGGTTGCCATCACTTTCTTCCTGTTGCAAGGTTTAAGATCTGAAACAGCATCGGACAGGAGCCAGACAGGAAACTCCCTAACAAAAACAGAATGAAGCTGCTCCTGCCAAGAAGACAGAAACTGCTCCAGCTCCCCTTGGACAGCCCAGCTGCTCTGTGGCCACCACCTCCCTCAGGGCCTGGGGTACCCCAGCCAACAAACACCACCTCATCCATCACCCCAGAGGGGGATGCTCCTCATGGGAGGAAGGCCATGAAGAACCAGGCTCTGTGATTGTAATTCTTGCTGGAATGCTTCTTTCTCTCTGATAAAAATGAATGATGAGGAGCCAGCTTAAACTTTTGCCTTCCCCAACTTTCTGTGGGCCTGTGCTCTCTTAATGTTGTATAAATGCTGATTTTGGCATTTAATAGTCTGTAGCTCAGAACTGCAATAAACTCAGACTGATCTAATAATGAATGACAAGCTTAATAATGTAACAAACTAGGAGCTTAAGTCAGACTCCAGGGTTTAATAAGGCTGCCAAATAAGAAAGCATTAGTTATGTATTACAGCCCTAATAACTGAAAATGTTGGTGTGAACAGAGCAGTGAGAAATGGGGCTAATGAGGATTTTTTTTCTGGTGTTTGATGGGCATAAAACCACTTGCCAGCTCATTTCCAGTACAAAGAGGTGTTAGGTGCCTATTATACTGGTATACCCATGGAATTTAAAACAGCTGCCTTGTGTTTGCTGGTTTTGTCAGTCACACATGTTTGTTCTGGTTTGTTTGGTCAGGGAAGACAGGGAAGGTGGAGGATCACAGTTGGAAGGGACCTCTGGAGGTCACCTAGTTCCAGGACACACCTGGATCAGGTGGCTTGCTTTGTGCCATCAAGATTCCCCTTCACACCTTCACTGAGAACCCTTTTCTTCCTTACATCTGCTCAAGATTTCCCACATTCCATTTCAGATGATATAGAAGATCTGGAACAGGATGCCCAGGGAGGTTGTGGAGTCTCCCTCTCTGGAGACATTCCACCTGGATGTGTTTCTGTGGCAGCTGCTCCAGGTGACCCAGCCCTGGCAGGGGGTTGGACTGGATGATCTCCAGAGGTCCCTCCCATCCCTAACAATTCTGGGGTTCTGTGATCCTGCTCCCATTTCATTTCAAGTTGAACATCTGGCTGCACAAAACCTCAGATCTGAACTTGAATGCAAAGTTCTAACATGTTGCTTTGGTTCTTCTGTAGCTTTACTACCTGCACAGGTAAGGAGAGAGATCAGCAGTCAAGCCTGAGAAGAGCACCTGAAATTAGGAAATGCAGTAGTTGTTGGAAGTGCCTCCAAAAACATTGACAAATGTTTTCCATGAACACTTATGGTGCGTGAAAAAACTGTTGTAATAAAATATTTGGTATGTCCCAAAGAGGTGGAGAGATGAGACTCTCCACTAAGACTAAAATCAGCGTGTCCTCTTGTCCAGAAAGAGGCACTACTGGAACAGAAGGGAGTAATAAATAATCTTTTAAAATGTGCTGCTAGAGCCTGGCTCATTCAGAGAGCATGGCAGGATGAAATGGCAAAAGAGAGATCTGATTGCCTGGCAACCCACAGGAAAAAGGATGGTGAATTAAACCAGCAATCTCAAATTAAGTACAGATGATGTGACTGCTGGGACAATGAATGAGAAAAAGTCAGAAACTCTCAAGAGCTCCATTTTTTCCATTAATTTTGGATATCTTATTGGTATAACATTTCTTTATACACTTTCATAATAGACCTAATACTTTCAGATCCATAATTCAGCCTCAGCTACAGCAGAAAAAAACTGTTGCCTTTTATGGCAGAGCTAATAAACTCAGGTTTGCCACATAAGCCATGTCTGAGGAGGGAAGTTATAATTTGTAATTTCCAGAATATCTACCAAATAGTCTGAAGCTGCATTGCAATATACACAACAGGAAATCAACAAGCCCTCTGTAAATTGACATTAGAGCCCCAGAGATAGAATATGTAGCAATTATAAAGCAGACACACAGGCGTCACATTTCTCATAAGCATCATTAAAATTAAATTAGAAACAACGCTTCAAAGATAACAGATCATATTTTGCTTTAGCATTATCTCAGTTCTCTGGGGCTTAATAATTTCCAGAGAGAAAACGTCTCAGATCCACCAGGCTTTCTGGAGTTTGCCCTGTGGTACCCAGGAGTAACTTCTGGTCAGAGTCTTTGACTACATGTTTTGGGTCATAACCTCTTGTTCATTTTCCTCCAGGCTTTGTCACAACAAAATCAGCCAAGGGTGAGCAGATGGGTTCTTGTAAAACTTAACACAAGTGGCTGCACAGACATGCCTGTGACCACTCATGGACCTGGAGTCAGTGGCTACACAAGGCTCATGTTGCTGTTCATGCCTTAACCTCTGCCATCAAGAAATCTCCAGAAAATTGCTTAAATAATGCAATTTCTTTAACTGCAGAATGAAAAAAACAGATTTAGACCAATCTTCTCCAGCTACACATCTCAGCTTGGCCCAGAAAGAACCTCAGTTAGAGCTGAGTGCAGACATTGAAATAGAGACAGTAAGAAAGAAAAGTAAGAGAACCTTGGGGAAATTAAAATGAAAATGAAACTCCAAGGAGCTAAATTAAATAACTGTGACACCATTAAAGTGATAAGGAGGTGTGTAGGAGGCATCTGCAAAAGAAGTTGGGGGATCTCTGGACCTGGATGATCAATGAGGTGTTACAGCACAGCCTGAAAAGCTCAGGGGAGCACAGCAGCTCAGGGTGTGGCCAAAGCTCAAAGTCTGCCCCAGGTGAGAGGGGCCACATCCAGGGTCACACAGCAAGGATAGCATCATTCCACAGGAGGAGGAATCCACAGGAAAGGATGCAACTGCTGAAGAACCAGGAGACAGGAAGAGTGTTTTGACTCAGGCACCTGTAGCCAAGCTGCCTGAGGAGCCTTGGTGGGTACATGTCCTCATGGGGCCAGATGGGGTGACTTTAGAAACCCCCACAAGAGCAGGCTCTGATCATCCCCACAGCCTGGTCATCTCCTTCTCATCCTCCCTGAGAATGGGATGTGGGGTGGAAGGGGCAGGGAGAGGTTTCGCCCACCCTGGGAAAGCTGGAAGTGTTTCCAATACACTTTTATGGGGCTTGCATTTTCCTTCTGGGGCAGGTCATGCAGTCAGGTCTTTGCAAACCCTGCTGGTTTGATTGCCAAGTGTTAATCAGACCTGAAAAGAAGGAATTCTTAAAAGAATTGTTTAAAACCTCCTTTTTGCTACTTTCTTTCATATTTCTGACAAAGTCTGTTGTCAGTAAAAGGCAAGAGAAATTCAGAAATTGATTACATATATTTTTCATCCTTAGAAGCAAGAAAATTATGGAATGAGGGAGGCAGGAATAAAAAATGAAAGAGCACATGGTCTTGGTAACAGAATCAGAGGCAGTATAGGTGCAACCTTTTACAGGTAATGCCTGAAACAAGAAGAAAGACCTCTTTATTTCATTGGCAAAACCTTTTTCTAGCTCCAAGTTGCCCATCCAATAAGATTTTGTTTCCAGTCTCCACTTTGAGTCCCTCTCTGCTCACTTGTGCCATGTTCATGCTGATTCCTGCCTTCCTTTTGTTATTTAGATCAGCCTGAAATTCTCTCATATTTATTGTGTACTGTAAATGCAAGTTTTCCAGTCTGCCCTCCAGGGAAGGAAGGAAGGAAGGAAGGAAGGAAGGAAGGAAGGAAGGAAGGAAGGAAGGAAGGAAGGAAGGAAGGAAGGAAGGAAGGAAGGAAGGAAGGAAGGAAGGAAGGAAGGAAGGAAGGAAGGAAGGAAGGAAGGAAGGAAGGAAGGAAGGAAGGAAGGAAGGAAGGAAGGAAGGAAGGAAGGAAGGAAGGAAGGAAGGAAGGAAGGAAGGAAGGAAGGAAGGAAGGAAGGAAGGAAGGAAGGAAGGAAGGAAGGAAGGAAGGAAGTCAAGGAAGCCAAGCTGCTGGTCCTGCTAGGAAAAACAACTAACTGCCTCAGGAAATGAGAAAGTTTGGCCCTTACCCAGTTTCAGTTTTAGTGTCTTGGCCATTCTTTGAAAAAGTTCAAGTAGTTTAAAACTGTAGTATTCAAACAAGACCAGACTGTCCATCTTGTGTGGATGTCTAGGACTTTTGAACACCCTGCTATCTGTACTCTGCTAGATGGATCCTGGCCAACTCATTTCCTTCTCTTCCTTCTTTCCAAACCAGCAACATAGTTTTGTTCATATTGAATTTATCTGGAAAGAATTGATCACTGGGGGGAATGGCTCTTGACCTATCTTTTCCTCTGCTTTTTTTTTTTTTTTTTCCTCCTGTAGGCAAAAAGAAACCTCTGGGGTTTTCAATTTTCTTCTGGCGTCCCAAGTTATCCCAGAGCTGTACAGTGAGGATCGGTGGGATGCAGGCTGCAGGTTCAACCAGGTTCTCAGGAGATTCTGCTCCTTTCATCTCCATTGGACTCTGATGCCTGCCTTGTTGCCCAGACACTCAGTCCTGTACTGTAATGTGAAATATCTGCCAGAACAGAAAAGCCATAAAAACCCCCAAACAAATTGATGAAAATCTCTACAGCTGTAAACCCCAGAGGTGCCATCCTGCTGCTGCACAGGCAATGAAAGCAGTGGGATATCCCACAGGTGTGTGCTGCTGCTGAGTGAAGTTTCCACTGTGGACAGAGCCTCTGGACAGTGTCAAACTGACCAGCGAAGTTTTAAAATCTTTCTGGAAGTTTTGCACCTGTCTGGAACTTTAGAGTCATTCTGGACACTTCATTCTATGCTTTCCCCTTTTCCAGATGACATATTCCTATGTATATTTCTGTATTTTACATCCCTTCCAAACAATAAAGGAACCTGCTAGGGGTGGAGGAGAAGTTTGGTTTAGAGGGATGAAAATGTTTTTCTATGGAGTGAAGCCATTTCTCAGCCAACACCATCAGAAGTAAAGCACAGGCATTTTGGGAGGTTGCAGAATGTGCTTCCATAAGGAATTAGGTCAAGTCCAAACTTGAATCTCCTCTGAGGCCTGGGAAGGGGTGCTGGACCCCTCATGGCTCCACTGGGGTGCTTGATGGCAGAGGCTGCCTTTGCTGCTGCCTGCACAGGGGACAGGGGACAGGGAGTCCCCATGGACACCACGGGATATCTCTGGGGTCTGGGACCTGCTCTGAGCATCTCCAGGAAGGGCATGGACAGGAGATCCCCATGCTGGGGCAGGGATCAGGCACTGCTTCAGAGAGCAAGGGACACCTGGTCGTGTCCACACATCCGTGCAATTCCAACACCTGCATCAGCACCTGGATTGCTGTTTGCTACTCATCTCCTTTGCTATTTTCCTGCACGTGGTGAGAGCTGTTTCTTAATGACATGAGTTTCCATTGCCATTTTGAGAAGCCACATGAGTTGTTTTCCTTGGTTACTCTCAAGCATGAAAATTAAGGCTAAATTAAAAAAGCAAAAGGCAGTGTAAATAGCCTCATATCTCTAATTAAGTTGCTTTGATCAATCCTCTGCTGAGCATGTATTTTAAGGCATTTCTAGCTAATTTTTTAGAGATAATAAAACGTGATTTTTACTGGCTGTGGGCTGGTGCTGAGTGCATTCATGTTGTATTACTCCTCATGAAGTGGCTCACACCAGTTTCTAGGGTGCCATTCATAGAGCTGACCGTAGGATGATTTAAACTGTGTTTCATTCCAGAGGGAAGGAAGAGCACACAATTGTATATCAAGTGAGAGGTGGCACTCACAAAGTTCATGCCGAAGTTGAAGCAAAAGTACCTGGTTGTTTAATAGGTGGTGTTGGATTTGAGCCACCTGAGCCTCCTCTCAGAAAAAAATGCAAGAGTCACACCCAAGCTCTTATGCTGCCGTGTTGGCCAGAATAAATTAGCTAAATTTCCACTTCAAGAGGCAACAAGAGCAGAAGGAAGAAAAAAGCACAAACCCAGAGATGCTGGATCAGCCACACTTTATTAATCATTGGCATCTAATTACTGGTAAGACACAGTGTAGTTACCAAGTGTTAGTTCCAGGAAGCTGCTTATGCATTCTGATTGATGTCGTGGTGTTGTGAAATTGCCACTTTTTTTTTTTTTTTTTAATTTCTCTGCAAATGAGCGGCAATTTGGCTGCCAAGGACAATGTCCCAGGCTCCCTGGTTGGAGACAGGAGCTCTGAGCAGGATGCTGGAGATATCCCACAGCCACTAACAAGATCAGCTGAGGGTCTTACCTCACCTCTCCTGGCAGCACTCCTCCCAGAGGTGACTGTGCACTGGTGGATACAAAACTGAATATCCCAGGCACTCCGAGCAGCCATCACATCTTGGTGCCACCTTTCCTGAGGTTCCCACATCTCCAGAGCTCCCCAGGAGCCCACAGGACTCCTCTCCTGTGCCCTGTCACCCCCTTGGCCTCAAGAACTGGTCTGGGTGAAGTTGATGCAGCCCTTGGGAAGTTGTGATGGAAGGTGTCACCCAGCTGCAGCCTCTGACTTTTCTGTGTTTGCCCTGTCCCTAGGTCTACAATGAGCACAGAGGATGCAGAGGATTTGGTAATGGAGTTTCTATGCAAACAGTATTTGAATTGCTGATTTTGTTTGTCCCTTTAAACCACCCAACTGTCCTCACCACCCTCTCACTGTCACATCATCCCTCTCTGCCTTTGCTGAGAACAGAGTTTTCCTCTCTGCACCTCAGGCATGGAGAATATTTGCAAACAACAGCTCTCCTGAAAGCTGGCACCTCTCCTCTCCACCAGTGCCAGTCATCATGCTGGGAATGGCACTGTGGATCACTGGAACCATCCAGCATCCCTGGGAAAGACCTTACAAGCCTCTTCATTTTCTCCTTAATGCTCTCCCTAATCTCTTACCATGAGAGCTGTCCCTGCCCCTGGTGGAACTAATGTCATTTTTCATCCTTGTGGTCACTGTTAGCAGTCAAGTAAAAAGATGTCAGTTTTAATTACAGTATTTACTTACACGTATCTCTCCTGCTTTAAATGGGAAGAGAGGGCTCTCTGTGCCCTCCTCACACAGGGCTTATGCTGCTGTTAGAGAAACAGGTAAAACCCTTGCCAAAGGGAGTAAATCTCTTGGTAACCCCTGCTTGTATTTCTTCTCAAAGCAAATAGCTGTAATTGATGGCTGATTTAAAATATATGACAAGTAGATTTTTTTCAAATTGATTTTAGGCTTGCTAAGCAGGTGCTGTAGTAAATCTGACATGCCTCTGATGTACTGTTCTGGTAATCCCTGCTTGATTTTTATTTTTATGTATATTAGTTTTACTCTTTATGACCACAGTAAATAAAATTGGTGGGAGAACTGCAGACCTCTTTGAAGAAAGCACTGCAACAAGTATTACTTCAATTATATTTCTGTGATCTGAAATTCCAGCTGTTTGGTTTTTCCACAGTCTCCTGGACAGCTGTCCATTTACCTGTTCTCATTTGCTTCCATCTCTTAGTTCATCTAATACTTCTTTTTTTACACACTTTTCCTGGTGCTCCTCTTGAGCACTGTAAGCACCAATGAGTTTTGAAGGGTTTTTACACCAGGTTTCATATTTTCTGGAGTGGTTGGTAATGGCTGGTGGGGAAATCACTGACAAGTTAATTTCATTTTTCTGAGTGTATGTCTGCTTTTTTTGAACCTGTGACTAAGCAAAAGTCTATTCTATCCAGAGAACATGCAATTAGATCCATTATGATTGATTTCCTTGTATTAGCCATGTCTTTGACACTTTAATGGGGTTGTAGAAGGTGAAAAAGTTGAACTGTTTCTCTCCCTTGCACTTCTCATGACTTTTTAAGATTGGTGAGTACAGTGTGGAGAATGACCTGAGCACCAGATATCTCATCACACCCACAGACAGACAAGCCCAGGCCTGGGCATCAGGTTGGATTTAAGTGTTTTATGTTCTGTACAGAAAGTCAACAAGGAAGAAAGATAAGTATCCCAATTCACCTGCTTTTAATATGCACCTGAAAAAGTTACTTACCTGAAAAATCATCTTGTGCCAAACTAACATGATTTCTCAGTGTTTTGAAGCCTGAAGGAGTGGAGTTTATCTGCATAAGACGCTGTTGGCTGATATCCTGTGGCACTGAGCAGTGATTGCCTTCCTTCATCAGAAAACAGAGGAGGAAACAGAGTTTCTCTGTTAACCAGTGAAGTGAGAGACATCCCAATGGATATGAGTTGGTGACATGGTCCATTGGACCAGCCCAAAGGAGTCCTGTGGATCCAGTCTGCTGGAGCCTGGAGAATAACCTTGGGAATGTTGCTATAAGTGTCGGGGAAGAGTTTCTTTTCAAATTTAATGGATTCCCTGGAGAGTAGGAAACCTGCTAGGGTTTAGACATGCTAAGAGCATGAGATACAGAAGCAGCCTTCTCTCTTTCCTGTTGGCATGGAAAAGTCTGAGACATTCCTCTTACCTGGCCGTTCCCCTTGGAACCGAGTTCAACTTTACCAACAGCAAAAACCTCTGGAGCCAGGATGATTTTCACAGGCTTTTGGGACTATGGACAAAATCTGGCAATGCTGCTGGAGCTCACAGAACCATGTCCTTGTTGGTGACAACCCTCCACATCTGAGGGCTGGAACCTCAGATTTCTCATTTCGAAGGAATCTCGCCTGTACAACGAGCATGCTGCGACGGGCCCTGCTAACAGCATAATTCCTTCAAGGCTGAAAGTTCTCTTCCAGCATCCTTTTCCCCATTAATTGGATGACCTCTGCTACCCAGCACTGGGCTGTGAGTCAGGAAAAGGTCAGGCCTTTTTCATGGCTGCTCTTTCCAATTAACTTTTTGGTGTTCTCAGGCAGGGGTCTCTTGCCCTTCAAGCGTGGGAGATGCTCAGCATGCCACAGAGCTCAAAGGAGCACAGCAGGCTAAACAATGCTCCTGGGAAGAACCTGACCTGACTGTTAACTCTGGTTTTACATGGCAGAAGGAGAAATGCCCTCACTACTTTCTGTCAAAAAGGCAGAGATATCACTACAGTGAAGCAGCTCCATTTTCTGTCATCAGCTGCACTTTCATCCCTTCTCAGCTCTGTTATCTGCTTGGCCTAATCCATGCCTCTGATGTAGGAGTACCATCTTTTTGTAGGATAGAACACTGCATTCAGTATTCCCAAAATACGCCTGCAAAGGAATAACCATTTGGATTGAAATTACATAAGCAATTTTTGACCCGTATGGGTTTCCTATAACCTGCACAGTTGTCAGTCTCTACTTGCCTATCCTCACTTTCACCATTCCTCCTGAAGCTTTGGTCAGGCTTCTGTAGGTGAGAAGAAGTTGTAAAGATAAGTAATTTTGTCTGAATTGGGCTAAATGAAAATGGGTGGCCAGAGAGAGGAGAAAGATGCACTGCAGACTTTTAACAAAGAGAGAGTGGCAACATGTGCTGAGACCATACCAAGTGCCAGCAAATTCACATGGCAAAAAGCCCTTGTATTTGTGAATGAAGTGTGAAGCACTGCCTGCCTGTGAGTGCCCAACTCTCCAGCCTTTGAAGCCCTTTGGGGTAGCTTGGTGGTGCACTGTCATACATATTTCCATGGCCATTCTTTTGCTGATCACTTTGTGCCTCCCTGAATACCCCTTCTTTGGGCAGTGGGGTTTATGATGTACAGAACAAGCCCCTGTCCTGCCACTCCCAGTCTTCTTTTTCCCAAAGTATTTGACCATCTCACCAGCGAGAAATATTTGTTCCCATCAGAACATCATCACAGCAAAATAATCAATCACCTGGTAAAATTTTGATTTCAGAAGCAGCTGCTAATAAATGGGAATGCTGGAACTGGAAGTTGATGGGTACCCAAAGCTAAAGATTACCTCTATCAGTAGGGCATCTGTCATTGCTTAATTAAGATGCAAATCATTGCTGTCTCCATGGTGACAAAGTCACTTTCTCCTGTGGATGCAATACAAACAGCTGGATGTGCCCAGCTGAACTCTCTATAATGGAAGGAAAAACATGGCAGGGTTGGCTACAGCTCCAGCAGTGCTCAGCCAATTTCTGCCCTCATCTCCCTCTCCAGCCAACCATGAAGAGGCCTCTGAGCATGGCCAGGTCCCAGCACTCACACCAGTGACGACAGACTGAGGTAAGTGCTTAAAAAGGTGCAGTCAATCAAGAAATAATGGGCTGAAGGGAGCTTGTTGCCATTTGCTCATGGCTGAGATCCCACCAGCCCTCCTGGTTTGCTGGCAGGAAGATCAAATCCCAGCCAGGGCAGTGGCTCTGCAGAGCCTTAGACAGGAGCCACAGCCACACTGCCATGGGTGGTAAGAGCCATCTTACCCAGCTTGCAGGGAGCAAAAGGGCATTAATTATAGGCAAGTAAAATAATTACAGGAGCCATAAAGGTGTTTATGAGACATGACTTTAGGAGGGATGAGGAGTAAAGATGTTTTCTGCCCTGCAGCTGCCATTTACAGGCTTTGTGATGAAAAATCTCCGGTTGTCTACACATTTTTTTGTCACACTCACTTGCCAGCTGGGCCATGAGATCTTGTACACCCCAAGTGGGTGAAATACAAGTATTCAGGCAAACGGCTCAGAGCTACCAGCATCAGTGACTTGTGCCTCTGGGTTTTTACCCCACCTCAGACCTTGGGGCTAAGCTTGTTTGGGGATAGAAATCCCCACACCCACGTCTGAAAAAAAGCTGATGAAAATGGGAGAATTCAGGACTCACAATAATTTTTTTTTAAGCCTGGACTTATTCTAAGGCTGTCTCCTGCCAAAGCTGGGTCCCTTGCCTGGTTGTTGTTGGTATTTTGAAGCAGCCACTGCTGGTAGCTGTGTGATCCCAACTCATTGCACAACTCCAGGGATCCTGTTGCTGCCTCCTGAGGGACTTTGGAGACTTCTTTGCCTGTCCTGCCTCAGTTTCCTTCCTCCTCACACCAAGGGATAACAATAGCAACCAGGTCAGAGATACTGAATCCTGTCACAGCATGTGGCCAGGGTACCTGTGGAAACCATGGTGGTCACAGTTTTGCTTTGGTGTGGGCTCTGCTGCAGGAAATGAAGCAGATTTTCCTGCACAGACAAAGCCAGTGATTGTCCATGTACCTCGGACTTGGTGTGTGCTGCAGCCCCTACTCTGGTAATTCCTCATGCAGCTGTGTGTGTGCAAAAGTGCTTTGTTACCACTCAGAATTTATCCTCCCTTCAAAAAAACAAGATTTTTCAGCAGGAATAAACTGCATCCAGAGTGAGAGGTCAGCCCCACCTGCAGCAGGAGAACTGCAGCAGGAGAACAACTCTTGGCTATAAATGAGCACTTAGGCATACTTGGAAAGAAAGAAGCTTGATTGAGTCCCAAGACAATGTCTTGAAGCAATGAGGAAGGAGTAATTTGAAAATCAGCCACCTAAAGGCAACTGTGGCAGCAGGGATAATGCCCTCTGGCAGCAGCAGAGTGGCTAATTGCTCGAGTTTGGGATTCATGTGATCATTCATTAGCTCTCATTTAATAATGATTTACTCTGCACTGATGTGCAACCCTTCATCTCCTCTCCAGCAACTCCACAAATAGCAAATCTGGACAAAGATCACTGGCAAGGGGGATGCTGAGCCCTGGGTCACTCTGTGCAGAAAGGGAGACACAGGAGGGCTTAAGGGCGTACCAAAGCTCTGCAGAGTATCCTCTGCACTGCATCTTTGGGCTTCCATCCTCTGCACTTCTCCCTCCCCTCCCTCCCCTCCCCTCCCCTCCCCTCCCCTCCCCTCCCCTCCCCTCCCCTCCCCTCCCCTCCCCTCCCTTCCCTTCCCTAGAGAGAGCTGCTCCACGTGCAATAAAGACCGATGAGGAGTGTTTGACATTTATATCAGTATGTTGGTGTGCCAAGAGCTGTTACACAGAGAGCAGGAGACCTTTCTCCTTTAATCCAGCTGGAAGGCTGGCTTCAGGACATGGGTTTCCCTACTGGCATAGGAGCCACTGCCCTGGGAATGGGGGAGAGGCAGGACCATCAGGCAGAGTGGCATTACTGAGGCCAGGAAACACATGTGGCTGATCCTCTGCTATCCTCAGCTTCCACCACGGAACCTTCACTCATCCCAGCCTCACACGTTCACCAAGCCTGGGCACCTGGGTGTCACCCGTGGCACAAGCAGGATCAAGCCTTGGGGCAGCCTTTGGGATGGCCTGACCTGTGCATCCTGCACCTGGTGGAGATGGTGCCAAGGTCTGGCTGAATCTCTGCCAGCCTCCCCCTGTCCCTGGGGGTGGTCACTGTGAGCACAGGTGTTGCCCTCAGTGGATTACTGGGACCTGCAGTCAAGTCAAAGACCATCCCTCTTGCCTGGCTGAGGTGAGGACTTTCCATCCATCCCTCTCCAAAAGTCCCACTGGATCTGCTTTTCTGTCCATTTTCAGCCTTACCCAGGTGACCAGTGATGACTTCCATGCAATCTCGAGTGTCATTGTCACTGTCACCCACATGCCGGTGGCACAGACATTTCTCTCTGCTTGAAGGCACTTAAGAGCAGCACCTGCTTGCTGGAGAGCTTTGTCACTGCCCAACACAGCTACCTACCCCAGAGAGAGGATTCCTCTGCTACCTTATGGCAAACTTTATGCTCCTGGCCTGAGCAGAAGCAATAAAAGCAAGCCCTGATGAGGGAATTCCCTCCATCAAGCTCCCTGGATGCATCCATGCTGGAATGATTCTCAGATGCCCTGTCCTGTATGCACACAGAGCTCATTTCCCAGCACAGCCTACACTTGCCCAAGTGCCATCAGCTGAGGCATGCCTGGACGGGAGGGCAGAGCCCAGGTCATGCTGGCCACAGCAGAGGCTTTCCTGGAGCTGTGATATTTGTTTTCCTCCCACATTAAAGGCTTGGGAAAGCACAGCACTCATCAGAAAGCCAGCAGGATGGAGCATGTACTGCTGATGGCAGGTTGCTGTTCTTCCTAATTAAAGCCAGTTCCTGGAACAAGGCTGCAACTCTATTTATTATACCTGTGCCTTCATCCCTTCCCTCTCCTGCTTTCCTTTGCCACTTCCAGCTGTTACATACCATCTAGATCATCTCTGTCCAGATTACTAATGAATGCCTTGTTAGAACAATAATTGGTCTCTTATTTAGTAGACCCATGATGATTATAACTGAAATACGTTATCAGCCATAGGGCACAATCCATTTCAAACTGCAGTGCACAGAGGTTGAGGTTTACATTCCTTGATGTGATTTCTTTTCATTTTGTAGGAGCAATTATGTGCATTTGACTGTATACTGCTATTGTTGAAGCCTTTTATACAAGAGTTAGTTGTGCACAGTGAGATTAAAGGTGGAAATTCAAATTACAGGCAGCAATACAAAGGGACCAGCCAGTGGGTCTAACCAGAAAGGAAACCAAACACGGGAATGCAGTGTGCTCGCAAAAAAATATCTGCTTCCACTCTCCTGATGGTTACATTGTCAAGAGGCTGGATAATATAGGAGGAAATAGCAGTAACTGGATATATTCCTGTATTCCACATGCCAGGAATGTGGTTTAGCAGGGTTCTGATGGAATTCATAGCTGGGCAATGCCAGTGACATTCAGGGACAGAGCCTGAGAAACCACTTTTTGCTGTTCCTTGTGTGGATAACAAAATGTAGCTACTGCTCTTTGCAGTTATTTCAGAAGTAGAAATAGCTGAACTGGGGGTCTGAACCCCAGCCATCTCTCTGGAAGGTGTTGGTGTGACACAGTCTCAAATCCAAGTAGCCCAGAAGGTGCATGCACAAAGCACTGTGGCATGAGCTCCTTTGCCAAGCTTCCTTGGGTAATATAAGGCATTAAAGACACTGAAAAAGTTGTTTTAAGAGAGAATTCATCACACCTGCTTTGGGAAAAAAAAAAAAAAGATATGGAGAGAATGGTGGGAGGTTTTTTGTCTTAATGCAAAATACTCAGTTTCCAAAAACAGCTGGAGATCTGTGTACCTTGATTTTTGGCTGCTGAACTATAATCTATTAGAAGAAGTGTTTTGACAAGAAGCAGAAAACCTCAATTTCCAACCAATAATCTGCATGGATGTCTAAAAGAGAAACACCAAAGTAATCAGTAGCTTTACATTTTAGGATTGAGAACAAAAGGGGCTTGGGCTTGAGTTTCCCAAGAATACTGTCCTTTAGCCTTTTCCTCCCAGTTTGCTCATGTTTTCCAGTACCTCTTTGGTTCAAAAATTAGCAGTATATACAGAATCTGCAAAAAAATTAATTCTTATAGAAGAAAAAAACCCAATGCTGAGCTTTCAGTTAGCTGTTTCGTGGTTTTGCTATCATCTCTGTAACCTTGACTTAAGCACTTCTGGTGTGCTTCAGGCACATTTAATGTGTTCCCTTTTGGAAACTCCTGCATCACTTGCTCTGTATTTCAACATACTTTGGCAAAAGGCTTGAGAAGGGGTTGTACCCCAAGATGTGCCACCCAGGCTTTTCCTAGCAGAAATTAAGTGTCCATGTGCTACTCAGGAGCTCTGCACACAGGAGGTTTTTGATGCATGTGGACAGATTCTTTGAAGGCTGCAGCAGGTCCAACAGGTTTCAGAGGCATCAAACACTGTCCTTGCACAGCAAACACATTCAGAATCTCCAGGGAAATCCACAGAGCCCTTAAATCCAAACCAGAGGGCATCCCCCAGCAGCTGGAGGGCAGGTGTGCACAGGGCACAAACTGTCTGGGTTCATACCTCATCTGAAATAATCAGAGCTGGGTTAAACCAAATGATTTATGGACATTTCAGTTTCTACCAGAAAAAATATGGTCCTAGGGGCAATTTTCATGGAGTCTTGTAATGATTATAGATGGTGTGGATGATTTTTTGTAACCTACTGGACAGTACTAGAGCAAGGGGGTCCAAGGCTTGGATGGAGTCTTCTGCTGCTGCTTTGTGGTCCATAAATAACATTAACTTGGGCAATTACTTTATAAGGGTTTAGCTTGTCTGTGAGCCTCCTGTTTGCTGCCTGTAACATAAACAAACATGTTTCCTGGTTTTCTTTTGTAAAAGTTGTTTTACACCTCCAGTTCCCTTCTAATGTCTCAGAACTGTGTAAACTTCATTATCTTTCCCAAGGCATTGGGAATTGGGATTCTCCCATGCTAACTGCAAATGCCAATTGCCAGTGCCAAAAAAAAATCCCTAGCCCACTGTGTTCCCCTGAAAGCACCATTCCTAGGAGCTGTTTGTTTTGAATTAAGAAATGTTGCAATAAGGATAATTAAATTAGAATGGAACTTAATATATAGAAATAGTGGTAGGAGAGAAGAAGAATGGGAACCCAAATTACACCTGACAGAGGTATGTGGAAGTATATCCAAGAAGAGGATGTGTTTTCCCCCTTTCTTAATACATCCCTGCCCAGTTTTTGGCATGAGATCCAGAATTTTGATACATTTCAGTGGCTTTGAGAAAGTCTGGATAATGGCTGTTACAAATGTTTGTGAGTGTGATTTTTGGTTGTGTTTTTGTTTGTTTGTTTGGGGTTTTTCCCCCCCCAAGGAAGGAGAGTGTTGCAGAGGAGGCATTCATGTACTTCTCTTGAGAGCTTGGGTCAGCTCCTGGCTCCTGCACAGACTTTGTGTACCTTTGATTCCCTCTTCCCTCTGAGGTGAGAAGAAGAGACCCATGGCTGGTTCTGGAGGGTAAATTCCCCCAAACAGAAATTGTGCCCCTGGAAGACACTGTCCTAATCAGATCTCATTTTCCAGAGGAGGGAAACTTGTCCTTCCCAGTCCAAAGGGAAAACTGGGAATGATGTTGTGCCTACTTGGACTCTCCTGAGCCCCTCTTGGCTCACCAGCAGCAGATGGAGGTGCTTGCCAAGAACCCCAGGAGGAGGTGAGGCAGCACAGGGCTGGCCAGGCTCACCGGGGAGGGGCTGACAGAAGTACCAAGGCTTGTGAGCCTGGGACCTCAATGTATTGCCCCTCTCTGGGACCCCCAACACCAGCAGGACATCATCTCTTTTTACATGAATGCACCCCCACACCCAAGCAGGTGTTTCTATATAAGGGAAAGAGTTTCAGCTTACCTTGGAACATATAAGGAAGTTAAACTAGAATTTTCTATAGCCTTCTCATTGTAATTGGCCCAGTGCCAGCACAGGAGCACTGATGGGATTTTGAGGTGTACCTCAAAGCCTGTTGCCAATTTCATTGGGCAGGGTGCCAGGTGGCCCACCTGGACCATCAAGTACTAAAGGGACTGCACAAAGGAGCTCAGTTCTCTGCACTGTGTTTGACTTATATTTCTTCGATGATGTTTATTATTTTTGTCATTATTAAAACCTTTTGTTTTACAAAGCATGTGCAGAGAAGTTGTCTTGCTATTATTAAGCCACTCTGAGAAGTTGCAGGTCAACCCTCAGACTTGATAAATCTTCACGTAGCTTATCCCATTCTGGCTACGTGCAAGATTTTATCACCTCCCAGTTGCTCTTGTTGTCTTCTTGTCCCCCCTCACAGCTGCACCTGACTGTCCCTTGACCCTGGGTGGTTACAGGTGTGAACAGCGCTCGGGTGAGGGGGTACCAATGACTGTTTCCTGTCTCTGCTGCAAACACCATCCCCAGCCCAGCCGAGGGCTGTTCAACCCACTCCCTCCTGAGATTGTGACCACATTTCTCATTTTCATAACTTCATCATGCTGACCACTCTCCAGTTAGCTGGTACTCCTCAGTCATTTCCAGGAGGTGAGGGGCACAGGTATCAAAAAGCTGCGTTTTATTGGGTTCCCAGATTCATTACCTTGCATTTCACACCTGTGAATTTTATCTCTCCCTGCTTACCTCAGTTCTCAGGATCATGAGCTTCTGGTTTATTCTCTCTCTGCTTACATTGCCTCTAAATTTTGCCATTAGCAGATTTTGTCAGGCATTTTCTGTGCCCAAGTAATTAACAAAAATATTGGTGTCAAAACTGTCTCTTAAAAATAAGAACTTCAGTAATAATTTCCCTCCCTCCTGATCCCTACCTTTACAGCAGTGGATGTTTCTATCTCCACGCTGCAGCACATTTGCAGTTCATTTGGTTTCCACCCTTTCCATCTGAGCTAATGTTTCAGATGTTGTTTAATCAAGTGCTTTCTCCCAGACACTGTGGCTGAGCTCTACTGCACTCTCTGCATCTAGAAAGCCTTATGAAAAAATTATGTTCCTGAGCTAACTTTGATAAGTCCATACTGCTTGTTATCTCATTTATCTCCATTATGCTTTTCTTAAAAATTTCATCTTAAATGTCTTTGAGGTCAGACTTGAGACTGATTTTACTCTTTTCCTTTCTTTCCCCTTTAAACCTGCTGTTTTCAGCCACGTGATGCCATTTTTGGCTAGATAGATGAGCTTAAAAGGCTTGTTGCTGCCCAGAGGTGTCACATGGGATTCAGGAGGGGAAGCTGATCCCTCAAGTCTGGTGAATGTGAAACTTCTGGAGCTTAGGGTCAGTCTGACTCCTTCTCCTGTTTCCATCCTCTTCATCATATTAAAGTTGTCTCAGATGCTCCTTTCACTTCTCTGAGCAACCCATCCTAACTTTTTAGAGATGTCCTCTGGAAATAATGAAATTCAGCTCCAGTCTTCTGCCTTATCCCTCTGTGTAAGCCCTGCTCAGCAATAACAAAAATATCTTAATATTATCCACCCTGTGCTCAGCACAACCTCAAAACACAGTCCTACACCAGCCACTGGGAAGAAAAGTAACTCTACCTCAGCCAAAGCCAGCACAAACCATTGCAGTGCTCTCCTCTACTTCCCCTTTTCTGACTCCAGGACAAGAACACCAGGTAATAGTATTAAGAAATCTCAGTTCTAGAGTACAGAGTGTTTCTTACACAGTCATCTTTTCTAACAAGCACTTTCTAAGGGTAATTCAAATTAGATCAGCCCAGCTTTTCTAATAGACTCCTTGTGATTTTTTATTCTTTCACCATCGGAGAGCATAAAATACACCTATAAAAAGTTGAATTCTCTGAGTCTGACTTTGGAAATCTAGGTTCTGCTATATCCACAATAAATTATGAGTTCTCTTGTACCACTGTGATCCCTTTGAGGAAAGCAAGAGGAAAATGTGTGTCTGTGCTTTATTTTTTGTTTAGCCCCCTTTGCCTATTAATAATTAATGTTGAATTCTCTAATGCTGCCCCAAATATGTGGAGTCCAGAAAATCATCAGTAACATTTATGCACAGAAAAATAGTATTTCCACAGATAATATTTTAAGATAAGTGGGATTCAGGTCAAAAGTTAAGGCACCTATACTCAGGTGTCTACATGTCTGTACTCCTTTGTGAGCACCATGGCTGAGATCCCATGATAGGAAGTGGAGTCAACAGATCCCAGAGAGCTCACACTGTGCTGAACACCCAGCTGGGATTCAGGTTTCTCACAGAGTTGTCTAAAGGTTTTGGGGTGCCCTAACACACCCTGCCTGGCCTCCAGAGAGCAGTAAGACCCTTTCAGATCCTGTTCCACTCTGCCTGCACCATCCAGACCTCACAGGAGCCTGAAATGGCAGCAGATGCTCACATCTAGACAGCTGAATTCCCTCTGTGTGTTTGCTCAGCTGAATCTCCCCCAAAATCTCTCAGTTGTGAAGCCCTTTGGTGTGCATTAGTGGTGGGTCAGCAGATGTTTGCAGCTGGAGCTAGTGAGGCAGTTTCTATGGCACATGTCGATTTTGGTGCCCTGTGGCTGAAACACAGCTGAGAAAAACAGCAGCAGAGCTGCTGCCTGGCATCCTGGGGCTCTCAGGGTGCCCAGCTCTCAGTTACAGGCAATGCTGGCAGGAGAACAAATGGGTATCAGATGACCACAAACACATTTTAACCTGCAAATTAATTGGAAGTTTCTAATTATCAGGATTGTAATGCTCCCACAGCATCCCCACAGAACTGTGCCAAATGCTTTCGAGATAGATTAGTTTGCTAAACTGATCTCAAGACAAGGTTACCATGACTCTGGATGAAAAAGCTTCACAATTTAGGAAGGCTCTTAATTGTCTCAGCAAAGTGGGACACACAGGACTTGTAAGATCTGTACTCTACAGGGCAGTCTGGAGAGTCCACAGATCAAAGTTTTTTCTTTGTTTCATATTGGTAAAAATGATCTGGCATTCCTTGCAGTTTGTTTTTGTTTTTTGTTTGTTTCAACTTAATTTTTTAGTATTTTATATCTAGATAGAAAATTTGAAAATTCATCTACTTTATGAACAAAAAAAAAATAAATTAGAAGTCACAAATTTTTTATACAGGAGAAAATCCAATATTTAACTCAAGCTGTAAACATAAATAAGTGACCAATTGTTTCACTTGTTCTTATACATCTACTTGATACTTCTCTGCTCCAGTGAGTAAAGCATAATAATAAGTTTAATGAAAATGAGTTGAATACATAAATTAAATCAGTTATTTTTGTGGCTCATGGAACTTGTGAGTCTTCTGTGGTGTCATAGAAATACTTGGGAAGGATTTGCTTGAAGTGAGCGCAGTGGGAAGCACCTTTTGATGGATGTCATTTGCAGGGGGTTGTACAGGCTTTCATTGATTTCAGTTTGTGGGAGTGCATCTCATTCAGATTAGAATAGAATTGAAGCAGAAAAAAAAGGGAAATAATGAGGCTGAACAGATTCTGTGAAAATTATGAATTCTACTGTCAATGGGAAGATTTAAATACCAAATGCTTCAGTTATATTAACAAATACTTTTCTTAAATTGAGCTAACTG
The DNA here is from genome assembly GCA_910950805.1 of Acrocephalus scirpaceus scirpaceus. NCBI lineage: Eukaryota > Metazoa > Chordata > Aves > Passeriformes > Sylviidae > Acrocephalus > Acrocephalus scirpaceus. The sequence goes on from OU383773.1 coordinate 145,884,502, forward strand.
CAAATTTCAATATTATGTCCATATCTTGCCTCTTATAGAGCTTTTTGAACCCATTCCTGTTTGATTCCTATAGAATTATCACAGCCCACATGGTTTTCCTCCTTGCAAGTTTCTTGGGAAATAGCTAGCATTAATTTCCCTGACCCTTTTCAACATTTCAATAATATTTAGTAGCAAAAGGTGCTGTTTAATGGAGTCATTGCCTTCAGACAGACTCCAGATAAGCAACAGTCCTGTGCTGAATGCAGAAATAGGTTAAATATTTTCTTTTCACATGGAGGAATGGGAAAAAAAAAGTGTTCAAACTAAAATGCAACTAAAAATTATCAACATCTCAGAAAAAGGACCCATAGCTTCAGCTGTCTCTAGTTTTTGGGGTTTTTCTCAGAAATCACCTACTATTTCTGTACTGTTCATGGCTCAGTCTTGCTCTCCTGAGATCCCAGACCATTTTGGAAGCAACAGTAGATGCATGTTTAATGGTGACTTCTGCTGGGCATCCTACAAGGACCTGGAAGCCTCAGCTATCTCCATGTGGTGGTCAGTTGAAACTCTGCTTGTTTAAAAATGAGAGAAGGCTAAAAAGAGTTTGGTGAACAGCTTGCAAAACACACCAAAATAACAATATAGGATAACATTTTAAAAATACTTCTGTATAGGAAGCTTGCCCAAAAGTGGTAAAACCCATAGACCACTGAGATATAGAAGAACTGGGATGAGGTCATAGGAAAAAAAAAAAACACAAAAAACAGAATGTTTTTTTGGTCAATGTTCACATTAATGTATCCTGGGGAGCATCTTGATTTGGGAGTCACAAGAAGCTTCATGCCAAAATGAAGTGCTGGTAGAACAGCTTATGGAAAAAGTCTAGAAAATTAAGACTTACACTCAGGACTGGGTGCTTTTTATCATTGTGAAGCCAAGGAAGAGTCAGCTGAACCATTACCAGTGGTGTATTTTCCTATGAATGGTTAATTATCAGAAAACAGAGAGGTGCTGAATTTACTACCAATTTCAATCAAAATGGCTGGGGAGGGAAATGCAATAGGAAGTTTAAATCTTGGTGAAATTTAATGGAAGCTCCCAGTTTGTGGCAGCCCATGCCTGATGTGCCCTGAAGGGCAGGAACATCACCTGTGTATCTTTTAAGAACCACCTGCAGATCTTATTTTCGATTCTGGGAAAAACAAACTCAAGCCCTTCAGTTTGTCTGCAAATCAGAGTGTTTCGAGTTACAAGATGTAATCAAAAGCGTGTAATCTATTTGCCATCTGGGGAGGTGTTTTCTTTATCTCTTGTATAACCCATTCCTCATAACTCTGGCGGGGAGGGGACAGGTGTCTTCTGTTAATGGGCCAGCTGCTAAAACCAGGTGGGGCAGTGTTCTTTATCTCCTCCACCACCCATCCGCTCTCCAGGGGTATATCTGCTGTTAATGGGCCATTGAGGCTCACTGCAAGACTGATAAAATTACATCATCCCACTGGGAGATGCTCCACCCGGGGGCGCCAAGCATTCCTACCTGGATAAAACCTGAGATTCAGAACACCAGGACAGCCTGTTTGCACTGGATTCCCAGAGGAAGACCAGACCCATCTTGTTACCACTGAACCATCAGAGGAAAAGTACACCCTTCTTCAGGATCATCTCTGCTCCAACAGAACCACATCTGTCACTCCAGGAGGACTTAACTGGACTGCTACCAACACCTTGACCAACAGGGTGTGAGGTCATATTTCTGACTCTGGCAGGGGTTCTAGGATTTTTTGTTTGTTTGCTTGGGTTTTTTGTACTACTACATTTGTTTTTTTAATATTCCTAGTAAAGGTCTGTTATTCCTATTCTCATATCTTTGCCTGGAAGTCCCTAATTGCAAAATTATAATAATATGGAGGGAGGGGGTTTACATTCTCCATTCCAAGGGAAGTCCCTGGCAGACACCTGTCTTTCCAACCAAGACAACAAGACCTTTCACAGGGTCTTGGTGAAGCTCCACCTGCTCAGCTCTTGGCCACCTGTTGCCCTCTTCCAGCTGCTGCAGCAGCATTGACCTGGCACCCATCTTCCACCTGATCCATCGTTCACCTCACACACAGACACCTTCAGCTCTGGGTGTCAGGGAAACCCCTGGTCTGGGAGAAGGTCACTCATCTTTGGGAGCTGCAGCTCATGAAGTCATGTCTAAAAAATGCTATTTTAATAAGTACAAGTAAGTGACAAGATGTGTGACCAGCATAAATATTTCTAAGTATTTTGGGGGCAGAAAAATCAAGTAGTATGCAGAGATCATTTAGAAAAATGCTGATTAGCTTCAGAGTATTAGTGAAGCAGTAAACTGGCTTGGAACATGATTGTTAGCAGCTGTCTTGAGAACTTTATCTGTTTATACCACTATTTTCCTTACAAATGAGCCAAGGGATTAGTTTGCACTAAGCAGACTAAAAGCACAACAGATTCTGTTTAAGAAAGAGCAGAAGACTTTTCCAATGTTTTAAAAATGGACTTTCTTGTTAACTTGTCTGTTGTCAATGAACAGCTTCTGGAACTGCACATACCTGGCTGCTCCCCACAACTCTTTCCTCCCTAAGAAAACTTTATATCCGTTCTCTCAGTGGGGAATTCCACATTTAACCAGTGGGATCTGCAGAAAGGATGTGGGAAAGGTACTCCATTATTAAATTTCTCAAGGGGCTAGGTGTATTAAGCTCTGTGAGGGTTCCATACCTCTGAGGGTGTCCAGCACCTCACAGAAAATGGCTTAAATAATTATGTGAGACAGCACAGTCGAGTATGTATTAAAAAAGCAAAAAGGTTTTAATAAAAGAAGAAAATAATACAAAAACAAAGAACAAAGCCACACACCTTCTACAACATCCCGAGAATGCACAGAGAGGCCTCGTGCTCTCCCTTAAGTATTGGACAATTTAGGTGGGTTTTTTGGCAAACAGCCCAACAGAGAATAGCCACTTTCCTGAGGACCAGGTAAAGAGACTTGAGAGTGTTTTTGTCTTGGAACTGAGCCAATTACTGTCAGGAGAGCAAAGAAACTTCCAGAGTTTTTCCCTTAAAAGGTTTTGGGGTGAGTCTTAAACCTTTCCCTATATGGAAACACCTGCTTGGGTGTGGGGTGCTTTACTACACCCCATTCCCACCATGTTTGGTTTGACAGGTCCATTACACCCTTTTTTCAGTCTGAACCCAGACACTGCTCACAGTTTGGTGCCATCCCCTCTGCATGGCTCCAAGTGCAGTGTCTGTCACGTGGCAGTGCCATTCCCTGTGCATGGAAACGTGCAGCTGCCTCAGAGAGGGATGCGTGGAAATCCTGTTGTATCTTTAGCCTCAGAGATGATAATTTGCAATCACAGCCACATCCCAGCCAAGGAGCTTCCCCACACACGTTTGGAAAGCAGCCGGGCTGCAGCTTGTGACAATCACTCATCATTTTAATTACTATCTCAAATCCTTGAGAACATTTTAATAATTCTCTGTTTACAGTTGGAGACAGGAACTCTTGGGCACAACACCCTCTTTCAAGTAAATAGGCCACTAATTAAGTTTGCTTTGAGCCCAAAGGCACAGGTTTGCAGAGTCCTTCCAGCCTGACTGATCATCCCCATCCCTGGAAGTGTTCAAGGCCAGGAATGGCAGATGGAGCACAGGTCCTACAGGTGTCCTGTGCCCTTCCAAAGGGGAGTTCAGTCAGGGCACTGAGGGCATGGAAACAGTGCCTGTGAGAGGCAAAGGAGGTGAAGTTCTGTGGGTTTTATATATGAAATGTTTTCTGATGTGACTCATGTCACCATCTTATCAGCCCCCAGCAGCTGCATGGAGCAGCTTCCCCCAGTTCCTACTCAGAACTTACCTACATCTGCATCTCAGGTGGCCATAAATACAAAACTGTGTACATCTCAAATGCTTTGCTGTCATTTTCCTCTCTGAGTCTTCATTTCTGCTCAGAACCTGCTGCACTCCTCTATTCTTCATCTGCAGGGTGCATAAATTAAATTCATTCATGTTGACTTACTGACTTTTTTCTTCCATTGACCTGGAAGATTGAAGGGCCAAAAGATGATGGAATATTTGCAGGCATGAATAAAAGGCTGATCAGAGCAGTGTGTAGAATAGTACATTCTGAGAGTAGCAGGAGGAGAGTTGCTGCCTCTTCACTGCAGGCTGAACTGTGAGCTCTGTGTGCCTTGGTTTACAGGATCCAAACAAAATTGCCATCAGCAAGCAGAGGAGCTCTCATTTTTGCAGCCTCTGGGTCAGACAAAACCACAGTGTTGAGCTGTTTGGGTCCAGCCAGTTATTCTGTACCCTGTATAAATCTGTGTTACAGAATTGGCTGGGCTATGTCACAGAATCAGAGAATCACAGAATTTTTGAGGCTGGAAGGGATCTCTGGAGATCATCTACCTCAACATCCCTGCCAAGGCAGGGTCACCTGGAGCAGGTGACAGAGGGACACGTCCAGGTGGGTTTGGAATGTCAGTGTCTCCCAGTGTGGATGAACATTCTAGAGAAAGTTGGGGAGTGACATATGAGAAGGAGCAAGGAGACAGGTGGCTTGAAATCTGCTGTGCCACAGGCATTTGCTGGAGTTTGTTCACACTGTGACACTCAGGGCACCACCTTACACCTGGCAGTAATACAAAAATCAGGGTATTTGGGAGCCCTTCAGACTGTTGATCATAACAAAGAGGAGGGAGAGGAGCCATGTGGTTTCTGCAGAAGGCATTAGGGGAGATAAGTGCTAAATGCTGCTTGATGTTGTGTGAAATAAAAAAAAATATTCATGACCTAAGGATCCTAAAAATGCAAGGGAAGCTAAGTCAGGTTAGACCACCCAGCCCAGAAATTTACCTCCAACAGAGACCAATTGTGAACACCTCAGGACCTGCACTGAGGCTCCCTCAGGATGCTGTCCTAGACTCCAGTTACTTGTGCCTCATGGAACTTCTGGACCAGAGATAATAACCTTAATGAATATTGCTCATTATGTTTGAGATGATGATCATAGATCCTCTCAGTTGTTTCTGTCCCTGACTGAGGAGTCCTTTTCTAGGAAAATTTTTCTACAGAAACCTTACTACATATTTGATCATCCCATAACTCTTTCCTTTAATTCTTCAATTTCTACAATATTAAATTTATGTGATACTAATTTTCAGTAGTGCCAGAGGATCAGATTTGGTTTTGATATACTAGCATAGGTTGTTTGTGTTCTTTGCTCCTTTTCTTTCTTATCAATGTCTCCTTTGTACCAAGCTAATATTCTCATACAACCTCATATTATAAACCAAAGATTTTCCTCCTGGTTGATAATAGCTCACAACCCATCATTAGACAAGCAAAACTAGGATTATTTAGGATTATTTTCCATGTACATCACTTTATGTTAATCTCCACAGACTTTCATGTGCCATTTCATTGCTTGGACACCTAGTGGCTCCTGAATTTGTCATCCTAGTTATTGACCTGGATTGACTTCCTAAGGTTCAATTTGTAAATACTCAAAGCAGTTTAGTCTGGGTGTGGCAGGTCTGACAAAGCAGGACAAAGATGGGTCTGTTCCCCACTTACACTGAGTCAAAGGAAAAAATTAAAAGCCTCCAAATCTAAGACCTCTCCTCTGACATTCTAATTTTGTGCTTCGACCTCAGCATCCCCTGATCTGAACAAGATTCCTGTGATCAACATGTGGCTTTTAAACAATAATAAAAACCAACAAGAGGCTTGAACCAAAAGGCATGCCATGCAAGAAGCTGTTTCTTACCCAAAAATGTTCCAACAAACCTTGCATGCAATTCTGCTGCAGCAATTCTCCTCCTCTTCTACTTTCCTCTAGACACATCACAACAAACATGTTTATTTTTGACACAACGCTATTCCCCCACTATTCCCTTAGCTGTGTTTGTTTTCTACCTAAAAGCTGATCCTTGTTCTTTTAAAGAAAAGATGCTTTCAATAGATTTTTTTCTTCCCTGCAAATCTGTCTTAATCTATTGTTGCCTGCAAAATAAACTACTTTAGCAGTATTCCCTTGACCCCTTAGATTGAATCCTCCTGTCTGCTCATGGCTGTCCCAATTCAATATCTCCAGTTACTTCAGCTGCATCTCTTGCTTATTGCTGTGCTGAGATCATGCACAGCCCAATGGCTGGGAAAAGCTTTGTTTTCTCTTCTGTCAGGCTTCTATCACACTCAGTATTTGCCCATCACACCACTTTCCTGGGAAATGTAATATGAATCTTCCTCTCCTGTGTATCTTCAGCCTGAGCACAGGGGGTATCTGAGTCATGGCAGACCTGTGATGAATTTTTTGGCTTTTCTTATATTCTTTTGAGGTGTGTACTACTGCTGCTGCTAAATGCACACTCTTCTCTCTCTAGATATGAGCAGCTTGACATTTGAACAATGAATTATGTTCCCCTGGTCATTTCCTAACCAATTTCTCTGATTAAACTGTCAGGCCTTGGCCTCTGCTCCCTCTAAGCAAACAGCAGCCTCATGCAATTTGCACAAGGTATTGTTTTCCCTCCTTTGAAATGCCTTTCCTTGCTCATCACCATACAACCTTTTTCTCATTAGAATGGACAATTTCTATTGTGATTTCTCAGTCTCTGTCCTTTCATGCATAATGGCAATTCTATTTTTACCCTGCCACTCTGAGATTGCTGGAACAAGTCCTTCTGCTCCATGGTCAGAGCATGGCCACGTGCTGTATCTCACTTTCCTGAAGCTGGGCACATCCTGGTGATTGCTCTTGCCTGTGTGGATGCAGTGTATGTGCAGAGTTGGGAAACAAATGACTGTAAACAGCAAAAGTCCTGTGCGAGATGCACATCACTTGAGCAATGGTATCAATAACTCGCAACAAAGTAGTGACTGAGTCTATTGAAAACAGTCTTGATTTTGCATCCTCAAAGCCCTTTTGATCCCTCACTGGGGATCAAAATCCCACTGATCCCTCCCTGGAAAGCACAGAAACAGAGCCCCTTAAGGTGTCACCCATGTGAGGGCCCTGTGTAATACCGAGGTGTGGGTCACAGGGTTTGGATGCTCTTCAAGAGAGCACAGAATTTATCCCACTGCCCTGAAAATGGATCAACTACATAGAAAATCCTGGCAGCTGTCCTTAAATCTGCCCAAAGGGGAAGGCTCCATTGCCTCCAGGCACACATTGCCCTTCAGTGCTGCCCTTGTCATTTGCTAGTTCTTCCAGAGACACACAGAGCCCATTATTGTCCTCTCTTGGCATGCCAGGTTTTACTTGGAAACTTTTTTTCTGGTTTTGCACAGGTTTTCAGCTCTACAGTTATCCAGCCAATGCTTTTCAGTGCCTCCCTGTAAAATGATGGGCACAGTGCATGCCATGAACAAGGTATCTGGAGTCACTTCACAGCACAGAAGTCCTGAAGGCAGCATTTACTGTTCCAGGTTGGTATTTTCTTTTCCCGGGAGATCCCACTCTCCAAGGGCTCATATTCAAACAAAATCATTCTCTCTCCCCTTCCTTGCCAGTTGGTCTTTTCAAAGTTGCCTCTGGAAATGCGTGGGGCAAATTCTGTGATCCTGCAAGTGATGACTATGAATAGGCTGAGGAAGTGGAACCAAAGATGATGAGACTTCAGTAACTGATGATGCATCAGTTCTTCAGAGGGTAGGAGGTCGCTTTGTCTGCTTTTGGGCTGCATCCTTGGAAGATGCTAAAATGTGTGAAATCCCTCAGGAAAAACAAATTAAAATTCTCAATTATCTTCTCTTCAAAATGCCCAACATCCATCGGACAAGGTGAGTCGTGCTGGTGTCTCCATAGGGACAACAGGCACCCTGCTTCAAAGGTGAAAGGTGCCACGAGCTGCAGGATCAAGGCAGAGCTGTGCTGAGCCCAATGACTGCTTCTGAATGGTTTTTTATCCCCATCTCTCTTATTCATTTGGTTTAATATTGATAAGCAATGCTAGAGCATGAGAAGAGATAATAGAATTCCCCCGCTGAGAGAGAGGAATTCCCTGTGGTCCTCCCTAAAATTGTTTTCTTTTCCTAAGTGCCTCTGAGAAATATATAGATGTGTTTTACCTCTTAATACTTAATTTTCGTTAGGAGCTGTGGACATATATCTGGACAGGAGCCAGATACATGATAGCAGCCCTTTTTCATTTTGGGATCTACTGCCCTAATAAAAGTGCTTTTCCTGTGGGCAGGTCAGCAAATTTTAGCCTTTGTGATGCCACCAGTTTGCAAGGTGATCACTCATGCCTGGCAGAAGGCAATGGCCCCACAGGTTTGTAACATTGTCCAGTTTGGGCTGATGTAGAGTGGGTTCAGAACTGCATCAGATACTTTGCCTCATCACCAGCTCTCTGGCAGTGGTGATGGTGAGGGAAGGTGTCCAGTGTGCAGAGAGATGCTCAGTTGGACCCAGTGCTGCTTGAGAGGTGGACAATGGCCTGGTAAGGGGGTTCCATCCCAGGCTACCCTTTTGCTAGGTTTGGAGTTTCTCTGTCCTTCCCACTGCTGTCAGATGCTTTCAGTACATTGAACCAGATGTGAGAATGAGTCTGATAGTTAGGTCATCCCCCTTCACTGCAACTCCATGTCCAATTAATATCCAATAATTTACAGGGAGTACACCTTACAGACCACCGGAACAATGAAAATTTGATTCTGCAGATGAATGAGAGAACCCGGAAGATGCAGCTACATCTGCTGCACCCCCAGCTCCTCAGAGCAGTTTCTGCCCCAGCTCTGGCTGTGCAGGGCACTGGCACAGCCCAGCTGTGCTGCAGCCACAGCTGGATCCTGGTGGACATTCCCTCTGGTATTGAACTGCCCCCCAGCTGTGCTCCAGGGACAAGGTGCATTTCCTTACCTGTCAGAACTGCACCTCCCTTGGTGAGGGTGCAGGTGGGGTGTCAGTAAACACTCCTCCAAGCTGGTGTGAGTGACTTTTATTAATGTGCCGGATGATTTTCAGAATAAAGCTCAATATGCACAAGTTCCTTTTCCATGCAGAAGATTTCAAGTGAATCTGCAATAAAATTTAATTCAGGAGGTGTCTTCCCTTGTTCTGTCTGTGGCACAGCAGGGAAGTGAGAAAATGTCCATTCCAATTTTTGTAGCAAAGCAGCTTTCTCCAGGCTAGAGGACTGACAGACCATACTGGCAGCATTTTCAGCAGAAGTGGCTTTACACTGGGTTTAAAACTGCTTTGGAAACACACCCCAAATTACAATGCAGGCAGGGTTTTGGTAGATATATAACTGCACATGTGTCTTGTGCATCCCTGGAAAGAAGCCCCTCCAGACCCCCTCACACGAGGATGAGCAGCAGATCTCTCCAGCCCCTCATTCCCGCCACTGAGCTCTTCCTTCTCCTGCTGCTCCACTTCAGCACCTCGGGGCATCATTTTAACTAACACTTCTAATGCTCCAATTTCGCAGGTTCCTGGTGTATAATTAGAAGTCCTGACATCCTTGTCTTCTTCCTCCCTGGTGCCACGGGCCTGCTGAGAGGAGGAGAGAGGCTTTACTCCCTGTCTCTGGCACAACCTGCAGCAGGCCCTTCACCAGGACGATCCATCTGTCAGCATCCATCAGCCTCCCCGTAATTAGCTCTGAAGTTAACTGCTTTCCATCTCCCAGAGAGGCCAACACCTCTGTGTTTACTTCTCACTGGAAAAAAAGTTCCTCCCACAGCCACCTGAAAGTGCCTGCGAGCCCAGAAAAGTGCAAATTCAGAGTGACGTGCAAATCTCTACTTAATATCCCCCAACCTGACATCAGGGTGCTTCCTAAACAGAGCTGTCTTGGGCAGGAAATGCACAAAGCTGTGGCACTGCCAAGCCAAAGGGCCACTCAATTAGAAGGGTTTTCAGACAAAGACAAGGCACAAGGCCTGTAGTTTTAAAATTCTTGTATTTTCTTTTTTCTCCCCATGGAACGGATTATCACAATTGAGTGTTGCTGGAATGGAAAATAACTGGGGAGTTGGAGGAGGTTTTGCACAACCAACTGGGACAAGTTTTCCAGCAGAGTTGAGCTCCAGGGACTGCACAGCCCCAGTCTGGAGCCCTCATTTTCACTTCTCTCTCCTGCCTTTCTTTCTGGGAATGGACTTAATCTGGTGGTGGAGCAGTCAAGGCAGATGCTCTGCTGTAACTCAGACTTGTGTTTAATTTACCTCTGCCACCCATTGCCAGAGATTACAAACATTGATTAGAGCTTTCAGATGTCCAAAAGACTTAAACAAAATAGTCTTTTTTTTTTTTAACATCTATATGAAAAATTATTTACAGCAATGACTTCAGCCCAACAGAGAGCCCACCAAAAGGTTAATGAAAATTTTATCACTGTCTTCAGGGCAGCAAAACCATGACAGAAACAGAACCTTTGTATCCAATGCACAGCAATGAAAAAATTCCACTGATTTCAAGTGACCTGGACTGGATGATATAATATAATATAATATAATATAATATAATATAATATAATATAATATAATAATATATATAATGTATATTCTATATTATATGATATACAATATATGATATTCACATGTTAAATTATTTGTGTAGTTCTTAATAATTGCTTTTTTTACTGGGTTTGAGGTTTTTTTACCCAAGATGACATTTCTTCCCCCCATTTTGTTTGTGTTACGAAGCACTTGGTAGGATGGTGTCTGGGATGGATGATGATACTTCTTGGAGGGACCAGAGTGACTAAAACCAGGTAATATAAGGAAGAAAGGGAAGGGTGGGTTTGGGATTTAAGGTTTAGGGATCTTTGCTGTGTACCCTGTATAGAAGCAGGTCTGGGTTTGAGGATGACTGAGGGAGTTTATTTCTGTTTTGCCCTTGGAAACCTAAAGCCTGAGGAACTGAATGGCTCAGCTGTAACAGAGATTGGCTTTCTTCAACACACTTTTCCTGAGCCTGGAGTGTAAGCAACACTTTTTGGCTATAAATCTGAGCTGTGCTGAGATTTCAGCCACACTGAGGATTTGCATTGGAAAGACCCATCATGGTGTATCTGCAGGTCCCCTGAAAACAGTCCTTTGCTTCATTTGAATTAAAGAAAGCTTAGTACATATTTCTGGTAATGATTGAGGTTTAGATTGGCTTTGCACCCTGCTTTGGAACACCCATTTTCTGTATTTATGTATACCAGGTTAGTGGGTGAGAGGGTGGAGGTGTCAGACCACATTTGTGTGTTTGTGCCTGAGAGGGAGGAAAATATGGTTATCGTGTTGCTGCATAACTCATTCTGGGGTTAATTTATGGAAACACTGGTATTTTATTTCCCAAGACCATCAGGGATGACAGAGTCTAAGTTATTTCTCTACCCAAGTAACAAAATCTAAAGAGCTGTGAGCTATTTAACAATGATTCATTATCAGTTGATCCAGTTTTCACACCTGCCATCCTTATTCTTTCCTGTGTCTTGTAGAAATATCCTCAGTTAAGTAATATTTTGGGGAGCTCTCACCAATAAAAGACCTTTGCAGAACTTTGCTGGTTCTATGAGCACAGCAGCAGCCTGGCTTTATAACTTGAAAGAAACCCTCCTATTTCTGTTTATTCCTGGCAAGCAACAGTCCAATTTTCAAGGACTTTTAGAGGTAATTACTATTATTACCAGAAAACACATCTGTCCCACTGAATGATTGATTAATGCTTAGGTAGATTTCTGGGAATGTTCATTTTGTGTGTTGAGAGGAAAGCCATGTATCAGTAGCATGTCCCAGCTCCTAAAAAAGAGTAAATGAGTTTATGGTGAGATGAGAGAAAATATCTGGATTCCAAGAAGCTTTTGGCAGGATGGCCTTTCAACTCCTTCAGATCTACATTCAGCCTGAGATTTTTTCCCCCCCAAAACATAGGATTCTATTTTACCTTTCTTTTGCTCTTACAAGTCAAAATTCAGTCCCACCCATAGAAGCTCCATATTGGGAGAAACAGTAGATTTTCAAGAGAATCTGGGTAATTTGGAGACTAGTTCCCATCCTATCTTCTGTGCTTTTATCCTGCAGTGCAGATAATCTTCATGTATAAGTGACCAGAGTCAATATTCCAATATTCCTTCCACCACTAGCCAGGAAAACCCACATGCTTTGAATTTCAGAATGAGTCTTTTGTGGCTGGAAAGTCTGTGTTCATAACAAAGGTGCCAAATATTCTGCATTATCTTGAAGTTTTGCCTTCCACTTCTGTGATCCCATTGATTTCAGGACTGCTAAGCTAAGGAGGGAAATAATCCATCAAGCTAATTCTTGAAAAAATGCATTGAATATTCCTAGGCAGAAGCCAGCTCAACAAAGCTGTGCCTGAGATTCTATCAATATTGAAATATGCTTTTATAAGTGGATTTTTCTTCTTTTAAAATAACAAGGTACAGCAACAAGTACACAAAGGAAGCTAAAACCACTGATGAGCTGAAGGCTTTGCCTTGTGCCATTGGGAATATGGAACTGAAAGGATCCTGACCTTTATTTCAATGCAATTTGGATGCTCCAAGATATAAAACCTCCAAGAGATGGAACACAAATGATGGCAGATTTACTCAACATGTACCCCATATTGTAAAAATCATGGTCCTTTTCAGATAGAAAGGCCAAAGAAATGTTAATTAAGTGGACATCTAATTTCCCTTTTTAGCCTTTTTACAGAGGAGCAAAGCAACAGTCAGGAGGGGATGGATTCTCTTTTGCCATTTCCACCTGCTTTGTTCCCTTCCCATCTTAATCCTAGATGGAAAAAACCCTAGAAAAATGCTGCAGAGTCAAAGACTTGAACAAATTGCATTGTTATAGAACAGATTGTGTTGTTACCTGTGCAGACACAGGAGGAGGGGTTTATGAGTGCTTTGCAGGCTGTTCTCCCTGTGAACAGCTTATTTGGGTTCAGAAGCCCAGGGTGGATTTCAATGGTGCAATTAAGACCCTGAAAAACCTTGCTTCAAAGGACAGAGCTGTCACAGGGTTTCTTACCCTACAGACAGTGGGGAACCTGGTGCTGCTGTACTCATCCCTCTCCTCTGCTCCTTATGGCACCCTATTGACCTTGGCCTGGGTGAAACCCCAATTCCTCCTCCATTGGGGCTGAGATTGTCAGGAACCAGCCAGAAATGCTCCCTGCTGATAGCACTGCAGCTATTGAGCATGGGAAATGAGCTGCCAGCACTGCTGGCTGAGCTACAATTATGGCTAGGAAGTAGCTGAGAAATAATGTCAAATCAGTGTGATGCTGTTTGTGCCACAATCCAATCTGCAAACGAAACAGGAGAGTTCTTCAAATAAATGATTTATTTAATTAATTAATGAGTCAGCTTTAATTTACTCAATCACTCAGAAGTCCTCAAGCACCACGGGACATAAATGGACTAATGTTTTTCCAGGCATGAGTACAGAAGGTAATTCCTGGTCAGCAGCACAAGTGCTCAGTGGTTTGGGCTGACAGATGTGTTCCTGGATGTAGCTGAGTCAATGTCTCACTAAAGCACATTTCAGCTATCCTAAACTGAGATCAAGTCCATTTTCTTCTTCCTTAGTCACTTATCTCCCCTGGAATGTCTCTGTGACACAGCAGCCCATGTGGGCAGCCGTGCAAAGGTCTGTTCTGCAACATCAGCTTGAGCTTCGAGGATGTGCAGGCAGTGGCATTGTTTTGCACCATCCCCCTGAGAAGGCAGCTGAGAGAAAAATTCCATTATTTCCTCTCTGCTGTGAGGGGCCAAATCATGCCTCACGCTCAGCTTCTGTGTTGAGGCTTTCCCTGAGAACTTATTTTATGCACCATAGAAACACCGACAGTGATATTTACATCCCACCATGAGCTTTCTGGAGACCAAACAGCTTCACAGCTGCTTTGTTTGAAAGTGGTTCCTCCTTTTCACGAGAGGCTGAACAAGCCACCTCATTTGCTCCTGTGTGGCACTTTCAATGTGATAAATTACCTCAGTTACATGTAGCACAGAAAACTCTCCCTCCTGCTGCTTGACACTGGGGCTACGCTGCTCCAAACACTCTCCCTCACCTGGTTTGTGCAGCTTTGTACCTGCAAAGGGCACACAGCCATTCACAGGGCTATGCTTTATGCATAGGAAAAGCTTCATTCACCAGGGAGAGAAGTCACATCCCTGGGAGCACAGCTTTGCCAGGATGATGCCTCCACCACCACCTTTCCCTGGCCCAGTGCTGCTGATGGGGCCACAGAGATTCAATCATGGGCTGGCACAGCTGCCAGCAGGGATTGGCATGGAGGCCCAGCCAGGTTTTATTTTTGGTGTCACATCTGAGAAGTCCAGTGCAGATCCACAGTTCAGGTTGGCTGGCACACGCTGCTCAGCTACAGGAGAATCATCTTGCCTTGGGAGAAATCCCTAAATGATGGATGCTGCAGTCTCCAGGCAGCTGCTGGTTGCTTGGACTTCTCTCCAAAATCGAGAGTCACACTGTCATCTTCATCTTTTCCTGGGGATTAATTTGTTTATTTCAGCTGTTTAGGATAACTCAGCTCCAGCTGGAGATCCTCACAGATGCTTGTAATGCTCCCAGGCTCCACAAGCCTCGCTCGTTTTTGAGTGAATCCAGGATCATGGAATGGTAATGGGCTTCCTAAGAGCTGCTGTGGGCTTCACTGAGAAGCTTAGTAAGTGATGTCAGCTGAGGACAGATTCACAACCTCAAACCTCCAAATGACTCACATTCCCCTGCAGACTGAGGGGCATTTACCAGCTTGGGTTTGATGGTGACAGTCTTGGGTCCTATAACCTAGGGAATATTTCACTAACTCCAAATTGCATCAGAACAAACCAAAAAGAAAAACACCCAGGAGGAAGGAATGATCAGAAGTGTTGTCTGAGCACAGAGCTGGGCATTTCTGCTTTTATGGCTGTCAACAAACCCAATTACTGATTGATTGGCAGCGAATCAGGCTAAATCCGCTTAGCTGGGATTAGATGGAGAAGGTTAATGAAGTGTCTGAAGGTAGATATTAGATGCTGGTGCTGTCTGGGCAGAGCAGAGTGCAGCTGGCTCCTGGCTGGGGGCACACCTGCCTTCCCTCACCTGCAGGAATGACCCTGGTGCTTCCCAGGTGGGGCACTGGAGATACGGAGGGCACTGAGGGGGCACAAATGGGTCCTGGCAGGATCAGGAAGGGGCAGGAAAAGGGCAGTGGAGGCTGAGCCACTGCAGCTAACAGGGTGTGAGTGCTGCAGGTGAGTTTGTGGGTTTGAGGGACAAAACAGAGCTCAAGGGATTCGTTTGGAGGTCATCTTCTGATCACTGCCACAACCACAAGGAACAGAAGTGCAGCCATGCTGCAAACAAACATGCTGAGCAACCTGATCTCATTGGAGATGTCCCTGCTTATTACAGAGGGGTTGGACCAGAGGAGCTCTAAAGGTCCCTTCCTGTTGGAATTCTGAAAACTTAGATTTGCGGATTTTAGTATATAGTAATACATGTGAGTCAAGATGGAGGATTTTGGGTGTTGTCTAAGTCCTTCTTCACCTTCTTCTTTCTTCTTCTTCATGGATTTGGGTGGTTTTCTGTAACTGGGTGAAGAAGGTCTGCATTGAGGGGCTTGGGTGGTCACTATTGGGTCAAAAGTATAATTAATATAGGTGTCACCTTGTTATTGGGTAATTATCACTTAAATAACCTTGGAAAGAGTCAGAGGCACTCCATTTTACCTCATTTCTCTAACTTGCTAGTTAGAACTCATGCCTCATGAGTCTGTAAATAGATAAGAAATAATAAACATCCAAGTCCAAACTCAAAATCTACATTTCTCTTATATTATTCATCCTGACCTTGGCAGAGAAAAAGAAACCTGAACTGCCACACTTCCAATCCAAACTATTCTATGATTCAATGAAACAACTCCTCTGCACCTTGGAAGCGACTTTTCAGTTTCCTTCATGCTACTATGCAGTAGCTGCACAGCCTTTGTCACCCCCTGAAAGGAAATTCTGCATTCCAAACCTGGACTGGAACTTGTAGATTTGTTTATAATTAAGCTGAAGCAAAATCTTTTCTGTAAGCCCCAAAGGATCCTTGTTTGTTTCTGAAAGATGTGGTCAGATTCTCCGCTCCCCTTCACCACAACAAATCAATAGTTACTACATTAAAGTCACTGGATTCACACAATCCAAAATCAATGCAAAGCAGAAAGCAAACAAATCCACGTTTTACAGTAACAGGTAATATTTTGTCTCTCCTCATATTGCGATTGCTGTTCCATATCAAGGGTATTTTCTCCTCCTCGTTTGCATTGAGCCAGCATTTCACATCTTCCTTTGCTTTTCCATCCCTCCTCTCTCACACCTGCCCCTTCTTGCCCCCACTGGCCAAGGCTAAGGCAATCAGTGCCTGTGTGATATTTAATAAGGGGAAAAACTTCTGTGCAACAACAGCTGGGAGAAAGGAGTGAGAATAAGTGGGAGGAACAGCTCTGCAAACCCCAAGGTCAGTGAAGGACAGGCAGGAGATTCCTCTGCAGCCTGTGGTGAGGCAGCTGTGCCCCTGCAGCCCATGGAGGTCTGTGGGAGAGCAGAGATCCACCTGGACCCCTGGAGAACCCCAAACCAGAGCAGGGGGATGCTGGAAGGAGGCTGTGACTCTCTGGGAAGCTCATGCTGAAGCAGGATCCTGGCAGGACCTGTGGCCCTGTGGAGAGAGGAGCAGAGGGTGGAGCAGGATTGCTGGCAGGACTTGGTGACCCTGTGGGTGACCCAGGCTGGGGCAGGCTGTGCCTGAAGGACTGACCCCAGGGGAGGTCATGGAGAGCTGCAGCCCACAGGGAGGACTCACACTGGAGCTCAGGAAGGATTGTCTGCCATGGGGGGACCCTGTGCTACAGCAGGTGGATGGTGAGGGGAGGAAGGAGCAGTGGAGATGAAGTGAGCAGAACACAACCCCTGCTCCCCTGTGCTGCTTGGGGGGAGGAGTTTGAGGACTGGAGAGTCAAACTGAGTCCAGGGAGAAAGGACTGGTGGAGGGAAGGTGCTTTTAGATTTTTCTTACTTCCTGGTATCATACTCTGATTAATTGTCACAAATTAAGCTGATTTCCCCAAGCAGAGTCAGTTTTGTTCATGGCAGCCATGGTTCACTGTACTGACCTCCATTCTTTTGCTGTATTTTTCTCCCTCCCCTTCTATTTGAGGAGGGGCCTTGTGGAGCAGCTTTTATGGGCTCATGGCATCCCTCTCCAGTGCCTTTTGCCCAATGTATTTTTTTTAAATCAGAATTTGCAATTTCCCCTTCTGATAAGAAAGAGAAGCAGCAGAAAACAGTTCATCCCCTAACATCTTGTGGCCCTGTGTTCTCTTTAACCTATCCCTGATGGTGCAGGATGAAAAATTTGGATGTTGGGGGCAGTTTGTACCAGTGTGAGCTCATTAGAAAAATATTAACAGAAGTGTGTGGATCTGAAATAGGCTGGAGCTGAGCTTTCAGCCATCAGGATCTCCTTGCTTTCCATAGAATCAGGAATTTTTTAGGTTGGAAAAGTCATTCAAGATCCTTGGGTCCAGCCATTTACCCAGCACCTCCAATTCACCTCTAGATCATGTCAGGGAAGAGGTGTTTTTGTCACAGTCTGTAAAAGATCAGAATTTTCTGATGGAGCAGAACAGGAGTTGCTCCAGGGACTTGCTCCCAGGAACTTCAAGAGATCCTAAAGATACAAGAAGAATTAAAGACCAGAGATAAAGGATAATGCAGGCTTCTGCACACTCTTTCTGAAGAGTTACAGATACAGACAGACCCAAGGCCAAGCACCTGGCCTTAATCTGTTCAAAAGGGTTAATAGCAGGCAGGAGTCTGCTTCTGTTGCCTCTAGGAGAGATGTCTGGAGGTGCAGGCAGGACCTCAGAGGAGCCAGGAAGATGAAACATGGCTGTTCCTCTGCACAGAAGTCCCTTCTCTCTAGAGAAGGTGTTGTGTAATTTGTGTTTCTTGCACTTCAGCCACCCATTTTTAAAAGGGACTGCATGTCTTTTATCTTTGTATATTTAATAAAGAGCATATTAAAAAACCCAGCCAATGAACCCTTTTAGTCTCCATCATTGTTATCTCCATTAGATGTGTTACCTGGCTACTTAACCCACTCTCTCTTTGATTCCTTTACCATTATTTTCCCTCTATTAGCCCACAGTCATTCAATAACAAGCCAGAAGATGAGCTCTTATCTCCTCTTAGAGCCCAGGCAGCTTTATTGCTCTGTAGTGCATATGAGATGTACTGAAATGGCCTTTTCCTCTCCAGGTTTGCATAAGGAGCAGACTGCTGCTCGCTCAGGCAGTGATTTTCCATCACTGTGACATTCTCCAGCATTCCCACTCCCGGTCACCTCTCCCCTGCTCGTGGTTTTAGCAGCAGCTCAGCACTGCCAGTGCAGAAGCCAGAGTGACCACAGGGTCCATCCTGAGGTCGGGGTTACTCCCAGAGCAGGAGGCAGAGAACTGCCCAAAAGGTTCTTTTTGTGGAGGGAAGAACCCTTTGGTTCAATATCTCTTTGCTTAAGCCACCAGAAATGGCAAAGCAAAGATGTAATTCTTATCAGCAGGATGATCCTTCCAACTTGTTCCAGCCCTAGGCATGTTCTCTACTTCTTTTCCAGGATGTTTTCATGCTTCCCAAGCAGCACACTGGTGGAGAGACTGGTGCAAAGGCAATCCTTTCCCTGAAATCTGTGCTTGGACATCAGCTGTGTGAGCCACTGCTCATTGATCATGCTCATGGCACATCTGTAGGGTGAAATTCTAGGCTTGAACCTTATTTTTTAAATTTTGCTTCTTGTTCTACAAGTAGGAAAAGTTCACAAGCAGGGAGAGGAACTAATCTAACCACAAAAGTTATTTCTCAGATGTTAACAAATATGCCTGCCTGCTTTCTACAGATTCAGCAGACTCACAACTGGTTCCCTTTGTCCTCCCACCACGCTTATTTCTTGTTCATTATTTCTCTAGAACCATTTCCCTGTTTTATTGTCAACCCTTCTATGCACCTTTACCTTCCCTCCTGTCTGTGATGAATTTCCTTTCAACATTTCCTTTCCAACAGGATGTGGAAAAGATGTTCCTTGCTTCCCAGGAGTAAACTCTTCTTCCCCTTGCTCCTTGAGCTCTCTGTACTGGTGCACTGTGGCTAAACCCCTCCCATTCATAATTGATAAAAAATCCAGACTCTGCTTCAGTATATTTAATGATACACAGAAGATTCAGTGAACACTTCACATTAACTGTAATTATTTTCTCACAATTACACACTTTTCATTAAAAAAAAAGGCAGGCAATCACTGAAATGAAATGCAATTCTGGGAAGTCTCGAATGTTCCAAACTAATGACCAGGAGAACCACAAACTGTGCATTTCTGCTTCTGCAATCTCTTTGTTCATTTGAGTTCTTTTTTAGAAAATAGTCTTAATTTCAAAATGCAGTTGTGAGTGAAAGTTTGGTTCCCATCTGTTCCTGGCTTCACAGTTTCTGCTTCATGAGATGCCTTCCAGAAATGCATCAGTTATACATTCTTGCAGAGCAAATGTGGGTATTGTCTGCAGCAGCACTTGCTGTAGCCACCAGGTATTAATAAATGTGACACCTCTCCTGTGCTCTTTGAGCAGGGAGGTTTCTGCATTGTCATCCACCAAACACGATCCCTGTTAAACAGGTAGAGCTGTGCAGTGACTATCAGGCAAAAACATCAGCTAATGAGTGAACCAGTCTTTGGAACAACTGTAAAAACGGTAATGCAAATCCCAGCCCTGCATCTGAACTCAGCTGGGTGCTATCAGACATGATTATTTATGGCACCCATTGAGTACCAGCACAAATTTAGCAACAGGAGCTAGATTTCTGAGCACAGGCCTTGTACCCCTTCATGTTTGCAGCAGAATGTGGATGAGGATTAACAGAATAATGTGATGACAGATGGCTGAGACTTTTCCCTTTTCCTTAGGACTGTTGTCATTGGAAGAGCTCTAGTATCACCTGCTGAATGCAGGAGAGAATCAAAACATTTCCTCTGTGGTGAGATTCCTCTTTTTTTTTTCCGTTTTAGAGTTGTCAAGGCTTTTCACAGCCTTTTTCTTGTACAGAGTTAGTAAAAACCTGCGTGGGTCTGCATGGGATCCAATGGCAAATGCTTTCATCTGACATTTTGGAGGTTGCACCTGTAGCTTCACCCTCCAGACCTGCAGCTCCTCCCAGATGGGGCTGGTAGGAGGAACAAGAAGGGTGTTCTCTAGAATGAGAAGCAGCTCTCAGAAGAGGAAGTCTTTCCAACATGATTGTCCATAGCTGAATTCCTGAACTCAAGACAGTGATGGGAGCTGGGATGGGTACTACTGTGTATTTGGGATAGTGTAGAGTTAAACTCCAAAAAAAACAAGGGGGTTTTGTTCATGTTATCACATGTTATGGCCTGGAGTTCACTCATACAAAACTTTCAGGTCTCTTGTTTGTTTTTGTCTGAATTAAGAAAGAGGGAATTCATAGTTTGGAAACTTGGAGATGTGGGAAACTGAGAGATGCACATACAAATGACAGTCTTTGACAAGGCTTTGCCTTAGGGATTTACTTTAGTGATTGGATGTTTTTTAATGGTTTGCTTAGATTATTGTCTTTTTTCCCACCCCCAGGCATTTAGCACATGCCAGCAAGGCACGGAGCCATGGTTCAGTGGACAGGTTGGGGTGTTTTTGTGAGGAGCAGCTCCCATGCTATTTTCAGTTGCATTTTATGTGTTGGTAGAATAGCAGAATTCAGTTTTGATGTCTTCCAGGCTTGTACAGCCTTTCTCCCTTCCATCCACAGCTCAGCCCCCCTGCAGCTCTCTCTGCAGGAAACCTCCAGGATCCTTGATTCCTCTTGGTGGCTGCACAGAAATCTCAGGGGAGCTGGGATGGACCAGCCTCAGCTCCCCAGGAGCTCCCACAGGGAGGTGATTTTTCCTGGCTGGCTGGAGGGAGCAGCAGCAGAAGGGGTCAGTGGGGAGTGCAGCACTCTCAGCTGAGTCCCACAGCTGGGGATGCAGGATGGGAGAGCCTTGCTCTTATTGTCCATGTTGCTGGAAAAAATGAAGGAGTATGTGAGCTACCGTGTTGCTGGACTGTCCTCCCTAGCCATGCCATGAATCTGTGACCACCAGAACCTGGGTGTCTCCATCCCTTTGCCACAGGCTGTGCTCTGCCTGCTTTGCCTGAGTCATCACCCAGTCCTTGGTTTCTACAGCAGGAAACTGAAATACTGGGCTTTTTACCCCATACTTTTAGCATTTGATCCCCATTTCTTCCCAATTCTGTAAACTTCTGGACCCGATGAGTTCTTTTCTACTTCTTTTTTGCACTTGTGTGATTTTGAGCTGTAACCCAGGAAACTTCTTCATCTCTGAGAGCTTTTTGAGTGGCTGGCTCTCTGCAGCATTGTCTGGGCTGCATCAGGGCTTTGCAGGGTTGCAGCTCATATTACCAGGGATGTGTGTAGTGATGGAGCATCCTTAGGACACTGTGGTCACACATGTGGCTTGGTTTCCATGGTTTATAGAGGGAGAAGTTGGCCTGGGTTATTATTCTGAATTTCCTTATTGAGACTGTAGGGAGCTGGATCTCCTCCACCTGTGAGTGCAAGAACAACAGTTCCTGATGAGTTTCAGTGGATGTGTGTGTTTGTTCTTCCACAGGTTGTCTGGATACTGGAGATGTGCCCCTTTTTTCTGCAGGGTGGTCTCCATACAGGCATATAGGCATCATCTCCATATAGACAGCTCATTGTCACAATATCTTTTTAGTTTCCTAAAACATATCAGAAGGGATTTAAGAGGTTAAGAAAAATCCATCTTGATGAAATTTGTGCTAGTGGCTGGATATATTTCAGCTGAATGAGTTTCCTGCACAACTGAACACACTGTGTACTTTCTGACAGAGCCACAGAGTGCTTGGCTCTCAGTCAGACATCATAGAATCATTAAGGTTGGAAAAGATGCAGTGTTAGCAATCCATGGGAGGAGATCCCAGCCACTGTCCAGAGCTGGCATTTTTTCTGCAAGTCTCATAACATTTAGAATTTCTTAAGTGCCAGATTTTGGAGTAGTGACAGTGTACTCTCTCCCAGCTGGAAAAATCTCACCTTAATAGACTTACAGGAAAGCTTCACAGGTCAAAATACAGCCTAAAATTCAAAAAGGAGAAACTACCTACAAGCCAAAACTAATAAAAGTTAGTGAACGCCTGTTGCAGTTCTGTAAAGCACAGTGGCTGTGTGCAGCATTACACTGGGCTTAAGTGTCCCATCATGAACCACGTGCAGAGTATAAACATGGTCCTTGGCTCAAAACATTTTATACTGGTTTTTATTTTAAAACTTATTTTAAGTTGGTGCTATGATTTTTGGCTTCTTGAGATAGTTATGAAGGGGGATTCTTGTACCCAGAGGGAAACTGGGCTTTTGCTGACACCTGAAAGTCCTGAGCTTGATATCCTGAGATCTCATGCTTAGATCTGCCATGACCAAAGCCCAGAGACCAGGTGGTGAACAGCTTCAAACCTTAAATTTGGTGTGCTAGCTCATTAGATACACCAAGGGTTTGAAGGAAAAATCATTTAAAGTTGAGTGGAAGCACAGAAAAATGTCTACAGAGAGAACAGAAATATCAGCTCCATTAATTTCTTGGGAGTTTCGTAATGAAGCTGAAGTAAAATTTAGAAATGCCATTTAGAACTGCAAAATACAAAAGTGACATTTTGAACACTGCAGAGCAAAGAAATTTGTCTCTCTGCTTTACAAAATGGAGATTTTCCCTGCCCATTCACTCTCCAGCCTCATCAGCTGATCACAAAGCATTGCCACCCCTCCAACCCAGACACCGGAGCCAGCCCTGGTGTTGTGGGATGTGGTGGTGATTTATAGTCCTGCACAGAAAGGTGAGGATCCTCAGTGTGGCCACATGAAACAGAAACCCCACAATTGTCTGGCCTCCCCCTCTGCCCCATCATGTGTAAAAGTCCCCTCCCCTATGAGTGGGCAGGAGGTGACAGGTTCAGGTGTCAACAGCAGTGGCACTGCCCTTTCTGAGGAGCCACCCTCAGCCTTCTCTGAAGCACACAGGCCTTCACAAGAAATATTTATGGCTTAGGATTCATTTGGGGTTTCCCAGTAAAATGCGACCTAAATCTTCCATTTTCTCGAGAAATTTCTTTTCCCTGTTCTCTGTGCAGACCCTGTTTCCCTTATCAGCACAACAGGTGGGAGGAGCTGCTCTTCCAACATAAAAGAGAGAGAAGGAAAGCAAATGCAAAGGTTGCATTTAAGAGCAACCCAGGCATAAAAACCATGTCTTGGGCTTGTGTGATCACAGGCTGCCAGGAAGGGAAGGGTTCTTCTTCATCACAGCAGTGTGGGAGGTCAGCTGGTCAAACACTTCAACAAGAGTTGATGGTACCAGGAAGATTAGACAGAGGGAAAAATAAGGCTTACCAGTTCTATCTGGTCAATTTTTTTTTTTCATAACTGTAAGTGGGGAGGTTTTTTGTGAAGGGCAGGAAATTAAATATTTTATCCTTTGACCCTCTGTTTTGTAGATTTCTGTCAGTGAAGTGAGATGTAAAGGAGTAACCATGACAGAAAAGTGGTGTGATACAATGGCTTTGAGGCTGCCAAACTCTGTATTTAATGTGGCAATTGTGCTTTTAGCCTCAGCCAGGACAGGACAGAAAACTCCTGGCAGAAGTGATCTGGGTATTGTGAATTGGATTGTTGGGGAAAGTGAAGTCAAACTTAGAATCACAGAATTTTTTAGGTTGGGAAAGACCTTTAAGATCATTGAGCCCAACCTCTAACTCAGCACTGCCAAGTTCACCACCAAACCATGTCCCCAAGGGAGACTTGTTCATGTTTTTGGAACACTTCCAGGGTTGGTGACTCCACCACTGCCCTGTTCCAATGCTTGACAACCTTCTTGGTTGTCAACTTTTCCTAACATCCAACCCAAACCTCCCCTGAAACTTGAGACCATTTTCTCTCATCCTGTCTGTTGTTACTTTGGGCATCCCATGAGCAGTGTAAGCTGGCAAACAGATCTCCTTTACTGTGGAGGTGTGTAGGGAAGAATCACTGCAGAGGGGGTTGGGAACTCCCCTGCTATGTCCATGATTTTTGTGTGGGGAAAAGGCAATCAGATTTTGCCCAAGTATTTAATTTTTTGCTAGATATTCCCTTGTAGGACTCTTAATATCAAAAGAATCACCACGAGAATATAGAGTTGCTACAGCTGTTACATATGCTACACCATAAAATACTCGAACTTTACCCCAGTTCTGTCCCTTGCTGATTTCTGCTCACGTCATTGGCATTTTTCTCCTGGTGTCGGAGTGGCTGAAGGGATTCAGTGGAAGAAGGCTGCTCAATAAAGGGATAAATCCAGGCAGTTTGTTACAGATGTGATGGACTTCTCTGGGTGGGAAAGCCAAGGCTGCCAGCGCTGTGCACTGATGGTACCAGTGGGACAGCAGAGGCTGGGGCTGATTTTCTCTGAGGTGGATTAAACCTGTTTGCAAGGGAGATGTTTAATCAGCACCTTTAATGTGAGGCAATGTTACAGGTGATTAAGCAGGAGCTTGTGTTCGTAAAAGCAAATGTGAAATTACTCAGGGGTGCCAGCAGTTTGGGAGGAGATTTGCAGAGCATGCTACAGGAGGGAGCATGAGTGGGTGATGGGAAGCAATCCAGGTAGTAAAGAAGGCTTTAATGTCCCCTGCCATCCTGTGTGCCTCTGAGACTGGGGTTTGGGACCGAGTGCTGGCTGAGCAGGAAGCAATGAAGCTCTTTGTGGTTGCTGGTTCACTCCTACACTCAGCAAAGCTGGATGTCTCTGTGCATAAACATGCAGGTGACATCAGGGACTGTGCCTCTGCTTCTGCCTTGCCCCCCATGCAGGACCCCTCAGTTATACATCACTTAAATAAAGAGAGGTCATGGGTGAGACAGCAGGAGTAGCCAGCTTTTTAAGGAGAATTATGAGCTAGCCAAGGCAGAGCATGAAATTGAAAAGGTCACAAACTTGGATGTGGCTAAGGAGGATTTAAAGCCCAGAGACTTTGCCAAAGGAGATAAAACCAGGTCTCTGCTCAGAGGAGTCTGTTTTCCTTGAAACACAAAACATCTGGGCAGCATCTTTCCATGAACAGCAAATGATGAGCATCTGCAGATGTTGGGAGCCCACCAGCAAATCTCAACTTTTGAAACAGCAAATCAGCTCAAAAAAAAGACACACAGTCTGCTATAGAGATTTTCCCATGAAACAGAGGAAAGCATGGAAATATTGGCCAACTTAGGACTTACTGGCAGATGTGTAGAGCAGCACAGAAGGCAAAAATCTATCATCAGAAAAAGACTCAGTGTGGGCCAGGGACTGGGCACTGCACTTGGGCCAGTTGGTGTAATTGGCAGAGGTGTGACATTCACAGCAGTTCTGTGGGGCTGGAGAAAATTTGGGGTTGGAAAGGACCTCCAGAAATTGGAAGTCAGGTCAGGTTTCCTTCAACTTCTCCCCACTCCCATCTGTATAATGCAGGATCTCCAAGAGTTTGGAGGAAGCACAGCAGGAGGCATTTCTTTCCATTTTCTTACTCTGACCTTTGCTAGAAAGCAAGAGGTTGGTAGAGCATGAGCTCCCTGTACTGCTGGGTTTAATATGCATGGAAAAAATTGATCCTCAGCTGCCTCATGACATTATGGGATTCTGAGTAAAACTCATAAATCCAACCTGTGAGATGAGGGAAATAAGTGATTATGGAAAAAAAAATGAGGGAGGCAGTTGAGTAACTGCAGGCACAATGGAAAAACTGGCAAGAAAAAGGACTACCACAAATGGAAGACTACCTAGGATAAATTAAAAATTTAATTAAAAATGAAATTACTCCTCTGCTCACTGAAAGATGGACACTGAACTGAAGGGACTGGTGGTGGTGGTAGAAATATGAACTCTCCACATCTCATTTCCATCTGTGTGGGTTAACAACAACAACAGGAATTTGGTTCCTTTCATAATCAGATGTGGTGGATCCCAGATGAGCCACCTCTGAGATGAGCTGAGCTGTGGAGGTCAGTGAACAGATCCCGTGGGCTGCCACCTCTGTGGTGTCCACAGGTGACAAGAGGGACAGGTCTGCCACATCAAAAGGTGTGAGGACTCAGCAAGGACCCTGGCTCTGCAAAATGGTTGGGCAAGTCTTCTCTGGGGATTTCATTCAGGCCAATATGGGAGATTTGAGGGGTGCCCTGAAGGTTTGTCTGTGGCATTTGCATTTTGAGACGTGGCCTGGCTGGTTTGCAGGGAAGATTTTTGCAGAAGAAGATGCAACAGCCTGAAGCTGCATTTTGGGAAGAGAAGATGTTTTTGTATCTGTCTGTATGTGAGGCAGGGCAGAGATCATGAGCTCAGTGTTGATTGTGGGTGAAATCTGATTGGGGTAAGGATGGAGCTGAGTTCCCACTGTTACCATTAAACACTTGAAATGTTGTCCAGCACTTGCTAAAGATCCTCAGGTCCACAACACATTTTGATTAGAATTTGGGAGATGCTCTTTGAGGTGGATACAGCTTTGTTCAATACAAGTTGTACTGAGCTGCTTCAACCAAAAAAAATGATACTGGGGGGAAGCAGCTGGCAGCAAACAGAATTAAGTCACTTTTAAGATTTTTATCCATTATCACAGACATATAACTCCCTGGAGACTGTAGAAGGTTGGATTTTAGCTTTTCTGTATTAAATTTTAAACATTTCAAGTAGAAGTAAATCCATAGGATGAGGGGAAACTGCCTTTGGAGCAGAAAAAAGCCTGCAGCACGTTGAAATGATGGCTTTGAGCCTGTGCATTGTTCCTGGTACATTTGGGAAGCTTGTGGAGAAAGCATAACAAAGCATGCCTATTGAATTTCAAATAAATATAAAGCACCTAAATCCTTCTCAATTTATTGATTGAAAATATCTCCTACCTTTTCTGCATATTGAACCCTCTACAAAACCTAGTTATAGAAACACTAGTTGGAAGTAACTGGATTTGCCTGCTGGATGCTTTGATGTGCAGGATTTGAGTGCTTTGGAGGGGATTGAAAAAGTGTCTCAACATGCAAAACCAGCACAGATATACCTGACAGGATCAACTGAGAGGCAATGCAAATGAAAATTTCAATAGAGAGATAACAGTGACACTAAGACAGTCACAGATACAATGGGTATAATCCAAAAGTATTCCCCAAAGTGGAGATTTGAGCTTAAATGGTGGGTATTTTCTAAATGATCACTGCCTGCTTCATTTAACAAATGAGACTTTTATTCCCTTCATTGATTTTACATGGGCAGAGAGTGATAGGACAAAGGGGGGATGGTTTTAAAACAAAAGAGAAGAGATTTAGATTAGCTGTTCAGAAGAAATTCTTCAGTCAGAGGGTGGTGAGGCCCTGGCACAGGTTTCCCAGAGAAGCTGTGGATGCCCCATCCCTGGCAGTGTTCATGACCAGGCTGGATGGGGCTTTGAGCACCCTGGGATAGTGGAAGGTGCCCATGCCCACAGCAGAGGTGTTGGAAATAGATGGTCTAAAGTTCCCTCTAACCTAAGCCATTCTGTGATTCCACATTTTCATCTGTAATTAGCATTTTTTTTATCCTTCTCAAGCCATATATTGTGTTCCCAGTGCTTGAAAGGCCACGTGCCCATGCTCTCTTGGGTGGGTTTGATTCTTGCACTAGGACAGATGCAAACATGCGCAGCCAGAGGCATCCTCCATCCCTTCACTGGCTGTAAGCTTGAAATTTGGCTTGTTTCCCCAAATTAAACTTTGCTGCTTTTTAATGGCTCCTTCACTTCTTTGAAAACAGTTGAATTTGGAACCCCAAGGTCCAGACAAAAACCTGTCTGCACATCAGCAGGCTGTAAACAGACAGCTAGTTTCTATTATTTACAAGTGTCAATAGCATGGAAGTGTTTTTTAAACCACAAAGTGAGGAGCTCCCACAGCAGCTGGGCAGTGCTGCTGCATGGAGGCAGTAATGGGCATTACCAGGTATCTTGTTCTGAGGTTTATGTACTTTGCACTGCTTTTCCCTCCTGTCAAAAAACAGATTTGGGGAATCAATCTGTGCTGAAAGAGCCATTCAGAAGAGAGGAATTAAAAGCTGCATCAGGTTTCTGAAGTGCCTCAGGCACTGCTTCATATGACAGGTTAAAAAAAAGGTATTATTTAAAGTATAGTTGGTTAAAATTATGGATGTTCAGCACTACAAAATATCCCCCAGCCAATCTTATCCAAGGTTTTTTTCATAAAAGCTTTTCACATAGCAGGCAGAGTCTGCCTTGATATCTTCAATAGCTGCTTTTAAATTGCCTGCAAACTGTGAACAAAGTGGAGACAGCATGTGAAAACCCACACATTCCTTACTACAGAGGATTTCCTGCCTTTTCTGTCAGAAGATAACTGCTACTATGAGCAGTTCTGGACAAGAAATCACAGCCCTGAAGCAAGCAGTGGGATACCAGGACAAGTTGAGTGTAATGTGTGGAGTGATGTCACTTTGTGACACCTATCCAACCTTTCCAAAATGCTCTGTGGGGACTGACTGAACCTGTTAAAGGGGCTGCTGTGGTGTACAGGGGCTATTTCACGTCCCCTCCTGCAGTGATACCTCTCATTCACCTGGTGGGCTGTGAGCAATATGGACCCTGGCTCTGTGATGTGCCATTTGCAAACAGGAATACCATATGCAAGGGAATAAAAGGGGAAAAATGCTTCATTTGCCTAGAGCTTGTGTATGTGGACTGAAAATATACGAGCAAGCCAGCATGAAGTGCAGGTGTGTGCAGATTTCCTTGCCCTTAGAGCCAGGCAATACACACATAGGGCCACAACCCCAGTCCATGAGGCCCCTTCCAGCTGAACCAGCCCTGCTCCTGCCTTCCTGCTGCTGCAGCAGGAGCTCCTGGATCCCAGGGTTTCCCTGGAGAATGCAGAGCAGGAGGCAAAGCTGCCTGGCACATCTGTAGACATGGGAACAGCCCCCCTGGCCCCAATTGTGTTTGTGACACACACATATGTTTGCACCTCTGTGGTCAGTCTTTTCCCAGAGGGGGCACAGGAGCTGGTTTTCCTTGTGGGATGGAGACACAGGAACATGCTGCTGCCTTCCTCTGAGAGCTCAGCCAAGGCACCATAAACAGCTTTGTGCTGTTCTTACTCTGCACTTTTCTCGCTGTGGAAAGAGATGCTGTAAATGTGTTTTTTTTAAAAAAATATTACTATTTAGGAGAATGGGTAGTGGGAATTGCTTCTGTCCCTCCTCAGGCAACAAATTAGATTGTTGCTGTGAGGAAGCTGCTTTGCAAAAGCAGAGTGCAGCTGAGAAACACCAACAACTTGAAAGGCAAGAGGTGTCTCTGAAGGGCCTTTCCTACCTCAGCCAGCACTGGGATTTGGACTGAAAACCCCAGCACTGACAAGCTACTCTGCTCCAGTTTGCACTGCTTGGTCATGTTTGCATTAAAACCCATTTGTTGGCCCATTTCTCTTTTTTAAAAAAACAACATCTTTCACATGAATCAGATAATCCCAGTCAATGTTATGGCCCAGGAATTGCTGGTGTGTGTTGGGAATTGCTGCTATGAAAAGGCAAAGCAGCAGAGTGTGGATGCCAGGACACTTAAAAAGCTGGAGGAGTTCCATTCCCAGGCAGTCCTGTAAGGAACAGGCTGGTTGAGAACAAAACATGGGCCATGTTCTGCCAGTGTCTTGGTCCTAGGGACAGCACCAAGGACATGGGACCTACAGATCATCCAGTCCAACTGCTGATGCCTTGAGAGGACACCTGGAACAGAGACTAGAGAGAGTTAAAGGAATTAAATAAGTATTCATTAAAAAGGCTTTCAAAGGATACACCTTGGGCAGTACAAGAGTCCGGCCAAGGCTACACCCAAGGTGGACGATGGATCACACATTTTCACCTTTTTATAAGTTTTGGTCCATTTCCATATTGGGGTTAATTGTTGAATTACAGCTTCAGGTTATGAAGTCCCATCCTCCCAGATTGCTCTCCTCATTTTGCTGTTGTTTATATTTTTTGGGCCCAAAGCTGCAACAATGTCCTTGGTTCTCAGGTTTTCTTGGCTGGAAAAGGAACTAAACTGTGAAGAGAACTTGCTAACCCTTTACATGAAGTTCAGAGTTATATACTAATGCAGTACAGAATCTGGAAAATGTGAAAGCTAAAAATTTAAGGCATCATTGCCTAAGCCTTTCAGGGCTCACCAGTTTGAAGGAAATTGTTAAAGGCATTGTCCAAATGCCTCTTAAACACTGACAGGCTGGGGGAACTGACCATCTTTTTAACAGCCTGTTCAACCACCCTCTCAGTACAGAAATGCTTCCTAACGTCACATCTATTGCTCTTCTCAGGATCCACAGCTAAAGATCACACCTTTCATGGGAGAGTAAGTTATGAACCAGTGTCCTCTGTTCTGCACCAGAGGTACTCTGCCCCTCGTTCCTCCTCATCCTCTTCATCCTCTGCAGACTTTGCAGAATTAATGCACTTTTAATGCACTTGCATAACTAATTATGCAAGAATTAATGCAGAATTAATACACTTGCATAACTCCAAGATTGCTGGTCTCCTCACAAGGACCTGGAGATAGCCTTGCCATTTGTCTAAAACATTACAGTGGTGGTCTGAAAGTTCAGATTAAGAAAGAAAAAAGAAGAAATGGAGATTTTGAAATGTTCCTTATCTCCACTACTGCTCCACTACTGGCTCAGAGTGCTGAGGAGCAGGTCTGCAACCAGCATCAACTCAGCTGTCTGTGGGCAGCCCAGATTTCCCTTACTATTCAACTAAATAATTGGGTGCTTTAACTTCAATCTGATTAGCAGCACTCTACACCTCAAGTGGTTGCTTATTGCAGTTAATTTTAGAGTATGGTAATTCAAGAAAGAAGAAACTTTTATCATAAATAACTATTGCTTTAAGGAAAAGTCAACTGAAATGCACTCTGGAATATCTCTTTGGTGTTTAATTTTTCTGAAATATGTTGTGAAATTAGAATGCATTACAAAATGCAAATGAGTTCACTTGGAGACAAAATAATTGCAAGTGTATTGAGAAAGATGGTGTAGACAGGATGTCCTAAATGGAAAACTCTTCTTGATGAAGATTTTATATTGGAACGGGAAAGGAGACCTGGAGATCCAGACTAAAACAGCAACTCACTGCTTAACTGAAGAAAAGCATTCTTTTTGTAGATATAGTGTATAAACAAGAGACTTCCTAATATCTGATGTCTCTATTTTCATTAGTACTTCTTAGGCATCAGTGATCACTTTATAGCTGCAGTATGGAGGAAAAATGCAATTGAAAATTCCAGGAAATTATGTTCTAGATACTTTATTATTCGTAAAAGTAATTAGAAATCTATACTTGGTCTGATTTAGGTCTGCTAATGACCTAAGTGAATGCTGCTGAATATTTCTGGATAGGCCTATGAATCTGTAAAGTTCATGCCTCTTCAGGGACGCTCTAGGAACATAGCGCACATCCATCTTGACTTTTTCCTTCATTTAAAGGAAAAAACTTACTTCAGATCAAGATACTTTCCTGCATTCCCATAAAATTCAGCTTCTGGTTCCTTTACTGTGGGCATGACTTACTAATACCTGATGAATGAGATATTTACAATTTTTGTGTCTTTTCTAATTGGTGACAGCTTCTGGCAGTCTGAACCAGCCACACAGACCCTGCATGCAGATGAAATTATGGCCACCAGGCAGATCTCCAGGCACATTCCCAGTGTCCAGGCAGGTCCATGACCAGGCCATGGTAAGGTGAGGGTCAGCCTGGGGTAACAGCCATGGCTGGAGAGGAAGCTGCAGATCCTGTGTCCCTCACTGAGACCCTGGCCAGGGAAAAGCTGAGGGTTTCCAAATGCAGACTCACCTAGGGAATGTGTCTCCCACAAAAACTCATTTCTCCTGGTGTTGTCCAAATTTGTATCTATTGTTAAGGTCACATCTACTGCTGCTTCCTCAGGAGAGTAGCTCTTCCAAAGAATAGTGGAAGGAATTGTTACTTTTTCCAAAACTTCATTTTTCCTCTCTTATTAGTTTAATCTTTAGTGCATTTCTTAGTGCATTTTATGACTTCATGGCCAGAAAGACCCCACAACTGGGGAGGTCCAGGAGCATCATACACCTCCTTGGTTATGAATTCAGTCCTGGTATCAGGAAGCAGTTAAGGGGGGAAAGAGGTGGTCCCTGTTACCTCAATAGATAGTTTCTCTCTTAATCTTTTTTAATTTTTTTTTTTGGTAAATCAGAGAGTTGACCTGCCAGTTTTCATCCATATCCCATAGTTTCTGACTCTGTCAAGGCATTTTGGCTTAATCCAACCAGGCAGGCATCCTTTGGGTAATTTGTGGGAAGTGCAGCCAAGGCTCAGTGATTAATTGTTCTAAATGACAAGCAAGCTGTAAACAAGTTTTCTTGGCTCTTGCTCTGCAATGAGTGTCCCCAAATCTTTGAGTTGGATTTTTTATGGTAGTGTTCTTAACCACAGATAAATTTTGGCAGCAATCTACATTCTGATATCTGGATTTAGATTAGTGTCACTTCTGTAACTTTCCTACCAGGATGAGGAACAGTTTGTGGACCAAGGAGGGTTTGCTCTGGGCCTTGAAGTGATGTTCCAAGGGTGAGTGAGATCCTGGCAGTCTCCAGGTCTTCAATACCAGGCTCAAGCACTGCCCAAATCCAAATATTAGTATAATGTGAGTTTTTTCCTCCTGCCATTAACATGGGCACTTTTAGCACTCACTGCAGTTTTCCCAGTTCTTATCATCGACCATTTGGATCAAGAGAGTGGTTTGCTGTAGGTTTTTTTGAGTTAGCACTCTGGGAGTCTGAGGCTGCATTAATGTTAATGTCAGCATCTCAGATTTTGGCTTCAGGGCAGTAATTTTTAAACATGAGGAAGAGGGAGGATCGAAGTATTTGACGTAGTTAAATTCAGAACTCAGGCAGAAGCTGGAGAAATAATCCCAGATCTCTGAGTGACTATTGGCATCATACCACAATGCGCCCTCTCTTACCTAACTATCTTTTTTATAGGTTTCCACCCTTGTTTTGTTCATCAGCCTCAGGCCTTCTGCTTCTTCTGGTCAGAATCCCTCAGGAGAAAAAGCCCCATTTTTTTTCTTCCAAGTAATGGTAAGCTGCTTGGTTAGCTCTTCCCACAGTTAACAGCCTTGGAAAAATTTAGCTTCTTTGTATGTGGCTGAATTTCACTTTGGTCCCTGCTGAGGAGGGTCCCTATTGTCAAAGTGTCCATGTGAGAGAGAAAGCAGGAGGATGGAAAGCAAGCAGTGGGAGAAGCTCTGACCCATGGTTTCCCACAGGAAAGTGATGGCAAGAGCCTCATGAAGTTCCACAGTGCTCCTCAGGGAGGTGATTTTTTCCCCTACCCACTTCATCCCCTGACATGCAAACACAGGGGCTTCCAAATCACAGCACAGCACTGATTCATCCATTCAAACCCAGACCCTGTGGCTTGCAAACAATCATGGGAGACACACCAGGGAGGGCAATACAGGTACTCAGGGAATGTGCTGCTCCATGGTGCTACACTTGAGCATTACTTGCTGGGATGAAATTGTGAGTTTAGTGATTCCACTTTGTATAATTCAAGGAGATGTAAACAGTTCAATGCTGTCACAACAGCACACATGCTGTGATTTGTAAACTGAGACTTCAGCTTACTTCCCACTGAAACTCAGCACCAGCCCAGAGCAGCAACAAAGATAAACTCAGCACTGAACTCTGAACTCAGAACCTTAACTAAAACTGCTGCAAACTCACTTAACCTCTCAAAACTTTTTCCTAAGAAAATCTCTTTTCGTGACCCTGCTCAATTACGGTGACTTCCTTTTCCATTCAGCCCAAAGGTGATGCCCTGAAGGTTCTTGCACAAACAATGTCCACAGTTGTCTTATCTGCTGCAGAGCTGCTCTGCTCTGACTGCCCACACAGGGCTGTTTTCTTGACCCAGCACTTTTCCAGTTAGACTTATAAAATGGCAGATGTTTTTTGCACCCATATCTCTGATATCTGGACAATGTTTTTAGATGTCAGAGAACTTAAAGAAATTCAATTGGACATTTCCATTCTAAGACATTTTGAAAAGATGAGCCCAAGTGTTCAGGTCCCACAGAATTCTGTCTTTTGCTGCTTTTTGAAAATATAAATATTGACCTCAGAACAACTTTCCAGTGCTCCTGTCACTGCTGCAAATATTTCATTTCTGCTGATTTAGCCTCAGAAACCAGAAGACCATTCCAAGAGCTCTGACTACATTTCCCTGACTTTTCACCACAGAGCATTTTGTGGTGTGCAGCCAGGTGCTGATTTCAAGGGAGTCTGGCACAGCACCTGACCAAGGCTCTCACCTCTCCTCCACCATTCACCATGTTGCAGTGAAATGATTCTTGTGCCTGCTGGAAAGTGGCTTCCAGCTAGTCCTGGCTGCCCTGGCTGGGAATCCTTTCAGATCCGGTTAGGCAGTAGCAGGCGGACCGGCCACCACCCCGCGGTGGGTTCAGAGCTACACGAGAGCTGTCGGTGAGGCTACGACAAGGGTAGGAGAAGGAGACTTCGTGGCAAGATGGAGTTTATTGTCACCTGCTCTGCATGCAGGCAAGCCACAAGTCCCCCCGCGAGGGGCGGGGTTATGGCTTATAAGGGACCAGGAGAAGGGGGTGGACACAAGAGGGAAAACCAATCAGGGGAGTGGGGATGGCACACAGACAATGAATAGGAAATGAGGGGTGGGGGACTCCCCAGCCTGCTCCAATCCGGGACCGAGTCTCTCCGAAGTCTCTGGAAAGAGGGGAGAGGCTTCCCAGAGAGGGACAGACTGTGGGGAACAAAGGTAGGGGATTTCCAAGGCGGGAGATATACAAAATGGGGAGAAATACAGGGGGGAACTTAGGAAAAACCATTACAGAACAAATTAATATTAACAATAAATAAAAAGATAGAAAATGCGCCGCTACCTTGCAGGGCTACCTACAGAGCTGTGCCCCCTCACAATGCATATATGGGTCTAGAACAAATGTTTCTAAGCTTGGATGAGGAGCTCCTATGTCTCTACACAACAAGGTCCCTGGCATTCAGACTCACTCTGTGTCTGCTGTTTCTTTCTGAGTTGTGGGCAGGACCAGGCTCCACCAGGGTGAGTGTTCAGGCTGGGATCACCCACTGACAAGTTATTTGCATCCCACAAAGCCACAATTCCCTCCCTGGGTTGGATTCAGTGCCCTCCTCTTCGTTTCAAGGGGCCAATCTAGCCCACCCTTACAACTTCCCTCTTTCTTCTGCCCTCTGCCACCTTTTGCCATTCCCCCCACTTTAAAAGGCTTTGGGGATGAGTGGGTTCCAAAAGAATATGTATAACAAAATATGGAATGATGACCCCAGAGCAGCCCATGGAGGAGGAGGTGGGACCAACCATGCTCAGAGATCTTCTTTTGGTGCTTTGTTTCAGCCAAGCAGTGCTTCTCATGCAGATGAACAACATAGCTAAGCTGCAAAAATTATCTTCAGAAATACAAAAGGTCATCTGATAAGGGGTCAGAAGAGGACAATTCATATTCTGTAAGGCTGCAGAGCTTGCTGGAACATCACTTCCACCTTCCAAAGCACAAGGCGCAAAATACCCTGCAAGAGTGACCCTGCCCTGTATGAGATGTCAGTGTGTGCTCCAGAGAGGCACAGAGTGCCAGCTGTGACCTTTGGGCAGCAGGAGCTCAGCACTTCCATTATTATGTGGTGTTGCTGTGCCCTTTCCCTGCTGGTGTGACTCAGGGACAGGTCTGAGGCAGCACTGAGGGAGGTTACAGAGCTTCGAGTGTTGGCACAGGAGCTCCCGGCTCTCCCTTCCTGGAAACCTGAGCTGCAAACGCCGGGAGTGTTTTGTTCTCCAGCCCTGCCAGTCCCACCCTGCTCACCAGAAACTGTGCTGAGAGCTCTTCCTCTCAGCCTTTCTTTCATCTTGCACCTCCCATAAATCCTTTTGGAATCTGCAGCAGGGGAGCAGCAAAAAACCCGAGCTGGGATCACAGCCCTTTGAAGGGAGGGATTTTACAACAGGTAGTAAAAGATAAAGGGGATGGGATGTGTGTGCACAGATCAAAGGCTAGATCCACTCTGCCTGTCTGCATGCCCTGGGCATCTATCTGCAGTGCTTAAACATGGGCTGGTGCCTAGGAAATTCTGGGGTATCCATGTCCGGTTCAGCAGCAGTGGAAGGGAGCTCAGGGGAGCAGTGCACGTCAAAGGCCAGAGGGGAACTGCAGAGCCTCCAGGAACCTTCTCAAGAGCAAGTCATGGCCAGAAACCTGGCCCTTGAAGTTACATATAAATATTTTCTGTATTAACCTCATGGAAAGTGAGAAACAACCTCTCCCCTCTTTCAACATCATTCTCAAGCAAGTGCCCTCAGCAGCAGCTCAGTGATGTTGGGCACCTGTGTAGGAATGGGGACAGGGATGAGCCGAGGTCAGGAGGGTCAGGGTTGGGGTGGGGACCCAAACGGAGCCCATGGACAGGCAAAGGCAGGGCAGCACCCTGAGAAAAGCACCAACCAAAGGACAGTGCCATGCCTTCAGACCACAGCATGGGCAGCAAGATGGTCCTTGCTCAAGCCAGGCTGCTTCTCCCTTCTTGCAGTGCAGAATTGCTTGGGAATAACCTGACAATAATTGAGAAATGCAAAGCGTTTCCAAGAGAACAACACTTATCTGGGTGGTGACTCCTTGTTGTTTGCCTGAAGGATTTTGAAAAACCAAATAAGAACCACATGGGACCTGTTTAAAACTCATCAATAACAGGTATGTTTTGAAGTGCTTTTCCTACCTATGAGCATCCATGTTTCACTTCTTGAGCACATTCTCAAAAATCCAGCTGGCAAATCCAACATCCATTTCCACTGAAGATTGAAGGGCTAAAAAGCAGTGGCTCTGGCATCTTTTGGGTGGGTGCCTTTGACATGAAACTGTGGATTCAACTTTCAGTCTAATGCTTTGTCTCCAGGATTAAAAATACATGTAATTCTTGCAGTTGCCAGTGGTAAAGTTCTTGGTATGTAACACCCAACTGCAAGAAAGTGATTTCTTGTGGAGGCCACAGGAACCAGCACTTGAAACAGCATCAATATTTTTCCTTTGGACATTCATGTGCTTATTTACAAAGAATAGCCAGTGGTCAAACAGTGTTTCAACCTGTTAAAAAACCACACATTTCCCCATTTTCTGGCAATGTAGCTGTAGTAGATCTGCATGGATTTTATGAACCAGCTCCAAGGAGGTGTTTGGATAACAAGATATCGGGCTCAAGAAGAAAGTCCCACAGTGCTCTCTCTCATTTCACCAAAAAAAAGAAACACACATAATTTTTTCCAGAGCTTTTCTCAGAACCGTGGTTTATATCAACTAAGTCTCATCTCAAAAGAAGAGAGGCTTGTTTTTCCCAGATGCTCTGGCTAACAGGTTTGTGGAGTGCTTTTTCACACCCGTGATGTGCTGGATTATCCTCAAGTGATAACCGCTGTTCACACACCTGGGCTCTGCCTCTTAGCAAAGACCATTTTAACTGTCTCAAGCAGAAGCACCAAGCAACAAGAACAGCAAAGGGCTGCCAAAATCTCCTCCTGTCTGCCCAGATCTTCCTTCACTTCCAGGAGCCAGCACGAGACCCACACAACTGTGAGCGAAGGTGTCCCACAGCTGCCAGGCACATGGGGCTGCCTCCTTGGCAGTGCATGGGGGTGGCTGGGCATTTTTGATGCCCACAAGGCACGTAGAGGAAGAGGAGTCTGAGCACAGAGCAGCAAACTGGCAGCTTGTCACCTCCCCAGACAGATGAGCCTTACAGCAGAAATGCAGGGATGTGCTGCCACATCAGCCACAGCTGAACATCACTGTCTGTCACCTCCACACTCCTGACTTCTCTTTAATGCTCAAACCACTGTCTTTTCCCTGAAATGCCAGTCAGATTGATTGGAGGAGAGGTGTTTAAGTTGTAGGCAAAACTCATTCTTCATTAGCTTCCCCCCCAGCAAGTTAGACACACACATAATGCACCCACACATCACCAAACAACTTCCACGCAACTCACAGGGTTTTTTTGCTAAAGGAAGAAAAGAAGGAAAAAGAAGCAATTGTATGTTTTACTACTTTAAATACTCATGAGACATGTTGCTACAAGAACTCTCCTGATGATCCCTCAAGGCAGTAAGAAAAAGGAGACAATAACATTTTTTTCTCTATTTGAAAAGAAATATAGAAATTTTTTTCATTAATTCCTAGAACACTGTAAGTCAGAGTAGAGACTACATCCCTGCCTCCCACATGCAATCAGACACAGGAACAATACACTTCATTTAATTGCAGGAGGGGGTATGAATGTGAAGAGATAAAGCTATCTGTCACATTGCAATCCAAATTAATGCAGCCCCTGCAAGCTTTTCTGTCCTGTTATTCCAAAGCTAAAGACCATTTTAAAAGGTCCAGTGATGCCCAGTGACAGGGTCAGAGGCAATGGGGGCTAAATGAAAACACAGGCAGTTCCCTCTGAACATCAGGAAATGTGTTTTTGTTGAGGGTGCCTGAGCATTTGCACAGGTTGTCCAGGGCAGGTGTGGAGTCTCCATCCTTGGAGACACCCAAAAGCCATCTGGACAGGGTCCTGGACAAGCAGCTCTAGGTGGCCCTGCTTGAGCAGGGGGGTGAACCAGGTGACTTCCACCCAACCTCAGCCACTCTGTGAACTCTTGGTCACATTTCTTAACTTTGTCTGTAGCAGTCTCTGTCTAGAACATCAATCCTTCATGCATAATGATTAATAAAATAGCACTCATTCCTGAGGGATGAGAGGGATTACCAAAGCATTCTGCTAATCTCCTCCAGGAAGAACTCAGGAAATGTTTTATCTCCTCAAATCACATATAATTGAAGCAATAGAAAAATTCAACAAGCTATCAAAATTTTCCTTGGTGAAAATCAGTTTACTTTTCACTCACCTTTCCTTTTATCCTTGATGAGAGAGAGGCTTTAGTAATCAACATTTTGCTGAGACAGGTTTTTTTATCCTTCATACATTCATTCAGTATTTCTGATCAAGAGCAAAATAACCAAAAACAAGCTAAAATTGTGGCTGCAGTGTGACCACTTCCCCATCCCTGGAGGTTTTCAAAGCCAGGCTGGATGGGGCACAGTGGAAGGTGTCCCTACCAGTGGCAAGGGGCTTGGGACTAGATGATCCTTAAGGTCTCTTCCAACCCAAACCATCCTATGATTCTGTGATTCTAAAAAGAAATGCATGAGTGATTTTGTGTGTGTATGTGTTGCAGGAAAAGTGTTTGTGTTGATATTTTCCAACGTGTGGGGGCTGATCGTTGTGCCCAAATAGAACATTTTTTCCTGGTATGTTTAGGTATGCAGTGCTGTATGCTTGGTGGGAAAACTCAAGAGCAAATAATCTGGGAGATTGCTGTGTGTATGTTCCCACATGTCTTCTGTGCTGCTCTGCTTGGAGGGCAAAGGACAAAAATAGGCTCCCATACTCATGTGTGTCTATAAAGTCTCCTAAGGACATTTGTGCGTAAAAAAGTTGCATCCTGGACCCATATAATAAACCAGTCATTCTTCAGAAATAACATCACCCTACAATGTGGGTAATTCTGGTTTTCATGTCTTATTGCTGAAGACACACCCCACTTGGGACTCCAGCAGCCAGAGCCAGGCTGGGTAGCTGTGCCTTTGAGAGGAGTAGGAGTGTTAGAGGGTGCAAAGTTAGATAAAGTTAGGAGTCTGGAAATGTGCAGTGCTAATTCTGCTCTGAGGCATCTCAAAATTCAGGGCAATGAGAAGAGGCAGAGAAAGGAGGCCAGTGGATTTCACAGAATCACAGAATATGCTGAGTTGGAAGGGATCATTGAGTCCAGCTCTGGCCTTGAAAAGAACCAACCCCAAGAGCCACACCACATGCCTGGGAGTATTGTCCAAACATTTCTTGAGCTTTGCCAGGCTTGTGACCACCAGTGTGGTTTAGAGGGCTGTTATAGCAGCTGTACATGGTAAGCAAGAAGGATGTTTTCCTCTTATAAGGGGCTGTATGGGGCTGAGCATCCAAATGCCAAACAACACGGACAGGCTGCTCATTTTGCACAGTATTGAGAGCTCTCACAAAGTTAGAGGGGACTTGCTCAGGGACAGAGTGCATTTTTCCTTTCCTTCCACCATCAGCACTAAGGTTTGTGTTACCCAGGTTATTTAGGTGCTTCATTACCATTCAAATAACAATTTAAAAAAAAAAGTCTCTAAGCATCCTGTCATCTCTCAGGACTGCATCTGGGAACAGTAAAAGGGCTGTCGCTCCGTTTCCCCCCTGCATGGCAGCTGGCAGAAGGGAGTGAGCAACACTCAGCCTCTTTCTGCCCTGTGCTGCCACCCTGGAGCAGATCCGAGCACACTCAGCTCACGTCTTGCCGAACAATCTGATCTTGCCGCGGAGGAGCGGGAAGGTGAGCGGGCCAGATGGTGCTTTTTGTGTGCCCTCCCTGCTGTGAGGAGCACTCACCTCGCTGTCCTGCCTGAGGCTGGAGTGGGGCGGGCAGGGCGCTCTGTGTGTCGCCCCCAGCTCCGGCTGCCCCGGTGTCCCCGGCTCCCGTCAGAGCCACGGGCTCTCTCCTCACCCTTCTGCCGTGCCCCCAGAGCCGCCTCTCGTCTCTCCGGCAGGCTCTGGGCGTGTGCCACGGTCAGGTACGAGCTGGGGTGGAAGCACAGCGCTCTCCATCTCCTCGGTGTCCCCGAGGCCGGGTGGCCGCGATGGGCGCGGGTCCTGCTGCGCTGCGCGGGTGTGCGAGCCCCGCCCTGAGAATGGGGGTCCTGGAGGAAATTACCGCCTCTCCCATCAACAGCGATGGAGACCGCGGCCGAGACAATTCCCTTTTTCCTTCAGCATCCCTCTCGGTGAGGATCGTGCCCACTTTATGGTTTTGAAGTGCCCAAGCCCACTGCAATTTCAGAGGGATACCACTGCAGCCCACCAGCGTTTTATCACCCCATTTGATCTGGGGCTTCGGGACTCATTCCTTTTTTCAGGTGATTACCCTCTCCATGGGCCCTTGAGGAGCAGCCCTGGCTCTGGGAGCACCACCACGGCTCTACGGAGGGAAAGAGGCTCCACCAAGCCACGGAAGGACTCCTCGGGGCATCTCCAAGAGCAAGAAGGGAGCCAGGAGAAGCGATGTGGAGTGGGAGCCGCTGCTCAGCTGGGGCTGCCAGACAGAAGGATGAGGAACAGGGGTCTGAAAAACAGCCCAGCCGCTCCACACCCAGACATACTGTGTCCACACCCAGTGTGCCCTGAAGGCCAGATGACCAGGGAGGGGCAGGAGGTGCTGCCTTGCACCTCATGCTGGGGAATCCAGGACACAATCCCTGCAGGACGGTCACACGTGGAATCACCAGGGGAAGATGCTGTAGTGCACACACAGTGGGCGGGCACGTGGTGTCTCGGAGATGTGTGAGTAATAGTGGTGGAGAAGCTGATCTGATGAGCAGCAGCAGACTTACTGTCAAATAAATTTAATTTAAAAGTTTTTTGCTATGTTCTGCATTCAAGCACTGGCCAATTTGATGGTTTCAGAAAGAATTTATAGCGTTTATGCTACTTACAGTGTTCTCCAGGTGCCCTAAATGCTCATTTTAATAAGAAACAGCCCTGACACTCATTCTGGTTGGCAACTATTAACAGCTTATAAAGTAGCCCGAGGGCTTTAGTTAGACCAACGTGCTCTGAAATCCCCTGTAAGGCTGAGGTTTGTGCTGCAAAGCTGCGGGAAGCAGAGGAGCATGGCTGCCTGCTGCATCACCTCTCCTCAGCATCTATCTCCCTCTTTTTTAAAAGTCTCAGAAAAGCTTAATTGCTTAATACCATGGGTTCTCTGTTTCTTTTTCCATTCAAACTCCAGATATTGAGTAACCCCTTGGGCCAGCAAGTGTGCTTGCACTTTGCATCTGCTGTCTGTTTAATATTCACCCCAGCACCGT
The DNA here is from genome assembly GCA_910950805.1 of Acrocephalus scirpaceus scirpaceus. Classification (NCBI taxonomy): domain Eukaryota; kingdom Metazoa; phylum Chordata; class Aves; order Passeriformes; family Sylviidae; genus Acrocephalus; species Acrocephalus scirpaceus. The sequence continues at coordinate 145,926,659 of OU383773.1, forward strand.
GACAGGCAGGTGGAAGGTCCAAGACGCGCGGCAGGAGCATCCTGCCTTAATGCACCTGGAAACTTTGGCATCAGGTGAGCAGCTGAGCAGAGAAAAAAACATCACAGAACTGCAGCTCCCAGGCAATTGTGAGAGAGGCTCCATATGCTCCGGTGCCCACCGAAAGAGCCATTTGGCAAGGCATCAAAATTATTCCTCCCCCCTCCTCAAAGGCAGGTCTGCACTCAAACTGTGAAAATACGTGACCACAGGCTCTGCTTTTCCCCTCTAAAGCCTGCCTGACAGCAGCACAAGTAGCTTGTGGGGCTCTTAGCAGTTAGGATATCAGGCTCTTAGCAGATCTAGAAGGTGATCACATTCATTTTCGCCACGGTCTATGTGACACAGGGTCTTTGGGGTTGGAAACAGCCCTGTTTGGTCCAGCTGTGCCATGCCAGGGAGATGTTGCAGAGGCAGAACCCTGACCAATGTGTGAGCGGCTTCCTGATAGCCAGAGCTCCAGAACAGCACCACAGGGGAGCAGCAAAAAGGTGGGACATGTGATATAGACCTTAGCAAGGTGAACCTGACCGGGCATGGTTTAAGCTTTGAGACTGCCCAGTCAGGTGTCTTGTGAAGAACCAGGTGATCCAAATATTGAATCAGGCAAGAAAAAGCAAATCTTGGGGTTTTGTGGCACCTCAGCTATTGGTTTGGTATCTTGAGTCCAGAGACAAGGAGGTTTTCTTCACCAACAGAGATGCTGATTTTGAAAGGCTGCCCTCCTCTGTACCAGCAATTGAGGCTGGTGGGACCTCTGCTTAACCACAATTTGGGGATGAAAAAGCACAAGGAAGAACCACTGACCTCAGGCTGCAGCCCTGAACTGATGAAAAATGCAATATTTCAGTCAAACACTCGCATAGACTCAGGACCAGGTGAGCAGCAGCCCTCTGCAGCTACCAGTGGGAAGGGATTCAACTGGGCAGAGTGATCATCTCAGCCATCTGGACTTTGTGTCCTCTCCCAGGAGGGCAGTCGGGGCTGGGGAACTTTCTTCCCTGCAATTAGAGCTGCAGTGGAAGGTTTTTTACCCCTCTCTTTCTCCTTCCTGCAGAGATGACCAGATCCATGGTAGTGGCTGCCTGGCCATGTTTGGTCTCACAATAAGTAGGTCAGGGACTAGAAGCAGGATTAGGAACTGTTTTCTTGGCAATGGCTCCAGCTCCAAGGAGAGCTCATTTTATCTTTCCCCATCCTTGTTCCTATCAGAGAGCATGGGTGGGGCAGTGTGAGCTCCAAGGATGATCCCTGGAGCTGCACCCAGCCCTGTTTGGTCCCATCCACCAGCAGCAGTGGGGCTTCAGCATTGCAGAAGCTGCTGTTCCTGCTGCTGAAATGGACACAGAATAACAACAATCCAGGGAATCCAGGGAAAGGGCCCATCTGCCTTGCTTTTGAGGATGATTAGGGACAATATTTGACTTGGCTAGCATGGGAAATGACACAGAATGGCAATGCTGAGGCTGACTGCCTGGCAGTGGTGAGGAGGAGGGAGGAGCAAAAAGACAAGGAACTGAAATTGCAGCCTCTCCTCCAGTACCAGAATAAAACCCACAGCTAGACAGAACCCATGCATGTTCAAGAAATAAGCCTGCTTGTTCCTGAAATGCTGAAAAGTCCTGTATGTTCAGCTCCTGATGTGTCCCATCACAGCCTTGTCTCTCCTTCTGGAAGCAGGGCCCCACCCCGCTGCTCCTGGCCACGTGCCTTTCCCTCACGCCAGGTTGAAATGCTCCAGTTTTTATCCTCACTTCTCTGTAGAAGTGACCTTATTTTCTGTGTTTACACCTTTCCCAGTCCATAAGTCATTAGCAAATATTGGACAGTTTGAACCTCATATTGGTTTCTTCTTCAATTTTTAATGGAGGCATTGAATGTTGTCAAGTCAGATTCATTATTGAGTGAATACTTTATATCACCATCAGCAATGAACCATGTACTGCAATCAAAGACACCAATGTGATTTATTTTAATTATATTTATTTCCTGTAATTTTTTATTCACCGAGTCCTTTATCAGCTCTTCACTTTTTTTTGCCAAGGATCAATTTCAGGCTGTAAATCAGTAACAGCATTTGTCTTAGAAATACTTGGCTCTCCAAATTTCCCTTTTTAAAATACTGGCACAGCTCCAGCTCCCTTCCAGTCTTCCTCAGCACCTCAATAATAAATAATAAGGATTTAAAGATCTCTTTGGCCATGTCTTAAACTCGATTAAATGCTGGAAATGTCGTGATTTTCATGCCAGGCTGTATTGTAGTGGGGATGCTAATTTTGTCATGGATGTTTCACCTCACTGTTCTTACATGGAGCATTCATGGTGCCTGTATCATGTTCACCATGACTTTGCTGCAGTACCAGTGATGGTAAAATAAAAGGTCCAAGAATAAAACACAATGAACAAAGCAGCTCAAACCACTGCCTTGCAAAAATCACTTTGACATTTTGTCAGTTGCACCTCACCACTGTGATCGCTGGAAGGAATAGTCATTAATTATTTTTGTCAGGTGAAATTTCTTTAATTACCTGCAACTTTACTTCCAAGAAACTCCCACTTTCAGCTGCTGCTGACAGTCCAAAGGACACATCTCCTAGCAGTAATTTTTATGAAAAGCTCCAGAAAATTACCAGGGGATGAAGTTATGTGTGGCTCACCTCTGGCTGCATAGGGCCAGTGCATGTCCTGGGGTCACCTGTCTGGCCTGCCTGCGATGAGAAGAGAGCCCAACAGGCTAGGGGTGCAGGAGGAAGGTGGTTAGCCAACCTGTCATGTAATCCACAGGCATTCTTCAATGACCTTTTCTTTCTTCCCTAAAAAGTATAAGAAACCCAGAGCAGACTGCCTAGAGAGCTGCTGCTCCTTGAACCTTGACAGCACGCGCTCAGCATCGCGAGGAGACGCTCAGCAGCAGCTGGAATTCAGCACACGCTGCCCTCGCTACCCAGCTCCCATACAGATGTTCATTGGACTGTCAGGGCACTGAAAGGCAACTAAATTAATTGTAAGTGGGAGCAGGTTAGTTAAATCTATTCTGGAAGCATTATATAGCCATTAAATAGCACACAAAGCTCAATAATAATGGGTAATAACGTTCTTCCTAGGAATTAAATAGAAGCTCAATTTATAACGCTGCTCGGCATTCAAACCGGAGTGTTCCACCTTCCTGGTACATGATAAACATTTAGTAATTAATCCTCACAAAGCCTCGGTGAGGCAGATCTCTTCACACCACTGATTCTGTGTATAAATGGGAACAAGAAGGTACAAGATGCCTCCTTTGAAGCTGTGGTTGCCTATGTCTCCAAACATGATTTGCATCTCTGGGAGCCCACTCAGCATCTGTGTTTCAATAATGAGAGGTTTGTAAAAAGCCTGGGAGCCTGGATCAGATGCCCAGGTCTCTTTGTGCCACTTTCCTGTGCTGAGATCACTGTGGCACATTTCAGTATGATTCTGCAGTGCAATCTCAAGAATAATGACATTTTCCCTGCCTGGTCATATTGCATTGCAGGAATGATCTTCAGAAGAAAAGCCCACAGTGTTGGGTCTCAAGTATGAGCTGCAGGAATTGGCCAATACAAAAACTGTTAATTTTGTCAAGATTTAAAAGAACAAATGTTACGACCAACTGGAAGCTGGGTTTTTTTGCAGAAAATGATTGTATCAGATGTGGCCTGTCAAATAAATATGAGTGTAATTTACACCAGGATGGTGGAATACTCATGCCTAAGGGCAAATTAGAATCATCTAGTGTCATTTTAAAATTATGTCCTGTCTCCCTGTCACTGTTTAAGGCACGGCATGAATAAACAGAGGGTGTAATGAAAGGGAGCTTCACCTCAGCACCAAACTGCAACAAAAGTAGGGAATTTCCCACTGATTTCAGTTTAATTTTGTCTGCTTGCAGTGGACATTAATTTGAGCTGATTTGGAGCTGATTCCACAGCCTGCACAACAACTCCACACAACAGAGACAAGAGAATCTGCAATACTTATCAAAGAGCAAATAAAAATGGTATGGACACAGCTGGGACTGACATGGGGTTGTGCAGACATGGTATTAGGTGTGAAAATGGGAAACTAAGGTCCAACTTCCCAGGTGATCTATGCTTTAAAGTGTTTAAAGTGTTACTTTGTGGGCCTAAGAAGTAGTCTCCTACTTTCAGGCTCTACCAAGCTTAGCTGAAGTTCTGGCTTGAAGAAGAAAGCATTTTTTCCAAGTAATTTTTGGCTGAACAACTCTTGGCACAACAAAAGCTGCAATTCCCAAATGGAACAACCCAGCATCAGTGATGGACTGTCCAGAGAAAGCAGCACAGCCTTTATACACTCAGTAAAAAAAAGCAGCTTGAGAGTTTATTACAATTTTTGATACATCAGAGACGTCACTAATATTATTTTAAAATATGTAACAAAGACAGAAAATGCTCTTTACTAGTTGTAAAGATTGGCCCTCGGTTAGGGAGCAGGTCAGAGCCTCTTTCACGGGAATTAGAAAATTACTCCCATCCCACCCATCTTCTCCTTGAATTAATTAACATTAAAGCTATGCTTTTACAAGACAAGACATGCCACATAAAAATCTGGTTCGTTTGAAATCACTGAAAAAATTGTCCATTACTTTCAATGAGGGCAGAGTTTTACCCAATATTTCTAACAGACTTTTACAAGATAGTGTTAAGGAAGATCTCAAGGGCTATCCCATAAAAGGCAGGATCAACTATGTCCATGTCAGTGCTGATGGATGTTTGTCTAACTGGTCCTGAAAGGGCTGCAACACTTTAATAGAACCTTGACTTCTCCTTCCATTTTCACCTGTCCAGGGACAGCAAAAGAAACAGGACTTTTATTGCCAACTCTGCCAGGATTTTTGACTGGTTTAAAGGACCAGTGACAATATTAACATCTGATGTCTCACGATCTACTACAGATAGAAATTAATACTACCCAATCCCAGGGAGCTTTACCATCATTTATTGACATCTTTCTCTTCTATCTCTTCTTGAGATATCTGACATGAAATCAGGTTGTTCTGAGTTCCATCTTGTATTTTTTACACTGTTTTAGTTGTGGTCTGATTTCAGTGGCTGCCCCAGAACCAAGTTAAAACTAATGCTTTCCTTTATCTGCAGGCCCATCAGTCTTTCAGCAGCAGAATATAAAGTGTGTAACTCTAATTCTAGGAGTGAAATACCAACTATTATAATTAAGTTGGCAATACAATAGTTGGCCAACTAATATAATTAAGTTGGAAAGTCAGGGAGGCAACAGGGCAGTAACAACCATGCAGGACGAAGCCTTAGAGGGGAAGGAGAAGGACAGGTGGGCAAAAAAAGAAATATTCAAGTCTGGTCCTTGCAGAACAGAAGCTCTGTGGTTTGATTATGCTTCCAGAAAGAAATATCACCTGTCATTAAGTGCCCTTTGCCTGCAACCCAGTGCTCATGGAAGCAAAATGGGGTTTTTGCTTCAGTTTCAAGTTCTGGATTGCACTCAAATAGTAAAACACAGCTCCTCGTTGAAAGGTAACTCGAAATACACCCCTTGCATCCCCTGAAACTACAGGAAATCTTCCCACAGCTGCTCAAAACATATTTATGTTTTAAAATGGGAAACAACAGGCACGAAGATTAGCATTTACAGCTGGTATTTCTGAACATAAAGGTCTGAGGCAGATGCTCACACGTAGCAGTTGGGGAATGAGAGGTGAGTTTCCCATGCATTCTCTCTCATTCCAGGGTGCACCATGCATTAAGCTTTCACCTAAGTTTTCTTATTAAAAATAACAAAACTGCTACAAAAAATCTGAAAGCAAACATATACAATTTGCTGTTCCCAAAGTATGTGAGGAAAAGTTTGATACTTGCAGTCTGCACTTAACCCTTACCAAGAGTTTTATTCCCCAAAAAACAAACACTTTGCAGTCTTTACCATTGAATGACAAGACAAACCATGTTCTCAGCCAAGCCATTAATTATGTACTCTCATAAGTAATCACAAAACTTCCTGATGCTATAGGGTCCCAGCTTTGCACATGGGACAAAGCTGGTTAATGCTGGGAGATACCAGCAATGGCCAAACCAACCTTTCTTTGCAGTGGACTCCTCTGCACCTTTGGTGCCACCAAACAGAGCAGCGTCACTGGGGAGGCAGGAGGAACACAGCAGGGCACTGGAGTGAGGATGCCAGGCTGCTGATAGGAGAAGCCCTTACATGCTACTTGCAGGAAAAATAGCAGCTAAGGGGCTGGGATGGAGAGGCTGCCTAGGGACTGGGATTGTTTTTGGGACATATGACCCATGGCAATGCATTTTGAGCATCACCTCAGCATCTGTGGCTTTGAACTTCCTCAGGAATTTGGTCAGAATCATTGACACTCAAAATCAGCTTCCTGGGGCAGCAGGAAAGCTTTTTCTGCTCACTGCTGCCTAAAGAATAGGTTCCTGAAGGCATTGTTGTAGTTTTTGTTGAAAGCAGTGTAGATAAGTGGATTAAAAAAGGAATTTGAGTAGCCCAGCCATAGAAAAATGCTCTTCCAAATGGGTGGGATGTCACATGAGCAGAGTGGGTTGATGAGCTCTGTGATGAAGAAGGGGATCCAGCAGAGCACAAAGACCCCGATAAGGATGCCCACCATGAGGGCAGCTTTCTTTTCCTTCTGCTCTCTCCACGTGTCTCCATCCGTCTGGAACGTAACAGTGGCGTGACGGACAGTGAAGACCATCTGTGGCTGCTGGGCAGCTTCCTTTACCTGCCAAACACAAACACAAGTTGCACCATATGTACCCCAGTCAGGTGGTCCCACACAGCAGGTACAGAACCCAACAATGACAGAAAGGGCCAAGGTTCCAGGGGAAACACAGGCCATCCATGTCACACTCTGACTGAGGGGAGGGTGGCTGCATGACCTCCTCTGGGTGATGGAGACTATTTTAAGTGAGATTAGAAACTAGAGAGAGTACTGAGGGAACATGGGGTTGCTCGCACAGCAGCACAGTAAGATTACTTCCCCACTTACAATCTGATCAGCAGAACAGGCACACACCCACATGCCGTGCACAGAAGTCTGCTTACTTCCTCTAAACCCATTGAGTTGAGGAGTCCTTGGTAGGAGAGGGAAGAAAATTAGCACACATTTGCTTCCTCCCTGCAAGAAGTCTTTACAGTGCAGAGTCACTGTGCCTGGGATGAACTGACACGATGCAGTCACAGTTAGGAAAGATTTCCAAGGACATTCTGCACATGTGTTTTCTGTCTGGGTAAATTCACAATGTCCCCACAGTGACACAAAGCCACAGCTGGTTGCCAGGGTATCATCCCCAGCAGACACAGCAGCCCATCCATCCACTGTCCCCTTGCCTCCCCGACGGAGGGACGGTGACCCCTTATTCATGCCAGCGAGCACTGATTCAGCATTCCATGGGGGGACATCCGTGAGTCACTGCTCGCCCACGTGGAGCTCAGGCTCTCAAAATGTCCCAAAGTTTCTTTAGCTACACCTTGAGTGTAGCTCACAGTGGGGAGCTTGGGAAGGAGTTTTGTTTGGGGTTTGTAATCTTTGCAGCCAGCCTTCCCTTGGAAGCCTCCAGGATCCACACAGGGCTTTGGTGGATTGCTGTTCACTTGCACACTTTTGGTTTAAGTTTTCCCCACTTCTACAAAGGCTTGCCTGCTGCCAGTGCTTGACCCGAGCAAAACAAAACCAAGCTGACCTACCTCCAGTGCTTCTGGTGTAATGGGGGTGATGGAGTTGCTCTTGCGAGATCCGATTCGAAACTTGGCAGCCTTGTAGATCTTCCAGTACACAAAGAGCACCACACAGAGGGGCAAGTAGAAGGCCCCAAAGGTGGAGAAGATGGTGTAGGAAGGCTCCTGGCTGACTTGGCACTCTTCACTGTCCTCGGAGTAAGTCTCTCCCCAGCCAAAGAGCAGTGGGGCCAGAGAGATAAAGGCGGAGAGTGCCCAGGTGAGAGCAATCATGATGTTGGAGATGCGGCGCCGGGTGCGGAGCGTGTACTCCAGGTGGCGGGTGATGGACCAGTAGCGGTCGAGGGCAATGGCCGTGACATTCCAGATGCTGGCAGTGCAGCACAGCACATCGAAGGAGATCCACACCTGGCAGAGCGACCGGCCCAGCCGCCACCGCCGCCCGGACAACTCGTGCACCAAGCTGAGGGGCATGACGAGGGCTGCCACCATCACGTCAGAGACGGCCATGGAGGCCACCAGGTTGTGCGGCACCCGGTGGAAACTGCGCACGCGGAGGATGGTGGCCAGGACCAGCCCGTTCCAGAGGAACGTGGCCACCACCAGCATGGCCAACAGGGAGAGGACCAACACGCTGAAGACGGAGAGAGGGGCCTGGTCGCCCTCGGGGCCGGCGGAGGACCCGCTCCTGTTGCCGCTGTCCGGCGTCGTATCGGCGAGGCAGCTGAGGTTGAGCGGGCGCTCCATGCCGGGGCTGCGGGGCGCCGGGCTGCTCCGGGCTGCTGCGGGCTCGGCGGCGGCGGGAGGCGCTGCGCTGCCCGCGCCGGGAACGGGGGGAAGCGCCGCCCTACCGCGGGCGCGGGGGGTCCCCGGCCGCCCCGAGCGTCGCCGGGCGCGGGGGCTCCCGGCTAGCGGCCTCAGGGGGCTTCATCCCCGGCGGGAAGAGCCCTGCGTCAGCCGCGGCTGACGGCAGCCCCCGGCCCGCCCCGGCGGCGAGAGGCGGCGGCTCCGCGGGCGCGGGGGATGCGCGGCTGGAGCGGGGCGGCTGCGGGGCGGCGCGGAGCGGCTGGAGCGGGGCGGCGCTGGCGGCGGCGGAGCGGCTGGAGCGGGGCGGAGGAGCGGCGGCCCCTGCGGAGGAGCCGCGGCGCGGGCTGGCGGGGCCGGGGCGGGCAGGTGAGTCCCCTCCGTGCGCGGGTGCGGGGCGGGCAGCCCCGGCGGGAGCGGCCGCGGAGGGAGAGGTGCTGCTTAGTCATGTCCGTGCGCGGGTCGGAACTGGCGCCGGGCCGAGCGGGAGGGCAGAGCCGCCGGTCCCTGCCCCGGCCGGCTGTCCCTGCCCGGTACGTGCCGCCCCTGCCCGTCCCCAGCCCCTACCCCAGCCCGCTGCCCGCTGTCCTTGCCCTGCCCGCTGCCCATCCCCTGCCCGCCCGCTCCCCGATGCCCGCACCGTGCGGGAATCAGCCCCGGCTTTGTCTCGGGGCGGCTTCGCCCCCTCGGGGCGTTTTCGGTGCCAGCCGCAGAAAGTTAGCATCCCTGTGAAATTGTCCCCGGGCTCCTCTAAAAATGTGTTAGTGAGGCGCCACGGGAATTTCCTTGCTCCCAGACAGGCTACAGTCTGCACCCAGGAAACCTGTTAGTAACCCTGGCTATTCTGTGTGTAGGGGCGACGTGGCCGGGGATTATTTCTTAGAGAACTTCTGTGCTGGCATTTCCTAACTTGTTAGCAATTGTCGGGCCTTTTATTAGAAATAATCATTCACTTGACTGCTCTTATTAATTGTCTATTTAATAACATTAGCCATTAATGAAATGCGTGAGCATTTTCCCAGGTTTCGAGCACACTAATTGGGATGAGCAGTGGGATTCTGGGCTTCATAGCAGAAGCTAACCCCACGGAGCAGGATTCCCTGTGCCCCAGCTCCATGCAGGGATGCCAGCCAGCTCCAGCCCACAAGCCTTGGACGGCATCCAGGCAGGGCTATGCTGGTACTGGCACTCGGGTTCTCCAGACAGTCCTGGGATGATAACAGGTCCAAAGAGCTTTTGGGTCAGACACGTGAGGTGAGGAGCTGGCAGGCACTAACGTGGGGCTCACAGTTTGCATCTCCTGGGGGAGAAGGAAGGAAGGGCATCTGTGTTTAGATCAGGTGACAATGACATTTGCTGGTTTGTAGTTTGAGATAGTTGGGGAGAAAACACAGAGATGTTCAGGGAGTACCCCATGCACTCCATGCTCGTGGTATACGGAGGGTAAAGCCAAACTGGTGCTTCCTCCTGCCTCTCCTGAATCTCTCTGGAATTTTTAATGAAAACAGCAACTAACAATAACAAAGGGTAATGAACAAGATGTTTTCCACCGCTGCTGCTTGTTCCTCCGTGCTACCAATGGAAATGCAAAGTAGCATATCCAAAACAGGTCCAGGACCTTGTTTTGGTGGGACGGGATCTTCCCCATATGAATTCATTCAGTGCTGTGCTACTCATTCTCAGAACCAGGGATCCTATTGTAGTACTGGAGCAAATGTAGTCTTAGAGACTATATCATCCTTTTGGAAATAAACTGCCATCTTTTGGGGGGAGAAATTATTATTTTATCTTTTATATACAAGAGTACTGACAATTTTGGAATGAGTAGGGTTTTTACTTACAACTCAAAGGACAAATGGAGTTTACAGCCTTTCATAAAGCCTCTTGATTTAAAATTCCTGGTTTGTAACGTGCAAAACATCCTTGAGTGTCATTATATTGATCAAAACACTTAGCAGCTCCAAGGCTGAGAGCTTTTTGTTGCGTGGGCTCTTCCTAGAAAAACCTATGACCCAGAATTAATAGAATCAACCACAAATTATAAAAGATGTGCTCCTGAAAGTAGATTATTATTTTTTTGTTTCAGGAACAAATAGAAAAAAGTTACATTTAAAGGGAAATGAAAATAAAATATATTAAATCTAAAGAAGGAAAACTAGGTTATGTTCTCATGAAAAATCATTAATACTTTCATTATCTTACTTACTTGACTTTAAAAAATATATATTGGCAGATGCTGGAGGTGAATGGGTCAGTAGAGAAGTAAAGGGAAATAGAGAATGTAGACAAATATATATATATGTGTGTGTATATATGTATATCTATATATATGTATGTATATGGAAATGCAAAGGTCTGCACCTGTGATGGAATAGATCTGTACAAGAGTACAGGTTGGGAATTGACTGGGCAGACAGCCTTATTGAGAGGAGGACCCGATGAGTCTCTTGGACACATCCTGGAGCAGGAGCATCCTGGCCTATACAAGCAAGATTGTGTCCATAAGGTTTGGGGATCCAACAAACCTTGGGATTTTATGTCCAATTTGGGGTTCCTCACCAGGGGAAGTCCAGTCAAAGGTAATCAAGATGATGAGCAGACTCACACATGATGCGTAAAGACTGGAGGAACTGAGTTTATCACTCCTGAACAGAGTAGTTTAAGGGGAAAATCTTACTGCTGTCTCCAGTTACCTCAGGGGTGGGCATAGAAAGGGTAAAAGCAAACTCTCCTTTGAGGTGCACAGTGATCAGATGGGATGCAACGAGCAAGAGTCACAACATCAGGTGCTGACTGGGGCAGTTGGTTGATGAGGAGCTCAACATGAGCTGTCAATGTGCACTGACAGCCCAGAACACCACCCATGTCCTGGGCTGCACCACAAGCAGCGTGAGCAGCAGCTGGAGTGAGGGAGTTCTGCCCCTCTGCTCCAGTTGTGTGGGACCCCCACCTGCAGTGCTGCATCCAGCTCTGGGGGCCCCAACATAAGAAGGACATGGAGCTGTTGGAGGAGTCCAGAGGAGGGTCATGAAGATCATCCAGGCACTGGAGCACCTCTGCTATGAGGACAGGATGAGAGAGTCAGGGTTGTTCAGCCTAGAGAAGAGAAAGCTCTGGGGAGACCATATAGCACCTTGCAGTACCTAAAGGGGCTACAAGAGAGCTGGAGAAAGACTTTTTAAAGGACATGGAATGATAGAACAAGAGGTAAGAGAATTAGGATGATGGAGAGTAGGTTTAGATTGGATTAGACTAGTATTAAATTGAAAGAAATTCTTTTCTGTGATGATGGTGAGACAGTGGAACAGGTTGCTCAGAGAAGTTGTGGATGCCCCATCCTGAAAGGTTGGATGGGGCTCTGGTCTAGTGGAAAGTGTCCCTGCCCATGGCAGAGTGTTGGAACTAGATGAAGTCTCAGGTTCCTTTCTGCCTAAACCATTCTATGATTCTACATTCCAATTAGAAATTAAGAAATAAATATTCACCTGAAGAGTGGTCTGAAATCAGTTAAAGTGGCTGTAAAATCTCCATCCTTAGTGATGTCCAATATTGAGCTGGACATCACTGTGAATGACCTACTCTGACTTTGAAGTTATCCCCTCTTCAATGGGGTTAGACCAGGTGATCTCCAGAAGTTTCTTCCAACCTGCATCATTCCACAATTCTGATTCTGCATTCTTTAGGTGCGTTGGCTGAATGCACCAGATTCTGGAGGTGACTAAATATTGTTATTTTTAAGGACAAAATGCTGTTTACTTTACACAGATTAGTAAGAACATTAATTTTCTCATAACTGTTGTTATTTAGCGAGCTAAAATGGACTTAAGTGAGTGGATAAAACAACTAAAATGGACTTTAGTGAGTGGATAATGTTTGTGGAATGATCACAGCTGTGAAAGTCTCTGAGGAAAAGATCTATGTTACAAGGTCAGGATTATCTCACATCTTCGCTGATGGAGCCAGAGGAATTAGAAATGACAGGACTTCCCTGGGTTTAGCAGCATCCCCTCCAGTAAAGACATTGAATAATGCTTGCTACTAAATGCCATTTACTGGAGGTACCTTCCAATTCAAAATATGTATCTGATGGTTGGAGGTTAGAAGGGAATTCACAATGTAATCAGTACCACTGCCTAAATGCACATCCAGGTATTATCTACTCCTGGGAAAAGGGTGAATGGATTTATATTGTTAATCTCTATGGAGATCTTTTGAACCTCTGCCCTTATAACTGGCAGAAAAGGGAGAGGAGAAGGCTCAGGAGGAGTTTTTGCTGGGCATGCTCAATGAGTCAATGAGAATTTCAGTCTCCAGGGTAGGTGGAGCTGCTAGGTTATACAAGGATTAAAGGAACACATATTCTCACTGTGTATATACACCACTACTGAGAGCTGTGCTCAGTTGCCAGCCAGACTGCTCAGTAAGTGTGCATCCTGTCACAGCAATTTCTAAACCTCAGGTATTCATCACTTGAATTTCATTTAACTTTCAAGCAGCCTCAGTCCAACTTCACACCACATCCAGCCATGCTTTTTGAACACACTTGCAGACCACCCACTCCTCTCCTATTGCAAAATGGTCAAACATGACCACAGTGAAAATGCACACACTGTGAGGTTGTTCTCATACCCTCAGAGCCCATCCTCATTTCTGATGTCATTCTAGTCTTCTGAAACCAAGGTCATAGAATCATAGAATAGTTTGGGTGGAAGGGACATTAAAGGTCATCTAGTTCCAACCAAGGCAACCAAGGTTCAAAGCATCAAAGCTCAGGCTACAAGCTTGTATCATGATGCTTCATAGCTCATGTAAGCATTTCCACAGCCAATCAGCTGGCTGCTCTGGGTAGCTCTCTCTCAGGTTTCTGGTTAATGATCACATATTTACTGGAGCTTGGACTTGAGGTTTTCTCACATGCCAGCCAAGGGCCACAGTCAGCTTTTTTGGAGTCAGCCTTTCTCTCCCAGTAACATGTAATTACCTACTTCAAAGTGGAACAATTCTCTGACTGAGAAGCAGAGATTAATCCTGCTGTGTGTTACTAGGAGACTCAGTAGGATTGTGGGAGTACCTTGGAGCAAGAACAAGGGGGACCTGAGTGCCCCACACCCGCACAGTGTCCCACTGAGTGACCTGTTTACCAAATTGGCTTCTCTTGGTTTGGATGCTTATGAAGAACTTTGAAAAGTCTTGGGAAAGAAATTAAAATGAGTTGAAATCATGTTGCCTTTTATTTATATGACTGGAAAACTATTCGTCAGGCAGGTCTAATCTAGTTTAGGGCATACAAGATTTTCTTAAGGAAGCCACCAGCTGAATGACTGTCATCCCATGAAGCCACTTGCTCCCCACCCAAGTAGGGGGGAGAACTGGGGAAAAAAAGTGGTCCTCATGGATCTAAATAAGAACATTTTAATAACTGAAAAAATAATAATATTGATACTATTGCTGGTATGAATGAAAAAAGAGGAAGAGGGAAATGAATCCAAGAGACACACGGGATGCACAACACAATTGCTCAATACCTGCTGATGGATGCCCAGCCCATCCCTGAGCAGCAATCAGTGCTCTCAGGTGAGTCCCTCCAGTTTATATACTGGGTACGATATTCTGTGGTGGGCAATACCCCTCTGGCCAGTTGGGGTCAGCTGTCCTGGCCGTGCTCCCTCCCAGCTCCTTGTGCACACGTTTAATGGCAGAGCACTGGAAGCTGAAAAGTCCTTGACTTAAAGTAAGCACTGCTTAGCAACAACTAAAACATCTGTTACCAACATTATTCTCATCCTAAATTCAAAACACAGCCCTGTACCAGCTACTAAAAAGAACATTACCGTGTCGAGTCAAAACCAGGACAAGGATTTCAGTGACATAACTAAGGTGTTGTTTAATTCTGCAACAGGAACAAAGCAGAACAAGAATAAAAGCTGCTCAACAGAGCAGCCTCTTGCCTTGCCTAGAGCATGGTCCTCTGTTATGTAAAGTCAGTGGTGTCTCAGTGCTTGTGTCTTTTGAATGTGGCCACAATTCCTTTGGCCAAAAGGCAGGATGGACTCTGGTACCTTGCACTGCTTTGTATGTCTCAGTAAATGTACTGCCAGGAGTGCTTATCTGTCTTCTGCCCAACATGAATTAACTCCTGCTGGAATTAAACCCTTTGTTCTTGCATAGTGAAAAACATGGTCATGGTCAGAGGGCCAGCTGGAACGTAACTTAATAAGTCTGAGGGCAACTCCCACATCATTCACTGCTGCAGTTAAAGTTCCATTCTGGGTAAAGAAATTAAATGTAAATAATTTTATCTCTTCTTTCATACCTTAAGGGGCAACATTAATCATCTGTGTAATTTCAGGGGAGTCAGCAGAGTTATGCTAGGCATCATATTGGCTTTTAGTCAAAGGTGCTCTGCAGTGAGCAGTTATGACAGTAATGCAATAACTTAGAGCCTGCCTCAGGGGGTCCTGCCCTCATACAGCATCTGCAGTTTTCATTTATTACTCTGGTGGTACCAAATACTTCACACATACATACACCAGCACCTGTGATCTCTGTTACCCGTGGTCAGTCCCTGAGAAGTCTCTCTCTTGACTCTGGTGGACTTGGTGTCTACAGGTGGCTTACAAACCACAACCGAAAATTATCCATATTTCTGATTAAAAAAAAGGTTTAAAAATACTAAAATATATTGTGCTTCTGGGAATACAGGGTATCCTGCAGTTCTGTGAATCATCTAGAATAGCAGGGCCATAGAAAAATAAGAAACTCTGCGTGGGAAGACTAGGTAAATCTAAGTTAATACATGAGCTTTGGCAATCAAAGCTGTCAATGCAAGCTGTCAGGACTCTGCCAGGGAAGCAGATGGCACGATGACAGCAAATGGATGGGTCTCTAAGACTCAATTACCATTTCAGTTCAGACTCTTTTTCCCTATGCCAAGTTGTGGAAGAAGTTTGTTTATCTTGAGCTTTATGCATTGCGACAGATAATTTGCATAGGTGTGAAGCTATAGGGAAGGCTGTTACAGTGTGAGGCTGAACGTGAGTTTTTCTGTTGTGTGGTGTTTTCCAGGTTACCTTTCTGCTGCCGTGCAGGTGGCAGGTTCCAGAGCCTTTATTTATATAAATCCATCCGTAGTCTGGAAATGTTCTTTCGAGACAAAACAAGAGGATTCATTCCTGTAAGCTAAGAGGCAAAACATTTTAGGATCCGTTTACCACATTAAGAACAGAAATCACTCTCAACTGCTTTCTGAGCTAGTTCTTCAGTTTTTTTCATATACCTACTTACATTCCCTTTGACTCCTTGTCAGTGTGTTTCCATGTCTATGTCAGTGAGTTTCCATGGGCAATCCACTTCCATTGGCTGGAGTACTTTATTCCTAAACCTCTTCCCACTTTAACATTCAGGACTAGTTTTGTTATTATAGCCAGTTGGTAATAGGTGCAAAAATTAAACCACATATGCCATCCTCAAGGGATGTCTTTTCTCTTCTTCCACTCCAACAGCCTGATTTCCTTACAGGCCTTTGGTTGCTGCCCTCTTCCCTGGAGATCTCTGAGCAAGCACAGCCACATCCTTACCTGCTGAAGGAAGCACTGGCATAGTTGTACAGCTTTCTCAGCTAGGGTCCCATCTGAGTGTCTCAGATTCATATTCACATTTTGCTTCCTTCCAGCTGTGGAATATTTTCTTCCCTCTGATTATTCAGTGTAGCTGGATGTTTCCCTGCCCCCGCCTGCCCAGGTCATGCAGGTCAACAGAACGGATCTTAATTAAAGTAAGATAAATTTTGAGTATTTTCAAGTCATACAACATGGCTGGTCATTAGAGAAATATGAAAGCTGTGGAATTTTGCTTATTTATATTTCATACCTGTGTTGCTGTGTGAGTGAGAGGTTCATACAAATGAGAGAAATTATTTATGAGTTAGAAAAAGTTAAATGTTAGGTTGTGACCATACACTTTCTGCAGCTGAAATGAGTCTGCTCCCATGTCCTTGCAAGAAAAGTATTTGCAGATGTCTCCTGTAAGCCGATAAAGAGCTTGCCCCTGGATCATGGGCATGAGAACACGCTTTTCCAGCTATTTGACAAAGACAACCATTTTTAATGGTCCCCAAACATAATTTTTTTTGCAGAATTTGACAGTATCATGTTAGAAAGATCTTGTTTTGGTCCCTTCTACCACAGAATGCACCTGATCAAGCAGTCTACTTGGTACTGCTATAAAATTTTCCAAACCCATGGGATGGAAGTGGTTGTATAAATGCATCTGAATGTCTCTCTGTTTTTCACAAGGTTTTTTATTAGTAGCATCATTATTTTTAACAACCAGTATTCACTGCTATAACAGCAAAATGTTGCCAGACTTTTCTTAATTGTCTAGCACTGCATTTTATTAAAAACAGCAGATTTTTTTTTTCTGGCTGCTGATCTGTGAGTCAAGGTTGGTAGATTGTAGCTTAGAGGTGGTGGCCCAGTGGTGTGTGAGCTGCAGCATCTCCTGTGTTTCATGCTCAGCTCCCACTTTGGGGAGACGATGTGTGACACTGGGAACATGTTCATGCAAGAGCTGGTGGTGGGAAAACATTTCCAGCAAGAGGGGCTGAGGCCAGCATCTCTGAGTCAACCTGGGGTCCAGCTATGTGCCCACCCGTGCCCTGTCACACAGTGCAGGTGCCCTGTCACCTGTGCCCTGCCACCAGGCTTGGAGGGAGCTGCTGGCATCTGCCACTGGTGAGTTTCTCCTTTCCTGTCAGAGCCATCCCCTCCCTTTCTTCAGGTGCCTCCAGGTAGATGCAATGGATGATGTAATTCTTGTCCCTGCAGAGACTGACCTGAGGAAAGGGACCTGCTCGGATTTGGTCAGCTGGTGGCTTCTGTAAGTTCATCTTTTGTAGCTAATTTTTCCATCTCTTCTCTGGTTATTTTCTGCTTTCAGATTTTGACTGAAACTTTTTTCCTGATTTTTTTCAGGATTTTGGTGTAAATTCAGTAAAAAACCTCCCACGTTGACACTACTGAATTATTCAGGGTCTGATATGAGCATACTTAATGAGGTGTCTTCATTAAAGCCATCTGCACAGAAGGTGGCCTATGTAGTTAAAATCTGAATCTCATTTTGGAAATAAAGAAATCACTGTTTTTAAAAGGACTCCTTATCTGACCTGGTACAACTTCAGAACTTTCTGGGCAGACTCTCAGTGTCCTTCCTCCTCTCCACAATTCAGCATCTTGATTGTATGCTCCTGTGTCTCCATTCTTCTCTGTTTTCCTGAGCACTAGAGTAGTTAATATAGGCAGCTTTTACTACATCACCACTAGCAACTGACTTGGCTAGGGATATAAATGCAAACTGCATAACCACAACCAAGAATTCAGTAGACTAAAACCCCAAACCCCACCAACATTTTCATGTTTTAAAGCCTTCCATCCAACATTCACACATATGACATCTCCTGTCCCTTGCTATGACTCCTAGCAGTAGTCTCAGTCTTGCAGAGCTGCCCACACAGACATGTGCTTCCCATCCCTCCAGTTTTGGCATCACTGCAGCCAGTCTGGCTGTGGGTGCTCAGTCCTTCTCCTGCCATCATCCCTTCTGTAGTGCAGCCACATCTTCATGGGAAGCTGCAAGTGGAGTCTTGGGCTTGATGTGTCGTGAGGAAATTGCACAAAGACAAATGATCTCTCCACAGTGCTTGTTCTTCATTTCAAGGGGGTTTTCTGGTTTTATGACAGCTGTGACTGTAAGGAACCATAAATCCTGATGTCCTTGTCCCAGGTAATCCCTCCTGTCCAGTGAGAGGCCTGCCCCATTAAACACCACATTACAGCCTCAGATTAATGACAAATGTTACAAAAGAGCACCACAGGCCAAGGAGAACCACAGCAGGTTCCTAAGGGTGCATCTTGCAAAAAATTAATGATAAACAACCAACTGGACTGCTCTGCAGAGGTGAGGTTTACTCTACAGGCTGAGGCTGTGCAAACAGAGTTAGCCATCCATGTACCTAGCATTTATTATAAAAATTTATGGCAGCTGCTTTCTATGAATGTTGGTGAAATAGGTGAGGAAATAGATTTTCTGCAGCAATCTAAAGCTCTAGATGAATCCCTCCCATTCATTTCAAAGAGAGTTATTATTCTGAAATGTAATAAGATTTTTTCTATATTAAACTGAGATGTCTAAAATGTAGATATCTAAATCCTATGGATTACTTAGTAAATCTCAGAAAGACATCCCTATCTGAAACAAGCTTTTTTTTCCTTATCTGAATAATAATACTCCTCTACTATCTTTTATATCCTTTATCATTTCAAGTGAAGAGAGACGCTTTTGCTGTACAAAAAGCAAGACCACTCTCCATGGTATGTTCAGTAAGTAATCAAGGCAGCCCATTATGAGAAATTACCCTCCACAAATTTAGATAAATAGTAAATGGTGACACACATCCTGCTGTTCTTGTCAGCTTAAATGCAGAGGGGTTCAGACCCACCTCTCTGCATGTCTCTCTTCCTTTCTTTGCACTGAGCCAGAGCAGGGGTCTGCACACAGAACCAGAGAGGGTATGTAACCCTCTGATATTTACCAGCTGGATTATTTATGACTGTGTGAGTTGGCTCCCAGCGTGCAGGAGAATCACATGGTAGCTGGGCCCTTCTGGGGAGAGCGGATCTTCTCCTGGCCTGTGATGGACCTAAATATTTGCATTGATTAGATCCCACTTTGATGCTGTTATCGTTTCATCATTATGAGCACCGTGTGAATCATAAATTATGAGCATGTACTATAAAGCACAGGATGTGCAGGGCACTACAGCTTGATGGTGGGCATGTCAGCCTTTGGAATGTGGCCAGTGGATCCTTTTAAAGCTGGACTTATTTCAGAAACCCATCCTCATTCATGACTGTTTCATTTCAAGAATGTGCAATCCTATCCAAATGAGCAGGGTTTGAGGATATGTTTAAAGCTAAGAATGGGATTTTGAAGCATCCCTGACTCAGAGGCAAAGCATGGGAAAATTGTCACAAAAGTTTAAGGCAAAAATATTAGACTGTAGAGAAATGTAACTACAGGGAAGTCCCCTCCCACTTAGGAAAAAAGTGTAGAAATGTATCCAGTTCTCTATGTTGACTACACTAAGGAAAATACTATGCTACACATTTAGAATGAATTAAATCAATTGACAGCTATCCAGCTACAGAGAAAAATAATGTAATTGTAACTGAGCAGCAAAATGGTTCTACCTAATAGTTAAACATCAGTGAGCTCCACTGTGTCTAATAAAATGCAGATCTCATTATCTGTTTGTTATGTGCATCAAGAGATAACTGTTCAGGTTGAAAAGTATAAAAATTTGATTTAATTCAGTGACATTTTGGATACAAGAGGGTCAGGTTGGTCTTATAACAAATAACAGCTTGGGGCATATGGAAGGAGTGTAATTGAAGATAAGGCTCCAGCAAGATGAGTGGAAAATGTAATAAGAGTTCAAGGATACATTAAACAAATGCACCCTGGCCCTCACACAGTAATCACCTACATGTGCCATAAGGCAAACAGCAAATGTAATTGACTCCCTAAAGGAAGATCATTACAGCTTTGGTGCTTGCTGCCTCACGCCACAATTTCTTCCCCATTTGCAACACTGAGAATTCAGATGGGGGAAGTCCTGGGATTCTGAGGCTGCTCTGAATTATGTAGGGAATAGAGCCAGCTCTAAATAAACCCAGAAACCCTTTTTGTGGCTCCTTCAAAGATTAAGCAGGTATCTGTGAATATCTGCCACAGTGTCAAAGATTAAAAATGACCAACATTGACATGGATGTGGCAGAAGCCTCAGTGATGAAGGAGAATGGTCCTTTAAGCAAACAGGAGAAGTAACAAGTTTGGCTACAATAGGCCAAAATAAAAAGAAACCACTTCTTTGTAGCCTGGAGTCTTGAAGGGGTTCAATGTGATCACAGTTTCTTGTGTGTGGTACGGCACTTGTCCTGTTTTCCAATTCCTGGGTATTTTTAACCATACCTGACTGGGCTGTAGAGGTATCAGGGATATGGTAGAGGTGAAAAACCTTACCAGACACTGAAGGAGCTACACTGTGAACTTAAACCTTCCTCGGCCTCAGCCAGTTCACAGAGGAGTTAGACCTGGAGACACAAATGGATTGTAGGCTTTCCTGGTTCAGAGATCTATCTGCTCCTCTTGCAGGAGCTCTAGCATATCACAGAGCATATCTTTCAACTAACCAAGACATTTGGGGGCTTACAAAGCCTTTATTTCCCTGAAAGCTTCCTGTAAGCCAAAAAAGAGGATTAGAGCCAGAACTGGCCTAAGAGTACAAGCAGTTTACCTGCATTTGTCCTCAGCTTAGGCTCTAATGAGAAAGTCCTGACAGTCCACACCTGTTTGTCTGAATCCCAACTCCTGCTTAGTATTCAATAGTTGAAGTCAATAAAATAGATGTACTCTAGGTATCAAATAAATAACTTTTTTTTTTTTTTTTGCATTCAAGAGTGTCAGACAATTAGGTACTTAAATAAAAAATGTCTCATTTCATAATGTTTCCTGCATGGCATACTCACTCAATATGTAATTAATTAAGGTGGCTCTGAGGTCCAGTTAGATTGATCAGTTAAGAGCAGCAGTGGATTCATCTCTTGATGTCTTCAGATTAGGACTCAATATTACCTTAGCGCAGAGAAGGAGTATTTGGGGTGAAATGTAAGGACAAATTATAAGAAAAACTGACTGGAAGGCCTACTGGTTTCTTCTGGCCTCAAGGCTGTTATAAGAATGCTGTCAGAACACATTTTTCAAGAATGTCAATCTAAGTTCTTAATTTCATACAAAAATACATGAGAAATAGAAATCAAGTTTGTTCTACAGAAAAAGACAGTGGGAGTTCAATGCAGCAACAATAACTTGTCTGCATAGTGCAGTCACATCCATGTCTAAGTACTGAGAGCTTCCCAAAGCTGCAGCCACAAACGTGTGACAAATGCATTCAGCTTCTCTGTTTGTACCATATCACAGGCAGAGAACTTTGTCTGCCTGTGTCTGCACTTAAGGATGTGCAGGCACCTGTCTTTTAGCCACCCTGAAAATGTTTCTCTAAGCTTCAGCATTTGGGAAGGCCATAAAACAAAAATGTGCTCCCAGGCTGTGGCTGCTTTTAGGGACAAACAATTGAATGATCAATTCTGCTCCCAGGGCTCATTGTGGAAGGTTAATCTAAGTGGCCTTTTGGCCTTACACTCAGTAAGTTGGAGGAACTGCTCTGACAATGATGTAGTTGCTGTGAAAATACGTCAGCAATGAAATATTTTTGAATAGATTTTAGCACTAAGACCCCATGGCTACGTATGAATTTCCCTGGTGGCACAGGTGGGCTCGTGTAGCTGCTGCCCTCCATCTCTGCTCCAGAACAGGAACCCTGAGTCACTGCCTGCACCGAGCCAGCACTGGGTTAACTGAGTCAGGAGAACCTGTGTAAAACCAGCCACTTTTAATAGACTGTTCCCAGAAAGATCAGCACAGGTGACCCCCGAGACACTGGAGCTTCTCTGTGAGCATAGTGATGCATCCTCAGGCAAGTGTCTTCTGTCCGTTCCTCTTTCTGATGAGTAAAGGAAATACTTACCTATCTGGACAACATACAGAAAGAGAGTGATGTGGTGTCAATGTATGTGTCAATGTTCTATCAGCACAAATTTAGGGTTTTCACTCTACTCAAAAGCACAAAGCCATAAATGAATACTGGAGATCACCTCAGAGCAGAACCCAGGCTCACTCCTCACATTGTTCTGTAATATGCTCTGCAATGCCACCAACTTTAATTGCCTTTTTCTGCATTTATGCATTAGTAATGTAAAAATAAATACAAGTGTTAGTGTTGTTTGGATAACATAAAAAGGATTTGGCACAAATAATGCCAAATCTGCTCATTTCTAGAAAAACTCATTTTGGTTACTTCGTTTTTTATTAGCTTTTTTTCAAGCCTGCATGAATGAAAGCCCAGGCTCAAAGGGAAATTTGCATTCTCTATTGTTTTGCTGATACTAATTTACCCCAATGGAAAGCCTGTAAATGATGTAAATCTTGACAAGCTACAAAGAAGGGCTACAGGGATAATTACCTACCATATTTCCCAAACCCTTTTTCTCAAACTCAGAAAATACACAGAAATTGGTAGGTACCTTAGTTGGAGCAGAAGCAAGGACTTCTCTTGAGGTGCAAAGAATGGAGACTAGAAATTATAGTATCACATTTTATTTGTTGCAAATCATTTGTTCTTTCCCAGAGCACTGTGAAGACTTGCATTCTTCTTTCCTGGTGCAATACAATCAGGTCCAAAACTCATTAGGAAAGTGCTATAATGTTTTATATATGTATATATAAAGTATGTATGTATATGTAATGTATATAGAGGTGGTTATTCACAGTCTGATAGAAAGAATTTACTTGTAAAAGTGAATGAACCTTTCACATTCCTTAACAAGTAACACAAAGGAGTATATCCCCTATTTTACCACTATGTCTCACTTCTGTCAAAAAATATCCTTACATTAAGATGCGCTAATCAGAACATTTTCCCCCCTGCTCCTTTATGCACAATTATAGTAAAGGTAGAACTTGCTACTTGGCACTTGCAAAAAAAAAAAAAAAATTGTAACTATTATATTAAAAAAGAAAACTGTCAAGCAAATGACAAGGGATTCTCAGTGCAGTTCTGGAATTAGAAGAGAATCGAAAATGAAACTACCAGTTCCAAGGGAGCCTTTTAGGATTCAGTGTTGCTGTACATATAATAAGAAAGTTTTTAATTATAAATCATATTTGCCATTGCAAGCAGTCCCAGTGAAGGAAAGAGGAAAAATGCATAGACAGCTCAAGCCAAAACAGAGCCCTCTGTGTACCTGTTTTGTACATTTTGATTCAGATTAAAAAGCAGATCTTATTCAACATTAAGAAATGGGAATGGAGATAATGCAGGCAGCATGCCTTTTGGGATTTTCAACAACTTTCCAGGCACATTGAAACTAACATCAGCTTCTGTAAAACACTGGGTACTTTGTGAATATATATTTTGTTGGAAAAGTAACATCTAGAGAGCCAGCTGCTACCAAACAAGTATGTATTATTAACAAAGGACTCAGAAAGCCTTCTGCTCACTGGAGTAAAACAAATATACAATTTACTCTAAGCTCTGAATTTAATTAACTACAAGATAAAAAAATAAAGCTGTTGTTTTTTCACAAGCAATTATGCCTAAATATGATATTGTAGGTGCATATGAATTTTTCATATAATCATTTGTGCACACAAATAAGGCATTTATGTAAGCAAAAACTAATTGTCTACACAAATCTTGTCAGCTTGGTGGGCTTTCACCTCGTGCAAGCAACACCCAGAACAAAACTTAGATCACAGTTCTTCTGGAAACATGCTCATGAAGTTCTCTATACAGAGCTCTTGTAGTTAAGAGATCAGAGGAGTGTTTCTAGCACAGATAATGTACTGTTCACATCGCTGTGGACTCTGGTGCTGACATACACAGGTACATGGCCAGTGTCACATCAGCTCAGAGCACTCTCACCAACAGGGACAGCACCAATGGCCTTACCCTGCTCTCCCTCTGAGGATGCTTTGGAGGCCCTGTGCAGTACCTTGGTTTGGGCTCCCACCCACCTGCCTGCCTCTGTGCTCCTCTGGCATGTGGAGATGGATCTTTGATGGGCTCATGGTCCCTGGGATGGGGCTGGGAGCAGCTTGCAGAGTATTAGTTGGGCTCCCCCTGCTTCCATTGTCACAGGTGCAGATGAGCTTTAGCTCATAACCTAACAAATCCATATTGAGGATAAATACAGGTGAGCACTTTGGTCTACACCTGAGCAGTGAGATCAGCCCACTGATTTGACTTAGTTCTGTGTGCTGACCTGTGAGCAGAAGCCAGAATTTATTTCTGGCAAATTCAGGGGATATTTTTCTTGTTCAAAAATGTACGTTCTCCATCTAGTTTTCTGCTCTTATGGTCCGGAAACAAGACCGTGCACATGATGTGAAACTGAAACGATTCAATTTTGTTAAAAATGGTCTAATTACTAGAATTTGAATAATTTCTTGACAGGTGACCCATGAAATACATAAATACGTAAAAAATATGTTCATTAATTTAATTCCACTGCTTATTTAGAAGGTACTTAAGGGGAAGAATTTATGACTCATGGGAATAAGTCTTTTTTCTGGGAGTGGTCATTTTGAAGACAAAAAAAATTGTGAATAAAGAAAGTTATTTCTGTGTGAGAAGATTAGTAGCACTGCTGATAATACAACAGCCTCTTTGTGCAATCCAGTATGGAGATCTACAAAATTTCTTATCAGGGCCATTGGAACTGACAGGTGTTTAAACTGCTGCCAGGCAGGTTTTCTGGAGAGTTGTTGCTGTGCATTGTTTCATGGCACATGACAGAAACACCCCTGCTTTGGCTGTGCTGCACAGCTGGTCACCTGCCTGGCATCTGCTTGAGTTGGGCAAGATTTTCCAAGTCCTCCTGATTTCACCAAGCACAGCTCTGGAGCTCTCTCAGTCCAGGAGCTGCTTCCAGTGCTTATTTATTTGGGGGAGGGACGGTAGGAGGGTTTCATTCTTCCCATTTCTATCGAAAGCTCTGTGGTTAAAGAACATGGAGAGGGTTTAGGCATCCAGTGGCCATCCCTACCTTGTGCCTCAGCAAAGTTACTTTTAGTCCATTCAGGAGGAGGAGGGCAGACCCAAAAGTCCGTATCCCACATGGACTTTCAGGGCAACAACAACTTTCTCTTTGCTATACAAGATCAAATTTATAAAACAGTTTTCTTCTGGTAAACTTGGTAAATTATAGTTAATTCTTAACCATTTTTTTTTCACATTTTATTACACTTCCATACTGTGGATGAAACAACACTTTATTCTTGGATTTTATCATAATTAGTTAAAAGCAATGATTTATCCTTAAGGATAATTACAAATACCCTAATGAATGGGTACTTTTTATTTGTGGAAAATTGATTTTGCAGTGAAATTCAATGATTTGACACAGTAATCTGACCTTCTATTTTTAGAGAATTTAAAAATTGTTGTGATTTGAAATAGCAAATTCATCTCATCTTCTGATTTGACTAGCTGAACAAATGGAAGATCCAAGATGGTCCCACCCAATGCTGCAATAGCTGCAACTCCAGCTGAAAGTTTGGGAAGGGGCAGTGCTATGAAAAATGTGTGCAGGTTGTTTGCATTATTTTTTTTGCCAGTATTAGCATAATGCCTGGTTTGAAATATTTGTAATCGTAGAGTTGTACGGAGAACCAAAAATTCAAAAAGAATTTTGGAAATTCTTGGAGACTCTGGAAAATTCAAAGGATAGGAAGGCTGGAGGAACTCATTAGAGTAACAAAGAAAATAGACAGAGAAGGGAAATCAAGAGGACAAACCCTTGGAGGACAAAACTTTGGTTTTCTTTGTGTGAAGTGGGAATATGTGATAGTGTAGAGGCTTAGATATAAGGAAAGTATTCCTGTGGGAAAGGACAATTTAGTGATGACACTGAGAAAGATGAATCTAAGTAATGAATGACATCAGAAGAGGAAAGAACTCAGAGAAGAATGTGGTATAGAAACCTGAGAAATAGCTATATTTAAAGAAGAAAAGAAGTGAAAATTACCAGTGCTGGAAGATGCAGATGATTACAGAGACAATGACAGGAAAGGAAGCTCAGGAAGCAGTTGTGTTAATGAAATCTGATTGATCAAGAAGAATACAAAAAATATTTCGCCACAGGTGAAGGAAGATTTTGGTCAAAATAGTAGTAGTTCAGTTTAGTGTGAAGAAGTCAAAATGGATCAAAGATGGAGTTGGAAAGAATGAAAATTATGGAACTAAAAAAGCAAAGACTGGATATGGCAGCCTGGAGAGTGGCTATAAAGGAAAGCAGAGCTCAGAGAAGTCCTTTCAAAGACAGTCCAGGAAATACATGGCACAAAAGAAAATTAACCTAAACAAGGATTATTAGAAAAGGTAGAAAGTGAGATGAGAATATGAATTGTTGAAAGAGAGGGATACATGGATTTAAAAGTAGATGGTTATTTCTACGTTTTTCCTGCCCCACAACAACAACAAAAAGTGTACCATATAAAAGTTAAGAACTTTTTAGTTTGATTTTCACTTTAAAAAGTAAATTTCATCGGGAGGGTGGGCAAAACAGTAAAAACCTTCAACCAAATGTTCTTTCTGGAGTGAAAAAAGAACAGGTGATAGGTTGGGTATTTTTTACATAGTTGGGGTAGAAAGGGGTCAACGTTATGTGGAGATCCAGGAGACCTGGGTGAATCCTTTATCCACTAAACTTTTATCCACTGAAAGTAAATAAATGACTTGTAAACTGATTTATAGTTTCTACCATAGTTTCAAGAATAACATAGTAAAAAAACCCAGAGTTTCCTCTTGGGAAACTGAGATAGGCCTTGCAGGCAGGAGGGAAACAGTAGGTGCCCTGTATTTTTATTTGGGTAAATCTTGCAATGCCATCTGTTAACATTGCTCCGAGTATGGGAGGGAAACATTGTCCACATCAAAGTGTTATGAGGGGAACCAAAATTCCTTTGGAAAGCAGAGTGCTTATTATATAGATACAATTATATTATCTAATAATTATAAGCGTACCTGTCAATGCAGGAATGTTTAAAATACGCAACATGAAGCAGGCTCTGAAAGTGCTCGTTTCTTTCTGTTGACTATAACTTACATAAAGTGATAATTTCTTTTTTCTGTTATCTAAAATAGTTGGGTAAAATACGTCCCTCTCTAGGTGGGAACGGTTCACTCTCAATGTACACGTATGCTTTCCAGTTTCTGAGGGAAAATGCCTTATTTCGCTCGGACTCCTTGACCTTATAGGTCTTTTCCAGCCTTAGCGGTTGTATGCTATGATTTCGGGAGTAGTCGGTATGTTCACTGATGAGCCGGGTGCTGGAATACCCATCCCAACTATTGGCTGGCATCGGCTGCTGAGCGGCCCGGCCGCCATAGCCCGCGTCCCCTCACGGCGGGGCCGAGGGGCGGGGCGTGACGGGACGGGGCCTGACGGGGGCGTGGCCTGGGCGAGCTGAGGGGCGTGGCCAGGGGCGGTTGCCTTCCCTCCCCCTTCCCTCCTCCCGCCAGTGGGCGGGGCCGGGTATCCCCGCTGCCCGCCTCTGTCGTTCGGGGCGAGTCCATTGCATCCCGCGCGGGGGGAGCTCCGGACCCGGATGCTCTCTGCCGGTCCGGTTCGGGGAAAGAGGGAGGAGCAGGGATAGCGCCTGTGGATCAGAAGCGGGCGCGGCCCTGCAGCAGCCGTGGTGGCTGATCGGGCGGGGGGAGCCGCTTTGTGGCGGCGGCTCTCCCCTCCCCCGTCCACCCCCCCTACGTCCCGGCAGGGGATGGTGTGTCCCGCAGCGCGCGCCTTGCTCGCGCGGTTCGGCGGCTCTGCGGGGGGAGGGGGACGGGAGAGACCCGGGCCCCGGCGGGTTTTCCACAGTGAGCGCGGGGGAATAGCGGGCAGCGCCCGCTGCTGCCGTCCGGGACCATGTTGGCGGACGACGAGGAGGAGCTGAAAGTCCCGGAGGAGATGTTCAAAGACGTCAAGTTCTTCGTGGTGGGAGACATCGACCCCAAGGTACCGGGTCATCCCTTCAGATCGTTCCCGCCTTCCCCTTCGTCTCCCCCCACTCCCGGCGGGGGGGGCACTGTGGAATCGTCCGGCTACCACGCGCGGGCTCGAGGCTCGCGCCGCCTCACGGGGAAAGGGCGGGAGTGGGGGGGAGCGCGCGCCTGAGGGACCGTGAGGGATGGCTGGGGGGGAGGGGAGGCGGCCGGTGCAGATCCCGGGCACGATCCCGGCCCCGATCGCGGCCGTGCCCGCGGGAAGCGCCGCCGCCGCCGCCATGGGAGCCGCGGCCCCGCCGCGCAGGCCCCGCCGGAGCCGCCTGAGCGGAGGAGGAGCGGGCGGAGGGACTTCCTGTGCCGGGCCGGGCCGGGCGGGCAGCCGGGGCAGCGGCCGCCGCTCCCCCGACCCGAGCGCTCCGCAGGCCCAGCCCCTCCCTGTGCCCGGTTCCGTACGGGTACACAGGGACAGGCCGTGGGGAAGGTTCGTCACGGGGGGCCGGACTGGCTCTTCCCTCCCACACAGAGCTTCCCGCCTTGGCGCGGCCCCGGCCCCTGGTACCGCCCCGGGGCCGCCCGGTGTGCTGCTGGTGTAGTTTAGGCCAGGGGCCGCCCGGCCCTCTCGCCGTGCCCTGGGGCAGCGCCCTGGGTAATGCAGGTGGCCTTGCAGTGAATAACACCCGTGGAGGGCGAAGGTGGTTGAAACAAAGTTTCTGTGGCGTGTCCAATTAGACAGTTGTTTGAAGTGCACCGTACCGAGCTTTAGGACAGCAGCTTCCTGGAAGCGGGTTACTGTGTGCTTCACAGTGAAGTTCAAGTCTTTGCCTCTCTGGTATTTGCTGCAGTAAAATCTTAGTTCAGCATTGGGTTCCTTTAGCCTCCTGTCCTGGCACTCAGTGAGCCTCATATGCCTGTAAGTGACCTGGAGACACAGGCGCTGGCCTGTTCAGGTGGTTTTCATTCCTATTGTGGTAAAAGAAATACAGTCTAGGAAGAAAACAGTTAAAGATCAGGGTGAAAACTTCTTTATACAGGTCTCTAGATAGAAAATTTAGTTCTTTAGTCGTTAGATCTTTAGATGTAAAATTTTTGATAGTGGCTTAGGACTCAAATAACAAATTCCCGTACTTACCAAAAAGCCCTACAGCAGCAATGTTAGTATTAGGTGTATGAGGATGAGTGCAAAAATCCTGCAGCACTCTTGTACATCATTTGTCATAGAAGTAGGGTCGTGAAAGGCCTGTTTTCAGTTGTGTGTTGAAATGGGAGGACAATAAGCAGATTTCCCAGAAAGCAAGTAGACAAGCATTCTCTTAAACTGGTTTTCTTTCTCATGTTAAATTTTCTTCCTCTTTGCAGTCAGAGTCATTGTCATAGGGCTTTGATTTGGTGAATTTTCCTCTGCCTGGCTTGGGAGGCAGAGGTGGGTCAGAGTGAGGAGATGAACTGGGCTGGGCTGAGCTCGGGGCCAGCTCCTGGGAGAACCCTCTGTACTGGCTTAAACCCAGCTGGCAGCTAAGCACAACACAGCTGCTCTCTCACCCCCACCCCTAGGCATTGTCCTGGGGAGGAGATTCAAAAATTAAACTTGTAGGTTGAGATGGAAAAACAGTTTAATAATTGAAAACCAGGTAAGGTACAATGGTAATAGTAAATAATAATGGTAAGAAAAAGGGATAGAAAGAAAATCCCAAGCAAGTGATGTGCAATACAATTGCTCACTGTCCACTGACTGGTGCCAGACTTCATTCCTGACCCCAGATCAGTCCTTCTTACAGGTAACTCCCCCAGCTTATATACTGGCCATGACATGCTTTGGTGTGGAGCATCCCTTTGGCCAGTTTGGGTCATCTGTCCAGGCTGTGCTCCCTCCCAGCCTTTTTTGTACCTTCTCACTGGCAGAGCGTGAGACACGACAAAATAGTCCTTGACTTAGGATAAACACGACTTAGCAAAAACCAAAATATCGGTGTTTTATCAACATCATTCTGCTTCTGAATCCAAAACATGGAACCTTAGTAGCTACTGAGAATAAATTAACTCTTATCCTTGCTGAGACCAGGACACCCTCCTGTGGGTGTTCTCTGTGGTACCCTGGGGCACCTGAGTATGAGGAGCATTTATCAGGTGTGCTTCGAGCCAAGACAGAATGCAGGAATTGTAAATCAAACTCAAACAGTTCTTAGAGTGAAATTTGTCCCATTACTGATACAAAAATTACGGATATATTTGGCGCTTTTTACTACTTCATATACAAGTGGGTGCCAGCTTGATTTTGCAAAGAATTTCCTCCTTCATCTTCTGGGGAGGAGCACACTTTGATCAGTTTAAATTTCTAAATGGTTTCACAGAAAACCAGTTACTGTAATAAATATTAAAACAGGCCTAAGCATAAGTGAGTACACTAATCAAAACAAATCCAAGAATAAGGGGAGAAAAAGTGATTTATTCAGGTGAATAACTGCATACCCATTGCCTATTAAAGCATGTGCAGCATAAATTGGAAGGGAGACAAAAGTCTGGAATTGTGCCGAGGTGTTCTTTGGCAAATGAGGGAGAATTAGGCTGGCTCTCAGCTTCAAATCCCCTCCATTCCATTGAGTGCATTTTGCTCCTCACACCTTACTGAGGGTGATGAATAGATGTCAGCGACTCTTTTTCTTTTAATAAATGCTCTTCCTGCTTTCCTCAAACATAAAATCCCAAACCATCATGTTTTGGAAACACCAGTTAAAATCAGTATTTCCTTCAGAAAGAGATAAAAAGTAATGCAATGCAGCAAAAGGTCTTTGGACAGGATATTTGAGTTTTGGTTATCTTGGGGTTTTTTAATGCCCATTGTCTTACTTCTTAATTTTGAACTCTTCCTCGTGTTTCTTCCAACACAGAATTTTGTGTGAGAGAACAAGATAAAATTTTTATTCCCCCCCAAAAAAAGAAATTTTATTAATTGATTTAATAATAAACCAATACCTAAAATGCATGATTTTTACAGTGTTTATATTTAAGCTTTTCAGCATTCTGTTTTCTAGTTACAGGTGGATGGTTGATATCAGTGTGAGTTCTCTAATTGAGCCAATACAACTTTTCAGTCCAGGCACTACTTAATCTGAAGAATTTGTGTATTCTGAGAGGAGTTTTGAAGTTGATGTGAGCTAAATTAAGAAGTCTTTTTCATGACACATAAAATAATCAAATGCATTATTATGTATCATATTTATAGTGTTTAAACTGCTACATGAAACCAGTGTAACTTTTTGTATAAGCGGATGCTTTGCACAAGGTCTGTAATGCAACATTGTTTTGATACAAAAAAATCATACTTTTAGCACATTATTTATAGCTTCTTTCTGATGCTGTCAGATTTGGGTTCTCAGTTTTCATGACATTCACTCCTTTTTTTAGCCTTCCCCCAAATGAGCAGTTGAATGGGATTGTAAGCTCAGGGAGAGCTGTGTGAGACAGGGAACAGCCTCACGTGCTGAGGCTGTTCTTAAATACCTTCTGTTTTCAAAAGTGCTTTATTTGGATTTAGCTTCTCCCTTTGGAATGATAGAATCCTGTGTTTCTTTATAGTTAACTGGATTTCATGCAGGAAGGTGTATCATGATTTAGGGAATTGGTGTGCAGAATGGAAACATTCGCTCCTGTTTCTGGCAGGGGTGACAAGAACATCAAGCTTGTGATCAATTTTCTTGGTTGTTTTAATTCTTTTGATAATATTCATACATTGTAGAAAAAGAGAGTTATTTTTTGTTTTTTTAAATGGACTTTTAAAGTCAGGTACTTCAGTCAGGAAGTGCCAGAATTGCCTCCTCAGTGAGTTGTGATTTTTCTATCCCTGTTTTTCTGCTTGGCAGAAATGCTTTGTAAAATAGCTTGATGCTGTTTTGAGAGAGTCTCTTTTTCAGTGCTTCTTTGTCCTGGTGAGTGTACAGGGTAGGGAGTAATTGCTTAAGGACCAATTAATTAATTGATATTTTGTTTGATGAATGCGTTGCCTTGCTCTCTGCTGTTCACTGTTGTGGGCAGAGCATCCTGTTTTGAAGGGAATGTCCCCAGCAGGTTTGCAGGGACAGGCATCTGTCCCTGGCAGATTTTGGAAGATGAACATCATACCAGTCTTGTTCTAAATCATTATTTCTGAATAATAAAAGGGAAATTAAACAATGGTCTTAAATGGCATTTTTAACTTTTGAACT
Organism: Acrocephalus scirpaceus scirpaceus; assembly: GCA_910950805.1. Classification (NCBI taxonomy): domain Eukaryota; kingdom Metazoa; phylum Chordata; class Aves; order Passeriformes; family Sylviidae; genus Acrocephalus; species Acrocephalus scirpaceus. Next base: position 145,959,092 of record OU383773.1, read on the forward strand.
CTTAGACCGCAATGTTTTAAAACATTTTTCTTTTCCGCCCCTCTACACCCCATTAACTTCTCTGTTACCTTCTTGGATCAGATGAAAGTCCCGGTTTTTGGGGCACAGGGCTGAATTCATCACACAGATCTCTCCAGCAGAGCTGAGAGAACACTGAGCTCTTGAAGCAGCATCTGCTATTTGGGCCTTGCAAAACTGGGAGTGAGATGTGCTTTGGTAGTTGGGAAGTGTTTTGCATTCTCAGGACAGAGCAGTGGAGTGAGGCACTTCAGTTCCAGCTCCTGAAGGTACTAATTTAGGGAGCATGAGTCCTACTTTTTTGTTTGTTTCTGTATTTCACAAAATCACTTAGTTCTTAGAATTTAACCTCTTATTTTAAAGCTTATTCAAACATCTAGAAGCTACTTCCAGAGCTACCCTATGCAAAAACAAACACTTACAAGAGCTTTCATTCCCTGCCTGAGTGAAAATTGTTTTAATATGTTTTTTGACATTTCCCCAATTCCTACCCTATCAGCAGTTATTTTGAAAAGTAGCTCTTCAGATGCAACGATGAAAATACAGAAGAGGTGTAAACCTTTGGCTGTCAAATTTAAAATGCATTTGGCAACTTCAAGAAAAGTTTTGGCCACTTACAGGAGGACAGCCAAGAGGGAAGGTCATTTTCATTCATCCATCCAGTGCTAGCATCTTCTTGCAGTAATGTTTTTCTCAAATAAAAGTTGCTAAAAATTATTGACTTCTCCCTGTTCACTTTTGGGTTTAGGTTATCCAACTTCTGAAAGCTGGGAAAGCAAAGGAAGTTTCTTACAATGCACTGGCCTCACATATTATTTCAGAAGATGGGGACAATCCAGAAGTTGGAGAATCTCGAGAAGTTTTTGATCTCCCTGTTGTAAAGGTGAGTGACTCATCCATGGTATTGTCAAAGTACTGACACAGATGCTTCATTGTTATGACAAAATATTCATCTTTGGATGATGACCAAATAAAACATGTCTTCAGAAATCTTACATTCTTGTTACATAAATTTTTATCCTGACTAGCAGACTTTGTTACAATTCTGTACTCTCATTCCTCTTGTTGCTCTGTATCTATCAGTGGTGTGGGTAATTTTTAGTGTTCTGCTTTGGGTTTTTTTCCGATTTTTCTTTCAGTCATCTGTGAGATGATGTCCTGTTAGTTCTATTTTAGAAATATTTCCGAAGAAAAGGTTCTTACAAGCTTCTGGCAGTGGAAGACCTCAATTTAGAATAAGGGGTAGATTGCTGAAGGTTTTGTTAAAACATATATAACTGACAAAGTGCAAAATGTTTTTGTTGTTTCTGCATATATGCACTATGGCAATTATGGGCTATAGGAACTTGTAGAAAACTAGGGCTTTTTTTCCTCCTTATTTTATTTTTAAGGTTTTTTTTAGCCTTTTTTTTTTTTTTTCTTACACTGGAATTACTAGTATTTTGTTACTACCTTCCAATAGTGAGGTATTTTTCAGTGAAAAATTATGGGCTTCGTCTTTGAATATGTGAACTTGTCACTCTGGAAGTCATGAGAGAGATTGGAAGAAATAACACTAGAATTTCACTGCTGAAAGGCACTGCTTTCATATACCTTTGGGTACATGATTTTGGGTTATTTTTTCCATACAGGTACAGGTGACAGTAGAGAATTTTGATAGGTTTTGTCATGAGAGTTCACCTGGCAGTGTAGAACTGAATAAACTCTGAAAAATGAAAGGTGCTTGGCTAGGGACCCTTACAGTTGTAGTGGGTGTGCTGGTTAATTTTTATTTCCTTTTTCTGCAGTAATTTTTGGTGAAATTTTAACTTTATAAATAAGGAGACTGCTGCCATTTTCATGAGAAGGAAGGACATCAACATCATAGAGAGCACTCCCTGCATTCTGATGCCACTCAAATAATTTAATTTGCTTCATAACTGCCAACTCATTTGCCAGATGAGAGCAAATCTTTCACTAATGTCACTTGGCTTGACCTGAAAACATCACAGCATGATCTGTAATCAAGAAGATCAGACTAAGTATTAAAGGGACTGGAAGTCAGAGGCAAAGATAGCTGGTTACAAGGAAAAAGGAAGATAAAAACTTTAAGGGAGGAAAATATCCTTTTTTTTTTTCCCCGTGAGGATTGAGGAGTTAGAAGTTAAGTGCTTTTAGCTATTTTATTGTATTATGCCTTATAAGGGAAGGAGAGTAACAAGAACTGGGACACCTTAAGCATAGTTGCCACAATATATTCTTTCGTTTATCTTTTGAGGAAAAGTAATTCCACACTGAATGTGATGTCACTCTTTGCCCATTCTTCCTTATCTGCTGCACTGGGACCTTTGTCCTACATCTCCATTTGCTGCCACCTCCCTGTGTCCCTTTGAGCCCTTCTATCCCAGAATACTGTCGGGTAGGGGCCATCACTGCTCAGCAGCCAGCATTGTTCTGTCTTCTGAAAACTCATTCTGTTTAAGGCTATGGTTCTTCACTCCTTGGTGATGAGTGTAGGATGGGATTAAATTATCTGAATTATTTTTTCTTACAAGCAAGAACTTCAGAAAGGGAGAGGATGAATAAATACTGTAAATGGCAGAGAAGGGGGTTGCTGCACAACCTTTGAGCTGTCTTTACGTGAACTCTTGCAAATAAATGAAAAGTCTTTTTTTTGCAGACTAAGTGCAATGTTTGTGACACTTAGACTTTCAAAGCTGGGAAACATATATTAAAAATAGCTATAGCATGAACTTGGAAGGTAATTCATATTTTGTGCATGTAGACCAAGGATTTTAATGTCTAGTGGTTTTTGGTTTTTTTCAGCCTTCCTGGGTGATCTTGTCTGTTCGCTGTGGAGCTCTTCTGCCGTATCCTTTTAAATTCAAAATTCTGTAGAAACCATGTTAAAATGGATACCATTGAAGGATTCAAGACTGTTTCAAATAGGTACTGCTTAAACTTCTAAAATGATCTCTTGTGTTTTGCCTGCCAAGGTTGCAGTGTGCTTGGAGCTTCTTTGTCTTCAGTTTTTCTGTCCCTTTGCCTATTTTGTGCTTCATAAGCACTTAGAGGACAACTGTAATCAAATGGAAAGCAAGAGCAGCTGGGTGCAAGATTCCAGGTGTTCATATTAGGAATTCAGGCCTTAATGTGCTTCAGAGATTCAGAATTCATGTTTTATACCCAATAGTTTTAAGGTGTTGCCTTTGCAACTCGCTGTTTTTCTGTGCTGTGGTCTAGGCTAGTGATCTCAGTCATTTGTGTCTGGACAAAATAAATGTGTTTATTGTGCTTTCATCATTAGGATGAGTGTTTAGTTGCTTATGTTACACGTCTCTAAACCCTGTCCATGAGGAGTGTTCACAAAAAAAAGCTTGGAATTAGTTACATTTTTAGGCTTAGGTAACCTAACATTTCATTATTAATGGCCTTTCACATGGAGAAGTTGCTCTACTGAAAAATCTGTCTTCCATCTGCAACCAGCGTTTTTTAAAAGGGTACTCTTAAGAGCTGACATTATTGGATACTCAGAAGAGAAATAAACAGATGAAACAACAGAATGATGCAGTCCATAACTAAATTGTAGCTATAAATGTGGGAATGTAGCTCTCAATGGCTATTGCTCAGGAAGTCTTTATTGTGGGAAGATTGAAATGGCCAAAAGAAAGGACCAGGTCTCAGTAGTGTCTTGTTCTTCGGTTGCATGGAAGAAGGAAGTTTTGTACACCTGTCAGCAATAAATGTGTCCTTGGATCTTTGACTTTCTAGTGCTTCATGTCCTTAGAATGTGGTGGGTTTACATTTTACTCTGAGCCTTATTGTGCTCACTAAAATGGGTTGTTAAGTCTTTACTTCATTTTATCCTGTTTCAGTCTCTTTATGACTTACTGTGCAGTGACATCTGGCCTTTCATTAGGGATTTAGGTACTGCCATAATGAAAAAAATACAGTCGTTAATAGGAACAGCTTAGTTTTTCCAGCTGATTGCTTTTGGACCCAGTTTAGGCAGAAGTTTGAGATTCTGCATTTTTGTCTTTAGTTTATGTTTTAATTTGGTAATGCTCAAAGTGGTCATTGAATTTCGGAAGAACCAAATCCTACAAACATCGTGTGTCAGACATATGGATCTAATAAGAGCCTTGAGGATTTTATGTTGCATTACCAATTATTGGATGGACATTTGCTCGTCAGTTGCTAAAGGTAAAGTTTAATGTAGAAAGATTTAATACAATGTAAAAGCACAGTAATTTTGTCTGTTTCTTAGTGGAAGTTGTTTTCACCAGAGGGAACTTAAGATGGCAGAGTGTTGTCCTGTGTCCTGCTCACTGACATGTGCAAAGTCTGACTAGCCTGCAGTGGAAGGGAAGTAGCAGAAAAATGAGGCTGGAAGCAGACTCCTGAAGAAGGAAAAAGAGTTTCATGTGCAAAAACCTTGGCTGTAATGCGGTAAAGAGGGCTGGCAATTTCTCTTGTAGCAAAAGCAAGAATGAGGAAGGTGTATTTTTCAATGATCTTGTAAAGATAAAAGAGAGTCAGAGCACTTCCAAGCTTTTGTTGATGGCAGGAAGAAAAGTGAGTTTTGCTCTATTCCCTCTGTTTTGTGTTATTGTTATGCTGCTTGTAACTTTTTAAAAGAGTCTCTTTCACTGCTGTTCTTTAGAGAGTGCAAGCTCCAGGCAAACTGATGGACCTCTTAAAAGTTAAATACTGTTTCTGCTTTATGTGCTAGCAGTAGGTACTCAGGCAGGGAGTAGACACATGTGCACTTTTGAAAGATCCACTACTGAATTTCTGCCTTGGATGAAATGGAGAACAATTCAGGATGTTCATCAGGCTTGAACTTCTTGAGGTATTCTGGGTTATGACAGTAATTTATTCTTAAGTTTTAAAGTGCTCTTGGCTTTGTCATCAGCTTGGTGTGTGCTGTCTCTTCTGAGCCTTAAAATGTGAGTGTTGCTGGTGGATCTGTCAACATTATGGGGAAAATAATTTTGTTTCATTTAAAAAATCTCAGTGTCAGCCTGTGACACAATGTACACCTGTTTCTGTAGTCGGTTTTTGCTGACAAATGTGTGTGGATCTTAAACACAAGATCATATAAAAGTGTGGAAAAGGGGAGGACGTTGGAGAAGTCCAATGGTCCATCTGTCTTTCCCAGGTCAGTTCTGGTTTAGAGTGCTACCAAAATTGATCATAATATTTCAGGTGTCCTGATTCAGTTTGTACATCAGGTTTTTTTCTTGATGCATAAACTTTGATTGCAAACAATGTACTTTCAAAGATGATAGTTTTTGAATGGTCAGATACTTGGTATTATCTGAGAAGTACTTTGTAGACTGTTTAATTTCCTTCTAGTGACCCTCAGGAAACTCATTTAATTATTTTGCATCCTTAACACCTGCTTTCCAGTGTAAATGGCTTTTCTCCAGAATCATGTCAGATCTTTTTTGGAGTCACTGCTTGTCTTTCTCAGGTAAGAGGTGAACCATATTTCAGTCTACTCCAGTGTCCACTATTTGTGGGATGTTTGCTTTTTTGAGGAGATACCAGTTTTTCTGTTGTACTATGACTTTTTTTTCTCTTTGTTTTCTCTGTCTCTGTGCAGATTAAAAATTACTCTTCAGTGGTTTTTCTTGTTGTGTGTCTTGACACCCTTTTTTCTCTCTAACTTTCTTGCTAATTTGGTATTAAAAAGTGATAGGTAATACATTAGCTGGCCTTGTAAATGGTATGCTATGGATTACTAAAATTCTTGCAGCTGAAGGCAGCTGGGTGCACAGAACTAAAAGGCTTTTTTACCTTCCTTTTAGGTTTCATCTGAAGACCGAAGTACGCTGTGGGCTTTGATTACTTTTTATGGAGGGAATTGCCAGCTGAGCCTCAATAAGAAGTGTACTCATTTGATTGTGCCTGAGCCAAAGGGGGTAAGAGTTTATTATGTGTACAATTCTTCTTGTTGTAGCTCTCATTTGCTTTCAAATAGTCAAAAATTTTCCATCTGCCTGAAGTTAGAATTCTTAAGACTGTTCATTAACAACTAAATTCAGCAAAATTAGGCATTGCAGCTACTCAGTTTGTACTTATTTTCTGTGTGGCTTTAAGCCTGATTAATTCAAAATATGTCCAATTTCACCACTGGTATTTGAATTCCTGTTTGAATAAAGAATTTTATTCTTTATCTTGTTTGTCTTAGCCTAATTTTGATATGTCACAGTCCTTAGTGATTGTGATTTATAAATCCATACAGATACATAGTCAGTGAAGAAAAACAAAGGACAAAATTGAAATATTGAAGAATAAAACATGAGCTGGCAGTGGGAGAAGAGAAAGTGTGGCTATGGGAAAGGAATGCTTTTGCTTCTTTAAAATACAGGAACCTTTTTAGGGCTGGGTTCTTTTTGGTGAATACGTCTGTGTGTCAGGTTTTTTTTTCCCTTTTACTAAGCACTGGATAATTATTCTGTGGACTGTTTAGAGGGGTGTATTGAACACCATTCTAGTTGTCCCTTTCATCACAATTAAATATAATGCTTGGACAAAGCTTTATTACCTAAAATTCTGTTTGTAAGAGGCAGTGAAATACATTAAGAGTCATACTTTATTAACTTACTTAAAAGCTTAAATAATAAGCTTTTTAGAACAAAGGATGTTGTCTTTAGCTTGCCAGACAAGAAACTTAAAGAGGTATTAGCATTCCCTGTCTGTAGGGTACAAATATTTTAATGCACATAATCATTGAATGGGAACAATTTTATGGGGTTATTACTTTTTGCTTCCGGTCCTGCTGCTCTGATATGCTGTAAGGGAAACTGCAGCAGTTTGTAACGAGAACAATTCTGTCACTAGGAAAACTTATGATTGCTCTGACTAGACACAGGATGATAAAACAAGATTGTTAATAATTCTTACCAGAATGAAATAATAAAATCTTGTGTCGGCAAATAAACTTGATTTCATCTCCAATCTCTTTATTGTGTATGAATGACAGTTTCATTGTAGGAAATAACTCCAGAGAATCACTAAATTAATTTCCTCTGAATGTGCTTGTTCTTAATTTATGTTGTTTGACATAAAAGAAAATACCAGCTCAATCATTTCTAAATATTAGATCCTAAATAAGTTTCAAATTTTCAAAGGAAAGGTGTTTTTCGTTACTGTTTTGATATGTGTGAGGGGTTTCCATTAAAGAGGATATTCAAATAAATAAGACACTCATTCTGTGTCTATTTATTAGGAAAGGGAACTGTGAAGATTTAAGATTTAAACTGTATTCCTGCTGAAATGCTTTTTTTCATTAAAAAACTTATAAATATTTGTCTCTACTTTACTATGAAATTCTGACTTTTTCCCCAAATGCTTTTTCATTGTGGGGCTGGGTTTTTTTACCTTTTTTTTTATAGTAGATAAAACATAAACTGTATTTAGACTTGCCTTAATGTACTCCTAAAATCACGTGCATTTTAGTATTGACCATGACGTTCCTCACTGCTGGGTTGGAATATTTTGGTGATTGGGTTAGAGAAGAATTTTGCAAGTGGAGACATTCATCGTCTGCAGTTGTGCCTTCTGAGTCCTTTATAGTGTAAATGTGGAGAATTTGAGGGGTTTTTTTCCAATCTCTTGGAACTTGTGGTTCTGCACAGTATAAACCCTGTTGGATCTGGGCAAGATTGCTCTCTGGTATTGGACAGCCTCCTTGTGATTTCCCTCCCCATGCTCCAGCTCTCATCCCAGAGAACTTAGTTGTGATTGTTTTGTCTTAAAATATTGTTTTTTTCCCCCAGGAAAAATATGAATGTGCTTATAAACGGGACAGCATTAAAATTGTGACCCCAGACTGGGTACTGGATTCTATAGCTGATAAGAGTAAAAAAGAAGAGACTCCTTATCATCCTCGTTTAATTATATACGAGGAGGAAGAAGAGGAGGAGGAGGAAGAAGAGGAAGAAGCAGAAAATGAAGAACAAGATTCACAAAATGAGGCTAGTACTGATGAAAAATTATCAAGCCCAGCATCTTCTCGAGAAGGATCACCTTTGGGTGATCAAGCTTTTTCACCAAAATCTACCACTGCTGATAAGGCAAAAGGGGAACTGATGTTCGATGATTCTTCCGATTCCTCTCCAGAAAAGCAAGAAAGGAATTTGAATTGGACACCAGCTGAAGTCCCACAGGCATCTGCAGCAAAGCGTAGGTTGCCTCAAGGGAAGGACTCCGGGTTGATTAATTTGTGTGCCAATGTCCCACCAGTGCCAGGTAACATTTTGCCTCCTGATATGAGAGGCAACCTCATGGCTTCAGTACAAGGTGCCCAAAGTTCTGACCGCCAGGAAATGATGGCCACGTGGAATCCAGCCGTGCGGACGTTAAGGAATATTACTAATAGTGCTGATATTCAGCAGATTAATAGACCATCAAATGTAGCACATGTAAGTGTTGGATTTTTAATTTATAAGCTATTGGACTTTTTCTTAGGAGCTATAGTGTCCAAGAACTTCAGCTTCCTTTTGCTGTTCTTAAAATACCCAAAGTTAATACTTCCCCTTATTACTTAAAATTGTGGCCAAATTCGTAATTTCCCTGTAATAAGTAACTTAATTTCTAGCAGGTTCACAGAATGCATTTGGAAGAAACATTTGGAAGAGTAAAGCTATGTACAACTACAGCATGGTTTAGATTTTCAGTGAGGACTTCTTGGTAAGAGAGGAAAAAGCATTAATTTAAAATTATTTTGCTAGTTCAGGAAGCCTGGTTTCCTATTCTTCTAGCTTCTCAGACAGTGCAAGGAATTATTTATACCATAAACACATGGAATTATGAAATTGATTGTTTCCACAGTAGATTCAGTTCTGTACTCCATTGTTCTGCTGGGCATCATTAGGTTGTTACATGGTATACATATTATGATGGAGGACTCCTAACTTACACTTTCTTATGCCACTTGTGCGGTTGAAATAATTGCAGCTCTTGTGTTGAATGTATTTCTACAAGAAAATAAAAAGCAAGTGAGCATGCTGCACCTGCAGCATTGAAATTCTTAGATGTCTGTGGGAAGGGAGCATGAGTAAAGTAGGTGCTGGTAAATGTTAGACATATCTTCTACTTAAATAATTGCATTGGTGCCTTTCTTTGGATATTTATCTGATGGTAAAACTTAGAAAGGTGCCTGAGTAATATAGAGGCTTCCAGCCAGTACTTAAACGCAGAATATGGAGTCACTCAGAAATGTTGATTCTTTGCTGTTTATGTGACATCTAAATACAAAATGGAAGTACAGGCTTTATTTTAAATCTGAGTCTTAGGTTCCTCTTCTCAGTGCCTTGAATTGTTTAAGGACTGAGACTTCTGGGCAAGGCCTGAGCAGAACTGCCAACCATTTGCTCAGTTGGCCAGCATAGGTAAGTTGGCCACCACATCTTCTCCAGCCCAGTCACTGTGCTGTCATACAGATCAGTGGTGTCCCTGTGGAAATATTTCTCTGTCAGCAATATTTGCAGAGCTACAGGGCACTGGTGGTTGTGTGCTTTGGCTTGTCTCTGTTCACCCAAAGTCTGCTGGAGTAGGGGCTCGGTTGTGGTGTGTGAGGGCTGTACCAAGTGCCCTCTCAGGCTGCTGGGCCAACTGCAGCATGTGCAGAAAGGCTTTGCATCTTAAAATTGTGAATCTGCTTCCTAGAGAGAGGAGTACCAGTTCTACCCTTCCCCCTATAACCTCTCTTTTACTTTGTGCCCCGAATGATGAGTGCAAGCCTTAGTGAACATTCTTGGAAAGTTAGTGTTTAGTTTGAGTCTCAGGTTTCTGCCAAGTAGCAAGATCTGTCATCATCTGGTGTTTGCAGATAAATAGTTACTTTCTGAATATAGCCATAGAATGCTTTTGAAAGTTTTATCCCTTTATTTTGAAACACGTCTGAAGCTTCTGTAATTCTGGCTTTTGGTACTTGTGGAGAGTAGCTCCTCACACTGAGCCACGGAAGCATTTTTTATGTGTGTTATTTTTAGTTATTGAATGTTTCTACTGTGGTGCTGCCAAGACATGAGTGATGGGTGATGCATTGATAATCATGGCTGCACGTGTGTGCGATACCAACCACATCAGTATTATTTAGGTGACACCTAAGATGTTTTGTTGTGCATTGTGAAAACACTTGTGCCACCTCTGATGGAGACTTGATGGATGTCTGGTTGAGAGGATACAGTAATTGGCTCTGTGCTCTGGTGATGGGCTTTGATTCCTTTCGCACATGCACTTCGCTGAAGGTGACACTGTGTGTGGAAGTAGTGAGGGTGAAGGAAACAAGCTTTGCAGGATTCATCAAAGCTGATTTCATGTTTAAAAGAGTTTATGAAAAGCAAGTCTAGAATTTCCTATTGCTCCTTCTCATTTCTAATAGGTAGCTTATAATAAAATATTTTAATAAATATGTAGAACTCATCCTAATCTATTAGAACTTTGCCTAATTTTCCCTTTCCTGATGCATAAAAATTCACTTCCTAACTTGTGTCTGCTTAGCGTGAAATGATTTTTCTCTTAACAGTGAATTATACATTTAAAAATATAATTAAATTCCAGCTTACATCACCACTCTCTATAAGCCTAAAATCTAGTATTCTTAAATAGGGAGGTTAGCTTGTTTTGAGTTTTTTTCCCAAGAAACCCTTAGTGCTCAGCAGATCAATGTTTTTCTTTGTTTTTTGGTATTGATATTAAAAAACAAGCTATATATTCCTGAATTGGTTCAAAAGAGAACAAGATTCCCAAGTTTCAAACAGCACTAATTAATGAAGGCATCATTAGCAATTTTTACGTGAAAATGGAACTAAGCTCTGAATTTAATGGGCCAGTGAGATTTTGAAATTAATATTGCAGTTGATCAATGTAATTATTAATATAGTGTTAATAGTCATAATGCTGTTGGAAAAATTATAATACAGGGATGGGCTTTAATCTTAATTTAACTAAAATGTGCATTGCTGTTTATTAAGAGTCACATGCAGCTCCACACTTATTTTTGTGTAAATCCTGTCTTTTGATTTTGCTATTAGGCAGTTTATGACTTTTGTTTAGCTCACAAGGTATTTAGGTGCAGGGTTCTTTTCTTTTAGGAATTGTATTTTCCCAGTAGTTCTTGAAATATTTTTAAAACCGAATGACAACCAAAAGGTCACAAAAATAATCTTTGTTTTCTAGATATTACAATCACTTTCAGCACCTACAAAAAGTTTAGAACAACAAGTAAATCATAGCCAACAGGGACATCCAAATGTGGTGCTGTTTAGTCAAGTGAAACTAACACCAGAGACACATTTATTGCAGCAGTCACATCAAGCACAGCAGCAACAGCACCATCCTCTTTTACACCTTCAACCTCAGCAACTTATGCAGCTCCAACAGCAGCAGCAGCAGCAGCAGCAACCCCAGATCTCCCAGCAGTCCTTCCAACAGCAGCAGCCTCACCAGTTTCCCCAGCAGCAGCAGCAGCAAGTCCATCAGCAGCACCAGTTCTCCCAGCAGCAGCTCCAGTTCCCGCAGCAGCCACTCCACGCGCAGCAGCAGCTGCATCGCCCTCCGCAGCCGCTCCAGTTCCAGCAGCAGCATGTGCTGCAACAGCAGCTGCAGCAGCTGCAGCAGCAACAGCAACAACTGCAACAGCTGCAGCAGCAGAACCTGCAACAGCTGCAACAGCAACAGCTGCAACATCAGCAGCAGCAACTGCAGCAGCAGCACTTACAGCGACTGCACCAGCAGCATCAGCAGCAGCAAATGCAGAATCAGGCAGCGCAGCACTTAACTCAGACACCTCAAGCACTACAGCTTCCAGTTGCAGCCCAGCAGCCACAACACCACCAGCAGCAACAGCAGCAACTGCAGCAGCAGCCGCTTTTTGGGCACGATCCAGCAGTGGAGAGTTAGTAATTATTGCCTTCTGATCCTGAAAAAAAGTAGCTAATGACATGAAGTGGGGTAGAATATCAAAAAATAATGCTGTTTTTACAGTATGGGATTGTTAGAAACACCACTCATGGCTCAGAACTGGTTTTACTGATTTTTAGGCAAATACTTAAATAATAGCTTATGATGCAGCTATCTGAAAAGCATGAGAGTGCTGAGAATGTTCTTTTTTCAAATATACACTTGATAATACAAGCACACAACCTATACTTTCAGAACAGTGTTAATAAATGCATAGCACAATTGTTTTAATTTTTTTTCCCTTTGGAAGAGGGGGAGGGGGAAGCTTTTAAAGAGTATAAGAACTGGAAGGATAGCTACAATTTTGGAAATACGAGTAAATTATTGAAGATTCAGTATCGGGAAGTTGTCACACCTTGCTTTGAATTCTAGTAGAACTGAAAGCTTTTTGATTGTTTTGGCTGTTCATAGTTGATCTTTGTAAAAGAGGAAGTTGTCTTAAGTTCTTCTTTTGGTGACCCTTCCTTTTGCCCCTTTAGTCCCTCTTCATCCAGGAAAAAAACCCTACCCTTAACAAAATCAGACTCTGGGCTGAGCTGTGCCTTAAAGGCTTTCAGCTTTGAAATTTGGGATCATACTTTTTCCAAGGAGGTACACTTACAAAGTTTATAACCTGGTAGTAGGAAGAGGTCAGTGTAGCAAGTGTGTTCTGAGATGAACTCTTCAGACTTTTAAGTATATTCAATTGTTTGTTCTTTATGTGCCAAACTATTTCAGTTCCAGAAGAGTATTTCCTACTGGGCTGTGTCTTTGCTATTGCTGATTACCCAGAGCAGATGTCTGACAAGCAGCTGTTAGCGACCTGGAAACGGGTAAGATTCTGCAATAATTTTAACAAATTGTAACGTAATGTCATAGTCCCTAAATTTTAAAAGAAAACATTGGAAGTACTTCAGCACTGTTCACTTTTCTTTAGGCATCCTTTTGTGTAATTCTTCTACTACAGTCTAGAAAAATTACTCAAGTGCTGCTGACCAGAAAAAGTAATAGAAATACTTCAGGTGTGCAGCCTGGTTGAATTAAGTCTTCAGTCAGAACATGAGCTAAATAAGTTGCAGCCTTAACTATTTCCCAGTTATTTATGCTTTCAATCAGGCAACTGTAGTACAGCAAATGTAATATAGCACCGCTGTCTATCTTTAACTTGATTGTATAAAAAATTTATTTTTTATACATAGAATTTTGGCATTTAGTAGCCTGTGAGGTATCCACCTGAGTGAATAAGATGGAAGAATAGAGTGTTTCTATTTTTTTGCCAACTTCTATTTTTCAGAAAAATCTGATTGTATCCTTTCCTAAATAAGAGGACTTTGATGTTCTTCAGAAACCTCTGATGGATTTTATAGTTGAATTTTCCCTACAATTTTGCATAATCAAGTAAGCTGTTGACATTTTTAACAGCACTTGTGTTTATTGCTGAGATAGAATTGAATAGTTCATGAAAAGTTGTTTAATAGTTATACTGCAAAAAATAAAAAACATGAGAAGGGTTATTTTTGTTTATATATCTTTATTTTGAGTTTTTTTCCATTTCTTCTAAAAAGTAGACTTTTTGTTCAGTGAAAAGCTGCATATTTAATTTTGTTTTTTGTTTTCAAAATTGTTCTAAAGCTAGATTACAAACCTGGTTTTGGGGGGTAACTCTGCAGTGAAGTGGTGCTAATGGTGGCAGTGTCCTAAAGGGTGGACTTTCATTTCAGACTTTTTGTTTCTTCATGTAATGTAAAAATCGTTATATCCTAGAAGTTCTGGGTTTGCTCTCTTACCAGATCATCCAAGCACATGGTGGGACAGTGGACCCTACCCTCACGAGCAGATGTACTCACCTTCTCTGTGAAAGCCAAGTCAGTAACATGTATGCTCAGGTAAGCCAGCTGGGAACCTGCACTGCTGCATGCTTTCATTTTATCACTGAAAGGGAAGGCTTTGCACTGTGTGCTTCATCGTTAGATAGCAAATATAAAGTTTCTCATTACATGTTTTTTTATGATTTGTGGGTTTTTGGGTTACAAACTTGCGTAGTGCCTGTAGTAGACTTGTTCCAGAGAGCACTAAGGACTAAGGAAGATGCTATGAGAAAGAGGGGTCTAATAAGTAGAGAAAAACAGTTAAAATCAAAGGTTCAATTTGCAGAAAAAGTGTAAAATAAAATAAACGTGTATTTTGTGTTTTAAAGGCTGTTTGTGCCTCTATTCCTAGGCTTTAAGAGAAAGGAAGAGATGTATTACAGCACACTGGCTGAATGCAATCTTGAAGAAGAAGAAGATGGTCCCACCTCATCGAGCCCTTCATTTTCCAGTGGCATTTCCACCAGGAGGAAAGCCATGCTCTCAACATGTAAGAAAGAAAAGCTTACTTTGAAAGAATTCTTGCTTCAGTGCTTGCTTCATTCCATGAGCAGTATTAAAACAGAGCTAGAAAGTGCTTACTCAGAGCAAAATACACATTTCTTTTGCCTTGGAAGAAAAGCTTCTGTTAATCTTCAGGTGCTGTGTTGATGTGGTGCTGCTGCCAGGTGTTTCTCAGTGCTTTGCCAATCTCCCTGAGTTCAGAGTGGTGAGGAGTAACACTTGCCTTTGTGAGTTACTCTCTCAGACACTGAGGGGCAAAGATTGCCTGACTTACACATAGCAAGGTAGCAGCAATCCAGGCTGCACAGTTTATAGCAGCAGAGCAACAGCACATCTAACAGCATGTGCTTCCTTACCGTCACCCAAGATTTTGAAAGAATTTTTGAGAGTTTTTCTCAGTCAGTGCTTAGCAAATACCTAAAAAGGAAGCCTGTGCTGCTAATCAGAGGATAGGAGGTCACAGTTCCATTGCCTGTGCAATGAGGAGTTGTGGAAGTGGAATTTTGTGGAATTTTCATTCAGAGGCATCTTGGAATGTACTATGCTGTATAAACCAAGATGCCAAAGTATGTCTTGGCATTGGATTTCTTTGTGCTAGATTTTCTTTGTGCTGGATGCAGACCTATGGGATGATGGCCTTGCTAATAGTCTGTCCTGAGCAACATAAAAAGAAATACAGATTTGGGAAAATCGGAATATAACAACATCCGTGTGTACTCAGTGGTTAGTAGTAAACGTAATAAACACAGTTTTAAACAAAAGTACTGTTGCCTTTCCCTAAAGAAAAAGTATGAATGGCAAAACCAAAAACCTATCAGGATTAAAGATAATAATGGAAGATGTGGAATTACCACCACCTGTGATCAGCTGGCGCAGTTTATTTGTCTTCATGGCAGAGTAGAGCACAGTTTTCAGATTTTTAGAGTGGAGCAAGTAAGTGTAAGCATTTTTTTGTATGTGCCTCAATGTAAATAGCAGCAGAAGGAGGATGGCAGACCTGTGAGAAGCAAATTAGTTCTGAGCTCTTTCATAATAATGCTGTGGTCTCTGTAAATAAGAAAAAAGCTGACCAGAAGAATGAAAATGATTCTTCCTGAGTCCAAAAGTCTGCTGCTAGAAACATGAAATTTTTATGTATAAACAAATCACTTTTAAATTGTACTGTTTGTATCCTACAAGCCACGCTTTAATGAAGTGCTTATACACCATGGTGTGCATTTCATTGTAATGTAAGGAGTTAGTCATGGAAAAATATTTTTCTTGGGAGTGATTCATAAGTGCCATCAATGTTCAATTATTTATAACTGTGTCTTTCTGTCTGCAGATAATCTCTGTGACAGGATTTGTTGACAGTGACAGGGATGACCTCAAGCTCATGGCCTACCTAGCAGGTGCCAAATACACGGGCTACCTGTGTCGCAGCAATACAGTTCTCATCTGTAAAGAGTAAGTGCCTCACTCCACAGTCCTTGCTTTCTCAGCAACCTCTTGCCAGGTAGTGCCTCTCTGAACGTGAGGTGCTACCTATGGCTCATTATGAGAGTGTTAATTGTAATCAGTTCTGCAGTTGGATAACAATAAACTTAGCAATGTTGTTTCTTGAACTAAATTACAGCACATATTAAGTGATGAATTTGGCCTTCTGAACACAGGCAAAGCAGAAGTAATTTCTAACTTTCCTATTTTATAATATTCTTAAGTGATGATGACTCTTAGATCATCCATAAATAAAATGCCTTTTTTTAATAATTGTTCTGAAACGTTGGAGAAGGGAAAATTAATATCCAGGTCTAAAGATTCCATTTACAGCAGAAATTCTCCCCTGACTGGCTTGTTCTGACAATGTAGAACAAAAGCATTTTTTGGAGTATCTTCTCTGTCACAGTTAAAGCAAACAATAGACCAATAAAGAAATACCGATATTATAGGTTTATTATTAGAAATCACTATTTTTACCGATCTCTTTGCAATACAAATGATTTTTTTTCTCCCTTGCCCACCAAGGGCCAGTGGGTTGAAGTACGAGAAGGCCAAGGAGTGGCGGATCCCGTGCGTGAACGCGCAGTGGCTCTGTGACATCCTGCTGGGGAACTTCGAGGCGCTGCGGCAGATCCAGCACAGCCGCTACACCCTCTTCAACCTCCAGGACCCGCTCTCTCCCAGCCAGCACCTCGTGCTGAACCTGCTGGGTAAGAGTCACAAACCCCTCTGCTCTGCAGCGTTTTTATGTGCCTGTTTCATCAGAAGGAGTGTGTTTCCTCTGGTATAGGTAACTTGGCAATGGTGTCATTTTTGTTCTGTTCTCCATTCCCTAGATGCTTGGAGAGTCCCATTAAAGGTGTCACCAGAACTTCTAATGGTACGTTGAATTATTTTATATATGCAGCTATTTTGATAAGATCACTCCTTGCCTGTGCTGAAGCTCTTGGTTATACTTCTTGCTGATGTTCTATTTTATTTTGAGGAATCTGAGAAATAATCTTCTGCAGAGTTAAGGAATTTTAGTGGGATACACAGAATGAAGTTGCTGTTGACACACCTTGGGCTAGATGTTTCACTCTTCAGTTTCTACATCAGACCTTTAGAAAGGGCTTAGTACTTTTTAAATCAGTACCTAACACTGTAAATGAGACCACATAAGGGTTTTTAAGACAGAACACCCAAAATCAGTAAGAATTTTGTTAGAATATTGACTGAATTTTAAGTACAATACATAATGTATGTTAAGGGTGGAACTATTTCATATCATCTCTCTGATACATACTAAGAACTAAAACCATGAGCATATATACCATGTATTTGAGAATATAAAAATACACCATGCATTAAAAAGTGTAGTTGATAACCATGAAATAGCAGCGGGAATGAACAACAAAAAATCGTACCTTGAAAACATACAAGAGAAGTAAATTTTTGACATGAAGGGTATTCTGCTGACCGTGCAAAACGTCAGTTTTCTGCCTATTCAGAATAAGCTGCAGTTTCCATGTTAGCTCATTCACCTATCTCATGTTTTTGTTTTGTAAATTTTCTTCCCATTTCATATTTATACTTGATAATTTTTCACAGTATGTCTTGTTGTAGCTAAATTTGTATGAGAGGTGACTCTCAGATAACATTTTATATTGCACAAAAACGTTTTGCCACACCTCTTGTGTTTGGATCACTTGTATCTCAGTCACTTTGTAAACCCTTCAGAAGAGAGGTGCTTAGTAACTCTCAAACCGTAATCTGTAGCAGTGTTTTAAATGGGGACACTGCCACTTGAATACCTTTCAGCTCTAGAAATAGGCACTACTGTTTCCCTGACCATAAGTTCAAAACTTGCTTCCTATAGACCCTTCTAGATTTGTTTCGTGGGCCTGTAGGAAACTCGCATTTAGAAAACTAAATGCTTTTAAAAATTTATGGTCTTCATATTTCTTCATATTTTCCTGAGGAAGGAAAATATTCTGCTGCTACATATCGCAGCAGGGGGAATGCAACACTACAAAATAAAAAAGTCCTTGAGAAGATTCAGTATGCAATATTAGTATTTAACTCAGTTTTGGTTTTGTTACCACCACCCTTTGCATCCACACTGCAGTTGAGCTCATCTTGAAACTGGATACGTTCTTTGTGCGGGTCAGTCACACCAGGTTTTTGTCCATGTTTTGTCTTGTGTAGCAAATGGAGACCTCAGGGGTCAGATGGGTCATTTAGTACCTCCCCTTCTGTATTTTTATGGGGACCCTTCTTGCCCATGTGAAGTGGGAATTTTGTGACTTAGATTGAAAGGGGCTTCTGGAGACAGTCTAGTCCAGCTGCTCTCTGGGTGCCCACATAGGAATATGGTTTGGTAATAGAAAATGCTGGGCATGTGGAAGTGTCAAGGAAGACAAGGTACTTCATTCACTACCTTCACAGTAGGCATTTCTATTTGTCTCGGGGTTTGGGGTCCTCTTCTGAGGACAGGTGTCTTGTCAGATGCTGTTGATGCCATGTACCTCTTGCATTTTTATAGTTGAAATGTCTGTCAAAATGCGAATGTGCGCACTTTTTCTTTCCAGCTGCTCATACTATGGGCTGTCTAGCATAAAAATGCCTGGTCTGAGAGCAGGGAGCAAAGCCCTGTGGTTTGTTCCTCCCATAGCAACATTGTCACAGTAGGACTGGGACAATGCTGCCTGTCTTTCTTGTCATGTGCCTCTAGCATTCTTCATTAAATTTCAAGTATCAATTTGAAGGTTAAAAAGAAATAGATGTCACACACTTCTGAACCTGGGAGCTGTGGTTTCAAGTCACTCAGACCAAGGAGAGTCTAAAAGCTACATTTAATCACCCCAGTGCACATGCTCTGGTACTGGGGAGGTGGCACTTTCTATAAACAGAGGGTGGCTTCTGTTTATGTAGTTAGGGAACTTGAGTTTAAAACAGTTGGGATATTACCATTCCATGAAATTTAGCATCAGGAAGAATATTGCAATCTTTATGTACTTAACAAATGGACAGGCTTTTCAGTCTCTTTCTCATTTAGTTCATTTACTTTTCCATTGATAATTAGCAGTGTTATTTAAAGGAAAAACGTCCCACAGTATTTTATTTGGTGTGCACTTTCAGGGTTACATAAGTTTGTGGAGAAGCTTTAGCTGATGCTGAGCTTTGCTCTTGTGTTCGTTGTGTAAGTGGTAGGTGCCCCATGTATTCGGCAGCGTGTGATTTTCATTCAGGATTAATTCAGGATAGAAGTTGATTTCCCTGCTTAATTCAGGTCTAAACATGTAACTGGTTTGATTTCAGGGTGTGAGGTTGCCTTTGAAACCAAAGCAAAATGAATCCAGTCTTCAGCCGTCTTCCAAAAGAGCAAGGTAAGAACAGCGAGCAGTCAGTGCCCGCAGCCCTTCATTGACTGTTCCTCAGGAGTGTCAGCTGCCCATCAGCCTGCACCACCCTGTGCCCTGCTCAGTGCAAGAACTGTCAGTGGGATTTGGATGTAGCCAGTTACTCAGTTGGCAGGAATAAAACAATAACTTAGAGAGTGAAGTAGTAAGAGAGTTGGGAGGGTGCAGGAAGATAATATGTCGTGTTCTCTGCATGGGGATTTTTTTCTTCAGAAGAGGTTGTGCCTCGTTCTTATTCATCTCGGTCCATTGGTGAAACTTGCAAAAGTGTGCATGTCTAATTTAAAATTCCAGTTCTTCAGCATTGGGCCCAAATGTCACATTCTGCTCTATTTCCTATATTCTGTAGGATTGAAGACCTGCCACCACCTACTAAAAAACTCACCCCTGAGCTGACACCAATGGTGCTCTTCACAGGATTTGAACCTATGCAAGTGCAACAGTACATTAAGGTGACTTTTAGGCTTATCTCTTGTGAACTACATTGAAACATCTGACAACTTTTCTATAGATGTTGAATTTTTTCTAAGGCTTTATTAGTATATATCTAGTGGATAAAAACCAGTACTTACTTGCCCTGAGGCTAGAGTAGGTTTATGTGAAATGAGTTTCATTTGGTAGCTGTTCTTCTGTAGTCAACTACCTTACACTACTGTGCTACTTGCTTTTTCTTTCTGTGGGACTGCTTTAAAAAGCAAGAAAGCCCTTTCCACATTTGTTTTTAAATCAGCAAATTTTGTGATGAAATTTAGGTGAGAAAGATAGTGATGGTTGTACTGGATAAGACCCAGGATTCTTCTAGTGGGGTTGCTTGCTATCTATAGTGCCAAAGGCTTCAAAGTCAGCTGATGACAAAGCTAATGACACATGTGAGATCAGTTCCTATGGAGGTTTTCTTCTGTTCCCAAATAAAGCTGTACTAAAACTTAACTGTAAATAATTTATAACATTCAGATAATGAGAAGCAAATGAGGCCTAGTTCAAGTCCACTATATTTCTTAAAATAGGCACTTTGGTGTCCTCAGAAATATAGAATATTTTCTTTATTACACCTATACTTGTTTTTAAAGTGGTTCAGCTTCAGAGGGTTTTTTTCCCTTGCAGTGTGTGCATTTGAAGCTTGGTATTGAATATTTTGGAACATAAGATGTTTTTCACTGTATCCCATAAAGTTCTAGTATGAACTTCTCATTTTCTGTCATGTTGGTACCAGGTTAATTATATAGAGAATCTGTTTTGGTAACAGCTGTGGCTCAAATTAAAACAAATTAAAAAAAATCAACTTCAGCCTCAAAGCTTGTGAAGTTGAATGTAAACCTGGCAGCACTGATGCTGTCAAAACTGTGCAGAGTTTGGATACCTAACTGGGGCTGGATACTCCCCATCTTCTTGAGGTGGAGGGATAATCTTTGTACCTGTAGGGCCAAAGGGTCCCTTCCACATCAGAGTGGAAGTCTTGCAAGGTCTGCACTCACAGGTAGAAGTGCTTGAGGTGAGCAGAGAAAAGCAGCCTTTGCCTTTCAGAGGAGTACTGTTCACAGGGTGTTTATTACCAGGAAGGAAGTAAATAGTGGAGAGGTTCAGTGTCATTGAATAATACTTTTGTGGGTCATCTTTATGCAAACCATCAGAGCAGGGTAAAGAAGAGCTCAAAGCACTGTCCCTGTCTGTCCTACGTGCTCATCATTATCAGAGCAGTAGAATACACAGGGCTGCCAGAGACCTCTTAGGCTTTCTTGCTTTGGGACTCCCAAGCATTCATGCAATAAAAACTCTATTCTGTTAAATATTTATGCTTAGAGGTGTTGGTGTGGGTTTTATTTATTTGTGCAAAATGTTTGTCTCAATCAGAAATCCAGCGTGCATAGTTACTAAGGCTGTCCAAATATTTTTTCATCCTTGAAATTCTTATGAGGGGAGCACTCTTTATCTCTAACACCTGTGGTAATCTGATGTGCCTCACCAGCTCATTCATTGTGTTACTTATTCCTTCAGGTAATGACTGGCTTAATTGATAAGATAGCAACTGTGAGGAGCTAGTTTGAGTTTGGTGGCTTAAACCAAGGAAAGGGCATAGTTGCTCAGTATCATCAAAAATGCATGTGGAATATGTGTTTTTCATGAGATGCTTTTCTCTTTAACGATAAGTCTAGCAAAATTAAGTTTACTGTAGCTACAGTGTGTACTGCACCATCCCTAGAAAAGAGCAAAATTATTATATATTCTTATTATTGCTTACTTAAAATTTAATATCCTGTTTCACTGAAAAATACTTTTAATTTGTATCTTACAGTTAGTTGCTTGCTTAAAAAAAGCACAACCCAAAATCAAAAAATGCAGAAGTGGGAAATAGTTTTCAATCCTGCCAGGTGATACTTATGTCTGGAAATAGCTGGATTTTCAGTGGCTGTAAATTCTATCAAAATTAATCAGCTTGAGTAAAGGAACCACTATAACACGGAAATCTACTCTTACTATTTCATTAGGAGCTTCGTGTTACTTGATGTGATGGTATGATATTTACTTTTTTCCCTCCATTTTTTTTATAAACTATTCCATTCTGTTTTGTGTTTTGTACAACTTTCAGAAACTGTATATCCTTGGAGGTGAAGTGGCAGAATCTGCCCAGAAATGTACCCATCTAATTGCCAGTAAAGTGACCCGAACTGTCAAGTTCCTGACAGCAATTTCTGTAGTCAAGCACATAGTAACTCCTGAGTGGTTAGAGGAGTGTTTCAAATGCCAGAAATTTGTTGGTAAGTTAAATTAGTATCAATTCCTATAGTAAAATAAAGGTTCAGTGATAACATATTTAAATACACTTTGTTGTTTTGTCTTCTGACTTCAGTGTTTCTTACCAGTTTTCTAAAGAGCTCAGCTTTTGAAAGCAGAAATTTTAACTCTGCAGTAAGTCTGATTGTCATTGTTCACACCTCTTGAAGA
The DNA here is from genome assembly GCA_910950805.1 of Acrocephalus scirpaceus scirpaceus. Lineage (NCBI taxonomy): Eukaryota > Metazoa > Chordata > Aves > Passeriformes > Sylviidae > Acrocephalus > Acrocephalus scirpaceus. The sequence continues at coordinate 145,981,239 of OU383773.1, forward strand.
ATAATTTGCAAAGTTTTTAAATAATTTTAGTAGCAGCTAGTTTGTATTCCACTTGTGTTAGTGTTGTATTCCACTTAGGTTGTGTTAGTATGGTTAAGCAAAGTTGTCACAAGAATTATGTGTTTGGTTTCTTTTTTTAAAATCAAGTTCTCTTTCAGCAGAACATTCTGTTTCATTTAGTTTTCATTAGTTTTAATACAGTTTCTTACCCTTAAATGAAAGAAAAACACACTTAAAAAGTTTGCTTTAGGGTGATTAAATGATTAGATATTGTTAAGTATTGTATTTCTTTCTTGTGTAGCCATTTTGTAGATTTTTATGTGTGGTTGCTCTATTTTTTAATTCACCCTTTCTGAAAGGGTGATTATTTGGTTTATGATTGTTTTGTGCTTTTTATATAATTGGTTTGTAAGAAGAGAATGTATAACATCACTGGCTAACCACCGTAAAAACTTGAATCTATGGATAATTAACTAATAAACCAGCAAACATTTCTATAAATCTCAAGAGGGCAATTTGTTTACTTCAGCATCAGTGAACTGAGAAACTGATTAATTTGAAAACCCTTAGAAGATGAAGAAAGTTGGGAGTTTTAGTATGACTGTTGTGATCTAATACTTGAAGTACTTTACTTACTTACTGAAATTAGGTTGATTTGTAGCTCATGGGCTGGTTGCAGTTTTGTACCTGCTGTAGTGATGGAAAATACAGCAATTGTTTACAAAAATTGTCTTAATTGTTTCTTTTGTCTTTTGGAAGAGTATTAGCACTGTTTCTTGCAAGTTGTCTGAATTGTCCTTGGAAAGACCAATTTGTTCTCTGTATAATTTTTTTTGTTTTGGTTTTTAGGCTTAGGGATTTTGGATTAAATTAGATTTAGATATGTGTTTGACATAGCTTTTGTGGAAAGATAAAGACTGAAATTCCATCCCTAATAAAAAATGAAAAATTGAGTGAATAACAGGACAAATGAAACAGATGGAAAGTTCTTTCTGTTAAGACAGTGTGAGGCCTTGAAAACAGTTTCTGGGCTCCCATAGGTGGTCATAGTAATTTGAATTTAAACTTAATCCTTTTGCTTGATCATTCTCCTTTACAGAGAATGAAAAAATTAAAATTTGCAAGTACCTCAAATAAGTTAGAAAAAAGGGATTTGATAGGACAGTGATTGTTGTTAGGTATACAAGTGTAAAACATAGTTTAATTCTCCAAGTCTTTTGTAGTCATCTTTGTAAGAAGCCTAATGAAGATATTTTAATCATGTTAAATTCTAGTAGGTGTCTGCCATTCAGAGCCACTCTGCAGAGATTCCATTCTGCTCAGATTCCATCCTGGGCCATGGGGATGTTTGTGTTTTGTGTGCCACTTCATCAGTCTTTCTTTTTCAGATGAGCAGAACTTTGTGCTCAGAGATGCTGAAGCTGAGGTGCTTTTCTGCTTTAGTTTGGAGGAGTCTCTAAAGAGAGCACAAGTAGCTCCACTGTTCAAGGTATGCAATTTACCACTGCATTTAAAAACTTCAGAGTTTTTCAACCTAATTTTTTCATCATTGGGACCATAGGTTTTATAGCTGAAAACAGTAGAGCAGGCTGGCATATAAAAACTTTTGTTGTAAATTTTCATTTTGACTTTATGTCTGTTTTCTGCCTAAGCATCATTGGTGTGGATGTAAGCCCTCTGAATGACTGGATCCTGTAGATGTTAACCAAACAGTCTCAGGATATTTGTTCCCTTCCAAAATTTAGAACATTGCCCTGTTACTTGTAAAAAGCCACTTAAAAAGTCCCCAGGAAGGGACTTTGTTTTCTCTTTTTCACCAGCCTCATAGAGCACTTGCCCATAAAAAGTGGGAGTCTGAAAGTAAGTTTGCCCTTCAGCCTCAGGGAGTTCTAGTGTGAATCTCCTTTCCACCAGGCTGTTTGCTAAAATGGTGCAAGATGTTTTCATGCCTCTGGTTAAAATTACATTACAGTGCAGAGAGTTGCTAAAGATTCTTCAGCCTGACTGAATTACAGACTGTTTATGGAGGTAAACCACCTTAAACAGGGTTTTCTTTTGACCTGTAATGAATAAGAATCTATGTCTTCTATTATGTCGAAGTTCTATATTTTGCTCTCAGTTTTGCAGATTAATAGCAAGGTGTTTTCTGGTTTTTTATTCATAGCAGATAAACAGAGATAATCTACTTTGTGATCTGATCACGTATCTCAGTCATGTAGTAGAATAATTCTTGTCAGGAAGTAATAAATTGGGTGTTAACTAAAGGATGGATAAAAGTTCTGTTTTAACACTTGAGATGTCCCTGTGCACAAAGAAGCAAGTAGCATTGTTCTTACGTGTCTTACCAAGCTGCAGTTGTTACTTTGCAGGTGTGGAAATAGGCACACCTGAACAGTTCAAATTTATCAAAATTGTGCATTTGCCCCTCCAGGGGAAACACCAGCAGTAATTAGGGACAACTCATTAACGGAGCCCAACCTCAGCTTACAAAGCCTGCCCTGTTGTATAAAAGAAGTTTCACATGACGTTAAAACTTCATGTGTTGTAGAAATCAGTTAACATAATAATGCTTTTTCTTGGTCTTCCTTTTCTCTTTTTAGGGAAAATATTTTTACATTACACCTGGAATTTGTCCCAGTCTTTCCACCATGAAAGCTATTGTGGAGTGCGCAGGAGGAAAAGTATTATCCAAACAACCTTCTTTTCGAAAACTCATGGAGCATAAGCAGAATAAAGTGTGTTGAGTGTTGCTTTCTAAAATTTATTTATGATACCTCACTGTGTTCTTCTGAGCTTACCATTACTTTCTTTCCTTTAGAGTTTGCCGGAGATAATCTTGATTTCCTGTGAAAATGACCTTCACTTATGTCGAGAATATTTTGCACGAGGCATAGGTATGTATAAGCTTTTGTTGTGATTGAGCAGGATAACTGTAACTTCAGGGTTTTTTTTTCTATTTCCCAATTATTATTATTATACAAATTCTGACATCTTTTGAAGCTTTCAGATACTAATAGAGGAATACATGGACTATCCTGGAAACCATGGAGAAACCCAAGCCAGCTGTTTGCTGGATATATCTAGTAGTTGTTTTATAGGCAGATCACATAAATTTTTGAATTTAGCAACAATTGAAACATTAGTGTGTTACCAACATTATTCTCATTCTAAATTCAAAGTGTAGCCCTGTACCAACTACTAAGAAGTAAATTAACTGAAACCAGGGCACTATCGTCTTATATTCATCAAGTGAGTTAGGGGTTTTCACTTTAGTTATTTTTGCTTTAGTGTAGAGCCCCAAGAAATGCTGAGATTAATAATAGTGTCAGATGTGAGGGCTGATGGTAAGGCTGTAGCCACAAAGAATGGCCCCTCCTGACACCTGCAGAATGAGGCAGAATTTCTGTGTAGGGTGTGACCTGTATGAATTTTGGTATTTCCAGATGTCCACAATGCGGAGTTTGTCCTGACTGGAGTGCTTACTCAAACACTGGATTATGAATCATATCCTTTTTGTGTAAAGACATTCTGCTGCTTAGGGGAGTATGGTTTACTAAATTTTTTTCTTAATTAGGAACTAATTAATTGTAATTTTTTAGGATATGTAAAAACTACCTTTGTAGGAGGGTAGTTTAACACCCAAGAAAGTAGCTTAAATTCAACATGGAATTACTTCATGATGGGAAATCCCTGAAGGGAGGAAGGAAGGGAGGGTGGTCACAAAGGCATAGTAAATATTAGTAAATAGTAGAATAAGTTAATAAATAGTAGAATATTAGGCAGTGGGAAAAGAACTTGCCACAAAGGTAAATATTTGGCACTAGTTACTTTCAGATGAGGAAAACAGCATTTTACTGAAGATTATAGACCCAGTTTGATAAATGCAGTGGAGGGACCAATAAGGCTTCTGTGTCTTTATGCATGTTTTTACAGAACTTGTATTTTGCTGTCAGTTGTTACAGTTATTCTTCCTTAACAAGCTTACATATAAATTTACTTGATGGATAGTGAAATGCCTTACTGCTCCAGAATCCTTGGAGCATTATATCTAGCTGTTCAGCCATTGTACAAAGCAACTAGAACTTCCTGTGGATGCTGTTTTCCAGCTGTTTTCCTAGGGATGATGAGCAGTTTAAAGCAGGAAAGCAAAAATAAACTGCATCTTTTTTAGGATGTGTAATTTTATTATGCTGAAACATAATTTACTATGTTTTGTATTATACTACCGTTTTAAAAGAGCCCACTTTAGGTATCATGATGAGCCCATTTTTAAGCATTTTAAAATAAATTATGGTACTTCAGCCAAAAGTGTAATTTGGATGTAAAAATAAAAGGGCTTGCTATCTATTAAATTATGGATGTTGAAGATGAAAATGTTTTGTACTTTATTTTTATTTCTTATACTCTATTTTCTTTTATATTGATATTTTGCCCACATTTGAAATAAATGTACTTTTAAATGTTTTACTCTATATTTTAGTGGTCGTTCATTTTTTTGAATACTGTGCAACAATGGCACTCTGGTAAGAGTAAATTACTCAAATCTTTTTCCAAGCAATGTGAAATTATTTTAAGCTTATTTTACCAGGTATGTTTTAATATATGAATCCCAGTGCTTTAAAGGGAAATCATTGTAAATGTATATATGTGTTTTTACTGAAGCAGAGAAGCAGCTCGAAGGAAAACTATAAACCTGCATATTCCACTGTTGTGATAACTTTTTTGTTTGTATAGTGAGTTTTACTAAATAAATACTAAAAAATCAGTCTCCTGAATCTATATTCAGTTGTATTTCCGAAAACACACACAGTTCTAATAATCTGATTTGACCATTTTTACCAGTTTAGATTCCAGTAGATGAAAAAATGATCCTAAAAGCATTTATTTTCTTTCTGATCAGCCAGACAATTCAGCTCTGATGCTGTACAGACAAGTGAATATCTGCACTCCCCCATCAGGGAAGTTACTGATTTCAAATCTCTTTTGTGCTGTGGCTTAAAGTGTAAATCCTGCTGGTGCTTGGATTTACTGATTCTGTTGCCTTTCTCCCAGTGCCTCAGTTGAACAAAGTGCTTAAGTGAATGACAAATTGCTGCTGTAAGAACACAGTGGTAGTAAATATCAGGATGAGTGAGGTCCCACAGAGGTCGCTGTGTGCCTGTTGCCTTTTATTGCTGGCTCTGGTTCCTCAGCTGTATCCATGTCCTGGCCTGCTCCTGTGCTCGGCTTTTCTTTTGGGAGCAGAAGAGGGCTACGTGAGGATCACAGGAATGGTAAAATTTCTATCAGTGTGACTTCTGGTAAGGTGGCAAAGTGGGATAAATGAGAAAGTTGCACTTTGGTCACATGGTTTTAAGTGAATTAAAGGTTAAAAAGGTGTGGTAAGGATGGGAGGATTTCGTACTTTTTAGCAAATGCCATTTACTTATGTCAGGGTTCTGTGTTTATTCCTAGTGTGATGTTCAGCTCTCTGAAATGCAACTTCCTTTTCATTATGAGACAGAAGGAGAAGTCTGTAATGTGGAGACCTAAGGCTGGAAATTGATGATACGATTTTATGCTTTAACTTCTAAAAATAGTAAAAAAATGGGGGATTGCAGTGGGAGTTAATGGTTGGTTGATGAGTTGTGGTACAAATTACTTAAATTGTTCAAATGTGGACCTGGCAAGTCTGGTCTCCCTGTCAGTGGAGGGAGAAAACGTCTCTGAAGCCTGACATAAAAAGCCCTGCAGAGATACATCTCTCAGCAGTTCAACAAAGTTGTTTAGTTATCTAAATCTTTCAGAACACGGAAAAAAAATAAAGTTAAACCCACCCTAAAGAATGTTGTAATACATTGCATGAATACTATTTTTTACTGGAGAAATAAATGCATCTTTTTTCCCCCTTAAGAATGTAATAGTGAAATGATCTGTGTTAATCTCTCTGAATGAAGAGATTTTCTTCATTGTACTCATTACCAAGTGGCAGGAAGATTTTTTGAGTGCCTTTTCCTTTAAAACAATTACCAGCTGTTGCAGCTTTTGATTGCTTGGCAGTTTTATGGTACACACAATTTAAATTGAATGCATATTTTGTACCTGTTGTGCATTCAGCAAGTCTTCTGCCTGCCTTCCCAATGATGTATTGTCCTACCAAGTGTAAATGCTGCTTTCAAAGAGACTCACACGGGTCAGGAGTCAGCTCAGTTGTGCACAAAATCAGACTCAAGGCACATGACAGTGCCCCACTGGGTCCTAGAAGCTAAAGAGACCTGCTACACCAACTCTGTGCAAGATGAGAGCCTCACTGAGGGAGAGGCAGAGGGAAAACAAGTTTGGATGTGTTGGCAGTTTCAGCCTCAGCAGTGTGGACTGCTCCACTCCATAATGCATTTATACTCCCTAGGAGTTCCCAAACTTTTGTCGGATTGGCTTCCTCCACATTTTCCACAATGAAGCTTGAGGATATGTAATACCTTTGCCAAAAACTGTTAAGAGTTAAGACATGTGAATGCAATAGCATCTGCAAGGTAAATTTCCTGATGAAAACTATCCAAAATGCTGTCAGATGCTGCATAGAGAAGCTTGAAGAAAACCAAATGTGATCATGGAACAAATGAACCCCATGGGAAACATGAGTGGTAATGCATCTGTTTCATCATCAGTGAAGACAGTGTGTTTATTTAGCCAACATACAAGTATGACTGATTTGATTAACCTTTCAATTAGAGTGAAAAACACAACCTGCCAAGAAACAGTCTTTCAAGAACCACAGGAGCTGTCCAGAGCCAACTGGCCTGCACAGATGTTACTGTGTGTGTGATTAGTGATAGAGAAAGGGTTTGATGGAGTATTCTGGTACAGCATTACTGCTATGAACATACTTTTGCCTTAGTGGAAGGTTGTAATACTTATATGTCCATTTGATCCTGTCCTCTGTATCGGGGAAGAAAAAAAGTACCTTTTCATGTTGTCACAAAAGATCCGTAATACAAACTACATACATTGTGTTTTGTAGAAGACCTGTTCTGATGAAGTAGTTATTTAAAGGTAAATGTAGGACATGTCTAATAACAAAGACATTCCATTGGTTAGGGATATCTTGGAAGTCAAGCACACATGGTCTCTAGTTGTTGCAGCTTGGGCAGCTTTCTTTGCTGTGAGTCAAGTAGAATTGTGGAACAGGTTTCCAGAAATGCATCTGGAAGGAAGACCTCTGGAGGTTAAGTGCTCAGTATCTCAAAGGATGGAGATTCCACAATTTCTGTGGTCATTTTGTTTCTGTATTTTGCTACCCTCAAGAAAATAAATCATCTTTGTATTTAGTCAGAAAATCCAGTGTTCCACAAGTGGCTGGTGATGCTCCTTTCATCCCCACACGCCCCCCAACAGAGTCTGGCTCTTCTTTTTGTGAAGCACAAGAGGCTCCTCCCAAGGGACAGGCATGGTTGGGAAGCTTCCTCAGTGGGATTGAGGAGCTTTCCCTGGAGAACTGAGCCCTCAGGGGATTAGATACTCAAAGGGAATTTTAACCTGCATAGTATGTATGCAGACAAGTGTGAAGAGTGAGAAATGCTTGGGAAAATACTCCCACCTTCACCAAGAGGGTAAATGTTTCTGATCCTTGAGCAGTGTTTTGTCAGAGACCAGCCTGGGTCTGCCAGGGAGGAAGCATCAGAAACAGGGAGCACTCCAGATCAGACACAGCTTTGAATGGGTTTGTCTTTGTAGCAAGCTGCACCAAAAAGAAAAACGAAGAGTATTTTAAGCTCAAGAGGCCAAATTTTACTACTATGTCAGCCAAAGTACTTTTAAATGAGGCAGCTCTATCAAAGAGATGGAAAAGAAGTTTCCCTCCCTGCTTTTTGTGTCTTTATAGGACAGATCCTCACTTAATTCCATTTAACTTGGAGCGTTGTGGGCAATTACACAGCCTTTTCTGGTGACAGGACTTTTCTCCTTACAGATACTGCAGACATCTTAATAAGCAAATTGACATCCTCACCGTTTTCATGGTTTTCAGGATTTGATACTTAAACTTGATAATTTCACAGATTTTATTGACAATAACTATGTCATAGAGTCCCTTCCTGACTATGTGAGAGAAGATAGAGAAATGTCTTTGTCAGAAAAAAAATATTTGAACTGTGTTTGTGAAGGCTGGATTAACCCCTGGAGCCCAAAAGAATGGAGCCCACCAGCCTTCCAGAGGCCAGGCTGGAGCAGAGGGAAGAGAAGCTCAGTGATAAGAGCAGGCAAAGTCAGTCAGCCTTCCCCAGAGGAGTCCTCTGAAAAGAATCTGTACTTCAAAGCAGCTCAGAATTTTGTACGTTCTGTTCAAGCAATGAAATATTTTTGAAGGAGAAAGGGAGAGAAGAGTGTGATTTTTCATGTGACAATTGTGGCTTCCAGCCCAGCATGGAGAGAGGCAGACTGGAGCCACCAGACCAGCCCGGAGAAATCTGAATTGCAGATGAGTCAGGAGGGGTTAAAAAGTTCCCGAGCTCTGTCTGGGCTGGGAGCTGCAAGGCCGTGATAGCTGTGACATAAACCAGCTTTGCTCTGTCTGCAGTGACATCCTGCTGCTCACCTGGGAAAGTGCATCCACAGAGCCCTTGGGTGGTGACTCACCAGCATCCAAACCTGGATGTTGCTGTAGCTACACAGATCTGCAGACAGGTGCAGGTTTGTGGAGAGACTCTGCAGATGTAACTGAAATGCACTGGAAGAAAAAGGGAGGGATCAAAACACAGGCATGTCCTTCCTCTTCCAGCATCCTTTAGCTGAGGGGCTGCACAGTTACAGCCCACATCACCTAAGGGAAGAACTCAGAGGAGCTGTGGTCCAAAGTGTATTTAAGTCACCTCTCCAGCAATGTTTCAAACACAACAAACCCATGCAATTCTACCTGGACAGAGTGACATTCCCACCTCCCTGCCAAAACCAGCACTTTGCTTCTCATGCAGCGTGTTGGTCAGTCCGGTGCTTCCAACTCTCATATTTCACACTGCTTTTGCCCCTTGCTCCTTTTCCCTCTTTGCCTAGGGAAGGCTACAGTAGCCATGAATTTAACTTTGCAGACTCTCTAGCAGCTGCTGGGCTCTAGACTCCTTTACCTGGCCTCCCCAGTGCCACCACCTTTCTGACAGAGCACCCAGCACAGTATAAAAGCTATCCAGCATATTAAAAGTGCTACTTAGGGCATAAAAAGCAATATATTTTGTGTCCTTGGCCTCTGAACCATCTGTAACCGCTCCAGGTTGCTGTGTGCAGCATGAGCAGCAGCTCTCATTTCCATCTGTGCTCTTCAACTTGGCTGTTCCTCACATGAACAGGGGGTCACGGCACGGCCTGGAGTGGAAATCGAGCAGTTTGCTCACGAGCAGATTATTTAGAGTTTCTTTGCAATGGATATCTCAACATGTTGGTTTTGTAGAGCCTTTTCCTCTTGGTCCACAGTGACTGATAACGGCTTCATTTCCTCTCTTACCATAACAAGAAGTTTTGTATTGTGAATTGCATTTCTATTTCCAAGGAACAGACAATATAATAAAGTCCAGTTAATAAAGAAGTATCTCTTCATCTTGGTAGAAGAAAAGAAAATAAAATGCTTTACAAGGAGAGAGAATATATTCCTAGAAGAGATCATCAAAGTGGTCAAGTTCTGAGTGATGTGTGCACCTGCAGGAAAGATTTTGTGATTGGAAACTCATCTATTTTAACTGGTGACATCATCTGATTAAGTGGCATCATCCTTCTCAGCACAGGTGAGCTAGGGGCTGTGCAAAGCCCTGGGTCTCGGATCCTGGGCTGGTAGCCTGCCGAGAATTGTTGGTAAAGTCCTTTTCTCCAAGCCCCGTGCCAGAAGAAAGAATCAGGACGCGTCGATCGTCTTATCAAAGTTGTTTATTCCATCGTGTTCTTAAATATTTTTCCTTCAGCCGGCGTAGGTGTCACCTACACCACAGCCGAAGGCTATCTGACTCGCTCATGGACGGTCATTATCTTTTATACTAATTATTACGTCCCCATTGTTTTCACTACTATACCAATATCTACTGCTTTTATTAAACTGTGCACTTTTACACTAAACCAATAAGAAAATGCCACCACCTCACCCAAAGATGGAGGACAAGAAGAAGAAGAAGGAGAAAGACAAGGGACACACCCAAATCCCTCCATCTTGTCTCCTTTGTGAACCCCCAAAATCCATATTAATACACAAAAATAAGTTACTTAATATCCTAACTACACACCTGTGACTTGTAATTCTTCATATAATGTTTGCAATCGCTCCCAGGGGCTAAAATCAAAGGCACTGGTGTTTTTATCGCTGTTCCAGGGTCTCTGGACCCCCTCCTGGGGTCTCGGACCGCCCGGGACATCCAAAGGGATGTCTTGGGTTCCAACACTGGGAGCATCACTCACTCATCAGCAATACAGTGAGAGAACAAACCCTGCCAGGGGCTGGAGCTGCTCTGCCCCTCTCTGCAGATCACTTTGAATGCTGGACTATTTACAGAGCCATTTTAAACCCCATTCTCACATGGATGTGAGACACAGGGGCTTTCTGAGAGCCAAGGAAGTTATAAGAGCTAAATGAAATGCTGAACTCAATGGCAAGGAGATGTGATGGGAGCTGAACATCCCATGTGGGCGTTGTCTTGCTTGCTTTGAAAGATGCAGGGATAATACCAAGCAAGAGTGGAAATTCATGTTAGTGCCTCTTAACAATGAAAGAAAACATACCGTGCCCAAAAAATGGGAGCTGTGTGTGGAATTTTGTATAGGATAGGAGCCTCTAGGAACTGACAAAGTAATAAATTACTCCATTTAAATTGAAGTATATTGCAAGAAACTCAATTTTAATGAAACCAGTTTGGGGCTTTTTGACTAGGAAGGAAAAATGAATTATTAAAGTATCAAATAATAAAGTAACAGATATGAAACTAATTGAGAAAATGAAACAGAAACAAAAGCACTATAGTCAACATGCTCAGTCTGGGGAAACTGAAGTGGGAATCTTCATTTCCAGATATGCAGCAGCAACATTTCATAACTACTGGAACACTAAGTCATGCAGTTTGTCCAAACTCTGAACAAACCAGGAGAGAACTTTTGAAGTTTATCTTTTCCTCAAGCACCACACTAGACCTAAGTGCTGACTTACCACCTCCTCCTTGTAGCACCTCTTAACAACATGAGCACATCACGCAGCACTTCAGGGTGGTTCAGTCATTTATTTAGCTGATCTAAGTGAGGGTATTAATTGTTTGACCTTCAGTTACACAGACCTCCAGAATTCATCACCCTCCCACCATACACAAGCTGCAAACAGCCATGGAGCCCTAGCTGTGCACAGGTGAAGTTTCTGTCTTGAGCATCCTCTGAGGGGTAAGAAAAAAGAGAGGCAGAAGTGGAAGGAGAAGTATGTCCTTTAAAGGACTGTCAGGAAAATTACAGGTTTGACAGCATCATCCCATAAAACTTTTAAGCTCAGAATGGGAAATATAAAGGCAGAAACAGCTCTTTTTTTACCTGTAAAGATTTAAATCAATTTCTTCTCATTTGAGAAATGACCATACCAAACACCAGCTGGCATTGGATTATATTTCATAGTGAAAAAAAACATGATTTCTGAGCTTCTCTGCCTTTCAAATTTGGAAATGACAAAGGAGGTTGAAGAAGCTGCTACAGCCAGTGCCACTTTGCTTTACTTCTTTTCTGCAGGAAATCTGGTTTGCTTTGCTGTGGTGAGTACAGCTCCCTGGATTTTTAGTAAACAATTATACATCTTTGTGCCCTATGGAGAGGATTTAATACATCAGCAAAAACTGAGTTGCTCTCTCTGGGTTTTGCCCTTTAGCTGCTGAATCCAGTGAAGAAAGTCCAGGTAAGGGATTTTCCCTGGGGAATGAAAACACGTGTCTAACAGGAAGCATGGAAGCAACTGTACTGACCTCTCATAATTATCACCAAATTTACACCCACCCCTAAAGCACCAGAGCTGGGCTTACCCAGCCCAGACACAGCCTGAAAACAAGCAACCCAGGCAGGGCCACAGCCACCTGCTCCCAGTCTCCTGCATTAACTCCACTCACTAGTCCCAAGTAATTTTGACCCATCATGGCCATTTTCTTCCACAATGCTATAAATGACAATTTCTGCAATATTTTCAAGTAAGAAATTTATTGGAAAAAACGACAAAGTGAGAAATCGAGAAACAGCCACACTCAATCGGACAGCTCTGACCCTGGGTATCAGCTCTGGGGTCTCACCGGACTGCTGCCCCTGCCCTGGTTCACACCAGCCATCTCTCAAGGGCCAGTTTTATAGGGATTTTGTGCCTTGAGGCTAGGTTATTGTCCAGTTCCTTCTTTGAATATGCAGCTAGGCTTTCCGTCCACCTGGTTGTATGTAGAATAGAATTCCAGTAAATCTGGTCTCATCTCTGAATTGGTCCATGAATTATTCCTGAAGTTCTTGCCATGCAAACATGTCTTGGTTTCTGGTTTCTCAGAATTCTGGGAAGGTGGAGTGATTGGATTTTCTGTCCATTGAGTGGGATGAATTGCTTCTGATGGGCGCTTGTGATTGTTGGTGCTGGTTCCTGTCATTTGACATTATAAGCTTCTCCCTGGTAGCAGTCCACCCCACATTGATGTGGAGATGTAGTCTTTATTGTCCTGTCAAGGGAAGGCTGGCATGCCAGCTGCCTGCCTGCCCACGCATTGATCTCTGTACAAGGGGGTATCTCTGGATACACTTTATTTCATACAAAAATAACATGTTTCTTAATAAGAAAACTCGAATTAAACCATATATTTATAACACAAAATATGTGTTTTGTGGTTCCTTTTTCCAAACATATTTCTGGGGTCTGAAAATGACACCTCCATCACCTGCAGCTTCTGGGAGGGATAAAGTACCAGTCAACACATATGTGGCAGAGATTTCCATCATAACCATTATTGCAGCTCCTCCTGCACAAACAGGCACTGATGGACCCTTTTAAAAACAGGTGACAATAAGCCAAGGCAAGAAAGTGTCACCAAGTACATGTCACAGGTACATGTCACAGAGTGTGGCTCTCTCAGCAAAATGGGCTGCAGTCTCAGGGTCCTGTGGCTTCTGAAGGGAAAACAGGATCGTTTGTGCTTTGTGGTCCTGGCAAGGGCAAGGACCTTCTGGAATGAGGGTGGGAATTGCAGCACATCTGTTGTCTACACCTCACCTCTCCTCCCAGGTGTGCTCCTCGTGTTTGGCTTGGTGCTCCTCATGCACAAGTGTGACCAAACACTGTTAAAGGCAGCACTGAGCACAAGAGGGTTTTTCTTTAGGCCATCATGGAAAAAAAGTGCTTGGAGGGACTGGATTGTGTAATGGAATTGCTCTGGCATGGCTGTAATGAGTCTGCTAATGCTGGTTTGTTTCCTTTTGTTGATTTTCTTGGGCGCTGCAGCCTGGCAGAACCCTGGGTTCTTGATGTTCACCTCCTGTATCATTTTTGGAGTGAATTGAAAGCTGGTGAGATGCAAGCCCTTTACAGACAGGTTTGTAACAGATTTACTGTTTAAATATCCACCATCACAACAACTTGAAGTGTGTGATGCTTGCTTGACACAAGTGTCCCTCCTGTAAGAATATATTTATTTAATACTGATGAGCATTAAGCATTTCTCTAATGCTGTGCATTTAACTGTTGAGACATTTGTGTGCTGAGTCTCCCAAATAGGCATCCTTGTCTCTCATGTTTGATTTCACCTGCTATACAGCTTTTCAGCACAAACCCTAGACCTTAGTGAAGGAGGAAGTCACAGCAAAGTTCCTCTGGACCCTTTGTCCTCTCTGTTGATCTGGCAGCATCACAGAGGAGGAGTTGTCTGTGCAAAGACCTCTGAAATTGAGTGTGCCACTTGAGTAAAGTGAGCACCAGCACTTGCTCTTGCCTCTCCAGAGAGCTTGGGGTCCAGCGTGATTTGAGATTTAGGACATTTATAACATATTTTTTGCCTTCTAATTTTGGAGGCCTTAAGCTTTAAGCATATTTTCAAGCTTTTCTCCTCAGCCACAGGTATAGAAACAGTTTTTTATACAAGGAATGGAAAACAAAGGATTTTGTGAATCACAGAATGGTTTGAGTTGGAAGGGGCCAGGTTGCTCCAAACCCCATCCAACCTAATCTTGATCTCTCCCAAGGGTGGGTCACAGGAGAGCCCCAACATGTCCAGCTCTTGTGCAGGGAGCCCCAGGGCTGGATGCAGCACTGCAGGTGGGATCTTACAAAGAGAGAGCAGAGAATCCCCTCCCTCAACACGCTGGCCATGCTGCTTGTGATGCAGCCCAGGATATGTTGACTTTCTGGGCTGCCCGTGCACATTGCCAGGTCAAGTCCAAGTTTTCATCCCACCCTGTCCCCAGGTCCTTCTTGGCAGAACTGCCCTCAGTCCCTTCATTGGTTCTGTATTTGTTCTGGGGGTTTCCCTGCCTCAGGAGGAGGACCTTGCCCTTGGTGACTCCAGGAGCTGGAGTTGGCAATGGCAGTGCCACCCAAGGCACAGTGAGCTGCAGAGCTGCCAGCTCTTGTGATCTACTCAGTGTTCCAGGGCAAAAGGAGAGCTTTGAAAGCTGCCCCTTTGTACTGAGCTGTCACACAGGGCAGTGAGCTCTTTATAACACACAGAAGGCAGGATCATCATGGTAATTGAGTACTTAAGAAAGAAATAAAACCCTGTTGTGCCCTGGGTATGGAATACCTAATCAAATCATGTTTATTGCTCAGTGCTAGGCTGCTAATTTGCTTTGATTTAGAATTTATAAAGATAATTGTGGATGTGTGCATCTGTGTAGGTGGCTGTGAAAAGCCTTTCCTCTCCATTTAATAAGCAGCACATTAATATGGGCTGCCTTCATTTGACTTCCCTTTTCCAATACAATTGATTTTAGTCCCTTTGTTAGAGGAAGAGATGGAGCCAGGGAAGGCCACGTGCTCCCACCAGAGGTGAGGGAGATGGGGAGCTGAGGAGCACCCTCCTCTCACGGATCTGTGGGGTTTCCCTTGCCCTAGAGGAACCCTCAGGGTAAAAGTAGGGACAAATGCTCACACCTTAGAGCTCTGATCTCAATGTTCTTGGTGGCACTTTGTGAAAGCCACTTGCACATATTTACCCCTGGTTTAGTGTTATTAAAAGTGGAACAAGCTGAAAGCTGGAGTAGATGTGGTGTCAGCATAACAGAGAAAATAATTCCTGTTTACCAGAACAATTTTCTTTAGGCCTAATTCCTACCTTCAGATGGTCCAAGGGATGAATCCCTGCTCCCATCTGCCTGTGCCCTGGTGCTGTTTGTTGCCCACCCTTTGCAGCCTGTCACACAATCAGACACTGCCCAGGCTGGGCTGTGGCTGCACACCTGGAGTGCAGCTCAGCCACTCCTTTTTTGCTGTTTATTGCACTCAAGAATGACTCCATAGATCACCTTGCCTTGACCTCCATCCAGCTGAGGCTCCCTCCCAGGTACCAGCATCTACCTGACAGATACCTGTGGGTTTTGGGTCTAATTAATCAGATCCATTTTAAAGGTGAGAGAGCAAAGATAATCTGAGATCCTGTGTCTGTGGACAGCCTTCTGCTTAATCTTAATCTGATCCTGTGGGCAGCTTTCACGCTAGGCTGGTCAGCCTGGCCCCTCAGTGCCCACATTTGTATGAGAACAGTAACTACACACAGGAAAGTGGAACAAAGATGACAACTTGATGGCTGCTCCTGGCAGCTCCTTCTCCCCCACTCATAAATCAACCCCAAAAATCATGGCAAAGGAGCTGGAGTGGCACTGCTGAGGTGGGATTGCCCTGGCTGTGTTGCTGAAATAACCCAGGGTGGAGCTCAGGCAATTCTGTTTCTCTGTGTGCTGAGAGCAAAGCAGATATGGTAAAGGACATCCTGGATGTTGCTGTGACCTTTGTCTGCCCTCTCCTTCCCCTGCCAACACGAATTTTCAATGGTCCATACTGCTGCCATCTTCTCAGGCTTAATCACATACAGAAACATCCATTAAAATTCAGACACCTCCTTCCTTCTGATGTTTCTTGCAAAGAGAGAGGAATCAGTGTTTCTGGCCTTCAGGGATGGAAGCTTTCTCTAGAGATACTTCTTGTCATCTTTTTTCCACTCATAAAAATGGTGATTAACTCCTGCAACTTTCCCAAAGTGGCTTAAAATGACAGGCTATTTGAAATATTGTTAAAAACCCCCAAGTCCTTGGCCACTTCAGGAGAAGTCTCATCACCTCAGTGTGACATCTCAAAGTCAACTGATGAAGGGCAGAAGCAGGATGGGATCCAGCTCTTCTGCAGAAACAGCAGGAGGCTGCTGCCTGTCAGGGTCCTGATTCAGCCTGTTAGCCCTGTGCCAGGCTCTTCTCAATCCCTGCTTCCAAGATCCATTTTGTGGCTTTAGGATTTCTAGATATGGGTTTAGCAATCTGTGTTGAGGGGAGAAAGATTGTCCCAGTTCAGCATTTGGTGTCACTGCTCCATTTTTAGCTATTTCTCTCCTTGTAAATGACATTTTACCTGAGCTGGCCTAGTATCATTCCATATGGAAGTGGTGTTGCCTGAGGAAATTCCTTGTGCTGGGTTGTTCCTTGTCCCAGGAGCAGTCTGGGCACGGGGAAGCAGCTTGGGGCCGGTGTGAAGGCAGGGCTGCAGCTGCCAATGCCAGGAATGCTGCCACAATCGAGGCAAGGGTGCAGGGAGCAGCACCCAGGGCAGGCAGAGAGCCAGATGTGTGCGTCTGGGTAGCCTCTGGAGTGTGAATTTTTCCTTTATCTGCTTCTTTACCTGTTCAACAACAGGAAACAAGCACCACTTAGAGAGTCTGCCCTCCCCAGGTGACAGCTCTGAGCTCAGCCTGTGTTGGGCAGTTCTGGCTAACACCTGTAAGAGATGAGCAGATACAACTGTTCCCTCTAAACCTGGAGAGGAAACACTGGAAAACTCCCCTGTCCATCTGTAGGGAACATGCATTCCAAGGGATGCCTGATGCCAGCCCAGACAAAACATCTGCAGCCAGCACGGGATGTCCCCACAACATCAGCCAGCAAAATTTTCCACCATCCATATGGGTCAGGTCAGCAGCTGAGAGTATCTTCTGCCACTTTCTCAGCCCCCAAGTTGCAGCAAAACTTTCCTCCTGGAACTCCATTTCTCATGTTCACCAGCAAAGCAGGATTTCCTAGGCTCTTACAAGAGGTAGTTGTTTTATTCCATATGTTTTGCACAGGAATTGCAGCACATGAAGCAGATTTCTTGTATGATGAGAGGATGTTTTGCATACATCCCTTCAGAGAGCTATTGCTGCACCTCTGGGGAGCTGGAATACTATATCTAATAATACACCTTAATTAAAATAAATAGTGCTCCTAATTATGTCTTGTCACACAGTTTGTACCCTTTAATTTATCAGTGTGATGCAGCTATGAATAAAACATTAAAAACACACTCATGTGTAATTTTACCCATACAAATGTATGCTCATGGGCTTCACAGATTGCTCTTAGTCTTTTATGAAGATGCTGCAGGTCACATCATGGTTTCTTCAAACTGTGTTTTCATAACTTTGGGGAGTTCTGATTCAAAAAGCATTTTTGTAGCTGTGAGGATGCTGGGAGCCACAAGAACAGCTTCTCCTAACAAAATATATCCATGAAATGAAAATGGGGGAGAAGAAAATGAATATAAACGGGGTTGCAATTTATAGCTAATGCCATAAAATAGGCTTACTCAAGCAACAAGATCAACTTTCACAAGCATCACAATGAAGGAACCATTCCAGGACTGGTGGAAATAGCTGGCACTTGTGGCTTCAGAAAGTTGTGGATTCATCCTGTCTGGGATGAAAAACACCTTTGCAGAGCATCACTTCTCATCTGGAGGCTCTAAGTGATCCCTGCACTTCTGAGGGACATCTGGGTCACTGCAGCGGTTTGCTTTTATTTGGGACTCAGAGACAGCCTGGATGCCCCAAAAATTCTGGTTATCTGCATCCAGGCTGATCTGGCTTCTTCTCATGGAAATGAATTAAAAAGCTGATTGTACACATTCAGCCTAAAAAAGAAAATGAAAAATATTGTCTGCAAGTATCTTGTCCTTTATTAGTCCTGCTGTTGGTAGAGAGGAGGGGCCCTTCAGTTTTCAGAGTCATCCAGAATTGTTTTTTTGTTAACTGAAGAATAGTTTAGTACTCAAAGTACAGGCTGGATTTGGTACAGGTGGGATCACTCTGATGGGTCAGGAAGTGCACAGAGGCTGGTGGAGGTGATTCCCTGATTCCCCACATGAGGAAAGGATCCATTCCAAAATCAGCACTGATGAAACAAATGGAGCTGGGTTGAGCAGTGACTCCAACATGTAATTCCAACACGTAATTCCAATCTGCTTCTTGGGAAGAACGATAACAGTAAAAGGGATTATTAAGTCAACAGTTTTTCATTGCAATGGCCACTGAGATGTGTGATCACCTCCATGAAAATTTCATTGGAGGAGACACCTGGATTTATGCTTAGTACTCCCTGCCTTTGGAGTTTCAATCACAGGCACCTGTGAAAGTCTCCTCTTTTGTGCCCCCTCCCTTGACTGAGATGGGTTTTCTACTTTTTATTTTCTGAGAGGAGATTGAAAGAGTGACAGAAATAGGAAATCAGTTTGGATCTCAGGTCTCAAAAAGACAATGCTGTGCAGTAAGGGCAGCAAAGCACAGAACTGAGCTGATCCCGGGATCCAGATCCCGAGAGCCCTCCCCAAGGGTGACCCTCAGCATCCACAGATCTGGGCTGGAAAGGGCAGCTCTTTGTGGGTGCCTGAAGAGCTAAGGCAAACTTCCCTGCTGGGGCACGGAGGGGACAGATCAGCCCAGAACTTCGTTCCTGGAGTTCCCGTGCAGTACTCCTGTAACAACGTGTGACGGGAAAGGAAGAGGTGAAAGTGCAGAACTTATGTCACTGCTGGGAGCTTTGAACGGGGCTGTGTCACAGCAACAACCTGCTGCACCCGCTGTCCCTCTTGCTCCAGCGCTCGCCCCCCGAGGCCGCAGCCCCGGTGCCCTGCAGGGAGCGCATCCCCAGCAGCCGCTCCCGGGACAGCGGCTGGGAGGGAGCAGGGAAAAGCCGGGCGGTGACAAGGTTCGGTGCCGGCTGTTTGGTGGCGGCCGGAGCGCGGGGTGTCCTGGGGACACCTCGGGCCGGGAGGGGCACGGCGGATGCCGGAGTTCCCGCGGCGTCCGTGTCCGTGGCTGTGCCCGTGCCCGTGGTCATGTCCTGTCCGTGTCCGTGTCTCTGTCCGTGTCCGTGTCCATGCCCGTGTCTGTGTCCGTGTCTGTGTCTATGTCTATATCTCTGTCCGTGTCTCTGTCCATGTCCGTGTCCATATCCATGGCCATGTCTCTGTCTGTGTGTCTCTCCATGTCTGTATCTCTGTCCATGTCCGTGTCTCTGTCCGTGTCCGTGTCCATGTCCATGTCTCTGTCCATGTGTCTGTCCATGTCTCTGTCTCTGTCCGTGTGTTTGTCCTCATCCGTGTCTGCGTCCGTGTCCGTGTGTCTGTTCATGTCCGTGTGTTTGCCACTGTCCGTGTGTCTGTCCGTGTCCGTGTGTCCGTGTCCGTGTCTGTGTCCGTGTGTCTGTCCATGTCCGTGTCCGTGTGTCCGTGTGTCCGTGTGTCCGTGTGTCTGTCCGTGTGTCTGTCCGTGTATCTGTCCGTGTGTCCGTGCGTCTGTCCGTGTGTCCGTGTGTCTGTCCGTGTGTCTGTCCATGGGTCTGTCCGTGTGTCTGTCCGTGCGTCTGTCCGTGTGTCCGTGCGTCTGTCCGTGTGTCCGTGTGTCTGTCCGTGTGTCTGTCCGTGCGTCTGTCCGTGTGTCCGTGTGTCTATCCGTGCGTCTGTCCGTGTGTCTGTCCATGGATCTGTCCGTGTGTCTGTCCGTGTGTCCGTGCGGCGCTCCCCGCGCTCTCGCGGCCTCTGGCGCCCTCTGCCGCCCGTCCCGCGGCTCTGCGGGCACGGCGTTCCCCGCTCGGGGCCGGTTCCGCTCCGCTCGGAAAAGCCCCTCGGGCTGCCGGGTCCGCTCCTACCGCCGGCCGCCGCCCCGCCGTGTCCCTCAGTGCCACAGCTACGCGTCTTTTCAGTGCCTCTGGGGATGGTGACCCCACCACTGCCCTGGGCAGCTGTTTCCAGTGCTTCGCAGCCCTTTTGGTGAAGGAATTTTCCCCAAATATCCAATCTAAACTTCCCTTGTCACAGCTTGAGGCCATTTTGTCTTGTCCGTGTCTTGCTGCTTGACTGATCCCTTCCTGGCTACAACCTCCTTTCAGGTGGTTTTAGAAAGAGACAAAGTCCCTCCGAGCTCCTTTTGTCCAGGCTGACACCCCCAGCTCCCTCAGCCTCTCCCTGTAAAACTCGTGCTTCAGCCCCTTCACAGCTCTGTTGCCTCAATGTGTTTCTTGTGGTGAGGGCCCAAAACTGAACACAGGATTTGACATGTGGCATCATCAGTGGGGATGATACAGAGGGAATGATCACTGCCCTGGTCCTACTGGTTACACTGTTATTGATGCAGGTGAGTATGCTTGATTTTTCCTCTTTTAAATATGAGGAAAATTATTATTTCCCTGCCCCAATGCTGCCACAGCTTTCAGGGGTGTATTTCCAGGGATTTGCTTTCCAAGAGAAAACTGAGATGTGGAGATGCCACTGGCAAGCAGGAATGACACCTCTGCCCACACATCCTTGGGCACCTCATCCTCACTTTGCTCACCCCAAGGGAACCTGGACAGTGTGAGGAGTTTCTCTGTCATCAACCACAACAGCCCAGGCCACTTTTAAGGCTACAAAAAACAGTCCTGCTGATGCCTTCACCCACAGATGTTGTCCCCAGTTACAATCTGGTTGGGGAACACTTGGAGAAGCAGATGGGTTTGGGAAGAGGGTCCCCACTAAGCCTTGAGTTCAGGTGGCTGAGAGCTGCCTGTGAGGATGTGAGTGTGGAGCTGGAGCCTGGGGATCCATTTCCATCCCCATCCCTCTGCTCAAACCTCAGTCATGCCTCTGTGAGTTGTCCTGGTGATGCCACAGTGTTCATACCACGTGAGCTGTGACACCAAATTTGGGCCTTTTATGCTAATTCTGGGCTTTTATGCTAATTCTGGTTGTAGCAGCAGCTCTCCATTCTGTGCAAGGCCCAGAGTGTGGGGAATTTATGAACCAAAGCAGCAATGTCAGTCCTACACCAATGGGAATTTGTGCCCATGAATTTGATTTACTCCTCTGACTTTTCCCTTCCTGTTTAAAACTGCAATGATGGTACTGAGGCAGGTAAAAGCTAATCTCATCTCATCTAATCTCTCTCCACACTCCATGAGAAAGAAATGGATTCCAGAAGGGCAGAACAAACACCCCTTGCTTTCAGGGGACTTTCTCTTGTGCAGCTTCACAGATATGCAGGGATGACACTGACTTTCCATGAGGATATTTAGGGTCATCATTCAATGCAGGCACCTGTTTTCACTCAGAGCTTGGTATTTTTGGGCCTGTCATCTCTGCTAACACTGAGCAGTGGACAGGGATTTTCAGGGCTTGAAGAGGGAGGACAGGCAGGAAAATTAGCACCTGCAGCTGCAGAGAACATTGCATAAGACTTGCTTAGCTAAAATTGTAATACTCCATCCTGGTGTCCCTCTCCTTCTCACGTGATACCTTCCAGTTTTCTCTTTTATCTTTAGGGGAATAGGCAATTTTTTCTGGTTCTGTGGCTGAACTGACCTTTAACCTGTTTGTTTGACTGTCAGTGTGGTGTGGGAGTTATAGAGCAGCCAGTGATTCTGGGTTAAAAGACTGACTTTCTGATCTAATCTGGTTTTTAACAAGAATCAAAGGAAGTTTGAGAATTAAGGGACAAAGTCAAGTAGGGAGGTGCATCCCCAGAATGGGAGGAGAGGGAAGGAGTGGAACGGAGCAGTGGAAGGTGGAGAACTCTCCACTCAAACCCTCGCTTCAACTCCATCGAGATTGAGTTTGCCTGAGTCGGGGTGGACCAGGAGCGCTCACTCCTCGAGTTCAGAGTTTTGTGCAGACATTCAGTGCCCGTAAGGTCTGAATCGTCGCTTCGTTTTTGTCAGCTCTGGTGAGATCCTCCCTCCTGCCCACATCCCTGCGGGTTCGGCAGCAGGAGAGGAGTCGGGGCTTGGCTGTTCCCTTCGGTGCCAGCAGCAGCGGTGACTGTCCCGGAGCCTTCCCTGTGTCCCAGCCCCGGTGTCTCACAGCTTTGTACAGCAGATTCCCGCTAGATGGAGCGATGGCAGAGCCGCAGCAAACCCGCGGAAAGGCCGGGCAGTGGGTTCACAAGTGGAACAGCCGCTGAACAAAAGAGGTTTTATTTTCCTAAGACTTCTTTAGTAAAGGACAGTTTCCCAGCTGAGGTATGTGAGGAAGATCTTTGCTTCACGGCGTGGAAATACAGCTTTCTTCCTGTAAGTGGAATGAAGTGTCCTCCTGGCAGCTCCTGCTGAGGGAGGAGCAGCTGTTGGCACTGCTGGTCCTCACAGGGCTGTGACACCCTTGTACCACGTTCCTTAGGCTGCTCATCTCCCAGACCCCTGTCCAGAGTGTCCCTCTGTCTGTCCCTGCCATGGCAGCTCCCCCCATCCTGGTGCCCTTCTCCTGTGACCATCCTCACAGCAATGCAGCATCTCCCTGGGCCTGGCTTGACTTTTGGCTCCTGGATGTTCACCAGAGCCTCCCACCACTGCCTGGGAGCTCGCTGCAGCTTGAGTGGGCTCCCCCAAGGTGCAGCATGGATGGATTTCACCTCTTGCACCCCAAGGCAGCCTGGGGAAGCCCGGGCCGTGTGGCACACAGGGCCCACACTAGGAAACCTGGACCTCAGGTGTCCAAACGCTGCTCCTCCTTGAGTCCACACTTGTCGTGATATGTTTTTATGTTGAGTGGGTTGTTTTGTTGTCCCCTATGCTAATAATTTAGTCCTAAATTGTATCTCCCCTTTTCCCTGTACTGTTAGTACTGCCTAGATTGCATTCACTTATTTAGCTGTCAATCCTTCCCTAAACCGGCCTTTTCTTCCAGACTGTTTTCTATCAATCTCCTAATCTTCAATGTCTTATTAGTTGTTTAGGCTGCTCCCCTCCTGCTGTGTTCCCTTTTTGGTTTCAGTATTGCAATCCCTGCCTTGTTCCCCTTGCCATAGTGGATCTTTAGCCTGAACTCTGCCCCAAAGCAAGTCCCTTAAAACCCACTGCCTTGCCCTGAGAAACTCATGCTTTTTTTTTTTTTTTTTTTTTTTTAGATCTTAAGCTCCTAGGTTCTGCTCTGCCTTCCAGTTAGGTTGTGTTTTATGTTGATAAAGGATTCTTGGAGCTGCAAGGTGGGCGCATCTCTCATTCTTTACGCTGACCCGCTGGTGACTGCCTGGGACACCTGGGGCCCCAGGGGAAAGTGTCGTGCCCCTGTAGAGAGCATCGAAGAGTGCCGAGACACACACTGATGTGGAGAGTGTGGCAGCACCCAAAGCTCCTGGCCACAGCCAGGGTGTGTACCTGGACGTGGGAGAGCAGCCATGCTCTGGGCAGGTGGTCGGGGCGCTGCTTCCCTGGGCCAGGCACCCCCTCCTTTCCCAGCCTCGCTGCCACTGCAGGCACACCTGGGAGATGCTGGTCAGGGGTGCTGGATGCGTCCCTGCAGGACTCTGTCCTCTCATTATCCCTTTTGGGATGCCCAATTCCCGTGGCTCTGGAGGAGGGTGCCCCATGCTGGCTGCCCCCTGACTGCACCTCCCTGGCCTGCCTCTGGCTGCATTTGCAATGGTGCTCTGGAGTCCGGGCATGTCCGCGTTCCCAGGCATCCTGTGGTGCAGACAGATGTTCCAGGAGCTGCAGGTCTGGGTGTTCCTGAAGGGATTTGAGCTGTGGTAGGGATGCCCAATCCCAGAGCTGCTGCCACACCACCTGGAGGGTGGGTGTTGTCCTGGGCGGACAGCTTCCTTCTGACCGTAGCACCTCCTTCCTTAGAGATGATGCTCTTTGAGAGGAAACAGGCAGAGAGTGGCACGTGGATGATGAAAGGTGGGAAGTACACAAGCTGCAGGGGAATTAGAGAGGCATTTCCAGCTGCAGGCCAGCAGCCAGCCTGGGCTGGCCTCACTGGCAGGTTTCACTGGGCAGTGGAACCTCTGTGCTTTTGGGGCACTGCAGTTCCAGGTCATGCTGTGTTCCATAAGGGCAGTGGCTGTTCCTGGCTGATGCTGCAGACAGCTCTCCCCTCTTTGCAAATGGCAGAAGTCCAAGGATAAATCCATCTGTGCAGCAAAGAGGGTGAGAGCTGCAGGTACCCTTAGCCCACACACGGAATAAGGAACATCCAGAGCCTGGGCAGCCTCAGGCAACATATTTCAGAGCTGACAAGCTGGAAGGCTTGGCTTCCTTCAAACAGACCTGGTGTCCCCAGTGAGTGATGATAATAAGATCCAAGCAGGGAATCAGACATCCAGACAGGCTGAAGGTTGCAGCACGCTCTCTGTTTGAGCCCGGCTCTGCAGACACACCTGCTCTCCACGTGAGCCCTGCACAACTTTGGTCAAGCACATTCTGAAAACTTCAACTGACCTTGAAGTTTGGGGTTGGAGGAACACTGATCTGTGAGAAATGGCAGCTGATTCTCTTGCTCTGAAAGACTTCAGCTGATCATCACAGAGCTTCAACTCAATGGCCTCTCAGTTGGATGGCCCCTCTTGTCCCAAAGACTTTTATGGGTGTTAGGGATGGGAATTGTTTCACCCATCACGAAACCACAGTAGATTTGGGGTAATTATTCAGCAAAAATGGTGTAACACACAAAAGACCATTCTGGCAAGAAAATATCTTTCAGGCAGTGCAGATTGACAGATGGAAGAACATGCCTGGCGTACCCTTCCTGTGGTTCATGGTGGGATCTTTTCTGCCATCTCTTCTAGAGCTACACCCTCTAAACTCTCGTGGATTGGTCCCTTCCTTTCACTGGGTTGCAGACCCAGCTGAACTTTGCCGAGTGTTTTACCTTTAATCTTAATGCAGGGGGCAAAAATGCAGGATGGAGAGTTTTGCAGCCAGATTTTCTGGTCATTTGGCTGCAAAGGATGAAAAAGGCAAAAAAAAAAAGCAATAAATTTGCATGCTTTAAAGATTTAAGTGTTGATTAAGAATTGCATGGGTTTATAAGAGAATGTGCATATTATTTGACTAAAATTCAGAAAAAAATAATCCTATCTCTCTGTTTCATTTAGAATAAACTTCACTTTTAAGTGAAATGTTTGCTGTGATTCAGCACTTATCTAAGCCTGAACTCCAGCATCATGACTGTATCCTGCTCCCAAAGGCTCCCTGAAACTGAACAGAAGCAAACCAAGAGGGAGAGTTTTCCATAGGAGCAGCTGCCAGCTCCCATGTGGGCATTTTTCTGCCATTGCCCACTAATCCCTTTCTAAAAGCAGTGACTGCCAGCTGGGGGTTTGCTCTCTGGGGGCCTGAGGAATGCCCCTCTGCCCATCTGATGGTGTCAGGCTGTGGTTGGGGCTCTTTAGTTGTGCCCGTGGAGATGCTGAGTGACAGAGGCTGTGAAATGCCCCAGAAAGGTGAAAACACAGATGTGTCTCCAATCAGCACTTTTCCTTCCAGACCCACCACAGTGGCATGGGAGATCAGGGCTGCACTGGCAGGTTGTGAACATGGAAGAGCGACAGGACAGTTTTCCCATCTAATCTTTGGGCTACCCAACGTGGTTGGCTGCTTTTCTGTTCCTGGCTCAGACTGTTAGGGGGTCTTTGGTGGGCTCTGCTGGTGATGCCACTGTGTTTCCAGGAAAAAAACAAAAAAAGAAACAAAAAAAACCCCCAACAACCCAAAATCCACTTGTAGCTGTTTAAAACCTGAAGTACTTGCACTTTTCACCTGAAGCCCATCAGACTTTAAGGGTGTGGGAGTGTGTGGGTGTATTGATCTGTTGTACACAGCCAGAGCTGTGTCATTAGCACACAGTCACTGTGTCCTGGTACAGCCCTCCTGTCCTCAGCAAAATTGCTAAATAATGACTCTACAGCCACAAAACAGACCTGTGTACCAGAAGAAATCTGATTTGAACCCTGTGGCCCAGCTCTCATGAGCAGGGTTGTTGCATCAGAACACTCTCCTGGTTCACAACAGAGCACACCTGAACCACAGCCACTGAAAAGCCACCAGTGGGTCCCCCCTGCCCTGTCACAGCAGAATGTGTCCTTTTACCTGGGGGCTGCACATGCTGCAGCTCTGTGCCAGGGCTGTGACCCTGCACAGGGCTCACTCAGAGCTGAGCCCGGGTCTCAGCCATCCTCTGGCTCTGGCTGCACTTCAGGGTGGCTGTAGTGTAAAATAAAGCTGCCTTGCTCTGCTCCTGTGCCATTTCTGTCACTGCTGAGGGACAGAGGTTTGGCTAATGCCATTGCAGTGAGGTGCCAGTTGCAGCTCAGTTAATGTATGCTAAGTAAGAAATTTAATTAGCCAGTAGTCAGCATGCAGGATAATTTCCTTGGTTTGATGTGCATCATCACCACTTCTTTCCTTTGTATGGGAATTATAAATTCTTCTTGGATCTGGGTTTTGGTGGGTTTTTTTGGTTTTGTTTTTTTTGCTTTTTTGGTTTTTTTTTTTCTATTTAGAATTTCTTCTTCCTTCTTCCTGTCACTGCCATCTCTCCCCTACTTGCTAATGATAGCTGAAAGTGAGCTTTGAATTGTACTAAATCATGTGATAGGGTAGGGTAGGATAGAAGAAGGGAAGGGAAGGGAAGGGAAGGGAAGGGAAGGGAAGGGAAGGGAAGGGAAGGGAAGGGAAGGGAAGGGAAGGGAAGGGAAGGGAAGGGAAGGGAAGGGAAGGGAAGGGAAGGGAAGGGAAGGGAAGGGAAGGGAAGGGAAGGGAAGGGAAGGGAAGGGAAGGGAAGGGAAGGGAAGGGAAGGGAAGGGAAGGGAAGGGAAGGGAAGGGAAGGGAAGGGAAGGGAAGGGAAGGGAAGGGAGAGGAGAACTTATTAAGGGCTTAAAGCATGTTATTAAGGGCGTTATCCCTCTAAAGACTGACCGTCTTGGGGCATGGACCACCTCATATTCTTCCCTTTTGTACCTTGTTCTGATAAATCTTGTCCTCTCCATGTGCCTCACACCTTGCATTTTTCAGGGAAGGGTACAGATAAAGTCTGTGCTCCCTGACAAGGCCTAAAGAGGTCCTGCCTTCCTCACCCTCCTCTTCTTCCCATTGGTGCTGGATGAAACTTCCCTTAGCAGAGGATGCCTGTGGTTGTCATGTGGCTGCTCTCTCTATATGATATTTCTTACTGACCATGTTCACAGACCACATCCATCCATCCATCCATCCATCCATCCATCCATCCATCCATCCATCCATCCATCCATCCATCTCCTCTCCCTCTCCATTTCTTCCTCCCTCCTCTTCCCTGCTCCCTGCCACCATGGCACTGCTTACTCATCCCTGCTACTTTAAAACCTTTTTTATTTTCCTGTTTGGCAGCCTTCAGGGACTGCTGATGGGGGCTCATTTGTGGGCTATGTGCTGCCTCACCTGAGGTGGAATAAGAGGCCTCTCATTCAGAGAGCAGAGACAAGTTGATAGGTGGTGTTTTACCTCTCTCTGAAACTCAGGGTCTGCTTTTTGGAGGCTTTTTCAGAAGCTGTTCATGCACTGTTAGTTTGAAATTGTACTTGCAATAACTTATTTCTGGAGCTTTTCTATTGTGCTGTCTGTGCTGGCAATTAATTATTAAGGCAGCTTATTTACAGGCAGTGCTTACTTTTGTCTAGCACCTCCAGTGAGATGTGAATAGCAACATTTTTCGTTGCTGGCACAGAGAGGCAGATTCATCCTCTTTCAGAGCAAGACTGTAATCCAAACAATAATTCTAAGAGAGTCAGCCTTGGATTTAAGAAAATAAATTCATCCTTTGAAATCACATGTATAGGCCAGTAACCTTGGACTTGTTTGCTGTTGGTTTTTTTGAAGTTTTTGTTTGTTTGTTTGTTTACACTTTACAGCAAAAGCTGTTCTCAGTTATCCCCATGATCCAAGGTTCTCCTCTCTGTAGCTCTTGCATTGGAGCAATTTACAGCAGATGATTAAAAATCTGGGAAGCGTGAGTCCCTCTTCCTCTCATCCCTATCCCTGGGAAGGAGATGTGCAGTGCTGTCACTTGGTGCTGACAGTTCAGCTCCCCTCCAACAAGCTGCATTTTGCTGTGCAGCTGCAGGCTGGGGACAGGGCTGGCTCCTTTGTCACCCCCCAGCACATGACAGAGGCTGGACAGAAAGTCCTTGTGGATGTTTTTAGCATCAGCCTTCTCTGTCCCAGGGCTTTGGATGATCTCCTGTCCCAGACTGGGGGAAAAGCCAGGAGCTGCAGCCTCTGCTGCTTGAGGCCCAGTGGGAGAAGCCATTTGCCAGTCCTTGTGGGTTGGTAAAAGCCAACATGATGAGGATGTGGCCCATGGCTGCACACAGACCTGGTTAAAAGCCAAAACCTCAATGGGGTTTGTGATTTTTTTTTTCCCTCATGGTAACTAGAAGCTATCCCATCAAAGGCAGGTCTGGACCAACCAAAACCCAACCTGCATGAGCACTGGCACTTTTCCTTACCCTTGTGTCTCTTTGTTTGACTTCTGCCTAGAAAGTTTAACCAAGAAGTCACAAACCCACCCCCTTTGAGACACCAACTCTGCTGTTTATTTGCATTTTTCCAGTCCCAGCCACAGCCATGATGCTGACGAGGCCATGGTTGTAACCACATGCTGGAGAGGCCTCTTTCTGTTCAGAGAGATTTAGGGGATGTCTCTGTCCAGCACCTTCCCCTTACTGCAGTGGGACAGGAATCCTGTGGTGGACTCAGTATCAGGGTCTTGCTTCCAAGTCTTGCTCCTGAAATTGCCACAGCTGGAAATCCACAATGGATTTCCAGCTGGACACTGTACCTGCAGGAACAGGCTCAAGGGCTGCTCTACAAACTCGCCAGGCATTTATATACTCCCTTAACTCATTATCAAGACCTTGTTTTGCACAGGGAGACAATACAGAGGTGCTCATGGTTTTCCCCTGGAGCCAGGGCTGCCCTAACTGTGCTTCCCAATGGTTCTTTTTCTTCCTTCAAACATTGCCTTTGGCAATGAGCAGCACACTAAAGCAAAACTCCCATGGCTTTTCCCGCTCCGCTCTTCAGAATAACAGCTGTGTCCTTGGGAGGCTCTTTCTCACTCAAAGAAATACCATTTTATCCTCTTTTGCTCCCCCACAGCTGCGCCTCTGAGCTCTGGCAGCTGCAGGACTGAGCAGCACCACAGGGCAGGAGTGTTTGCACCCACTGGCACCAAGTCCTGTGCTCTGCCTCTGGCACACAGCTTGACCCTCAGCTGAGGCACATCCAGGGGCTGCTCCCTCTCCCTGCACTTTAAAGATGTGCTTGAAAATAAAATGAATGCTGCCCGTGATGTTCCAGGGAGACAGATGCTGGAGAAAGTCCCTTGCTGATTTTGGGCAAGCAGGAGGACATGAAAAATTGTTTCCAGCTTTTCCAGAAGCAAAAGATTCAAAAGAAGCATTTTTTGAGGAGGGAGGCTCAGCTCCTTCTCACAATCTGCACATCTTCACAGCTTCCCTTGGATCAAAACCCCTCAAACCTGGAAAGGACAGTGGATAAACTGAGGAGCAAAACTGTGTGTCTGGGTTCCAGACTCCTGCATTTTTACTGTTCCCTCCCCTCACTCACCCTTTGCTCTCCAGCACAGGGGAGATCATTCCTACCAGCCACATTTACATGTCTTTCTGCACTTCTTTTTTTCACTCAGTCCCAAAAGCTGCCAAGCAAGTGGAAAGCTCTGAAGGATTCAGTGACCTTGAACAGGTTTTGCGTTGAGCCCTGGTGCCCATCATGGGCTGTAGCACTGGAGACTCTTTTGAACACGTTCCTGCTGTCGTGAGGTGAGTAACCTGCCCACCCCAAACTTCCCAGGTCAGCTCAGCTTAGTGTAACTGGTATTCATGCCTTTGAACATGGTGCAGGGGACTCTAACCTTGCCATGCTGCTTCCCTGCCCATGACAGGGAGATTCCCCAGGCTCCCAGGGATGGGATCCCAGTGCTGTGGGATGTGTGTGCAAAGACACCTTCAAAGCACCACAGGGCTCACGATGCCCTCCTGCAGCCTCCCAAACCAGGCTGCTTGTGTAGGTCAATGAGGACCATCAGAGGCACTCACATAAAGTCCTTTGAGTCCTCCTCTGCCACAGAGATGTGTCCATGTTGTGTCATTGGCTCTGGAACTCATTCCAGCGATTTATGCCATGGGCAGGAGCAGCCTGACCTGAGGAAAGGGATTTTTCATTCATGTAGGCACAGGGATTTCAGGGTTCGGTGTCTGTGAAGCTGCAGGTGTTCCAAAACAATGCTGGAAATGTTGAAACAAATTAACAGCAGGGTTGGTGTTTCCCTTGTCCTAATAGATCCAGCCTCTGTGTGCTTCCCCAGCGCTGTGGGCTGTGGTCCAGCAGGAAGGGAGCGTGCTGGGGTCATCCAGCAGCTCCAGCAGCTCTGCACAGGACAGGGGAGATGCTGACACGTTATCGTAGCTGATTAACACCATCCATCAACGCCTGATTAGAACAGCAGAAATGTTTTTTCTTCCTCTGCAGCACAAGAGCTCTCTTATGCAGAAAGTGCTTCTCTTAATTACCACTCTGTAAACCCTCAGCGAGGCAGAGCATCAGCATTGTAGCTTAATTCCTCTCTGTGGTAATAATCTTCTCATTGCATAAGTGCATAAGGCAGGATAATACCTATGGGGTTTGGTGCATTTCTTTTCTGTTTTTTTCCCCCTGCCATTTGTATCAGAAATGTCCTTCTTTCAGTGATGGAATAGCAGAAAAAGCAATAGGAAGGCAACTCCTACAGCAATTAGAGGCAGAGCCATGCTGTAACCCTCATGTGGGGCAGGGGAGTTCAAGCTGAGATTGGAGATCCAGCTTTCACAGCTGGCTCATTTCTGTAATCTGCTCATCTGTGCTCTCTCAGATTCTGGGTGAAACCCCAGCTTGGCTGACATCAGCGACAAAATTCCCATTTGCTTCAATAAGTTTAATATTTAATTCTCTTTTTTTTATTTTTTTATTTTTAATTCTCTCTTTTTTTTTTTTAATGCCATCACATGCTTCCTTTAAATAAAGTTGTGTTTTAAAGTGTTTTACAGCACAGGTACCTCAGCCACTTTAAGAAGTGGGCTTGTGAGAATGTGTAACTTCATTGTGAAACCTCACTGTGGCAACAAACCCCCCCAAAAACTTGGACATAGCTCTTGGACACTCATGCACAGCAACAACAGCAAAAGGGCATAAGTTGAGTAGGGGTGTGTGCCTCAAACTGTGTGCTGAGATCTGGACAGGATCATGCGAGGCAGAGAAAAGGATGAACAGATGTGCCTGGGAAG
The DNA here is from genome assembly GCA_910950805.1 of Acrocephalus scirpaceus scirpaceus. Taxonomy (NCBI): domain Eukaryota; kingdom Metazoa; phylum Chordata; class Aves; order Passeriformes; family Sylviidae; genus Acrocephalus; species Acrocephalus scirpaceus. The sequence goes on from OU383773.1 coordinate 146,012,763, forward strand.
ATGCTATAGCCCTGAAATGCTGGCAAGCACTGACAAAAAGGCATTGAGGAATTTTTGGAAATCTGAGCTAAAAGTGATTTTTGGCTGGGATAAATGCAAGAGAGTGAAAGTGAAATATAAAACAAATGCAAGGGAGGGTGGGTAAAATATAAAACGACTCCAGTCACAGGAGGGGCTGTGAGTTAGGCACAGGGGGAGAGAGGAGCAAGAGTCACCCTGTGTGTACCCTTTGCCCTGCTGGTGTGTGTAGAAAATGGGAAGAAAATCTTTATAATGGTTTTCCAGCTGTTGGGTTAAGAAGGGGTTGTTTCAGCTGAGCACATGGGCTGGTGTGATGGCAGGACAGAAAAATGCCATGACACCTTGCACCTTGGCAGGGATGTGCTGTACCCAGCCCCTTCCCAAACATCAGGGCAAAACACAGCCAGTGAGATCCAGAAAATGCCTTTTGCACTTAGAAGTTGTGCTGGTTTTGGTGTCCACTGAGAGCAGTATGAAGAGCTGGGTGGTTCAGCAATGAAGGGGAGAGGGCAGAGCTGAGCTGAGGCTGGGGAGGCTGGGACAGGGGGGATGGCAGCCTCAGCAGGCACAGTGGAGATGTGGTGCAGGGTGAGGGGGCTGGAGGATGCCCAGATTCTGTGCTGGGTGATGGGAGGCTGGAGAACCCCATGTGAGGCTGGGATAAATGCTGAAAAAAACCCTGGGTGTCACAATCAGCAATTTGAGCTTTCCTGTGCTACTGTTACAAGAAGAGAGTGAAGTCTACCTCTGCCAAAGTGGTTTTAAAAGGTGGGCTCTGACAAGGACGACCAGTACTGCTCTCCACATCTGTGGGCAGCAGTGCCTGGACAAGCCAGAAAGTGGTCATGGAACCCCAAAAATTCAAGAGTAAGGCTTTAAGCTTCATCTGGTTCCCTGAATTACAGTCCAAAAAAACAAACTCAACTTTTTACTTCATGTTTTTGGAGCTTTTCAGACGGCAAGTCAGACAAACCCTTTTCCCAAGCAGAGAAACGAGGCAATCTTTGAGCACCAGTCAAAGTCCCAATCCCAGTCTGGAGAGCCACTGTCCCTTGTCCACCATGGTACCAGATCTGCTCCTTGTGATGAGAAGCAGAGCAGCTCCTGGCAGCACAGGGGAAAAGCTGTGTGGGGCTTGTTGTGTTGATCTTCATGATTTCTTTAGCCCTGCAAATGCCCTTTCTCTTGGCTGGTGCACCCAGGATATTGACTTCTCCTGAAGGAAAGAGGGATTTTTTCTTGTTTCCAGAGGGGCCTCTCTGAAATCTCCACCAGCACACCCAGCCACAGCCACACAAACAATGCCCAGAGCTGGGGACAGCCGGGGCTCTGAGCTTTGTTCCAGGCCTTAGTTCATCTCAAAGATCCTGAACAAATGACCAAATTGACAGCCTGGAAAAAGCAAAGACCTGAAATGACTCTGCAATCAGTTTTACCCAATTCTGGCAAGACCACATTCTGGTCAGCCCTGTGTGAGACACGAGAGTCTCAAAAGTCCCAGGCAGACAAAGCAAATTGTAATCCCCAGAAGAAGAACAGGCTGTTTCAGCCTGATAGGAAATGTGGCTCTCCAGGGAGATGCCTGGAGGCAGGACTGTTCTCCAAGGTGTGTATCTGGCTTACCACAGCATCAAAATGTAAAGGTTGCAATAAGTTTTACTGGCTCCAAATCCCAAAAATTGGTGTCCTCTGTAGGTTTTTGATTGTTTATTCTGATAAGCAAATACAATCACCTCAGAAATCACATGAATTCACAGGGGCAAATATTATTTTTTGCATGCCTTGCCCAAGACAACTTATCTTGCCCTCTTCCTTTTTCCCTTTTCCTCTCTCCAGCATCTTGTTCCTGCATCATTGCCATTTGAAAAACTTTGGGGAAGCAAGAATTTTCCTTTCTTTCCTTGTTCTTCACGCTCATTTCTAGACAGAATGTCTTTTTAACACCTAATTGTTCTAATTGCCTAATTATCTGTCTCACACAATTGTGATTCACAGCTGTAAAATGTTCTTTAGCTTCTGGGTGAACATCTCATTCAGTTCCTCTCATGGAAACCAAGGTGAAATTGTTTTGCTTGGAGGAAAGGATGGCCAGAAGCCAGAATATCATCTCACAATGCAAAATGAGCTGGATGTGGTTTCTGTTGCTGTGCAGATCCCCAAGACCTCATGGGTCACATCTCTGTGTGCCACCTCTGCAGGCTGATGGAATTGTACAGAGGGGAAAGTGCAAAATGCAGGAGACATCTTCAGCATTCCTTTTTTTCCCTGGCAGAGCCAGATCTCCCTGTGCAATGTTCTGGGGTTCTGTGGTTTGTGGCTTCTCAGGGCTTAAGGCTCTGGAGAAATTCCAAAGGTGAAATGACATGAAAGCAGGCAGAGCTGACATCTGTCCTTCTCCTGTCTTTTTAATAAATTGAATGTCCATCTGAATATCCAGTGTTCCTCTTCAGCAGCTCCTGAGGGCTCCATTAGTTATTTGAGGAACTGTACTCATACAACTCAACTTTTTCCAGTGTCTGAGTCATGAGCTTCTGCACCACGGCACAATGAGATAAGTTAGTGCGGTGCTTTTGCAAAAGCACAGTGCCTGAATCTGTAATATTTGGGGGATTTTTTGCCAACTCCAGCTGTTCCTATCTTGAAGAAAGCATTGTTGGGAGATGTTGGAAAGCAGGGCATTAGCAACACAAACTGCAGCACTGTGGGACTGGGGATGCTGAACAAGGCTTGTCCCAGCACAGGGACACATCCCCAGATATTCATGGGAGCTGAACTGTGAAACAAGTACAGTCCAGCAGTCAGGGATCAGCCTCTCCCTTTATATCCTGTTGAAGTTAAAGCTGTCAGAGGTGTACACAGCAAAGTGTCTGTTTATACCACTCTGCAGACTGAGAAAGTTATGAAGTTTAGAAAGCAGACAACTGCCATATGTTCATATACTGACTAAAAGCCTGGGAACTGTCAGTCTGTATTTCTTGTAGCAGGCTTTCCACAGTTACATTTTCCTCATAGCAGCTAGACACCATGGATATGCATTGGATTTACCAAGCTTGTGCACTAAAGAAGGTGCTGAGAACCTCTGGCTCCAATTTGTGGGGTTTAAAGTGTGTGGCAGAGGCAGCATGGCAGGTGCCACTGAATGTCCTTCTGGAAGAGTGAGCAGGGGTGGAGACACAGGCAGGTGGGCTTGTTTTCCATGTTTTCCAAGAACATTATTACTGGTAAGTTAACCTACAGCACAAATACAGCAAGACTCTGCCTCGTGGCTTCGTGGACACAAGCTGTGAAGCCTTTTAGCAAAGGGCTATGAGAAAGTATGAAAAAATTTAAAGCTGTCCTCTCAGTGACAGTGAGCTTGACTTGGAGGAACTGAAATTCCAGCAAGGATTTCCCTGGCAATACCTATGCCTTAAAGCAGGCTGGTGTCCTGTGCAAATGAAATGCTGGAGTGCTGACCTGCCTTTCCCTGGGGTGTGTGGGGAGTTGTTTTGGGTTGCAATGTAAGATGTAACCAGAGGTGTGTATCCTATCTGTTAAGGCCAGGTAGGACAATGTTCTTTGTCTCTTCCATGACCCTTCCCTCATAACTTGGGGGGGTGTCTTATATTAGTGGGCCAGCTGTTAAACCAGGTGGGGCAGTGTTCTTTATGTCTTCCACAACCCCTTCTCCCAGGGGATATCTGCTGTTAATGGGCCATCGAGGCTCACTGCATGACTGATACAATTACATCATCCCATTGGGAGATGCTCCACCCAGGGAAGCCAAGCATTCCTACCTGGATAAAACCTGAGATTCAGAACACCAGGCCAGCCTATTTGCACTGGATTCCCAGAGGAAGACCAAACCCATCTCACCACCACTGCACCTTCAGAGGAAAGCTACACCCTCCTACAGGATCACTGCCTCAACAGAACCACATCTGTCACTCCAGTAGGACTTAACTGGACTGCTACCAACACCCTGACCAACAGGGTGTGAGGCTGTATTCTGAATCTGTCAGTGTTGTCTTTTTGTTTGCCTGCTTTTTTCGGTACTGCTAAATTTTTATTTTGATTTTTCTAGTAAAGAACTGTTCTTCCTATTCCCATATCTTTGCATGAGAGCCCTTTAATTTCAAAATTATAATAATTTGGAGAGAGGGGGTTTACATTCTCCATTCCAAGGGAGGATCCTGCCTTCCTTAGCAGACACCTGTCTTTCCAAACCAAGACAGGATGGGAAGGCTTCTCAAAGAAGACTTTTGCTTCAACACTGGCTTTCCTTGCTGCCTGGGAATATGCTGGATGGTTTCTTGGACACTTCTTATGTCTTCCCACTCTTCAGGAGAGCCAGGCACATTGATATGCAGGAACACCACAACCCTGTTCTTGAACCAGCACCACTGATGCTGCTCCTCCCTCTGCTTAGCAGAGCCATGGGCTGAGCTCACTTGACATGTATGGATCTGAGGATGGATTTGGAGCTGGAACTCTTGCTGCCACATCCGAATTGCCTGATTAGGAGAATAAGACACCCAGATTCTCTGTAATGTGGGCGAGCTCCAGAAAGTTTACTTTTTATTTTATAAAGAGGAAGGAGGGAGAAGGCAGAGCTGGAGGGAGAGACAGACATAACAGGGTACCCTGTCATAATGGGCATCAGAGGGGATGACAGAATTCCCCTTTCAGTGATGCACTCTTGCTCTGTGCAGCATCACTGGCCCTGTTTGTGGAGCTTCCTGAAGCATGGCCCACCTCAGACAGGCTCCGGCAGGACTGGGCTTTGTGGCATTCTTGGGACAGGTTTTAGGGGAAGTTCTTGAGCTACTGACCTTGCACAACCCCCCAGGACACATCTGTGCACAGGACACTGACCAGAACACCTCTCTTGCAGGATATCTCTCCCAGCAGCTGATTTATATTTATATTTATATTTATATTTATATTTATATTTATATTTATATTTATATTTGCATAAAGGGACTGTTTTCAGAGCCCCTTTGTTTCTGCTGCTATGCAAAAGCCCCCTCCAGACATACATTAAAGAGCTTCACTGCTTTCAAAATGGCTTGTTTGCCTACTAAGGGAGGAAAAAACATCTCTGAAGTTGGTGCCTGAGCAGCACTTATATCTCAATTATCTGCACGTTGCTTCTCTGTGTGTGAGATTATGAGCTAACATAGTTTTCATGGCTTCATCAGCACCACTTTAAGAGCAATATTTATCCCTGGTCATGTCAATCCTTTGGTCAACTCAGCAACAAAGGTGATGCTTGCTGCCCTCCTGCCAGAGACTCCACTAACGAGCTGAGTGATTTATTCATTAAGGGCAGGGAAATCTGGAGCTTTATTCCAGAGGCCCTGGTGGGAAATTTGCATGAAAATTTCATGCTGTTCACTTGCAGGAGCCCTTCCCTGCTGCGCTGCCCTTCCCCTCACTGCAGGAAAAGGTCCTGCTATGCTCCAGCAAACCCTTTAATAGAAATACTGAACTCAAAGGGGCTTTTACTGTAGTTGTTGTTTTGAAAAAGTCATGGGACCAGGAAGTTGTCTGTTAAAAAAAAAGAAAAGGTTGGACTTTGGAGTCTTGGGTGGCTTTTTGACTGTTCTGGCCTGAACTAGTTTTTCTGTTGAAACATCAGAAGTTTGCTCTGGTCCCACTGAAGATCAGAAAAACAACTCCTTTAAAAAACTTTGGACATGCAGGAAAGCAGCTTCCCAGTTCTGGAGCAAAGGGGTGGGCCAAACTGGGTCAGCAGGTACCTGGACATGAAATTAAATTTGAGTTTACTTTAGAAGTCAGGCTTCATATCCTCAGATGGGATTTACTGTAAGTCTGGTCACACTTGCATTTTGACTTTGTCTTACTTGCTTAACTAAAGGTATTGCAGGCACTGGCCAGGCTATCTAATATAAAATCCAGATAATATTCTTAGTGTTGTTTCATGAAGGATGTGGGGATCTCAAACCCATGTATGCATCCAGGCTGCTCTGTGCTGGGCTGGGCCCCTGATGATTGCTGGCCCGTAGGATCTCCCTTTCCCCATTTCTTTGCAGGAAGAAGGAACAGGAAAAACATAAAAATTTAACAGACCTTTTCTTTTTTCTTTTCAGTGGAGAAATGTATTGGCCCACAAAACACAACCAGCAACTTCCACATGGTCCAACCTGGAAACATGGCTTTAAACAGAGGGGGTTTGAAGTATGAACCCCAGTGGAGGGGCAGCATGGACAGGGATGATGTGTGTGGGAGCTGATGACACTGTCCCATCTGGTCACTGTAACCTGACCTCAAACCAACCAACAACAGGACACGGCCTCTGGTCTTGTCTCTGGCACTCAAATACCATTGAGAGGGAGATATCTTCAGGTGGGGGCTCCTTGTTGGAGACATGACTCGGTCTGCTGGACTTGATAATTCAAGACAAGTCTGGGTCTGTCTGCGTGGAGGGTTCTGTCCTGCATGAAGGGCAAATTTAGGAGTGCAGGCTTTGGGATAGTTGATTTAATGACCGTTTGGGCAGCCCCTCAGAGGGAGGTGCTGAAGCAGACCTGTCTCTGAAGGCTCTCAGGGACCACACACAACCCCTCTGAGTGCTGCCACCAAGTGCCTGCATCCCTTCCTGTATGGGGCTCAAGACTTTAGGTTATTTTTGAGGGAAAGGCAATTTTGTCCTCTTATTGTTGGTGCTCCCAGCACTCCCTGTATCAACTGCCTCAGGGGCCTGGGTGGCAACTGCTCTGCTGAAACTCCCAAGCAATAGATACCTTCTATAATTGCACCTTCGAAGCAGTCGACTGGCTCCTGCGACGAGCTCGTGAATAATTGAAGCAATATTTGTAGGGTTTACACTGAAGTACTAACAGCTGTGGTATGTTTTGATATTTATGAAGCCAAATAAATTATGGATTAGTCAGTGCAGTGAGCCCAGCATGATGCTTATTACTTCTGGAGTGCTGGAGCTGATGAAGTGCTGTTCATCCCCTTTTACTTCCATTGTGTGGCTGAGTATGACTGGTGTCTATTACTGGACTTAATAGAGCTTGCTCCCAGGTTTAAGTTCCAGTCTCTAAGAGCTGGTGCGATGTTTTAATTTGTTCTTCACTCTACAGGCTTTAGAAAGACATGCTGGGACCATATCTCAGGGTCACAGGCCATCGCATCAGCTCACAGATGTGTAGGTTATTGTTTCTGTGGTAATGGGGATGGGTGCTGGCAGAATTAGCTGCAATTCTTGGCATTAAACTGGAAATTATACAAAATCCAATCTTCTTGGCAAGCTGGTCTGTGGGTAAATATTGTGTGTCTTCTCTAGGATGCCTCATTCATTGCACAAACTTTTCTTCATAACTGAGCCAGCGCTTGTGAGATTAAACTCTTCACTTCATTTTCTATTATCTGAGAATGTATTTTTTTATGGATGAAAAGATTTTCACTTCACAAATGTTCCAAATATATTCCAAATTTCTTTCCATCAGTGGGAGCTGCCCGCTGGGAAGGGATAAGGAGGCAGCAGGTAACCCTTTGGAGCAGCAGATGGCATCCTACCACTCTAAAGCTTCCTGGTGCTGGAAAGTGCAATAAATATATAACAGCAAGTGCCTGTGCTCTGCTCATAGATGCACTCAGCAACTTGGTACAAAACTGAGGGGTTAGGAATCATTCCTTTACAAATCCAATACTTTCTATGTTTGTTGTCCCTGTTTTCTGGGATGAAAAGAGATATCTGCAGCTGGTCTGCTCACCCAGATCCACCTGGTCCATGCAGCCCACAGAGTGTGCCCTCACGAAGTGGGCATAGGGAGCTGGCTGGATAAATTTGGGTTGGGTTTGGAACTGGGTGATCTTTAAGATCCCTTACAACCTGTCCTGGTTTAGGGCAAATTCAGGAGGAAACTTCCAAAGGGAACCCTCTGGAAAGCAGATTCAAGCAGACCCTCCCCTACTGGTTCAGGGAAAGATTCCTTGGAGAAAAGTGGAAAAAACTTGTTTATTTAACAAACAAAGTATTCACAAGCATAAAAAATTAATATTAAACAATAAAACCTCTTGCTGTTCTGAAAGATGGCAAATTCAGAAAGTCCTTATTGTGGGGTGTAGCTCGGCTCACTCAGTCTCTCATCAGCCCCTCCTGCAGTGGAAAATGCCACATTCTGGCCTCAGTGGGCCACAGGTGTGAGCTCCTGGTGTTTTTCTGGGTTTTCAGTCCAGAGCAGGGCTGAAGAGCTCCAAGAAAAAGAAAAGCCACAGCCTGGGGAACTTCTCTGCCTCAGTTGCTAAAAACTAACTAAAAGCAAAGGAGAGCTCTCTCTCACTGTCCGTGCTGCAGACAACACAGTCTGTGAGACAGATGCTGGGCAGCAAGTGCAGTGTCTGCAAACAAACTCCTCTTTCTTCTCCCCTCTTCACTCTCAAAACCAGTCTTAAAGGTGCAAAACTTTATTATATCCATCATAAACAGAACAGACAATTGGGGATACAAGCATCATAAAGTCACCCTAGGACACAATCTGAACCATGATTCTATGAAATTGTGCCATAAAGTGGCTATTAGTCTTAATAAAAGGTTATAAAGTCTAGAATGGCTGTCTCAGCTGCAGAGATGTTGCATGTAGACATCTGCATTTATCTGCACCCCTCCAGAGAACTGGCTGACATCTGTCCTGAAAAAACTGTGGCACTGTAACTTTTTCCTAAAAACATCTTTCTACAGGAGTTCCCAGAAGAGGTAACCCAGGGCTACTGTAGATAGAGGAAGTCTTTGCATCCAATGAAGTGGGGAATAATTCTTCTACTTTCTTTCCTGAAGATGCTGAGTGAGAGGATGAGGGATATTTTCTCTTTAAAATCCTGATGTCGGTAAAGACTGTACATTTCCAAACTGTTATTGGTTGAGGCAGAGTTGCAGATATTTCAAGGGAAGTTTGGGCTGAGTTTGTGGCTGCTGTTGCTGTGTTGCAGATAAATTGTTTACAGTCTGTCTCTAGAGACAAGTGAAAAAAGTTCCTCATATCCCAATTTCCTTGTAAATGATATCATTATCAGAATCATCAAAGTGAAAACAAAAGTCTACCAGATCACAGAGACATGAGGTTTGAACTTAATGTTTCTGGGGCTTCTACTTTCAAGAAATGCCTCTTCAAGAAGAACTGCAGTCCACTGTGCAGAGACGATAAGGATTAAAAATGATTCCATAGCACCAGCTTTTGCTTCCACTGAGAGCTGGGACAGGGTTTGCTCCTGTCCCTTAGAACACCTTCATCATCATCATCTGACAAAAACCTTATCACCAGCTTTGGTACTGATAGTCTTGCAGCAGTGATTTCTGCTCCTGTCATGGCACCAGCCCCTCTCTGTCTTTCAGCACAGCCACTGGTGTGTGCTTACTGCTCACATTCCAGTGCTTATTTCCTCAGTGACCATTAACTTCCAGGAGTACAAGATGCAGGATAAAATTGCAATTCTGGTGCTAATTTCCTCAGTGACCATTAACTTCCAGGAGCAGAAGATGCAGGATAAAATTGCAGGTGTGGCTGGTGGCTTTTGGGTGAGAATGTGCACATATCTGTTTCTCCCCAGCACTCTCAACACCATCATGGGTGATTGAGCTTCTTGCTCCCAGCAGCTCAAAGGGTGCTGGCTGTGGTGAGCAGCTCCAGGGAAGAGCTGGGAGCCAGATCTCAGCTGTCTTCAGCTCACATTGATTTCTAGATTCCTACAGATTTCCCACAGAGCCTTGACAGCTAGGAAATTTATGCTTACTGTGTAAGTCTTGCTTTTCTCATCTGCCTTTTGGCACCTGCCTTAGTGCCAGACTGAAAATGTCTGGAGAGTCTGTTTCTCATGGGCATGGCCCTAACTGTGTCAGGGGAGGGACTGTGTCTCAGTATGGGCGGTCCCACCTCTGGGCTTATTTTCCCCTTGCTCTGCAACACTTTTCAATAGATGACAAACTTTAGGCATCACATGCCAGACTCTGTGATGCCTGTGTTTCCTCATGTGTGCCATGGCAGCATTGCTGATGACAAAGGAGCAGAGTACAGGAAAAACAACCTCCTCAATTCCCTGCTTTCTGCACATTCAAATGGGCATTTAGAGGGAACAAAAGTCAACCAGGAGCTGTCACAGCCAGAATCTGGGGTCCTGACTTGGCTCTCTTTTCCTGTGGTGTTTCAGAGCAGAACGTGGAGCAGAGGATTTGCCTTGTTCATGCTTTGCTCTGAGTTTGGTTTTTCAGGTAAAGGACCAAGCCTCACTTTGAGTGCTCCCAAACAAGGTGGTGGGGAGCAGGTGCTCAGGATCCTCTGCAGGCAGGTTCCAAATACTCACTGGAAATTACATGTCAGTTCAAGTTACTGGAACTGCTCAGCACAAACTGCAGTTCAGGACATTGACAGCAGCTGTTGCAAAGACACTGTAAGGATGCCTTTCCCAGCAAGGATGAAAGCAATCCCATCAGCTCAGAGAGTTGTTTCTTGCTTTAAAATGACCCAAAAGGTAGATTTAAAGTGAAGTAAGTAAAAAAAAAAAGCCCAACAGCCTGGAGCAAACCTTGCTATTCCACAGGAATACTGGAGCACAGTTTACTTTTGTGCTTTCCTGGGGCCTTGTTCCATCTGTATTTGCTTTTTACTCTTCTTTGCTCTCAGTCATGGAAATGGACATCTTGATTAAAGCTGTTCTTCCAGTGAGGAGGCAGAAGGCAGCATCATTTAATTTGAGACTTTTTGTGAATGTCTCAAAGCAAAAAGAAAACAAAATAATTCATAATGAATTAGCTATTAGAATAAAGAATTTATTTTGGTTGTGGCTTACTAGGGGGCCTCACCATGGTGGTTTTATATTTGTCTCTTCCTATTTTCCAAAGGGGTGTTGGGTTTGCTTTCAGACTGTAACCATGCTGAATGGGGAGAGGATGGAAAGATGAAGTGGGAAGAGGAGGCAGATCTTAGCAAGTACCCTAAGCTCCACACTGAGCCTCCAGCTGGGAGCTTTACCTTAGAGAGAAGAATAAAAATAAATAAACATTGGGCTCAGTAAGGCAACATGATTAAGGAATTGGCAACTGAGATTTTGAGCTTTCTCTGTTGTCTTTTCCATTTCTCCCATTTACTCTTCACTTGCCAGTGGAAAGCAGGTAAGAAGTCCAGAGAGGAATGAGCACCACAGGGAGCCAGCATTTACTCAGGTCAAGGCAGAAAGTTGTCCTCAGCCCAGCCCCCAGCTAGGCAGGTCTGGCAGCCCCAGGAAGGACTGCAGGGCAGATGTGCCCTGAGACCCAGCACACAAAGTTTAAACATCCAGAGCCTGGTCAAGTGAGGTTTGGGACAACATGGGCATGAGAGCAAATGCAGGAGCACGTCTTGGGTACCAGCACTGGCCTTGTACCTTTGGCCTTCCCCACTAAATGTCATTTTTCCCCTTTGCAAACAGCAGACTCCACTGGTCTTCCCATGGGAACATCCCACATACCCTTTCTTGTTCAATTTTTTTCCTTCCCACCCTTCAAAGAAGTGTTTTTTTGGCTTGAGCTCTTAAGCAGAGCTTGGATGGGTTTATGAGCTCTATGCCTGAACCCACAGACAATTACAAACATGGCTGGCTGCCTGGCTTTGTTAATTAGCTACCAGCAATGCTTCATTTTTCCCTCTGCGGTTTCCTTTTGAATTAGTAGGGCACTGCTCATTAGTTCTCTTCCTCTTTGGGATGCCACTGTTGAACATTATGGCAACCAGATATGCCAGTGAGCTGAGAGTATCAGCTTGATTTGTTTGGACAATAAAAAAATACTAGTTGCATTTAGATAATTGAACAAAATAACAGCAAAGCTGTTTTGTACTGTTGCAATCTGCTCTTCCCTGTCCCAGTGCTCCATTTTCTTGTTTCCTGATCTGCTGGAAACAAAGATTGGAGTTAAGTGTCCTCAATTATTTCTTGGTTTTGCTTTGAAATATTAATTTTCTCGTCCTCTAAATCTGGTTTGGTCTGTATCAGCTGATGGGACAACAGCCTGGCACTGATGATGTGCAGCAAGTCAGAACGTGCCAGTTTGGGCTCAGTTCAACCAGAAATGCACTTCCACCAACTTGATGCTTATTTAATAACCTAACACAAAATAACAGCAGTAGCAACCAGGGTGGTAAAATAATGTTTTATTCCATGAATGAACAAACACTACCATGCCACATCCTAAAGTTCTTTCTACAAAAGATTGTGGACAGAGCAGATTTTTACATTTCTCAGTTCAAGTTCATTTCAGGCTCTCGAGCCTGTTCAGCGTAGCAAAATCTGGACACGCAGCATTCTCATGGTCTATTTGGCATTTTGCCAGATAAAGCAGATTTACACCGTAGTTCTTGTTCACACAATGTCGATGCACTGTAACTTAAAAGGAGATAATCCAAACCAAACTAGGTAATTTCTGTGGCTTATCAATATATTGTTTTCATGGTGGTCAAAGTACAACCAACATTCAAAGCTTAAAATAAAGGTAAGAAAAAAGACACACTAAAGAACACAATGGAAACATCATCATTGCTGTCAGGATGTGAGTTTACCCACAGTACTATGTAAAAAGTAGGAACCGGCATTGACATTCAAGCTGTTAAAACAAGAAAAGAAATTACATTAATTGTTATATTTCCAAGCTAGTGCTTCTAAGGAGTCCTGATCAGCAAAGAAGTGTTACCGCATGCATGTCGAACACAAGACTAATATTGGATTGGGGATCTGACAAAGAGCTGACTTACATTCCTTTATATACAACAAAATGAAATATACAGTATTAATACTGGCTGTACATTTGGTCAGAATATTTTACAAGGAGAGACACTGTCAAAATTCTTATGACGCAGAACGTGGAAGTGGATGGAGGTTGGATTCCTTTCTGAGAGCTGAATGTTTTCACAAGAAGTTTTAAAAGTTGCTTTCCACTGCTAAAATGAAGTTAGACCTTTTAAAGCAAAAAATCCTTCTTCTTTTTTTTTTCTTTTACAGTTGTCAAAACCAGCGTGAACAGAAGAGATAATTAAATGTGTTTGGAATATGGTAATCATTGACCTGGAATAAAACTAAGCCACCAACAGCATGTGCAATAAATCTCTGCACATTGTCTCTGTTTAAATGGCTTTATAAGATGGTCTGTGGGGTCCCTGGTACAAATTCCTGTACTACAGCCTCATTTAGCTGTTCCCAAGCAGGTTACCAACCATTTGTTCCAACACCAAAGAAAGAGAAAGAATAATCATGACTGTCGCATATTTTTCTACATTGCAATAAAAATACCTCAATGTAAGCTGATTTAGCTTATTTATGTGCATATTTTTCAAGGCTGCCAAAGAAAATACTCAATCTTGCTGGCAAGAGCTATTTTGGGAACTCAAGAGTGAGTTTTTCTTTGCTTTATTCCAATAGATTTTTTAATATCTGGGTAGCTCAAGTCCCATTGCCTCATTAGACCCCTGAGGTCTAAAGTGAGTTGGTTAATTCGTTTTATGGTTTTTCCCCATCCAGAACAAGCTGAGAAGCTAATAAGGTAAGCATGAGACCCAATGAACAACAGAAGTAAAAGCCATACAGAGTTAACAAAATAATTACAGGAAGGTAAAGATCGGTATAACTGTAGTGATATTTTGCACAATTGGATTTGTGTATCCTGTAACAATGACAAACCTCCTGAAGATGGAAAAGAGCAGGCAAGTGAATGAATCTGTATCCTTTAAAATAATTGTGCTATAATCTTCTCCATGTATTAGATTAGATTTTCTTTTCTGACACAGTGTGATGCTAACTATAGTAACCTTAATGTGGATGATGGATTTCACTGCTACTGCTTGACTGCTTGACTGCAAAGACACATTAAATCTTCCAGTTCTCAACGTGGTTTCTTGGGGTGTTCCTTCGAGTTCAATGTCTCACCATTTTCACTCTAGAAGTCATTTCGTGGCAAACAAACAAAAAAAAAAGAAAGAAAAAAAAAAGAAAAAAATCCAAAGAAAAAGAAGATGTTGGTTGTGATGGATTTATTTCAGACAGCAGTTTCTGCTGAGTTCACCATGCTTAATGTTCTTCCATTTAGGAAGGAGTTGCTGTCAAGTAAAGCAGAGGAGCTGCTTTCAGTTTGTTGTTTGTTTTTTGTTTTAATACATGCTAACAACATCTCTTTCTTCAGGAAAATGATCCAGTTGCATATTGTCAGAGAGATCTGCCTTGTGCTTAGCACGGACAAGTAGGGTTAATCATCCTCCTCCTCCTCTTTCAGTGGGGCTAGTGGGAGTTTGTCTGGAACCTCGAAACACTCCACAAAGAAGTTGACAATGGACTGGTACAAGTGCTGCTCAAATGCTGCATTGCTGAAGTAATGGCTTTGATCAGGGTAAATCTGCAAAAAAAAAAAAAAAAAATAGGTAAATACACACCTTTTAGAGCTTAAAATCTCAGGACTGACCACCCACACCTGCAGCTTGAGCTGCAAATCCACTGCATCTCCGCAGCATCATAGGGCTTCCCATGGGTGCTCGTGAGGCTCGTGAGGATTAGGGCAGCACAGTGCTGTGAGTGCAGACTAGCATTTCCCTTCACAAGGAACTTTTTTGGGGAGGAGGATTTTCCATTTAATTCCGTTCTGAACAGGTTGAGTCTAAGAAGAGCCAGCCCACACTTTCCTTGTGAAAACCAAAAAGTTTTGGAGAGAAATGGCATTAAGTTATACTGACTAAAATGAGGACTTTAAAGTAAAAATTAAGTTAAAAAATCAATAGATATTTCTGGAGAAGTAATTAAATTGAAAAAAAAAGTGAAGCCAGAAGTGAAATAGTTTAAATCCAACTTTTCATTTAAATGGAACAAGTAACTTGAAGAAATGCAAGAGGATCATAATGGGTTGTCTAGGCAGGGATGCTAGGGTGAGTTCATTTTGAAAGATGTAATGGCTTGGACATGGACCATTCAGCAAAACAGAGATATAATCTGGTGGAAAGTATAGCTGTGCCATTCACAGTGGGATGTCAGATTTAAGTGACATATATCTTTGTAACATTTCTGGTTGATTTAATTTAGAACCCTGTTTCCCTGAAATTCATCCTGAATTTGTTCTGTTGTTCCCAAAGAAACTCAGCAGGCATAAATTCTTTAGGGATATGTCTCTCACAACCTAATTTACTATAATTCAATAATTGTTCTACAACAGTCCAGACCAAAACACTGATGTCACGTAAGCATGGGACTAATACAAAAATATTATCTGCTGGTGCTACTTCTACTGCCAGGCTGTAGTTTGCAAGTGGTTTTTCAAACCTTGCTTCATAACAGCAGTTTGAGTTCAAATAGGGAAATAACTACTCAAATAGAAAAAAAAAATGAAATATATACTGTACCTGCAAGCTGTAATTAGCCTTTGCCCTAATTAGGTGTGTGATTAGGTCCGTAGTATGCTGAAAATGGATTTTTTCTGTAAAAACAGATTGCATCATTAAAGAGACAAATTTAATTAACAAAAATCAAAGCTAACATAAACATATAATGAGCTCAAATAATGGGCTAACTTACCATCAGCAGTAGCATGAATTATCAAAAATGTCTGTTCCTTTAGTAATGAGACTCTGTGTGATAATTTGCTGATCTGTGAAGGTAAATGTTGCAATAAGATTAAAAAACTTGCTAGAAATTAGCAATTTATATGGAGGCAATAGAAGTTCTTACTTCCATTTAATACTTTATCACCAGGATAACAAGCAGACACCAGCACAGCATATTCTCCTGGCTACTTATATAAATCTAGAGGTAAAACAGACCCCACCCTGTGCTGGCAGGGCAGTGTCAGTAACAGGAACATGTCAGAGACCCTCCTGTGTTCTGATAATGTTCAATAAAAGCCTGAACTGTAAAATACATGGAAAATATCAAAGTGAATAAAAAACACCAATGAAAAGTGTTCCCAGGTGCCTGTGCCTAAGAACACTTCATGGCTCTGGAGGGACTTTGGTGTGGTTTGAAAGCCAACCTCAACGAGTTTTTACAGCTTAGGGGATGATCTGATAATAAAATTCAAGTGTCCACTGCTGAGAACACCTTTGCCCTCAGCTGCCTTTCAGATGAACAAGGGAATACAAATACAAACAATTTCCAAAAGAACAAAAAGTGTAGAGAATTGTAAAAAAATGTAGAGATTATGAGTGTAAAATTTGAGAGACAATGAACTCAGAGTTTAGGTAACCAGGATAAATCCTCCCTTGTGAGGACACAGGGTGGTATCTGCTTTCTCTCTGAGAACAGTGTCAGACCTTTGCTGCCTTCATGTCTTCTAGCTGCAGACAAGGCTTAGAAGCTGAACTAGATTTTCTCTGTAACAAATTTTGTTTATGTGACTATTCTTTATCAGGTTTTGCTTCCAAGTAATTTCAGCACAGGATCCAACTGATCCCATCATGTGTATTAAAAAATATCTTGATTAACTGGTGCTGTGTTTTGTTTTCCATGTCCTGCTCAGTTCTGGCACAAAGCTCTGCCTATCTGAAATATCACAAAGTTTGAGAAAGTCAAGCTGAGTTTCACTTGCATTTGTTTATCTCAGAGAGAATCAAAGTGGCAAGACCATTGGCAAGAACTTTCAAGGAGGTCGTGACACCGTGTCCTCTTGGGGACATCTGAGTCACTCAGCTCTTTCAATCTCTAAAACTGTACCCAATTTAGAGAGGCAGGCACAAGGTCTAATCAATAAAAACTTTATCCATGATTACTATTAAGACAAGAAAAGCAATAAGCAGGCTGAAGGGCACCTTCAGATCTTCACTAGTGAGTCCCCCTTGCACAACCTTGCTTCTTCCCCAAAGGAGAACACATGGAGGGGAGTTCAGACCCAGTTCACATTTTATCAGGGGAATGCAGTGTCCATGCAGTTACCTCATATGCTCTGTTATCAACCCCGTGCAAGCCCAAGTATCTTTCAGAAAAGGCTGAAGCTTGAAGAGAAAAAATGAAAATATCACTTTCAGTCATGAACACAATGGTGCTTCTGAGTCAAATATTGCAAATGCTAAAAAACTCCTTATTTTCTAACATGGCCTTAATATAGAGGATGTATTTATAAAAGTATTTTAAAATGCACTAAGGATATGTGTGATACCACAGTCTGTCATCATCACCATGTACTTCTAATCTCTAAGTAAGTCAGAGAAAAACCTTTTTTTTCTTCTTTTTAATGCAACTGAGATAAAAGAGCTCTACCATGTTGTGTCCCTTTCTCCTTTCACAAGGGGCCTTCTCCATCAGCAGCAAGTTCCCTTTGGTCTCAGGGATAACTGTACAGCTCCTGAAGTCTGGCTGAACACCACTGACTCCCCTGGCAGTCCCTTGATTTTCACTGGCACTGAGTGCAAAGGGAACTGCTATCCCTGAGAGAAGGGACCACCATGGGTAGTGCTGTGGTCAGAGGGAGGATGGGCCAGGCAGACTGGACCACAGCTTGCATGGATTCCTGCTTCAGGCAGGAAGGAAGCACGTTCAGGGCAGTGGGGATGGCTGGTGACAAAGGCTGGAGCGGTTTAAAGACAATTCTCCTTTGTTTAAAAGGAGTAATAAAGTGATTTGATTACTCTGACTACCATGGTTGATCCCACTGGTGCCAGCTAAATTGCTTTAGTGGAGAAAAAGGGTTTATGGCTACTCCTGAAAAGACACAGAATATAAACCAAGCAGGATCTTGGTAAAGAACGATGGCAAGTGGGAAAGGATAGGGAAGAAACAATTTGTGGTCAGCAGGAGGGTCTGTGGGCTGAGGAATGGGATTTACCATATAATCTGAAGTCTGTCACTGGGGAAAGGGCAGCTCCACAGGCAAACACCTGGTTGTCTTCACCAGCTGGAAGCATGTAAGTGCTCAGGTAACCACCATAATCCTGGAACAGAAACGGGACAGGGGTGTCAGTGTTCCCTGAGACCTTACAGCAAATGCCTGACCATTACAGAGCCTTTAACACCTGGAAAACCACAAGACAAAGGACATCTCCCTGGTCACATGGCTGGCATCCTCCTGAAGGCAGGAGGGTTGTGTGCCCAGGAACTGGCCTTTTTCATCTCACTTTATGTCTATAGCTCTAACCAGATATGCTACCTCTCCAAAATGTTTACCCCAGACTTCCTCTACTTAAAATGAGCATCACAATTTCAGCGTCTGCTGCCAGGCTGTTAACAACTCCCTGCAGAGCTGCTGCTCTATGTGCAGCTCTCTTCGCCCACTCCAAGCCCGTGTCTCTCACAGTAAACAATTTCTACTCACAGTCCCACTCTCATCTCAAACTGTGTGTTCTTTACAGTGGCTGTTTCCCAGCCATGCACACATGGCAAATCAGCCTCAGAAATCCACAGGGTTGTTGTACACATGAGTTAGAGGTACCCACGTTCCCACAGGCTTTAGGAGACAAGGTGAAAATGAAAGTTTGCAATGGGAAAAAATGATGAACTATCTGATGATTTCTGAGCAACAGTCAGTTTTTGCACTTGGAAGTTAATTTAAAAGAAGTCATTGATGAATACATTGGCAAAATGAAAGCCTCCACCTTTAACACCACTGAGCAAGATGCAGTCTATCCCAAATATAAATAATAATAAAAAAGTTATCACTGACATACTCAATAAATCAGGGTTTAACTCAGCTGTTTAGCCCTATCAGCCAACTGGGACAGCACAGAGGAGCAATGGCAAAACATTACCTTCCCAAACACACCAACTCTTGTTTTATCAATGAAATGCTCCTGCAGCATTGTCCTAGAACATGAGAGAGGAAAAACGATGGGTTAAAAATATTTTTCCCTTCATGAGTGAAACCAGTGTGATTTTAATCAGCTTTAAATTAAACTGGCCCCAGAAAAAAATCATAGAATGGTTTGAAAGATCACTTTAAAGATCATCCAGTTCTAACTTCTCTGTCATGGGCAAGAACACCTTCCACTAGACCAGATTGCTCCAAGCCCCATCCAACCTGGCCTTGGACACTTCCAGGGATGGGGCAGCCACAGCTTCTCGGGCAACCTGTGCTAGTTCTCACACTCTCACAGTTAAGAATTTCTTCCCAACATCTAATCTAAATTTGTCCCTTTTCAGTTTGAAGCTCTTTCCCCTTGACGCAGACAATCTAAATCACACCAGTTCAAGCTGCTTTCACATGGATCTGTCTGATTTAATCTTGCAACCTCATGTGTTGGATTTGACCAAGCAATGGCAACAAATAACCTGCACTACCTCTGGAAGCCATAATAAGCTATTGCACAGCTATTGCAATACTCTGATAGTGGTTTTAACGTGATTATGTGCAGAATAAATCTAACAATATGACAGGACTTGACATTTAGGGTTTTGCCCTGGTTATTCTGTTTAAAAAGTTTAAGGATTTAAAGATGGATTTTTTCCAACTACCAGGCAAGCAAAAGATTAAAGCAGGAACAGATATTCAAGCTTCCTTGTTTGTAGCTGTATGACTGTACAGAGCTAAAAATAAATAGGCTTTGAGCATGTGATACAGATAAGTGTGCTTTAATTTAGCTCTGTTTAAGGCTTGTTTTCCTCCCTCTGCTCTGGTTGACATGAGCTCCCTCTCACATGCAGTTGCAATTGTACAACTCCATTGCCCCTCCCTCCCATCTCCTTGCTGCACCCTGCGCACCATTAAAGCAACCAGCACTAATGAGTCTCGGGTTAATTATCATAACTAATTAGTTTCTTCAATAACAGTGCCATTCACCGGACAGCTTCCAGCTGATCCTTCTCTTCCAGAAGGCCCAGCCTCCTCTTGACCTCGTGCAGCAGCTTGGCTCCCTGGAAGCCGCTGCCGCGGCCGTCGAACTTGAGCACGATGGCGTTGTGGGAGCTGACCATGACGCTCTCCCACGTCACCTCAAACCTCTCCGTGACGATCTGGCTGCCAGGTGTCCCATCCCTGGAACAGAAACAGGCATGAAGGAAAGGCAACAGTGCCAAACTCCCTCCCCAGGGCTGGGGGATTGCCGTGGGATGGGGACCCACAGCCCCATTGTGCAGGGTAAGGGAAGACAGGTTTCTGGAAGGGAACGCCAGTCTCTGCAAGGATGGCATGCAGGAGGATGATTGTGTGGGATGGGTTTTGAGGCTGGGTGGAAGCTGCAGGTTGGTTTCTGCCTCCCTCTGTGCACAGCAGCCTCCAAGCTGAGGTTTGAACCACACCAGCAAGCACATCTCTAACTGGTCAGGATTCCTCCTGTGGGTAACCAGAGCAGCTTACTCGCTCGCATGAGTAACCAGACACAGGTAACAGTTGAGTTTTCCCTTTTTTATGCCTGCTCCAATGTATATCTATTTTCTATGTTCCCCAAAGCTCTTTTTTATTTTATGCTGAAGCAGTTCTGTCATCACTGCTTCACACAGGTAGAGAGGGAAAGGACTCTTCTAAAGTTATAAAAAACAGCTTAATAATTTGGCCCAGTTTGGCCCACAATTGGTGAGAAGGGGAAAGGAGTGAGCAAGACCTCCTCTTCACCTTTTTGCTTAGGGTCTGATCCTGTACAGGGGAACTGTCTTGAGAAATACAGACTCAGCTTCACCCAGGCAGCTCAGAAAAAAACAAGGGATGATGACTTCAAGCAATAATTTAGGGCTGGGATTACTGTAGAGCCACTGGCATTTTTATCCACTTTTTTTTTGTCATTTTTGGGGTTCTCAGAGACACCAGGCACTTCACTGCAGGATTTTAATGGGCACATGACTCCAGTCATTTGCATTTATCCAAGCAGGACCCCGGCCCACCCAGCTCCAGAGGCAGCCTAATAAAGTGCTGTGCACTTGATGAGAACCAATCTTCCTTGAGCACTTTGATAATGAAGCACATTTTCTCCGCAGTAATTTCGTGATGTAACAACACTCCCGCTGCAGTGGCTTTGTCCTTCGTGGAGGGTGGCACAGGCATTCACCAGGCATTCATCCCTCCTGCATGAGGCTTTTCCCTCTTGGGTGTTCCCTGGCAGGCAGCAGGTGGGATGGCACTGGGATGCAGCCATGGTCAAACAGGTTCTTCCAAGGTCAGTGAATTCCCTCCCACAGTTTCTTTCCAAATTGCCAAACCCCCCACTCAGTAATGTTTATTATTATTACTAAATGTTGCATAAAGAAATACCCATCTGCTCTGCCTGCCAGGAGGAAAACCCACCTATTTAATATAAATGCTAACTTTGGAGGTATTCAAAGGTTTCCAGCTCTATCTTTACTGTCACTTCAGCAAACACCAGCACTTACAAGGGAAGGATTTCTGCATGAGGGCACCTAAAATTTAAGCTCTAGTAAGGCTGACTGAATTCCACTCTAAAATTACCTGTTAATCACAAGGTGGGTGCCCTAAGCGCTGGGACAGAAAGTCAAAATACATCTTGTATTCCTCCTCCTCCTCTTTCTGCCCCACAAACAATTTAAGTGTACATGAAACACCTTCACAAAATACACAATTTACTCTGCAGGATTTCAACAGGGTGCCTTCCTAGAAGCCAAAAACCTTGGCTCAAACATGGGAAAGAAGGGATGTACGGCTGGGCTCTCCCAGCTGTGAAGTGAGACTGGGTAGGGACCAAAGTACTGAACTCTGGCACTCCTTATACAAAACTTATCTTAAATGTTTCTGATCATAGCCAAGGTTTCCAAGCTGCCCTGATAATGTGAACAGAAGAAAAAGACAAGTGAGAACTTACACAACCAGAAGCAAGGGGTAGTGCGCGGTGTCCGCAAAGGTTGCTGGCTTCAAGATCTGCATTGGCAATCCTAAGCAAAAAAAAAGAACAAATAACAACATGGCATGATTCCAGCAGATTTTTCTGGCGTTTTGGCCACGGATGAGTAGGAACAAAATGGCATTTCTTCAGAGGCTGTGGCAAATATCACCTTAGAAACACAGATGTTGCCAAAGAAAAGACCCATACTGTGATAGCTGAGGTGACAAGAAACGTAAATGGGGAGTACAGTGTGAGCTGCTCAGTCATGCATCACTTTTACAGCACTCAATTAACATCTGTCAATAGCTATAATTTTCCTTTTTTGGCAGCTGGATGAGCGACGCAGACAGAAATCAATATTTCAGGGCAGCAGAGAAGGAGGAAAATTGGCAATGAAAATGGTAATTTAAAACCCAATTAAGTATGGTGGCTGGGGGAGAGAAATAGAATTATTTTGCTATAATGGTGTGAAGATAGAGGGAGAAACAAGCATTTTAATACTAACTTCCAAAGGGTTAAGTTTTGTTGTAAACGGGAGGCAAAGGTGCTGAAGCCCAAGCTGTTATACTGGTACAGAACCAATGTAAAGGAGGGATGTGATCACTAAAGCTCCTTTTAACTGAGTATCATTCCTGTGGCTTTGTATCTGTAGCCAAAACTGCCTCCATACAAACACCCTCTGCATCAACCACAGCACGTTTATTTTGAAATGTTAACTACAATCTAGATTAGCAAAGGCCCAGCAATTAAATCGGTATTAGGAGCATTTTCAGTAGATTAATACACAGATTAGCAGCACGGTTTAAATGGTTTGCTTTGCAATCGTTGCCTGACACTCTGCCTAATTAGTTATTCCATCTGAATGCTAATAGCTGCAAATTGGATCAATGGCCCAGGGACAGCCAAAAAGGCCATGGCTTGACTTTAAATATTACTAAGTGCTATGTGCAGTGCTCCCAAGGCTGCTCAGCCCAAAGCTTTGGAAACACAGGAATGGCACAGCAGAATGGTCATGTGGCTGCAGCCAGGTTGTATTTATTACACACAAGTATATTTTTGGTAAAATGAGCAGAATTGCAATGAGGCCTGCATTTAAAAAATTTAGTATCAAGCTGAGTTATGCCTAATAAACTGCCAGTCTCACATGAGCTGGATCATGGGGGGAAATACGGGCTCTTTATCCATCCTTTCCTGTCCATAAAACCTGGAAGTGCACGTCTGTTCCTGTTACTTTATGCACTGGTTTATGTTCCTTATGTTCCATGTGGCAAACAGAACACTTTAAGGCCATTGTTATCCTTTTCAAGTGGCAACCATCTCTCAGCCTTTGCTTCACATTTTATAACATCTGGAAATGGCTGAAATCAGTAACCTGCCCCCAGCACAGCTCGCTGCTTTCACTTCATTGCCTATGTATGGCCTGAGAAATACCCTCCTTCCTGGTGTGGGAAACATTATGGGCCACACTTTGAACCCAGAGTCTCTGGGTTTTTTTTCTAGAGTTGCCACCATACATACAGGCTGCGATTTTGGGGAGCCTTTGTGCATCTCTGAGTATGTGGATTTTCCCTACATGGGAAAGGTATCTGCTTAGAGCCAGAGAAGATGTTTTTTAGGTTGTTTTAGGTACAGCTACAGAGACTGGCTTACACTTTGGCTGTTTGCCACCAGGCTTTTCCCTCTCTCTTTGCCATATATATATATGTATATGTAAATACATATGTGTGGAGAGTGATTATACAAGTGGTAGAAATAACACACACAGCTGCAGGTGTGACCTGTTCCAAGTGTCTGCTTTCTTTAGTCCAGGTGAAATCTCCTTTGTCTTTTCTCATAAAGCTTTTTTTTTTTTAAAAAAAAAACCAAACTTCCCAAATCACATGGCTTTTTCGAAGAATCCTGAGTGACTCCAGTGGGCAGTCGTGCGAGAGTCATCTTCATTCACTGCAGCTCAGATTGTGCACTACTGAGAGGCAGTCACAGCTGTAGCCAGCAAGCACACACATTATCCCACTCCAAACTCATTTCAAATGACACACACACCCCCAGGGCAAATGCTTCCAACAATGGGGCATCCCACCATGTCATTTCCTAGAGTGGTTTTTTCTTCACAAAGAACATTTTAAGAGGAAAAAAAAAAAATCCAACCCTATCATTTTGCCTTTCTTCTGCTGAATTCTCATCAAATTCTGCCTCTGTAATAACCTCCTTATGTAGCACATTCCAGGAGAGTGCTTTGCAAACTGTGTGAGTTTATTGAGAGTCAAAGTCATTTTTCCTCCTGCCAGTCTACCCAGGATGGCTGTATCATTTCACAGCTATAGCAGTGAAAGAGAAAAATAAGTCAGAAGAAAGGTGCTACTTACTGTAATCATCTATCTTGATTTCCATGTATTCTACCTTAGGCATTTGCCTGTCATTTACAGCCAGCTGCACATTTTCATTTACCTCCAGCTCAAAAATTTCTGAAAGAAGAAGGACAAGATCACAAAAACTTCTGGCATAGTTTGTGAAAATGCATTTTAACATTTTATAGTCACCTTGATATATAAAAAACAAGTCTCCTTACAAAAGGATTTCATTCTAGTTCTCACAGATGTCTAATTCAGTTACATCTTTGAAACCCTTTCGAAGTTCTGCATTGTCCAAAGTCAATATTCCTGCAATCAGTGACACTCAGCTGATTTGCAGGAGGTGGGAAGGTGACCTGCTGTGTTGGGACACTACTGTGGGTCCCAGTCAGACATCCACCCCCCATGCAAAGGTAGATCTCAAATGAAGAGGCCCTCAAGTCTGTGCCAAAGTTATATATAATAAGTAGGAAGGGGAAGATACTATGGAGGGCTCCAGCCAAAGTTGTACAGCTGTGCAAGATAAAATCCATGGGAGGGAAAGCCATGGGGAGAGGAGAGTAGACAAAGCTCATACAAACCTGCAATGTCAGGTTTTGGAGCAGTCTTGACTTTTGAAGTGTTTCAAAACTTTTTCATCTTGCTTATGTGTCTTACCCAAGGACTCTCTGGGTCAGAAATAGAGGATTCCTTCCTCCTTACTGGGATTTAACCTTTACCCCCTCATCCTGGCCATGTGTTCTACCTGCTGAGCCTTTTCTAGAAAAAGCAGCCACCTCCAGCACCAGAAAGAATAAGTCCTTCCCAGCTGGTGGGGAAAGGGCCCCTCTTTAGGAGATGATTCAGGTTGTGTGTCTTACATGGTGGGAAAGTTCTCCATGTGTGGGCAAAGATCCTGAGCCCCATGGAGGGGGTATTCAAGGGCTGGGGTGAGTGAATCCTGGCCCGGGGGGTCTGTTGCAGTGCTCATTCCCCTGGCATCAGTCTGGCTGCGAACCAGGGGGATCCAGGGCATTAACTCTGCCACCTAGACCCAAGGAGGGTGTGAGATTTCACACCACATTATGTGTGTCACTGACTGTAACTTCCCCTTCGAGACACACTGATAAACAGATATGTAACCCCAGCTCCTCTAATAACACTTCTGGTACCTGATTATCCTGCTCTCCCTGCCCATCTCTGCTGGGCAGGCAGACAAAACCTTGCCCTTCCCAGTTAATACATTTCAGAGACCTTTCAGCAGTAGTATATTGGTTCAGTGACTATTCACCCTGCTTCTGCAAAGCCTGGCTCTTTATCAAAGCCACAAGCCCCACAAAAGTGGCAAAGCAACAGCCTATTACGTTTAGTTAAATATTAAGATTCTCATTTAATTATGGCACACACAAGTGGCTTTATCAGCAGAAAGGGGCTTGCCACGTAGGGGAATTTAGTCAATCCATTTTATTTGTTCATATAATTGCATTCACAGAAAGCCAGGAAGACTGTGAAGGAAATAAAAAAGATTGGCATATCTCCTAAAGGACTTTCCTTTTTGCTTTAGGACCACAGGGAGCTTGAGTCTGTGGAGTACAAATGGTCATTGCTTAATTAAATGTAAGCATTCTCTAATATTCAGTGCAACTCGCTATTATCAGATTATTGCAGAATACAGAGGCAAACTCCCTTTTATAGAGTAATGGGCTCATATTAAATAAGTAAATTCAGTAACATGCAACTGTCAGTTGCCCTTTATTCAAAAGAGAAAGAATGAAGGGGGAAAAAGAAAAGAACCAGGGGAAATGGTAATTGTATGCAGAAGATCATGAATTTCAGTAGAGGATGTGTTCTGCACGTGAGTAGATTGAGTTCTCTGTGCAATAGATGCTACCCATATGCATCTGTCAAAGTAAAACTAGTCCTGGTGTGTTTCGTTTTAGTTTTTAAAGCACTTCATTCACTGCTTCTGTTTTATATTGTCTCATTTTATTCACCTAAAAGTATTTTATAAGACAGTACAGGAGGGTATACCACCACTCATGAGAGCACTATCCCATGCTGGTATAGCCAGTCAGACACCTCCATGTCTATGGTAAAATTAAGGTGTTTTATTTAAAGTGGGGGAGAAAGAAAGTGACTCTGGAGCTGCAGGTCAGGGTGAAGAAACTCTCCTGGCTGAAGGGCCTTGTGGGCATCAGCTGGGCTGCTCTGGGGTTATCCCTGGGGAGGGCACTGCCAACCTCAGGCTCTGCTGGGAAGAAGAAGGACCTGGTGCTCCCTTGTGCAAAGAGCCTTTCCTGTGACACTCACTACCTTCAGGGGAAATGAAGCAGTCTGCATTTCACAGAAAATCTTTAGTGTGAGTGACAAATTTCTTGGTTTGCTTGCTCTCTTTTTTTTTCTTTCGAGACAAGAGCAGTGAGTTGCTGTAAATCCAGATAAATGAAACTGATATGTGATAAACTGGTATCAACTGTGCATAAAGCAGATAGAAATAGAATGAAGGTGTTGCTTAGTACTTGGGTCACATCAGTGCCCAAAGTCCCTAACTACAGCTAAAGCTGGGCTAAATTCTTTGTTAAAATGAAAGATGATGTTTTCCCATCAAAATGATGGGAGCAAATAAATCTTGGTTTCACATGAGACTCAATGCCACACTCTGCCAGAGTGGAACCCCAGACACTCCATGGCTTTTTGGACTCTACACTGCCAGTCTGGTAATGGCTATAGAGAGTGCCAAATATTTTGAGGGAAGGAATCTGTTTTTTGAATAATTCCAGCTTTGCACTGATGTAGATGCAAATCATTAGCATGACAAAGCTTTACCAAACAATGAGTGCTACAATCTCCATGGACAGATCAGGGAACCAGGCAGAGGCAACAGCTCTGTGGCTCACTCCTCTGCATTATCTCTGATAATTCATATCACAGTGATTTTAATAAAACCACAAATTAGGTTTCCTGAAATATTCCTTATATTTATCTTATTATCTTATTCCTTTATATGGGATGCAAAACAAAATCAGTGGAGGACTAACAAAAAGAGAGATATTTGAACTATGTGTTTAACAAACATCATGCCCCAACCAGTGTGTTTTCACCC
This sequence comes from Acrocephalus scirpaceus scirpaceus, assembly GCA_910950805.1. NCBI lineage: Eukaryota > Metazoa > Chordata > Aves > Passeriformes > Sylviidae > Acrocephalus > Acrocephalus scirpaceus. The sequence goes on from OU383773.1 coordinate 146,039,921, forward strand.
CAAAGAGCAGCTGTTGTGATGGCAGTACAACAGCTCTGGAAGTCCCTTTGCCTGGCTGAAAACTTGCATTTAGGCAGAGCCTGGGGTCCCCAGGAGTGAAAGTTTAGCAAAGAGCAGCTACATCTCACTGTGCTGCCCACTGGCTACTTTTCTCTGAAGAGTTGCAAAGCTCAAGCCCATTCTTACTCTGTGCATCTGTTGTGTTGTGAACAGTCACCATGGGGACACGGGGACCTGGAAAAGGAGAAGAAAAGAACTCGGTTAAATTTCTGTCAAAGCACACACAGACACACGTGAACCTGGTTTTGAATTCCATGGAGCTGAAGGCTCTTGAGACTCACTTTTCATGCAAGAGTAATCTAAAAAGCAAATCACCCTGGTGTTGGAAGGAGTTCATGACTAAATGACAGTACTGTAGACTCAAAGACATGTGAGGTTTCAAAGCTCTCTCCCAACAGACCACTAAAAGCATCTTTCCCTAATTTGTAAACATTGTAATTAGCAAAAACACAATTAAATCACTTGCCTTTAAAATTATTCTAATGACACCCAAACATCACAGCACAAAGCATTTACATTTTGTATGCCACGGATAAATATTGCTGTTTTGCATATTATTTTTTCTTAATGAATTAAACACCAGCTTGGTGCTCACACTGAAAAAGGCCACATATTCTGTCTAAAAATGCAACATTTGGGTATTGAAATCAGTCAGTGTTATATTAGGAGGATTATCATTACTATGCAGTGTACATGAGTGAACCACACAATTCACTGCCACAGGATTCTGCAGCATTCAGGATGCCACAATTTTTACTACAGGATGCTGTAGGGTGTTTTAGTCCTTAGCACAGTGATCTGGGTTCATCTTCTTGTTCAGAAAGCCATCAAGTGGCTGATTGATAGAAAAGTGGGATGGTACATGAGACCAAGTTCATGTTATGGTTGTCAACTTTCTTCTCCCAGTTTTCCAGTTGTCATTGGTGACTGCTCTTGGAGACAGGACACGGGGCCAAGGTGGGCTGACCCAGGACAGCCACTCACATGTTGCTCCCATACCTGTTGGTAGATTTTTCCTTGAGCCTGACAGTATTGCTCAGGAAGGTGGAAGTAGCTCTGCAGTGACGAAATGGTGAATTCTTCACCTCACTGACTGTGGTTATCTTACTTTCCTTCCCTTTCCCCATAATGTAACGTGCTACAACTGCAGTGAGTGTGAGCAGCTGGGGAAATCTGTGTGCCCAGCAAAGACCCCAACAGCAGGGCCAGGAGGCTCCCATGCTGTCTGTCTGGGAAGAGCCTGGAATCAGAGACCCATGGAATGATCTAGGTTGGAAAACTTCTCTAAGATGACTGAGTCCAACCATTAACCCAGCACTGCCAAGCCCACCACTAAACCATGTCCCTCAGCGCCACATTTACTTGGCTTTTAAATACCTCCAGGGGTGGTGGCTCCATCACTTCCCTGGACAGCCTGTTCCAATGCTTGGGAAACCTTTTGGAGAAGAAATTTTTCCTAATATCCAATCTAAACCTCCCCTGGTGAAACTTGAGGCCATTTCCTCTTGCTGTATTGCTTATTCCTTGGGAGGAGAGATCAACCCCACCGGGCTGCACCCTCCTTTCAAGAGGTTGTAGATCTCCCCGAGTTTCTTCTCCTCCAGGCTAAACACTCCCAGCTCCCTCAGCTGCTCCTCACAGGACTTGTGCTCCAGACTCTTTCCCAGCTCTGTTGCCCTTCCCTGGACAGGTGCCAGCACCTCAGTGTCTTTCTTGTTGTGAGGGACCCAAAACTGAACACTGAATATCAAAAATCCAACAGTCTTTAAGCTTCGAAAGTAAGATAGCTTTGAGTGATATTCACTGAGATTTCAACCCTTTTAAGTTGCCTTCTTAAGCCCTTCAACCTACAAGCAAATCCTTGTAGGATCATCACTAGTGCAGGAGCAATTTGTGTAGGGCTGGCTGAGAAAATTCCCCTGAAATGCAGTAACTGGGAGTGTGCACACAAATAACAACAAAAGCAGGTTCCTGTGAGCCATTCATACTGGTTTGGTACGTGAAAAAAGTTCTTGAGAGCAAGAAAAGCTTTAAGGTGCTATAATTGTGTACATGTTTTTTTCCCTGTGCTGCCAAGAACCCACATCCCATTGCAGGCAGTCAAGGGTGTTTAATCCAGACCTTATACAGAGAAAAGGCAGAAAAATATTTTATTTATAATTAAGCTGACTAATATGGCAGCCTGATTTTATTTCCTTGTAACTGAGAATCTCCTCCCTTGACAACCCAATTCTTTTGCTAGCACCATTTTTTAGAATGCAGGAGGGTGGATTATAATGCACTAAGGAAAACAGGTTTACTCACCAGGATTTAGCTGAATTTACCTTTCTCCCACTGATATACATTGATATGCTGACCATATTTATTTATAAATCTGCCCTGCTTTTTTCCTGCAGTCCCAGAAGCCAGACTGCTGGAAAGACAGCAAACCTAATAAACATGGGCATGATAAAATCATCACTGAAAATAAAAGGAATCCTCCCAAATGGCTTCAGCTGGAGGTAGAGCAGTCCTTTAATTAACACTGAAATGCCAACAAAAAGAAAGGGATAAAGAGAGAAATACAATACATATAATCCTTTTATTTTCTAATTTATTTTTCCTTTATTTTTTGCATTGAAAAAGCTGTGAGACAATAATAAATAAATATAAATTCTAGTTTATAGTTTAGAAAATTACATGTATTATATATTGTGATAGTCTCTCACTACTAACTACTGCTACTGTTACTATGTCATCTCCCTAAATCAATGTTTTTAAGCAAAGTCCTATATAAATGTATTCAGTTTGAGGTAATATGAAATTAAAAGAAAATTAAAAATTAGTAAGTATCCTTGAAAAAGTAGATTTTTGACTTGTCTAATTTTTATTTTTTTAACAAACAAAGAAAAATAGTAAGGACAGAAAGCTACAGAGTAGAATCATGTCTCTGAGAATGATTACTCTTAATATTAAATATCCTTAATGATAACACTCCAGTTAAAGAATGCATCTCACTTGTGAGCTGGCTGAAAGTCATCAGGAAGAAAAAGTCACTTTTTTAGGAATGACATAAGTTGCTTATTTCAATGGCAGTTTTTAAAGTGAAACAACCCAGTTACATGCTAGGCTGTGTCTTTTAATGCACACACATCAGAAGTCTTTCAACACTCACAAGTTGAGTGCCTAATGCCTGACAGGGACAGAAAGAATTCCTTGAAAGGAGAATTGTATATTCATTAACTGCCTCCCCAGCTTTATTTTTAAACCCATGTTGGTGTGACAGTCCCATTACACATGCCATCTGCTAAATGCCATCCACGGCTATGCGTGGATCTGGGAGGGAAACCTAATTTGCTCAATGAGCTGCTGGGAGCTGACAGAGGCAGGGCGAGGACATCCCTGCTCCGTGTCTCCTTCCTCCAGAGCCTGTCCAAACGGGCTTTGATGGGGACTCCTGAGCCCCAGCACATTCTGCTGTTTCTGTTCTTTAATCTGCACTGATCATCCCCCTGTGTCTCCCTGCCCTCCTCAGAGACCTCATGAATGCTCTGCCCCTTGCTCACAAAGGTCCTGAGAGCATGGCAGAGCTGGGATCCTTGAAGAGTAAATCTCTCTTGTGCTCCTTGAGGGATAAAACACAGAGTGCTCCACTTTAGGAAAGTAAAGCAGATACTGAGCTGCTTTGTACTATTTGCAAAGGTAAGAGAGACCCAGCTCATACCCTATAACCTCATGGCTGTCCCCAAAATTTACAAAGGTAAGAGAGACCCAGCTCATACCCTATAACCTCATGGCTGTCCCCAAAATTTACAAAGTCAAGAGAGACCCAGCTCATACCCTATAACCTCATGGCTGTCCCCAAATCCCAGGCAGGCCACTTTCTGCATGACACAGTGCAGATGATGCTGTTGGGTTTCTTGCCCCAGAAGGGTAGGTACAAGCAGGGCTGTGACACTCCCCAAGGTGTGGGACCTGGCACTGATGTTCCCTGCCACTTCCACCAGAAGTGGCACCGTACAGGCCCCTGTTATCCCTCTCTGCATCCCTGTGTCAGGAGTGGAATGGGGTGTACTTGAATGCCATTGCAGGCTCCACTCCCCTATCCTGCCTCCAGCATTCCACCAGCCAACTCCAGCATCCTGACAAAAGCTTGACTGTTGTTTCTTCATTTATAGCTTAAGAGAAAGGAGCAAAACTATTGACAGAACTTCTGTGTACAGACACACTTGGTACATCATAGAGAGCTGCACGGTTAATAATGCTGCACAAGACTCTAGTTAAATGAATTAGATTTTCAATTAATACAGCTGAAAGTCTGGGTTTATCATAAGGCCTTTGACTTTAAAACCATTACTGTAATTATCCATGCAAGAAGTAAATTGAGCTATATCGCTATAATGACAACAGGCAAATTTATCACCCAGAAAGTGCTACCCATGGTGATCTGAATGGGCACAGAAACTGAGTGCCTCAGTAATTTGATAAGAGAAAGCTTTGGCCATGGCTTTTCATCAGTTTTTAAGCAGATTTTATTATTATTTCCGAGAGGGTTTTGCTTAAACATGAACAGAAGGAAGCAACTCTAGGTATTTAGGTGATAAGGTATAGATTTCTAAAATGAAAATGGAAAATCATTTTACAACTTTGAAGAAAGTATTTGTTTTGTAATACTTTTTATATTCCAGAGTATTCCTTATGTCTTCATGATCTAAACAGCATAGGGAATTATATCAGCTAATATAACTTTAAAATGAAAGTAGTGATTATAAAAAGAATATGAAGTAAATTTGAAGAAAAGATAATCAAAATTATAGAAGTGTTTAAAAAGAATAAAAAGAGGAATTGTCTTATTGTTCTCATCTATATTCTCAAAGGCTTCAATGTTGCAGATAATTTCAGACCAGAAGCTAAATTCACAGTGTGTAAACAATGAAAATTCAAATACTCTCTGCCAGCGCCACCAGCATATCTCTTAAGCACTGATGAATGATTTAAAAGAGCAGCTGCAAGTGATGGGAGCTGAAAGGGTCTGGCTCTGCACAAGTGAGATAATTGGCAACAGCCATCTCTGTGTACAGATTCCAGATCTCTTTATTTGCTAATCCATGAATTATTTATATATACTGCATAAAGTTCATATGTTGGGGTGATATTATCAGCCTAATAAATAAAGACATGGGGAGTTCCATGAACCACTGCTCACAATTAAAATATTTCCCCATTTGTATTTTCCAGCCGACGCTATGGACAGATGTTCGTGCTGTTTGCTTTGGCAACCTTGTTGACATAAACATCAAACAGATTTATGCTGCTATTCACCCTCCCCAAGGCATTTAATTTTTTAATCAAATCTTTACTTCCTCAAATGTAACTTGTCTTGTAAAATAATCAATCCTGGCTTGTTCTCAGGCAACCACTCCGATGGTACTGCTTGTCTCTGCCCTGTGTGATACTGGTAATAAATTTCATGCTTACTTTATGTGGAGCAGAAATAAATCTGGTTGCTCTGAGGCAGCATCAGTTAGAAGTGACTAGAGGGCAAATGAACAAGAGATTTGGTCTTAATTCCACTACACAGAACAGGCCTGATGGGTTCCTCAAAAGGTTGCTGGAATGAATAAGCGTGGTCAGGTCCTCAGTCCATTCCAGGGGATTTTGAGACGTGCCTGCAAAGCAGTGTGGGAAGCCTGGGCTGGCAGTGACAGCTCATCCCTCTGTCTGCCCTGTGGCCACTGAAGGACAAGGGGCTTTCAGGTCTGAGAAGATCCTCCCTTGCTGCTTCAGGAAATTTTGTCCTCAAAAGTATTGACAAACACCCTCTAAATATAATTGAGCTTGCTGACATAATTCCTTCTGGTGTCTTGCTCTTCTGGTAGGAGCAGCCTTCAGCCTGGAGCTGTACTGGCTATCACTCCCATTTACACCTTTTTGGGGTTGTTCCAACAATCTGTTTTCTACTAAGCATGAGTATTTCCATTTTAGTCAGAGTAGTCACATCTCCCCAAAAGCTCTCATCCAGTCAGATAAATTAGATTATTTTAACTCCCTTTTGTAGGAGAAAGGGTTTTTTTCATTTTATTCTTTGATGCAAGAGTGCTTTACATTCAGTTCCTTCTTCCTGAACAGAAATGACCAGAGCTCTACCCCTGCTGTGAATGATGTCCTAATTGGTTTTTATAGTGAAACTGCTCCTTGCCCATTCTATGGAAAAGTCCTTGTCTAATCCACCCTAAAAGAGCCTTCACCTTTTCCATGACCCCACAGCAGGTAAGCAGTTTGCAGACATCCCATGGTCAGCATTGCTTGCCCAGGCATCCATCTGCTCTGCGGAGGCATTTGTAACTCTTGAGCTTCAGACATACAAGACAAATTCTTGCCCTGAGTCTCCACGTGGTTCATTTTTCTCTTTGTACTATTAATTTCTCCCAATCCAGCCCTGCAAGACATCTGGCTTCTTTAGTATTTATCTCTGCCTTCTGATGATGCTTATCAGCTTTGTGTCTTAACAAATTCCACCAGCTTCATCCAGCTTTGGGTTCCCAGGCTGCCAGGGAACAATCTGGGTAAGGTCATTCCCCACACCAGTTCCTAATGAACCCTGCTGCTGATCTCCAATTACCCTTTTATTCCTCTCCATCATAATCTACTTCCTGTTCGTTTTGCTGGTACTTAACCTTCGCTTACAATTCTTTCCTAATCTCCCTCTTCTCCTTCTTAATTAATATCAGCCAATGAGGTGTCACATTGAGTGGGCTGACCATTTCCACCCTTTCATGGGGCTTTGGCTAAGGTTTTAAAAAGCATAATGCACTAATGCATGTGGATGGATCCAAAGAGGAGCGTGGAAGACATACAAACTCCAGGGCACGGAGCAGGTATATAAGCACTGTAGTGATGAGTAGCTGTGAAAAGGAGGTAGATTAGGAGGATTTGTTTGCAGAGTACATGAACCTAAGAGTGCACCCCTGGAGTTGCAAGTACCAGAGGTAGGAGGGAAAAACTCCAGTTCACACGGGGGTAACTGACTTCCCAAAAGCCCAGGGTATTTTGTTCTAGTATGCTGGTCCAATCTGTGGAATCTGAACATGAACATTGTGAACATCCCTCTTTTTCCCAGGTTCTGTTCTATTTGAATACCTCAATTTTTAACCTCTTTCAATTCAGTTTTAATCTAGGCTTTCTGCAAACTTTGGAAAGAGATGAATCCAAAAGTTAACATTTGTTCCTATTTTTAAAGCATAAGTTTCTTATTGGATTAGTCTGCTGGTCCCTTCCAATCCAAACCATTCCTTGATTCTATGATATTCAAGGAAAAAAGGATAATTCCTTAGAATTGCAGCATGAAAGAAAATACTCTCAGTGCCATTTGCACCTCATTAACAGACTGAATAAACTCCCATTTAATATTTTCTGTTTATTTCATTAAAAACCTACTATAAATTGATTTAGATAACCTTAATTTATCCTTTTCCATAGGTAAAATTCTCTTGCAACAAAACAAAGATTTCCTAGCTAATTAAGTAATAACTGGTGCTGGATATTAACTTAAAAAACACCAACAACAACCCATAAATACCATTGTTTCACATTGTCTGGTTATTAAGCTGTTTTCCTCTCATGAGTTCTCAGGTTTTAATATACCCTTAATGTACTGACTGTGTTAATAAAGGGCTTAACAAGTACCATGCAAACAGAAAACAAAAGCCAGCAATAAACCTTACAGCTGGTCCAGCTGGCAAACAAGGTGAAAGGAGCAGTTTTCCTCAGAGGAAGCTTTAAATCTTGCAGGATGGTAATATCTGTACTACCCACTGCAGAATAATGAGTTCATCCAAGGTTGCTCATATAGCTGGAAATAACCCACATGCACCTTGGACATGCAGGAGGCTTCTGCCTGATTTGTGAAGCTTCATTATTTGAAGCATCAGAGGAAGCTTGTTGTCATGGTCGTTTATCTCCTGCGAGTGGAGCTCAGATAAAATTTTATGTGTATGGAATGACCAAGTGACAAGAGCCCTGGCTGGAAGCAGATGATAGATCACCTTCCTCTGGGCAATGCCAGGCAGCTCATATTTACAAGCAAGAATCAAAATGAAAACAGGATCAAAACATGTAAAGGCAAAAAACACATTTTGCAGAATGGGGCCATTTCAAAGGGGAGAGGAGTTTTGCTTTAATTACACGATATTTTTTCAGGCACTGAAAACTGCAGACAGTTTCTATTAATTTTATTGTTAAATATTCCTGCATATTAATTTGGGGTTTTTTTCATCTGTTTTTATGTCACTGAGTATGGGGAGTTTACAACACAAAAAAGATGTATAAGATGAGAGTGAAATAGTTTATAACATAAATGAGAGATCTGCTTAAAGGAAGAAAAAATGTTCTGGAATATCCACAGAAGTTACCATTTTAATTAATCTCAGACTGCAGAAATAACTAAAGCCATTTTAATTAGTCTCAAACTCTAATGATAACTATAATGATAACTCAAACAATAGTGATAACTTGCTTTTACCAGGAGGTAGAAAAGAAGTTCTCCTCCAACTTCCCAACCGAGAATACCATCCTCTCTTTTCCTGCAGAAAAAGCTCTGGTGGTACCCTCTGTTTGTGCAAAAGGGGGTTTTGATGCCAGCCTGCTGTTTTGCAGTTGTACAGCCTGTGAGGGGGCGAGCATGAGCATCCCCCACCCTGCCTTCACCCAGGGGATCTGTGACCCATGAACTGCGCACAAAGGGCTCGAGGAGCGAGAGCCAACCTCGGCTGTTAAGTAAGAAAAGGAGTCAAGTGAATGCAAATGTGAATTATATAGTAATTATAATATAAATAGGGCCCAGAGATTAAGTCTGTGCATGCTTTCAAACAGCAGAATCTAATTTAGGCTTCATAAGCCTGAGGAAAAGTTCCAAAAGGTCACAGTTTGCCTGGAAGCGCTAATTACAGCTCCCGCTACCGCGTATACAAGAACCTGGGGTTGTGGTAATCATCCTGGTGTGGGAAACCATCCTGGTCATGACAGATAACACTCACCCAGTGACCTGAGATGTGAGCAAGCCCCGGGAATGCCTCCCAGGCCCCCGCACGCTGCTGTGCCCGTTTAGCATCCCGCTGGGTGGGAACCTGCAGGCGCACGGCTGGGGCACGCCTGGTTCCTGCGGGCCCTGAGCACATTGCAGGACATTCAGCTGTGCTTGAACATAATCTCTGTGTTTCTGAAGCATCCTGGGCTTTGTTAGACAGGTATTTTGGGTATTTTGGCCAGGATACCTGGCTTGTGTGGTTGCACAAGGATGGAACATCTTGGGGGTTGCCTACCCTGCTCTAGCTGCACAGACACCACTGTGTTCAGATCCCCAGAGCACACACTGCCAAATGTTGGCTTTCTGCCCCTTGCTGTAGATCCAGAACCTAGCCAAGGACAGCTCAGATGGTTCAGAAAACCCAAACACCCAAGACCTGCACATCAAGAACCAAGCAGCAAAAATTTATGTTGAAGTATATAAATATACTTGATGGGATTTAAAAAAACCCCAAACATTACATCTGGGTGAACTGATGAAACCCATATTTTATTTTTGAATGATACAGAATATAGATACCATTCTACTCTGGAGTGTAGCTGTAATAGGCTGCAGTCATTAGGTGGTCCATAAAAAATTTCCAAATGATGCTTGGGGTGATCCTGTGCAAGGACAAGGGTTGACTTTGATGATCCTTGTGAGTCCCTTCCAAATCAGGGTATTCTATCTTTCTACAATGTTGAAATCCTTACTGAGGTTCCCTAAGACATTGAATTTAGAATTGTCCATTCCCATCCCCGCCTCACCCACTTGGTCCCATGCCACCATGTCCCACTCCCTTGTAAGATCATAAAAATTTGTAAAATCATCCAGTAAAGCAGCAGAACAGCTTCTAGAACTTCTGATCACAGCAGGGAAAAAAAAATCTATTTAATTTTCATTCAGTTCAGTTCCTGGGTCCAGCTCAGAGTGAGCCTGTTTGTGGCACAGGAAGCAGATGGGTGAAAAAGCCCCTGAAGGTGGACAGAGAAAGGATCTGCACTGACTTTGTCTTCCAGTCCTTGTGGACAGGCAGTGTTGTGTTCCTCTGAGATGTACTGAGGAAAAATACAATAAAGATCTTAACAGGGGCTTATTGCATTTCAGAGTAAGGTGAGGTGGGGCCCAGGGAGGCACAACCTGTTGGGACACCAGGTAGAAACAACCTTCCCCTGAGTTTCCCAGTCACCACCTGGGTTACTGCTTATGGTGTCAGCAGTAAAAAAATTATTTAAAGTGAGCTCTCAAGCCTTGCCTGAGGTTTCCAGAGCTACTGGCATGGCTACATGGAGCTGCAGCCTCCAGCTGGTGCATATCCCAGTGATAAAATCCAGGTATCAGCATTTCACATTTGTTTAAACAGAGGTGTGCCTACTGCTGTTTTATATCCATAGGCTCTTGACTTGGTTAATAAAACCCATTTTCAGTGCTAATAGTTATTTCAGCATCCAATTAAATCTCTTTAGAGCTCAACAACTTAATTTATCATGATATTTGCCAAAGGTCACTTGCCAAGCTCTGGCCCTCTTAGCAGGACCAGCTGCACTTAAGAAAGCATTTACTTGAATTGCAGTAGAAGTGAGCCTTTCTAAGATGCTTTGCCTTTACCATGATGGGCAATTTTATGACATTTTTAGTTGACACCAAATCTATAAGCTTCAGAAATCTTGCCAGGCAGCAGGCTTTCTACCTAACTAAATTTAAGTAGGGATTAAATGAAGGTTTTTCTTCCCTGTGCATTTAATATTGTTTTCAGGCCCTGGAGTGAGACATTTGTACCCACAACCACAAGCTTTCCCTGGTTATCTGCCAGAGATGCTCCAAAGTCACCATGGAGTGGTTACTTGGGGAGGTTAAATAGGACCTTCAGCTTCTTCACCTCTCAAAAGCAGGAGTTTCTATTATTTTAATTTGGGCATTATGGACAGGAAACTCACCTAATGAAATATTACCCCAGTAGCATCTGAGAAGCAAATTGTTTCTCTGTTCAAACCCTTCTAAGAAGCTCAGTAGTTCCATATCACCCACAATACCTGTCTGAGGACCCTCCAAGTGAAAAAAAAGCCACAAAAAGGGACATATTTCCCCCTGCAGCTGCACTGGATCTCCCAGATCCTGATACACTCACAGTGCTGTGAACACACCTAACACATAATGATGGGCTTTAAGCCAAAATGAGTTGTTACATTTTCATAACTGCTTTAGTGCTGCTGTAACTCAAACCCTGGTTCAAGAGATGCCTGCCAGTCTCTAAAGGCACTGAGTGATGCTATGGGGGCATGGCAGGCTGGACTTGCTGGAGCCGCATCCTGCAACACACCCAGGGCTCCTCTGCTGCTGTGGGTGCCTCCAGCTGGGGCTGGAGGGAGTTAGGAGCATCCAGCACCTGGGAGGATTTGCCCTGCACTTATTAAAGCCCGTGGTGTAATTACAGGCTCGTTATTGGATTGCTGTTGAGACGAGGCACCACACAAAAGTCTGTGGCCATTCCTTGTTAGCTCCTCACTCCAGCACCATTTAATCACTTTACATGCTGGCTCTGTCACAGGAGTGCCCTCCTGCATGCTGATGGCTGGGGCTCTGTGCTAGGAAGGTTTCTCTGCAGTAAATAGACTGAAGATGCACTGAAGCTTTCAAAACCATTCTGGAAATTTATCTGTCTAGGAGCCTCTGTGCCCCTTATTGTCACTGCACATCTGAGCATTGCAGTCAGTGATGGACTTTATTTTCATAACACCTCTAGGAAGCTGGAATCACAAGACCTGATTGAGTTCTCTAAAGGAGCTTGTGACAGCAGTAAAAAAACAAATCTATGTGTCCTAACCAGCGTTTGGCAGCTGGTTAGGGCTCCTCAGAGCACTGTTACCAAATGTGTCCTTGAATTCTCCATGTTTAGATGTGGGTCAACAAATTAAAGCAACTATTGTAAAAACCACCTGTTTGTAAGTATATGTAACATAGGTATCCACATCCAACTCAAGATTTAGAGAATCCAACAGTACTGTACAAAACCCATGATTATTTTGTAATGAAAGGGGGAACAAAGGAAGCAATCCACCTGTTTTTTGCAGATATATTTGCCTAAGTATGGAGCTGTGTTACAGTTCATAAATAGTCAGGGAAGAGCTAAGCTGTATACCTCCATTAAGGCTTGCACTGATGTTTACCTGAGCATAACGACTGCTAATTACAGTCTGGTTCCAGGAATGTTATTGATGAGACTGTGAAACATAACATTTCTATGTGATATTTAAGGCAATACATGGGCAATGTAGAGAGGTTTAAAATACTGCTTTATAAACTTGTGCTTTGTGAACCATTGATTTAAATCTGCCTGTCCATGGTTAGTAAAAATATCCTCATCTCCAGATTTTCCATTGGTGTCCTGGGATGGCAGGTCTGGCCCAAATGGCACAGGTTAAAAGGTCTGATTAAATGAAGGAACTGAGGAAGACGTAGAAAGAGGTTCATTATCCTCCTGCCTGAAGGCATGAACCCAGCTCTTATTGCAAGAGCTGGGCAGACATCCCTGATGTGTACATTATTGCAAAAATCCTGAAGAGGGTTAATTATCCTCCATCCACGATGGAGACAGGCTGCAGAAGGAGTCATATTTCTGCTCTGTTCCAGGAGTCAGTGCTGCTTTTCCTTGGAGTACTGCCTTGCAATATGAGGAAGGAAGTGGGGGTCATGATAGCTGACTGCAGATGTGTCCATAGGCAAGCCACTAATTCTCGTTGTACCTCTGCTCCCCACTGGGTAAGAGCATGAAAATGATCATTTGGAGAAAGGTTGCAAAAGGATTTTCATACTTCTCCTTAATTCAAATTTAAAACTTAGTGCAGTATTTATTTTGCCAACAATAAATCTTCTACTCCCTCTTCCTGTATCCTGATAAGTATCAGTATAGGATTTTCCTGAGATATTAAATAATATTAAGCTCTTTCTGTGGAAGGAGCCATAAATGTAAAAATTGCTGCCAAAATATCTCTGTGACATGGCCTCCTGATTTTGATGGAGAAACTGAAGAAAAATGTGATTTGATTCATTCCCAGTGAAAGACAAATGTCATGATCTTCTGTCCTGAGGCAGAAAGGATTCAGACACTTTTGTTCACAAAGTAAGTCTTTATGAGTAGAACCTGTGGTTTTTTTGATGAATGTTACATTCAAAAATTTCACAAGAGTGATATTTTAAGCAATTTTCATGGAAAAAATTCCCCAAAGCCACTTACAAGATGTGCAGGTGAAACAGACTGAATCCATAAGTAGATGGGCAAAACAAAGAAAAATGTTACTTTGTTAGTGAAATTCATCAACAAATCCATGTGATTTGTTGATTTTAATTTAATTTTTCTCTGGCACACATGCATGTCTGTCTAAATCAGCTAGTAATCCCATGAGAGAATAAAATGGTAAGAGATTTTCTAAAATATGTATCTCCTCAAAAAAGGTCAAAGTCTTTATGCAGTAATGACACAAAGTATAGCCACAAAACAAGAAAAAAATTATGTTTGCTGACAATAAGAAAAAAATAAAAATCCTAGGTTTTAAATCTTGAGCTGAGCTATGCCAGTGATGATGGATGCTGGAAGCTTCAAAGGTTTTTTCCCACCCACCCAGCTGCTGGCTGAGCTTATCTCACACTGTTCATGGGATATGCAGCACATGGGGCAGCATTAATGACCAAGTTTTCCCACTTTTCTGACCACCTCCAGCCTCCATTAAAAGTTCCCTTGCTCAGGAGTGCTGGTCTGTGATTTTTAGTAAAATACCCTTCCCAAGTTATTAAAAGAAAGCAGGAGAAATGCAGTGAGCAGTCCCTGGCTGGGGTTAGAGAGGTGGCACTGATCAAGGACACGAGCCTGGGTTTGGATCCTGGTCCCAACAAGCACAAATGCTTCTCCTGAAGCAGCCCTCCTCATAAAACACTGATTTCACTCCATGGCTTTCATGACTTAAACTCACCCACACTAAAAATTTCTCTGTCTGTGGTAAACTCCAGAAGCACCAAACATTTCAGACTTCTGGTTCTGTGTGGGCAGGAGCTTGTGTTGTGTCCACATCAGTCCTTTTAGGTATCCAACCTGGATACCTAAAAGGATTCCAAACCAGGGGTTTAGACCTCCCCATAGTGGAAGGCTGAACCTTGTTAAATTGTGCTCTAGGCTCTATGGTGTTAAAAAATAAGCTAGGACAACCTGCCACAAAGCAGAGCCAGATCATTTGATGAAACTTGGTAGTGAAAATCTTTACTGACCCCAGAAAAATTCTGGAAAATAAAACAAACGTGGAATAACCAAAGGACTTTTCAAGACTCAGCAAAAACCCATTAAGTGAAAGCAGCAAGTGATGCTCCTAAGTGTTCCCATCTCCAGATGGTGTTTCCAAGTTTCACCAAGAGGGAGGAAAGAAGATAACTAAATTCTCAAGAAACAGTTTAAGGAGCTGAGAAGTTTATAGCTACCTGCTGCCTCTGTGAAGAAACAACTTGCAGCACTTGTCTCTAAAACTCATAAAACCGCAGACAGAATGAATGAATGTCCAATGGCATGAGAAACCTGACTCAGATCATCTCTAATTTGGTTGTGCTGCTCCTTCATTAGTATGAATCACTCTCAAAGGAGATCCTTAAATTGCAAAGTTTTTTCTAATCAGTGTTTTGTACCACTTGTTATCTGCGAATGGGATTGAAACACGATTTTGTCTGGCAGGATGTAAGAGCAATAAATCCTATTTTTAAAGATTTCCCAGGCCTATAGGCACCTCTCAGTGCCTCAGGGCCAGCAGTGCAGTTACGGAGTTGTCATCACTGGCTCAGAGGACACACATGGGGAAGAGCAGATATATCCAGATAAATTCCTTTTGTACTTTTCTTTAGGTATTTTATCAAGCACAGCTCAGTTACAACAAAACATTTTGCTCCACAGCTGCAGAGTTGCCTGCTAGGAAAGGCAGAAATGACTTCATTTCTGTTACCTGTCATTGCTGATCTACAGCATCTAAGCCAAGCTACTGAGAACTACAGTGCCTGAGAGGACAGTGCCAGAGAGGAGCCAAATCAGGCGACAATATTTTAATATTTTTCTTACAAGAATCTGTTTTCTTTTCTCCAAAGAGAGAGACAGCTTTAAAGTCATTTGGCCTGCATGAGACTGACAATAAAGGCTCCCAGTCAGCCACAGACACAGCTTCCAGCAGAGATAACCTTCAAAGAGACAGGATAAACAATAGTGGTTTTATGGCATTTTGGAACAAAATCTTACTGTATCTGGAAGAGGAGGAAGAGCTGTAGAAGAACATAGTTCCCTGTTCAGTTACACGGCTGCCCCTCCTCAAAGAGAAAACTCTTTCTTCCCTAACTGGTCACTGAATGAGGAATAACACACAGTGTAGTGGCCAAGGCACTTCTCTATCACCAACAGCCATGCCAAGCATGAGAGAAATCTTCCCTTAGCCCTTGTTACAGTCCCCTCCCCTCCAATTTTCTTTGTGACATCCCTAAAAAGGGTTAATCCCTTCTTGATAATGCATGATTATGGAGACCTTTAATTAGCAGGGTCATAGGCATTCCGTGAACAACATTGCCCTCCCTCCATCACTTTCACTGTGTATTAAATGTCATTAATTGCAGAGATGTATGCACAGGCCAGGGTCTTCCCCTCTATTCCTCTTGCCACAGAGCCAGCAGGGATTAACCCTTTGTGGGGGAAAAAAAGAAAAAATCACACTTCCCTAGGGCCAGGATGAGTTTATGGATGAGGTCAGTTGATGGAGAAGGAGCAACCTATGTAAAGGATGCTACAATGCCACAGTCTGCAACATCAGGGACTTGAACTCCAGATTCCAGGAAACATTTGCCAGTTCTGGGAGTCCAACTGAAACTCTCTGTGATTTCACAGGTTTTTTAATGAGAGTGAAGAGCTGCAGCCAAAGCACCTGGGTGTCAGAGTACCAATTACCCTGTGGCAGAAAGGGCTGCTTCCCTTGCTTTCCCCATGAACAATCTCATTAGGAGTTGAGTTTTAATGGTGCTGGTGGGTTACACTGGGGAGAGAGAAGGAGTCACTGAGGACAAAGTGTACCTATGTACAGAGGAAATACTAAAACACTGCACAGTTGTCTACAGTGGTAGTAATTGATAGGGTTTCATCCTTCAGAGAAGGAGCTGTCACCTAAAAATTGGCTTTAGTGCTTTATTGGCTCATGTCATTCAGCCATGCACACATTACGTGTCTGAATTCCATTCAAGAAACGGGAATAAATTGTTTCCCACAGCCAAAATTTGCAATTTCCTATTCCTTTTTCAATGAAACTGAAATTTACATCCCATTTCAGATGAGAAAAATCCATCCTCAATTAAATTTATGTATAAAAGAGCAAACCACTTCCATCCAATTTTTATTTCTGTTTATCTTAGAGGGAATCAGTGCAGGTGCCTGTGCTGGTTTATGGGAAGAGGCAGAAGTGTAAACCCATATTTTATGGTGTAAATGACAGTAGGAGTGACCTTGGTCAAGCAGATATTGCTTTTTCAACCATGTCTAGAGGAGATAATCTAACAGCAGTCTGTAAAGCATCATGTTTCCTTAGATCCTGCTACAGTAATTCAATCATGAACATATAAAATTAGATGAAAAATAAGGTAACTAGCCTTCTGGGACTGACTGATTGCAATAAATGTTGCTTCCTGACAGCAAGCATTACACTGTCCTCTTTCAAGAGAGGTTACCTTCTATTACAGCACACTGCTCTCATTTCAGCCTGTGCCAGGTAGCAATGCTGTTAAATGTATTCTGCAGAACAGCAAAAAAATCTTTTAAGGAAATTATATGTTGCCTTTAAAGTACCAAAAGAACGAGTAGAAAATTTCTAGCTCTTGACCTTTGGGATCAAATGAACAATGCCAGACTTTTCTTGGTTTTTTGGGATTCTTTTAGGATAGATATTTTCCCTTTCCCTTGCCTTTCATTTAAGTATCATGGAATACTTTATAAGCACTGATTGATTGCTCAAATCTTACAAACCTTGCCATCTATTGTAGAGAAGTTCAGCTGAGCCAGAGCCATGTCTGTGGCTCTAAACTCAATGAAATTTGTAACAGAAGGTCACAAAGGAAGGGACAGAGTGAAACTGAGGTCTGGTGGAGGTTATTCTCTGTCAGTACAGAAATTGTTTTCAAGCCATAAATATTTGCCCATAGATTTGTCCTGTGGACAGCTGAGAAAATACAGTTTTTTAAAGCTATTACAAGCTTAATTACAGTAAAATAATTTAATTTAGCTACCTTCAAAGATACATATGGAGCTGACATAGGGTGATCACTATGAATACATTTTCATGTCACAGGGTAGACAGCAAGACCTCTGAGCTCTGGGTGCTTTTATACATATTGATGCATTTTATACATATTTTGGAGATTTATGTATTTTATACATATTTAGATACAAATTTATGCATGTTAAAGATATTCTGGAGAAGAAAGCACTAAACAGCCACAGGTACTGTCTGCCACTGTCTGATCATGAACGTTGGCTCCAGCTGTGGGGAATTTTTGGGGGAAGCAGAGGTGGGAATTCCAGGCAGAAGCCCTTGGGAAGCTGACATTGTAAGACAAACTTGTTCACCCTCTAGAGCTTGCTCTGTCTGCTTGATCAGCTACAGGATCTGCAGGGTCCCTTGATACATCCTCATTCAAGGAGGTTTTCTTTTTATGTTTTATACATGCATATGAATAAATAAGATTTTCTGGTAATCTAAACTGTACCAGAGCATGAATGCTTGTGAGCAATAACCCAACACCCTGAGGAACTGACGCATGGCCAAGCTGTGGCTAAGCAGTCTGAGGAGCTGTGGAGAAGGAATTGTCCTATTAATGGATCCAGGTGATTCTCCATGAAACCACAACACCTATTTATATGACCAAAGCCTGACAGGATGATATTTTTATCCAGAAATCTGTGCTTCATCCAGAACAGAGGTTTCCTGATGTGACCTGGCTCACATCAGCTGCAGCAGGAACCAAAGGGAGCTGTCCCTGCTGCACCCATAGCACACATCTGAAATTAGATGGACCCTACATGGAAAATGCCAACAAGAAATGTGGTTCCTCCAAACTGCTTGGAAGCAAATAGGTTGAAAGACCTCTCACTTTCATTAATGTAAATAAGGAGTACCTCCACCCAATGCAACGGACTGATAATTCTACCAAGATTTCTGTATTTTCTCATGTATGCATATTTTTTTAAAGGTGTCTGAACGGAGACACTGAGATGAGATCCACAGATGGAGCTGTGCTGTATTTGTGCTACAGTGAGATTTGAGGATTTAGTCCTGAATAATGAAAATTCAGACAAATGTATATTCAGCAGATGTAAATAAATCTAACCCTAATGACCTTATAATTGAGTTATTGTTTACAGCAGCTGAGAATCAGAGCCATAGTTTATTATGCAAAATCATTATCTTGTGTACTGGATTAATGTACACACTAATAAAACTCATTAATCTCCTCAGGTATCACTGCAAGTTTTTGTGGATGAGATATAATGTAATCAAAACCAAATCACCTCATAACTGTTGATAAGGCCCTTTAGAAACCTTAATCTTGTTATTCACAAATGCTTCTAACTACAGTAAAACAATTATTTTGGTGCAAAGGAAATGGGCACTGTCTCTGGTACCTCCTGACAGCTGTTCTTGAAATGAAAACAAGAAGAAAAATAAACAAGGTTTTTCTTTTAAAGGGAGAAACTTTGTGTATATAATATTTACTACAGAACTGAATGTTTATTGACAAATGACACTTCTCTGCAAAGTCTGCCATAACTATAAATTCAGATTTACAGGTAAGTCCATTAAGTTAATTAGTCCATTAAATTAATTAGTGTATTGCCCTGTTAATGCTATTTTTCTGTACTGTGTTGCCAGATACTCTTTTTAATACCTCTAAATGCCTCTCACATGCAACCTATCATTGCCTTCCAGGGAAAAACATGTTTTTACAATTGTCCCAGTCCAGATATTTTGCTTTATACTATGGTAACCATTCTACTTCTCCACTTTATCTTCATTATTTCTCATTTTACCCACTCAAATGTTCCTTCTTTACCCTTGGTGTTCACCACAAATAGTCAGTGGCAGCAGTGGATACTTGGCAGTCAGAGAAGGGGCAGCCCCTGCATCACCACAGAGACCCCTGATGTCCCCCTGCCATGGGCACCACTCTCCCAGATTGCTCAGAGCCCCATCCAACCTGGCCTTGAACACTTCCAGGGATGGAGCACCCAAAACTTTTCTGGGAAACCTGTTCCAGGGCATCATCACCCTCACAGTAAAGAATTCCTTCCTAACATCCCTTCAAAACTTACTCACTTCTCTCCTGAGTTGTTGAAAGTAAGGAATTTCTTGTTTGCTTGATGCTTTTCAAGCTTTTTTTCAGAGAACATGCAGCCATTTGAGTACCTTCAGTCCTAGGAGCAGATGACTGGTGTGCATGCATTTTGTGTGCAATTTTGGATAATTAAGCAGAATTAAATTATATAGGATTAAGTTTTGTGGAGTTCTGTATTTAGTCTTAACAGAGCTGGAGAAAACTTCAATGACTCTTCTCCTGAAATGCATCTTTAGCCTCTTGGATACTCTCAGGCATTTTCAAAACAGGAAATCCCTGCTGGACCTGCAGATCATGCCAAGTTAAAGTAAATCTATGATGAATGAGCAGGGGAGCACCAGCTATTCTGTAGTCACATTGTCTATTAGGCACATTCTGTAAGCTGCATTTTCTTGGCAAATTGTCTTCTCATTGTAACTTAATTTAAATCCCTCTGTTCACAGCATTGGTTGATGTATCTGGAACTTAGTCCCAGTCACCCACAGTCAACCCCACCTTGCTGGCTTCTCTCTCATAAATTTTCTGATGTTTATACATGCATATGAATAAATAAGATTTTTTTTTTTCTGTTTTTTGTTGTGCTGTTACTTTCCTTTAAGGATGCTTGTGGTGGCTGGAGGAATCTACCTCTACCCTCTCTGCATGTATGCACAGCAAAAGGTGCATATAAATATTTGCTTTCTAGCTACAAGTTAAAATACAAAAGAGAAGAAAAATGTCAAGAGTGAAGCTTTAAAAGCAATGTGACCCAGATATTCATGGCCAGCCTTTCAAAGCTGACCACAGGTAGCCAGGATGTCTGAAGGTATCAGTGCTGGCTCTAAACCCTGCCCCTGAGGCACAACAACTGCAGCAACAGAACCCAGGTCATACCTTCACATGTCAGGAGGAAATATTCCAGATTGTGGCTGAAGGATGCACTGAAATAAGTACAGTTTTCAATCAGATCACAGGACAGACACCTCCTGTTGAAGTTCCCATTTGTGCTTGCACTGAAAAAGTTAATACAATTCCATGAAGGTCACTGAGCAAATGTTATTTGAAAGCAACATTACTTGAACCTTTCTTTAGAACAAGAATATAAATCTAATGTGTCCAACATTAGTAAGAGACAAAGTATTTCCATTTGGTTGAGTTTAAATAGCAGTAATGGATTTTTTTTCCCCTCCTGCTTGAATAGAGAATATATAAATGGATACTGATGTCATTTTGCAAGGTCAGGTGGTTATGAAGGAAGGTACAGTTTTTAAAAGAAAATGGTGGCTGCAATTCCACCAGAGGAAGTCATCACTTAGTGGATGAAGGCATGAAACAAAGGAGCAGCATTTCAACATTTATTTATATTATATCAGACAATAAAGAGCTGGAATTGCTTTCTCTAAGTTTCTTATTGGTTGCATCACTGGCCTGATTTGCTAGCTGCTGCCTCAGAGGCCAAAGCCCTTTTTACAGGTTTGAATAGCTGCTCTTATAACCTCCAAGCAGAAAGGAAAGGTTGTATTTAGGGATTTGGTGTTGAAGAAGGTAATGTGGTCTGTCCATTTGCTCACAAGCTTGCTGCTAAGAGTCCACTGAACGTTGAAGAATTACAGATTATTAGCAAATATTAATAGATAGCATTTTTCCCCACTAGAGCATTTTGAAACTTCAAGAATATTAACCAATATATCCTTCCAGTATTACTGTAAAGCAGAGGAGTGCTTTTTGCTACCATTTCAAGATACGAGGCTGAGCAACATTTTTAGGATCACAGAGACTGAAATGAGTAGATCATGGGCTCTTGTTTAGGCTCAGATTTTATCTCTGACTACAATCCTAACTAAATCTACTAAATCAAAGACAAAAAAGGAGGAAAAAAAACTCTAAACAGGTCTTCATCTGCTCTTTCTCTGTTGTCTGTGTGGGGAGGTGAGGCTGATGAGGCACCAGGGTGAGATGGATGCTGACAAGGAAGAGTGGGGAGTGCTTTCACTCATGCCAGCAGCTCTTGAACTGTGCCTGGACTCCATTTTTAGAGTGAGATTTTCTTCTCATTTCAATAGAAATGAAGAGTTAATAAAATTTTCAACATTTTCTTCAAGGAAATAAACACTCTCAAAAAACTGTGGAGTGCAGTGAACAGGCATACAGATCTCAAAAGGAAAAAAAAAATTCAATCACAGGTGATTTACTTTGCTCTAGTTTCCTTCCCACTGAGGAAAAAAAAGGTGTGATGTCACGTGAGAGAAGGAAAATGTACTGACTGTCCCTAATCCACTGATGCCTTCACCAACTCTGCCCTTCATTGCAGATGTGATGGCAGCAGGGTGACTGAGAAGAAAAATAGGACAAATAGAATAACGATTCCAAAATGTTTATTTAAAAATTTGTGTTTCCTCCACTTTGTAATCTGCTTCCACAATATTTCACAATAGCAACGCTACCAATAGCTTGCTTGGTAATAAATAAACCAGCCTTTTAGTCATCATATAATCAGGGATGATGCTAAAATCTTTTGGAACTGCAGAAAAAGGGTTGTAAACATAAAATATTGTTAAGTCCTTTCAGTTTCATGAAGAGGTGAGCTATTATCAAATTTCTCAAAACCCCTATTGGAAAGTACAAAGACAGTTTATACCATTTGTTTATGTATTTCTGAATTCCCTCAAGTGATAAATACTTCTATTGGAAAGTTTTTGACAGTCAACCTTGAGAAAAATTCAAAATTTGCATTAATATGAGAAAATTGTTAAATGTGAAGCCTTTCCAAGTGTCAGGTATTTTGTTCACTGTGGTTACACTGTTCTGTCTTTTCCAGTCACATATTGAAGGATCTTGCAATTAAAGAAAAAAACTGAAGAAACTGCTTCTACTGCAACTGCTTATCATTGGTATAAAACTGAAGAAATGGGAAATTCTACATATGGAATTAGTAAAGCACATACCTGTATAAATGTCTCCTTCTTGGTGAATCTTCTGTGCTATGGAAATAACTGGAGGGGAAAAACAAAAGTGAATTGCACCGTTAGAAGGGTGTTTAGAAGTATCTCATGCAACAACATCTTCACTGATATTGCCATTTTCATGATGTTGTAAAAGCAAGAAAAGTTTAAATTAGAAAAATTAGAAATTAGAAAAAGATACAGAGGGACACATCACTGAGAGGCAAAGAAAGCACATTGCAGACTGCACTGCAATTAAAACAAACATGGAAAACTGTGGGTCCTACTCAAAATCTTGAAGAAGCACTGTGCTCCTAATAATCACTCAAAGTTTGTTATATTCCAGAGACTGTTTACTCAACTGTTCAGTGATCTCAAGTGACTGAGAGGTGAGAACTTTGTATCCATGCAAAAATTTGTCTGGAACAGAATCTGTTCTTTGATTCCAGAAAGCTGTCTAAATATTTTCTTATGTAATTTCTTGAAGGATATTTGAAAAAGTGAATGTTTTCAGAAGTTATTTTACAAGCGTAAAGAGCAAGTGTGAAGAAGGATGGGTTTGTTTTTCTTGTGTATCTTTTTTTTTTTTTTTCTAATTTTAACTAAATACTTTAGGTTTGGTTTTGGTGTTTTTTTGTTTTTCTTTTTGTTTTCACATCATTGGTATTTTCGTTTGGAAAGAAAAGTTTCTTTCCAAAACTGAATAAGTGGTTGATGAAAACAGGCTTCTTTCCTACAGAGGCTAATACCAGAAGTTGTAGCAGGAGAAATTACTCTTCTGCACAAATTTATTTAGTAGTCATAAAAAGAGAGATTTGAACAGTACAGATTAATCAAAATAACACAAGATATGTGTAATGGTGTCAGAGGTTAAGCCAAAATGAAGACAGCCTCTCCTGCTTTCTTATCCCCACCTCCTCATGCTGACAGGTTTCAGTGCATGCACAACGCCTTTATATCTGACCCAGAGCCCAGGGCTAAACAAAGGAAGTCTGATTTGTCAGGCCAAAGCTTACTTACATTTTCTGCCTCTTTTCATCATATGCCAGAATCTTTGTCACATCCCAGTCTCCAGAGGTAATAGCCTGTAAGTCGTCATTGCTACTGTTGGGCTGCCAGAAAGAAAAGAGAAGTAGATTTCGTTGTTGTTAAAACTTCTGGAAAAGGGAGCTCTTCTGGCTCCATTGCCCATGAAAAATAAACCAAACATCTGCAATTTCCACCACTACACCTGCCATTTCTGTGAATCTGCAGGCATAGAAATAACAGAGAGTCAGAATCATCTTAACCTGACTCCACTGAGGATAACGAGGTGAATTCAGCACAGAGAAACTTCAAACCCCTTCCTCTAATCCAGCGTGCCTACATGCTTCTATTTAATCCTTTATGGCAGGGTGGAGATTTACTTATCTACAGCTAAGGTGGCATTAAAAAAACAAACCAAAACAATAACAATGTTTGGAAAGAGACACTCGACTGACCTTTTTCTTCTAAGTATTTCATTGAAAATTCACATTACCTTATGCCCAAATAAAGCATCGTTGGGGGTTTTCTTTTATCCACACGACTTTTTTTTACATCTGCACCTCCCCATCTAGCTGCTGCACGCACAGACAGCACCTTTTGTTGCTGTCAGCCTCAGGTGAGACCCTGAGCAGCAGCAGAGTGAGTCACCTGTGACGATGACATGGCGATGTGGTAGAAATGCCCACGTCCTCCCTGGGGAATGGCCCGCACGAAGAAAAACTTCCGACCGTCCCTGGAAAACACAGGCTCTTCATTCTGTACAAGCAGCAAAATTAAGGGGTGCATTAGTGATAATTGGTTGTGTTTGGAATTGCTCAGTGCTCCAATGCCCCATAAAATTAATTCACAGCAAAACAGAAAGTTTTCTTTGGCAGCAAACTGAGGCAAACAAAGAGCCCACTGAAAGCTGGGGAAAGTTTGGAGCATTATTGCTTCTTGCTCTTGGGAAAGCAGACAGCTTTCAGCTGTGGGAGGACAGGCAGCAAGGCAAGCTCCTTGGCTGTAAAGTCAATTCCCATTTGCAAAGCCAAAGTGCAGATGTGCAGCTGACTGCTCAGGGCACTTGGAGCCTTTAGAACTGGTGTGACAAACCCTGTTTACCCTGCTGGAAGAACCTCTCTGTTCCTGTCCTGGAGGAAACACAACTGAACAGCATCTAAGTGCTGCTTTTTCTACTGTCTTACAAATATTTATCTCACTGAATTATTTATGAGGGAGAGGATCTCCTGCAGAACTCTCTTTGACACAGAGCTCCTGGGACTGAATTTTATTGGGTGACTGGAACTTTCATCTAGAGATAGAAGAGACTCAGCTAAAGGAAAATCAAACACCACACGTGGCAAGCAAGCATCTCCTGGAAGGGAGTCTTTTTGTGAACAAGAACCTTGAGGCACGTGAGAAGTCACCACGACACAAAATGGTTGAACAGCAGATTACCAGGGAAGGCAGGAAGATGGTCCATGTGGTAGGACACAGGAGCACTGTACCTACAGGACTGGCTACATGAAGCTAAGTCTCAGCTAGAGTGAATAATAAGCTGAACCTCTGCTGAAACTCTCCTGTGATATCAGGATTTTCTGTGGCTGGATGAGCCCTTCCTTGGCCAGGATTTGTGAATCCCTCTTTACCCAGGGCAATCAACAAGGAGATTGTTGCCAATCTCTTCCGGGTCCTCTGCAGTTTAGTGTTAATCAAACCCCTTGACTTTCTGCTTGGCACATGCCAAGACACCACACTGAGCCAGCAGGAACCTGATTGTACAGGGAGACTTATGGCACAGCAAAGGAATAAACATTTTTATTTCCTGTCAGCTAATGCATTATTCTTATTCTGTGTTCCGTTGCTCCTTTGTTCTTTACTGATTAATTCTTTTCTGCTATTTATCAGATTTGTCAGTGCTCTATTAGGTGTTCAAACTGTTCTTTTGCCTTTTATTTTCCCCTGCTTAGGTTTTCAGTGTATTTTAAAATGTGCCCATTTGCAGCTTGTTGCAGCTCTATGAAATAATGGTTTCATTTGTTTCTGACATTGTTCTGGAACCTGAAACACAAAACTCTATATTATTTCTAAATGTCTTTCATGACAGGAGAAACCTCATTGAATAATGACTGTGATAGCTCAGGCAAACCTTCTGCTCGACAGGTTTTCCTTTCCTGAGGTAGGTAGCAATGAGTTCACCCTCCATTTCTATATCTGTGCCTCCTGCATTATGTATTCCAGCAATATGTCTCTGCCAGCGAGAGCAGGCACTGTGCTGATGAGTTTGAGGTTCATTCAGAGCTACAGGAGAAGGAGGTTCATGGCACAGGTGACAGATGTGAGGTTTTAGCACTGGACTGGTGATACAAGACACTGTTTCCAACTCATGAAAGCAGTCAGAACTTTGGGACACAGATGATGACTTACCCAGGTGGTAAATGGGGGGACAGACTGAAATTCTCTTGGAACAGGATTTGATAATTTAGGGAGCTACAATGAGCACATCATTAAAGTATTCTGCATGTGATATGAACTGTCTGAGCCTTTTGTCAAACCACTGTTGACTGAATCCCACAAAAATTGAACAGAACAGCCCTCCTTGAAAATAATAAATCAGTTTAGAGCTAATAAAAGAAAATACTTTTACTATGCAGCAGATATGGAATATTTGGAAGTTTCTGCCACAGGAGGTTTATGGACACAGCTGGTGTCAGTAGGTGCAAAAAGGGATTGAACAAATTCATGTCTCGTTAATACATCTTAAAGGATATGAATACATCTGTATGTCTGTAATATATGAATATATCTAAATGTCTGTAATCTTTTTGTTGTAGATGATAGTGAAATATGAGAAAATTATGCCACCAAATACTTCAGCTTTATTGGAAAAGAGAAGGTAATGGGAGGCTGCTGGAGGGCTCAGAACCCCCTGGAGGGTTCAGTGCTGGAGCTCAGAGCTACACAACTCAACCCCATGTATCTGCAAATAGTCAGGAGAAGAAAACAAGGAGTGCCTCAGGGACTTATCCCAAGTTTGCAGGATCAGGATGGGTGAGGGGACAGTGCTAAATCCAGTCTGAGCTTCCACAGATCCTAGAGAGGAGCACAAAGTCCTGGTGCATAGAGTAACAAAAAGAAAAAGGTAGAGTGTATTCAATTGTGTCTGGAGAGGGATCACAGAAAATCACTGGACCTGCAGCCACCTGAGGAAGACTCCTCTGGTAAAACAAGGGAAGATAAGGTGTGTGCAGGATGGTGGGGAGTACACAAATGTCTCTGACCCTGAGGATTTGCACAATCAAACTCACTGAGACAAATGTTTGAAAGAGAAATTATCTGAGTGAATTGGAATTTATGAAAGATTAGTGGACACAGAAGTGTCCAAAACCACCAAAACCACCCACACATTAACATGGGTCAAACAATCAGCGTATTTCAGCACCACACATTGCAGCTCCAGACTGGTTTGTCTGTGCCCAACACACTCCCAGCCTCCAGTTCTGCTCCAGTGCCTCACCTGCTCTTGGCTGGACTCTACACATTTCCTCACAGAAATCAGTGGTAAAGCAGATTCTTTGCATTTTGCTTTTATTACTGACTGAGAGTTATACTTCCATAAGAATTATGATTTTCTGGCTCAAACTCAGGTTTTAAAAAGAAAACAAATTAATCTGAATAACTGAGTCCTTTCCAATTGATTCTCTGATGCATTTTCCCTTCCTCAGCAGTCTCCTGCCCTCTCTGTCTTATGCACCTTTGCCCAGATCCCAGAATTAATGATTTTGCTGTGCTAGCAATTATTCTTTCAGTGAAATGCCCCAATACTTTCCATGTCACAGGCCCATAGCTCTGATAAACAGACAGGTGTGACATGAATTCTTTTAATCCCTTGCATGTTGGTAAACACTTTGTTTAAATCCAACAAAGAAAACACCCCATGTGCATTGACTCTAATGGGACAAGAGAGTCACCTCCTCTTTACGGCACAGGGGGAAGGTCTCCTTCCATTTTCTGACACACTCAGGCCCTGGGGTAATGCTGAGCTTCATCCTCACCCCTGTCCTCATCCTCATCTCTGGCTGGGTGAACCACACCTTTGGCCATCTCCGAAGCCAGGGCAGCTGCACCAAAATCAGGGTCAGTATCTGGAGAGGATCCCGTGTCTCTGGGCACAGATCCCCTCCACTGGGTGAAATGGGAACTCTTCATTTAAGCACCAAAAATGATCGTTTGTAGCCAGGAGCTGCTTTTTTATCTCTGGTAGACAAATTTGTGTATTCAAGTTATGGAACTCTGGGTCTTATTTCTGCTGCATCCTTTGTCTTTGGGCCAAAATTAGGTCAGTTATGGGGTAATTGCATGGCAAAAGAGCTTTACAGAGGGAAAAAGTGGGTCCTGTTTCTAAGTCCCTCTGAACTCTGTTGTCATTTAAAAAATCTCTTTTCATACCTCCTATTAACTACATGTAAGAATCATTACTGGGTTATCATACAGGTTTAAAAGAAGGGAGTAGTAAAAGAAAAATGGTGCCAGGTTTTCAGCATCTCCATCTTTTGAGAGAGTGAGTCTTTAGCTTCAGACTGAGGTCATCCAAAACATTGGGGAAACAGGAGGACTGGAAAGAAAAATGCAACTCAAAGAAACTGTTATCAGGGGAGGGCAGTCAGCCCACGCAGGCAGTGTTGGAGGTTATGGGGCTCTAAACAATTTTATGGTAAGCTCCTGGTCCTGCCAACATCAATGTCAAAGACTGCAGCCTTTGATAGAGTTGCAATTGCACCCTGGTTTATAATTAAATTTTTTTTCAGGCCACATTCACAATTAAATAAATAAACCAATTAAAATGCCAGTAAAGTTTATCTTCAGCAGGTGCTCAGAAATTGCCTGATTTCTCCCTTGCTGACTCATTGCCTGTATATGACCACCCCCACTACTATTGGAAAATGGCTTCTTCACAAAAATTGAAATAAAACTGCTTACAGCTATAATTAGTGTTTCAAACAGTTTGTGTGTTTAAGAAAAAGTATGTGTGAAGTTCAGTCTGGCTCTTGTGCTCAGAGGTGCACGAGCAAGTATATAAACAAAAGAAGTATAAACTTCCAGAGTCCTTGGACAATTTCAGTGAACATGTGCCACCTCATCTGACAAAGAGTGACAGATACTTTCTAGCAAATCCTGTGTAAATACTGTTTATTTCTCATTATACTTTAAGTAGTTTATCCTATTTTTTACCTGCACAGGGAGTGGTTGCATTATTTCTCTTTGCCTGTGTTGGAGAGAGGCCTCCAAAGATTTTAGACTTGCATAAAATGTATTCATGAACTTAAGCCCAGAAGGAAATGTGAGATTGTTTACTATGACCTTCCATACACAGACTGTTAAATGCCACTGAGTCACCAAACTACTACAACAACAAAATTCAAATTCATGGCTTGTATGCTTTATGTCAGAACTCCCAGGATTTCAGACAGCTGAAAAAAAGCCAACCCTGTCATCCTTGGAGATCCCCTCATGTCTGGGGGGTCCCTACTCCCAGCTGACTGTTCCTATTCAAGGATGCACTTAAATTCCCAGGAAAAAGGTAAAACCTGTGCATGCCTTTCAAACAGAGAATTCTGAGGGAGTATTTTAAAGAACATGGTAAGCAGTTGATTCCTTGGTCCTACTGATTTAAAATTGGGACACCTCTCAATAGGAGGTCTTTGGGGTGGGCTGAGCCCTGCTCAGGGTCCCTTGACTGTGTGACCCCACTGTCACCTCCCTGGCTGTCTCCAGCGGGGACAGGGCACCTGGCTCATTTGCAAATACTTATATTAAAATGTATCAACCCAGGAGTCCTCATCCTGAGCCCAGCCACACTCCTGAGCTCCTTCAGCAGTTCCTGATGTGCAGTTCATCTCCTTCTTGAAGAGGTTAGTGGACCCGAACTAGCATTTAACATTTTCACATCATCCTCACAGTCAGGCACACATGCCATGAAAATACCTTTCCAGTTATCTAGATTAATGTGCCATCAAATAAAAGGCAAATATAGAAAATACAATTATCCCAGTAATCATATTCAGTCAAAACTAGAATTTTAAGTAATTTTGTTGTCAGAAATACAGGCAAAAGAGCTATATAATTCTTCACACTCCTACAAAAGCTTTTGAAGGATGCTATCAAACGTCTCCAAAGTCCATAGAAAATGTTATTTTAGTTTAGCACTGAGATGTCTGACTCATTTGGCTGTAATGAACATCCTTCTCTAACATCAAACTAAGTGTGTGCTCTCAAACTAAGTATATGCTTTTTGGAGATGTAGTAAAACAAAATGTATTTCCCTGGAGCAGGCCCATTAGAGACTGACAGACCATTTACTTCAGATATTGAGGATAAAGCACCATCTTTTAATGCCTGTCCACGTGGTAGGTGACTAAATAACCACAGCAGTGTAAAAACACAAGTTCCACTGTATTGAATTAACAATATAAAACACAACTTCTACTATACTGCAGTAAGTAGCAATACAAGGACTATTTTACTGCTATTGCCTTCAAACTTATAAAATAAATAAGCCTTCTAAGTTTTTTTATTATTATTTTTAATATACAATATCTGGACAATTTATTTTTCCCTTGATTTGGCTTGTCTTTTAAGCTTTTGTTTCCTACTCAACCCAATACAGTCCTTATGAATGTAAAGAATATTCCAGCACCATTTTTACTCTATATCAGCAAAAAGATTATTTGAAATACTTGGAGCACAAAATCTATTTCCCCATACAATCAACTTTCATCTGGATCACACACAGCTCACTGCTGCAGGACAGCCACTGGAACAGAGGAGAGCATTGTTCTTGCTGTGAACTGATGTAGTGCCTTTTCTACAGGGTCTTGGCTCCTCTGAGCAGGCTGAGACAAAAATCTGAAATGCTTTAACTCAGGACTTGGAAAAATATATCAAACAAGATATTTTGTGACATGCTGTTCCCTGTCTGGCGTTCACACAAGGCTTGAAAAACAGTTCAGTGTTGTGGCTGAATGGAGTTCACAGCTTCTCTCTCAAGGACAGCTTCATCTAATCTGAGGTCCCCTCACAAATGGACTCCTGGGCAAGTGTTACATATGATATTTAAGTGACTCAACAGTCTGTCTGCATGATTTTGTCTCTGAATGGACAGGGATCCTCTTTATAAAACGACCAGAAAACAACCAACATAGTATGTAAACCATCATTATCAGTGTTGGGGCAGGGTATGAAGGATTCCCTCTGAGGCTGATGAGTCTTTTACAGATACTGCCAGTGAGTGATTTTCCACCCACATCAGCTTTTCATCTCTTTTAAATACAAATAAATTGCAGGCTAAGGATTATGGGACCTACCAGAGTGGATGGCACCTTTACTAAGAACTTGTTTGTTACTGAGAAGCTCTTTCCTGTTATACAGACTATGCCATCTTTCAAGTATCTCTCTCAAATCTGGAAATCAGTATTTCTCTTTGGGAAAAAACTCAGTGAAGCAATTATCCTACCAAAAACTTGACCACAAGAAGATCACTCTTACCTGCCTGTGCAGCCAGGCATCGCTCTCATCTTCATGTTTCTAAAACACAAAAAGGTCATTAATACCATACCTGTCATATATTATATTTTGTCTATCAATTCAGGAAGCTGTTGGATTGGAGGTGAAAGGTTGCTCAGAAATACAAAGAAATTGTTTAAATATGTGCTTCTGGAGTGGAATCCAGTGCTGCTTTCCCTCACTTTCCTCCCTGATGGATAAGCATTCACTAGATCAAGAAAGCATTTTATGCATACAGACAAAACACATAAATCCACAAGATGTATTATTCCCCCAAGAAATAAATCTTCTTAAGAAAGAAATAAAGGCTGAAAAGCAAGTTATAAAGATAAAACTTCTCACCATGCTCTATGCACAGAATTACATCATCTTTTTCAAGGGATGAGGGTATTAGAACAATTTTATACAGTGGAAATGCATGCCAGTTAAAATGATGGAATCTGCTGATCTGCTGATATCAATACACCATTTGTATTTGTGCATTTATAGGAGGGATTAATTAACTACAATTAAGGTATATGTAGATAAGCATGAGCTGGTTTTAATGCCATTAAATACATATAATGCAGCTAGAACGTTGCGAAGATATTTAGGTTGCAAACTGTTGAGGTATGTGAGCTTGTGTGTGGATAAAGCTATTTCAGGACAGGTAATCACTCTCCCTCAAACACACCCAGAGTGTTCTTGGATTCCTAGGAGTTGAAAAAAGAATTAAAAATTGTGAACATTGTTTTTATTCTGTCTGCCCAAATTAACCTGCTCCGGTTTACCTCTCATCATAGTTGAATATTTTCTCCTTGCATGGGTTGTGAGCACTGATTGCAAGTGCAAACCTCCCCTACCTTGGTGCAGACCCCCGTGGTGGCGTCGCAGAGTGTCAGGATGGACACGTTCTGGGCCCTGTTCAGCCAGTTCACTGCCACCTTGGTGCTGGTGGCCCATTTCACCATGGTGATGTAGTAGTCCCTGCAAACACAGACACACACAAACAGGATCACAACGCTGCCATCCTAATGAATTGCCACATGGCAGAGCAGCCGGGGGCTGCTGCAGGCAAAGCAGTGCAGGAGAGAGCTGTGGTCTTAAAGAACATTTTGTCCTGATGTCTCTAGGCTGCTTTATGTATGGATTTCAACCCCTAAAAATGACATTTTTAGGGCTGTGCAGGTGTTTTATCTGCCACTTCTGGAAGTTATTTTCAAAGAAGAGACGAATACAGAGATAAAGAATCTTTCAAGCTATTCTGTCTTCCAAGAAGAATTGAACTGCCTGGAGCCACAAATTTACCTACAGGTGGAAAAGAAATTGCAAACCATTTCCATTCTGAGCACACTAGCCTGAGCTGACTCAGACCCTTCACTATCAATGGTTGGGGTGCTCATGCTTATGAAAAGTTGATGGCCTCTGAGTATGCCAGCTACACACTAAAGTAGCCAGGAGAGTTGCATTAAAAGACGAATAGTAAGAAGGATAGGGTTTGGAGCAATACAGGGCTTCTGTAAAGCAGATACAGCTGGTTGCCATAAAGACATCAGCAGAGATAGTTTGCATGAGCAAAACCACCCTACTACACTCCCTGCACCATCTTATTGCTGGACATATTCAGGTTGTGATGATACTTGGAGTAAATCTTGGGTTGTGGGCTGCACAGTCCTGTAATTGATACCTTCAGGAAAAGTCCTGTGCAATAGTGAGGACTGCAACCACTTAGTCTGGTCTGGAAAATACAAGAACAAACTCACTGATGGTTGCCTTCTCAGAGCCAGGGTGTGGTGCTACCAGATGTCCACCTCTGCAGTAATTCAGGGCTCCACCACTTCATTTGTGGGGCAAAGCACTGGCTGAGCTGCCAAAGTTGGTGATATTATAATATACTGCTGGGCCATGTGGGCCAAGACATCCTTAAACTATAATATGACTTTTTACAGCATACAGTCTATAAAAAATTTATTAGTTCATTTGTTTGCTATAAAATATGTATAAGGAATTGTTGTTCTCTTTGGAAATAACGTGCTGTGTCGCTGGAGAGTCCTTTGAGCTCTGGCAAGAGCTCCTGCATATACTGAAAAGAAAGGGCAAAAGCACAAAGGTCTGTTTGTCTAGAAAAATAACAAGCTGGAAATTGATTTTGTACTTTTCAGTAATATTTAGTGCCTGAAATTGGCTGCGGGAAAAAGGAACAAAAGGTCTCAATGCTTGCATCCACTGCACTGGGTGGAAGGATATGCCCAGGTGAGAAAACAGCAACCTGAAAATTTAGAGCCTGAAATAAAATTGTAATTTTACTCTTTATCAGCAACAGTGTAGGCCCTAAGAGGAAAAAAAAAACAAAAAAACAACCACAAACAAAACAACAACACAGCAAAATTAAACTGTATAACTGTCTCTTCTTTCTCTCCAAAATGAACTGAACATATTCAGTCTCCCCAGAAAAGGAATGTGATTTTAGTACTTATTGTGGCTTGAAGCATTTTTTTCATAAATCCAATTTAAAGTTTCAAGAAACATATATTCACTTTTTACATCCCTGTCACTGAACACAAGAGCCACAGTTATTTCTCAGGAACTTTTAATTATTATTTTAGGTGAATCATAGTCTTCCCTACCACCCCAGAGAAGGGCATGGAGTCTCAATTTCTCTCTGAACCCTCTTCTGGCCGTCAAGACCATCGATAACCCAGCCCACAGAGAACTGCAGATACCTGGATAGTCATTATTCTAGTTTTTGAGTAATGTGGAATCTTTCATTTCATTTACCTCTCTTCACATCTCTTCTGTAGGACACCCAAGTTTTATGGTTCCCATTTTGCAGAGGAAAATGAGACAAGAAGGTGTGATTCATCTCAGCTAATTTTAAACATCTGCTGCTCCTGCAGCTGCACTGGTTGAGCAGCCAGTGGAGAGGAATGGGAAATCAGAGCAATTCCCAAGCCCTCTCTGCCTGACCCGTCCCTCATTTTATGGGGAGCTGATTTAAGGGAGAACCTGCTTCTTCCATAGAAAGAAATCTATACCAGCAGGTCCTTGACCACTGCATTTGCAAACATCCACATCAGAGCAAAAGGGAAGGGACATCTTGCCTGAGCCCTGCCAGGAGGGCTAAAGCCATCCAGAGTGTTGCAATGGATTTCCACATCCCAGTAAAGACATTGTTGGTTTGGTTTGCAATCATCTGAGACTGAGATTATTGCACAGCTCCCTTGTTCATGCCCTATCTTTCCATGGCTGCCTCCTGGGGGCAGGAATCCCAAACATGAAGTGTGACTCTACCATATGAATACCCATGGTGTATGTATGACCATGGTAATAAAGCCACAGACACCACAAAGAACAGACAGTGATTTATTACAGGCCAAGGGACAGGCAGCAGCCCAGCCCATGGTCCCTGGGCACAGACAGCTCCTCAGATCCAGACTGGAGGCGCCAGAGTTTTTCCATTATTTGTTTGTTTCTGGCCCTTCCACTTGAGGGAGATAATATCACCCCTCAGTTTGCCACCTGAGATGCAAATATGAGAAATAAGCTGGGTCATTATCCAATTCTGACCATCTGCTGATGAAACTCTTGAAGTTCAGTGATTTTTCACCAAAATAAAAAATTCCTGTCAGGCATTAAATGTTATAGTATTAGTTTCCCCTCTTCAATTTCAACCCCTTCCTTTCACTTTCTTTTTTTCACAGAAAAGCATGGCATTGGAGAAAATTTGACAAAAATGTCCTGAATGAAAGATATTTTAAAAGGACAAGTGATCAATATTGTACATTTCACCCTCAAATACGTTTTCCCGTCATCAGCTTTGCTTTGTTTGTTTTGTTTTGGATTTTTGGCTTTTTTACTGAAAAATATCCAAATCCTGTGGAAAATTTCTGGGTTCTTTCAATTTTGAAAGAAAAAAAGCAGTGACATATCTCCACTTTATTATCAGCTTTATTAATTGTACTAAATCACTTTGCTCCAGATAAAAAGAACACGAAATACCACTCTGTCCATATATCATCTGCACTGAGCACACTGAAATGCTTCAGCTAGGAAGTGTCTGCTGGAAGATCCTTATCACCACTTTCCCTGCTTTCTTGAAACTCCCTTCTGTAACTGAATGTACAGTACATCCCTCTTGCCTATTTTAATAAAATTTTATCACACTACTCCTCTCACCACAGAAAACATATGCATAATGAAAATACACCCCTATTGCTCTGGCAGCACTACTACCATCATCCCTAGAGATGGCAAATGCCATGGTTTTGATGAAGTATACAGGCACGAATTAATTATGATGTGTTTTGCATCATTTTGCAATATTGATTGCAACAAAATAAATTATGGTCACACATAACCATATAGAACAAATTTATGAACAGCACTTGGATCCTGCAGTCTGAAGTTATTGCTGTAATTAAAACATTTCTGAGTCTCTCTATTTACAGAGAATGCTGGTAAAGAGAAATTATCTTGTTCAGGAGCCACCATTCTGATACTGTGATGGGGATACTGTGATCCTGAATTCCCACTTGCTGTACACAGGTCTGGAGTTGTATTTTTGAAAGGCAAATGTCCATTTGGATTGGCCACAGGTCATACATCTTCTTTTGCATAAATAGATTTGGATTATTTTAGAGTTATTAATTGTAAACCTGTTCTAATATAATGTTCTATAAAATACAGGTAAAACACAAGTAATTTAAAAAAAAATTAAGCAGATTTACACAAAATTAAACATTTTGATAGCAGCAGAGAAAGGTCCAGTGTTAAAAACTGTGAAATGATCTTGAAAAACTCAGACTCTTATCTAAAACCCCAAGGGAACTGGGGCCTGCATTCTAGGGTGAGAAAGCACATACCTCATTCTCTGATCATCTGGGGGAGTCATTTCCAGGTCATGAGTGGGTCCATTCAGACCAATCACATGCAAAGAAATAGTTGGATTTTCCATTCCAGCCTGGATTTAAAAAGAGAATAAATTACCATATCATATACAATACAGAATGGTTTTGGTTTATTGTATCCCCATGGATTATAAAAAACATTCCCACTGAATGGGATATGGATTGGACTGCTGTGGTATTTCACAGGGAGACTGCAGATCTAGGGATGTGGCACAGAGGTGTGGAGAGGTTGGTAGGCACAAACAAGGGACAATTTTACTCAGGACATTTCTAACCTTAGGGAAAAAAATTCCAACTTTTCATGGCAACTAGAAATTTGGCTTTTTCCTGCACTTTTTGACAAAAGGTTGTCTAACAGGATGATGCCTGATATGGTAAAATACTGGTTCATTTTGTACTGTAGGAAAGGACATCATCCCCTGCTGAACCATTGTGATTTCCACAAAACCTGAATATAGGTGGGTATCTCTCCTGCTAAATTATGGTTCAATTTGGACCAGCATGTGAGGTCTTAGGCAATCAGTGCTAAAGCATGAAACCCAGAAGGAGTGACTGCAGCAGACACCCCTGTACTGCCTTAGAGCAGGAAATTACAGCAACAACAGCAGCAGTGAGTCTGTGCTGGTGGAGAGCTGTGTCAGGGCTGTGCACCCACTGCTGGTCTCTGCAGTCAAGGGGAGATTGGCTCTTAAGTCTTTGCTGTCTTTCACGTACAGCAAATCTCTAAAACCAATGTCTCCTCTGATGTTAGGCCATCCTGGATATTCTAAGGAAGCCCAAAGTTACATTTTCTTTCTATACAAAAGAGAATCTATCTAAATATAGAATATATGTATGTATGTGTGTGTCTATCTAATCTATCATCTAGCATCTAAATATAGAAATGTATCTAAATATAGAAACATATCCAAATATGGAAATATAGAAATTCCAAACCCTCAGACACCATCCAACTTCCATCTGTTCCAGCATGGAAGCACAATTGCTTTTGTGAGCATAAAAAGCAAGGATTTTTAAATTTTATTTTCACTGTATGTAAAATTAGCAATTCTCATAGAACCAGAAAAGTTCAATTTTACAAATGCAGCTAAAGAGTGATGGAGAGCACAAGCACTGGGGAACAGCTGATCTTCCCTTGGATCTGTTTATTTTCACTGCTTATGAGTGTGCATTGTTAGTCTCCTGTCTGAGACTACTGGAAACAAACAATTATTTATTTCTGATAGAGCAGCAGGACTGATTATTTTATTTCCCCTTACCTTTGGATAATGGTAGGTTTTAACAGTAGGGTAAAGCATGCCTGTATATATCGGGATCTCCATGGTGGGGACTCTGGAGGCATTAATTGTTGCATATGCCAACCTGGTGCCATCAGGAGACCACCAATGAGCAATGTGAGTCTTCAAGATCTCCTCTAATTAAAAAAAATAAAAATAGAGAGAGAGAACAGGAAAAAAAAAAAAGGCTATTAGAGGTAAATTACTAGTTAGCAATAAATGAAACAGTGCAGATATGAAAATCCCAGCCTAATCACAGCACAGGGAGGATGCCACAGGAATATCAATCAAAAATATTCATCAAATTATGCCATATACACAAATGAACACAATTGATAACAATTACTCTCTATTTATAGGTTATTAG
Source organism: Acrocephalus scirpaceus scirpaceus (assembly GCA_910950805.1). NCBI lineage: Eukaryota > Metazoa > Chordata > Aves > Passeriformes > Sylviidae > Acrocephalus > Acrocephalus scirpaceus. Next base: position 146,077,435 of record OU383773.1, read on the forward strand.
CCTTAATTACCTTTGCTGAAGAAACATCAAATTATTCCTATTAGTACACACACTCATGACAGCATAAAAGGCCCTGCTGCTCCTGCAATGTGTCCTGCACATGATTAGGGTTCACAGCATCAGACTAGACACATATCAATCAATTCAAACAGTTTATACAAGTACTTCAACAACAATTTAAATATTCCTCAGATTTTTTGCCAGTTGGGAATAAATAAATATAGAAATTTTCTGTAACTTATGAAAGGCTGGAACTTCAAATCAAGATACCAAGCCTTAGAGTCTGGGCCTTAGATATCATCTTGACTTTTATCCCTATTTCATTTTTTAAATTAATTTTGCAAGGCAATTTGTCATAAGTAGCCAGGGTTAGATCCTTTTTACCACTGAATTTTGGGATTTTTGAGATTTCTGTAATATAGTTGCCATTGAAAAGGCGCTCAGAAAGATGCCAATGCAAACGCATCAGAGTTCAAGTATGTAAGGAGAAAACAATATTGCCATCATGTGAAATTACTTTTAATGCTGGCAGAACCTAGTTCTCATTAAATTCAAATTCAAATAACTTCTAATTTCTAATACTTTTCATATAATCTAATACCCTTCCTTGTAAAGATGAGTTCATCTTCCAGGTCAGCAGAAAAGCTATAAAATTCACTCTTGGTCCAAAGTGTCTCCAGTTACTGACATTTGGAAGACATTAACTTGGCTTTTTAAACCTCCCATTTTGTGAAAGACAATAATGTAATCCATTTTCATTAAGAGGTTTAATATCATGTGAGTCATTCCTATTTAAACCACCAGAAGGGCTTGCATATGCTGTACAGATTGATGGGCAGGAAGATGGGTCCCATTACTTTAATGTGAGAATAAAAATTAAAGAGGTTGCAGAGTGTTTCTGAGCCTTCACCACAAAGTCCTGCCGCACATCCAAGCAGCTCCAAAGTCTGCTGCCATCACTGGTCACTGGAAAATTGGATGAGGATTTTCTTAGTTCAGACCCCCCAGGTTTGTACACCACCCTCTGGTGACCCCCCAGTCCAACCAGGACATCCCTCTGGTCTGAAGAGCAGAAACTCACCAGACACTGTTTAATTAAAAATATATATATGTATTGGATGAGCAGTCCTTGGAGAACAGACAATTATATTCATCACAGGGTAAATAAACACTTTGTTAATCAAGACTTGCATATGGCTTGGAATAAAACTCAAGGTAACATCAGAAAGGGTGCAAGGGAAAATTCATCCTTGACACTTATGGTTTTCAGAAATAACAAATTAATTAATCAATGCTTAATGGCATCATGTAAGTGGGGTTTTGGGAAAGATATTTAGGAAGTTATAAACGTTTCATGGGAAAGCACATCTGGCAAATTTGCTTTGCTGCATTGTCCCACCTGTTACATGTACATTTAAAAGATGCTGCTTTTGACTTTTATATTGGTTGCCCATTAAAGAGATAATGAAGAGCATAAAGGAAAAGGAGTAAAGATGGATGGCAGATGAATCCTTGACATTTTAACATTAATTAGGAATGACTTTATTCAGCAAACATTTTCTCCAAGATCTCAGACTTAATGAAGCAGTTCTGCTGAAGGTCACATACCCAGAAAGATTTTAGTGCAGGTTTTGTGGTCCTCTGTTAATGAGATTTAATTGAGTGAACCTTTGCCTTGAAACAAAGCCAGGACCTTGCTGTTATTAGAGAGATCAGTTAGTTTTAGCAAACCAGAGAACATTCTTATGGACTATAGAATGGATTAGTACCAGAAAGCTCTTTCAGCCGAAAGAAAAAATGATTTGCAGACAGTTTGTTCTTGGAGACAGTTTATTCCTTGCATTTGCATTTAGCACATGCTCTGAAAATCAGCTGCATTCAGTACTGCTGAGTCTTTCTAAAGCTAGTTCAGATCCCGCCTCCTGTGCATAAAAACCCAGATTCTCCTTAAATAATAAAGCCCCCCAACACATTTGGATCATGACCTCCTGACTAAGAGCATAAAGTGATAATTGATCAAAAGTTTGCCCTCTTCTCCAGACCTTGCAGTCCCTGGGTGCTACATGATGTCAGGATGCTGTGAGTGAACTGCTGAGATTCCTCACAGTCAGATCCCGGTGGCTTTGTGCTCCTTCTCTCTCCACAGTTTTGCTTGCCAGTCCCAACAGGGCATGCAAACTTGAAAAATATTGATAGTAAAGTGTGTGGTTGCCTTACAACAAGGGCTGCTCAGACCTGCTGGCTGGGTCCAAGCACAGGGTTTGAGACAAGTCAGTGCTCATTCCATCCCTGCACATTCAGCAGTGAATCACTCTGAACCAGCTGGATGACCCTGCTCATGGGCAGTGACTCTTCAGTGGGGACATGTACTGGCCAATGAGAGGTTTGTGCTCAGGGAATGTTACAGGATGTGTATTTTGATCCTTTTTTCTAGTCCAGTAAGCCCCAATTGAATGATCATTTCAAAGCTGTGTGAAACAAAGAGTCTTCTAAGTTAACAGACCCTCAGGAGGAGAATTTGAAGTCCCAGGTCAGAGTACATTCAGTGACAGCTGGGTATATATCCATCTTAGAGACTTCAACACCATAGGAGGAGAGAAGAAACTGGAGTGTTGGAGTCCAGGGCATGTGGAAAACCCCTCAAACTGCCCTGAGGGGTCTGAGACCCTGGCTGGGAGCCCAGGAAAGCATTGCCTTTGACCTTAGTCCATGGGAAAAACTTCCAACACTGATAGATGAATTGAAAGAAACAAAGATTTGAAATAAATAGTAGTTTAGTTTGTCACAGATGAAAATTTGTAGTTTTGGGTTTTTGGAATGGAAGTAGATGAGAGCAAGATGGAGAATTTTGGGCGGTGCTTCATGTTCTTCTTCATCAACTCCATCTTCTGCTGTGACGGTGGCACAGAGATGTTGGTAGAATGGATTTGATGTAGAAATTGTGTGTCTAGAATAGGTAGTGATTATTGGCATAAAACTGTAAATATAGTACGTTTTAAGAGTTAATTGGGTCAGAAACCTTTAAAAACGACCTTGGATTCTCTGTCTGAGGTTCTTGCTGTATTTTTCAGCACGTTAAGCCTGGTGTCTGGTGGTGCACAGACCTTGAGAAAAAAAACTGAATAAACATCTTTAAAGACTGAAGCTGCAAGTTCTGCTCATCTTTTAAACCGTGGTACAGGACTCTGTGAGGAAAAAAAAACCCTTAATTAGGGAGTTCCCAGAACTGGAGGAACTCCCAGTTCCTCCGAGACTGGAGGAAATGACAGAGGTGCGATGAGAGGAAGGTCCCCTGAGCTGAGTTCAAGGTTGCTGAATTCATGCATTATGTGGGTGGCTGTCTTTGGAACCAAGACCTGAGCAGCATCCAGGAAGAACCGGGCTGCCCACAGTGGGAATGCTGTATCTTCTGAAGGATGTGTTTCCTGATGGAGGCTCTCCTTCTCACCACCAGGGAGCAGAATGAGAAGTCCCTTGCGGTGGTTCTCAGCTGCCAAGGGACAGGCTGTGGTTAAGATGGGATTGAATGTAGCATTTGGCTATGACACCATGTGGGTAACCCCTGGAAAGACTGAACAGTGGATCAGAAGTTGGGTGGACATTTCTAGTAGGTCTGTCATCAAAAATTAGCCCAGCATGTATAAAGTTAAGCAGCCACCAGATTGTTTCAAACCGCAATTTAATTCCTGCAGCACTTCCAAGAGCAGTGGAATGGGAGACTTTTACCTCACGTCAGGCAACAAACTTCCTAAGGAATCATAGCAAACGAATCTGGAAGGGATCCCAAAAACCCTCTGGCTCGTTGTTCCATAGATAATATCCACCCCAATCCTGTAAGGATCTTCACAAGTGGATTTTGCTATTCCTTTTGGTGCTTTTATAGCAACTTTAGCCATAGAACTCAAACATTTATAATTATCATGTCCACCTCTGTCTAAGCACTGAACAGTCCCACTGAAGTGCATTCAGACCTCTAACTTCCTTGATAGACTCACTGCAGAGAAAAGCACCAGGCCTTTATTTTATGCAACCTCTGTGGCAACCAGCAGGTTCTGGAAAAAAGAATTGTTGTATGCACTACATTTGGAAATCCACAGAGAGGATTTTAATGTTCTGAACCATAATCTGCCACTGGGGCATTTCTAAAGACATTTCCATGACAAATCCACTTCCCAGGCTTGCACAGAGCTCTAGACTGGCAGAGTTCCTCTTTGCTAATAAACACATACATGTAGATGCCATGGCCATGGAGATTTCTTCCTGCTTTCCTAAAATCCAACTAGTTCTGCAGCCTTTGTCCATCCTGAGTCATATTTGTGAATTTTGCCTTTCTGCTGAAGGTGGCAAAGTTTTGGCTTGCTGTTTGAAGAAGATGAAGCCTTCACCAGTGACTGACTGAGAAATCCACTTGTAGCTTAGAGATTACTTCCAGTGACATCAGGAGGAAAACATGAGAAATAAAGATAATTTTCAAGTTAAAAAAACCCCACCTTTTCCTGGGCCTTCTTGCTAGAAGACACAAATAACTTGTAAATTTCAAGTGTGAGTTAACAGAAAGAGAGACTTGCACAAGAAGACAAAGATGCTTGGACAGACCAGTCTGACAGTCTGGCCTGTACCACTGCAACTCTTTCCTATCACTAGAAAACACAATTAAAAAACAATTCAAAGACATCAGCAATTTAAGGTTCAAAAGCTTTCAGGACCAGTGTTATTAATTGCTGATTTGGTAAAGCCCAGTAATTCTGGTGAGCTTACAGCAATTCTGGGGAGCATAACCAATGGTTCTGGGATGTATTGTAGCTGATGTTCAGATCATGAAGTATTTGGTGTGCTGAAGACATTTTGCTGTTTTATTAAAACTGTTAATAAAAAAGGAATTTTAAGCAAAATTATATTAAAGCCTGACATAAAGGCCGTGGCTTATGTTGGGAAAGAAAGAGCAAAAGAAATTGTCAGTAGGACGTATCAAAAGAACATGAGAGGAAGAGAGATCAGAGAACAGCAAGAGGGTCTAGGAAAGGAGAAAACAAAGACTACTGAGATAGTGAAATCCCAAGGGTTCTCATAGAAACATCAGATAAATACAGATGCTTATTTGACAGCTGCCATCTGTTTTAAAATCAATTACTAGATCATCTCAAAGCCCCAACCACATGTCCAAATCGATTACTATTGTAGAGTGTGAAAGCAAGTATTTTTAGCCAGTTAGGGAAAACTCATTGTTCATATTCGCCTTTACTGACATGTGTTTCAGGGATGGCTCTGGAAAATGACCTTTTATTCTATGCAATCAGATTTTTCTCTCAGTTGCTGTAGTGTAGATATACACTGACTTCCATTAAATCATTGTAATATGTATAAAATGAGTGTAAAAAGTAGTTATGTGTATGCAAATAGTATAAAACTGTTTTAGATTACCATACCCAATCTACATTTTCCTGTGTTGACATTATTTTGTGTTGATGTCAGCAATATCTCTGCAGCACTATTGATTTCAGAGCAATTAATCCTCTTTCACAGTTGTCTAATTGAGTCAGGTAGAAAAAAAATGCAATTTTGCAGGGCTGCTGAACAATTCAACAACCTTTTGCAGAAAACATAAAAATTTATGTGTCTGAGGTCAAACTATTGGTTCAGCCCAATTCCACAGTTCCTGACACCAAGATTAGCTTAGCTGGTCAGAGCATGGTGCTGATAACAATAAGGGTGTGGGTTTGATCCTTGTGCAGGACATTTACTGAAGATTTGAACTCAATGATCCTTGTGGGTCCCTTCCAACTCAGAAAATTTTGTGAATCTGTATGCAAAGAACAACCCTTCTCAAGCTGCTTGTGCTCTTATCCAAGAGATCCTTAAGAAAAATGAGCTGCAATGCTCCCCAAGACCCTTAGGAAATGAAGCTGCAATGCTCACCCCTGTGACCCTTTATTCCTACTTGGAACAGAGTCTCCTCTGCAACTGACAGGCAAGCTTAGGAAGAATAAAATATTACTTGTTTTTATGACATTATTGAGAGTGTGCTTTAGAGAGCACTTTATAAACCCCAAATCCTTGATCCAAAATCTCATCCTGGAGGGCGAGCAGCTCCCATGTGCTCCATGGGAAGGTGGCAGCCCCTCATCTCAGGGAAAGGAGACCAGCCAGGAGTTCTGCATCTCCTCAAGGAAGGAAGGTGAGGGCTGCAAGTGTCATTAGTTCCTTTTATTCATCTGGTTTAATTGTTGAGCACAGGTTGTTCTCTGCTCATGCCCTCTGGCAGCCCCTTGCTGCTGCAGAACATCATGTCGAGGCAAGGGTTTGGCCAGTGCTTTTGCCTTCCCGCTGCCACACACTGAGGGCCAGGAGAGAAGCTCATTTCAGCAGGGTGGTTCATGCTGGGCACTGGGGAAAACCACTCCTCACGTGTTGTGTGTGGTCAGCAAGGTGATGTCTTGCCTCCACATCTCTACTGTGGGCCCAGAGCTGCTGTACAGCCTGAGCCAAGCCCAGGCTTGGCAAACAGGCAAACCCCACTAAATGTGGACACAAATGGACTGTGGTCCTGCTTCACCTCTGTGAGATGGAGGTGGCTCTGGCGACAACACCATGAGCTGCAATGCTCTGGAAGCAGACAAGTCACTGTGGGCTGCTCGCTGATACCTGGCCAGGATCCCGGAGGGAATACACGGGAATGAAGAGCAAACAGTGCCCAGCAAAGCCAGAGTGTGCACATGAGAGGCAAATCTGCCAGCCAGCCTGGCCAAATCCTCACCACTACAACCTGCCTCCTCATCCATACTCCCAACTACCAGCAATAACCACCAACGTTTCTCTAGGACAATGTTTAGGACACTGATCCTCAAGAAGCAGGATGAGATCATGTTAACATGGGACCAAGCTCCTGACAGACAGAAGAGATTTTCTGAGGCTCCTAATTTCACTCTATGTAGAAACTATTAATTTAATGTGGTTTGCTCGTGTAGTTGTTCTTTTTTTCTTTTTTTTTCCCCGACTCATTGATTCTTCTAATTTGTTGTGTTTCCAACACTAAAAGATTCTGTGTTTTCCATATGAGTCAGAGCATTAGGAGTGTTGTTTATAAGGTTATTGGCAAGTAGCTGCCAGACCTTCTTTACTGTTTGAGTGATTGGGGGCTTCAAAAGCTGGATTTATTGAACACCAGCCTGATCCTATCTTCAGATACACCTCTACAGCCCCTACAGAATACACCCAGGAGGCCAAGCTCAAACTGTAATAACTAAGAAATCATGAATGTTTAACATCTCTTTCAATCATGCAAATGGATTTGTTGGAAAAAAGCCCCAATCAACCACCTAACAAAACAGATACACACAAGTATGAGATGTCATCTGAGACATACAGGTGGATTCTTACAAATAAGAGAAGAATTCAGCTATCTGAAAATATTCAATGTCTCCTCCAGGCCACTCTCACATTGCAACACACTGAGTGCACTCAGCTCTGCAGAAGCCATGGAGAGGAGCTGTCCTACAGGTTTCACTGATCCTCCAGGATCCTGGGTGTCCAGCAGGAGCAATGAGCAACTTCCCCAGGAAGTCTGGCACTTCTCCAGAGAAATCACAGCAGGCAGGCAGGGTCAGCACGTCATGCACAAGGCCATACTATCCTGTTGGCACATCAGTATTTTGGGAACTAATTTATAATAAAAGCTGTCCTCTTCCAAATAAACACACCAGAAAAATGTTGAGTTGCCTCCACATCCTCTCTCTCCTCTTTTTAGATGTTTCTTTTTCTGTGCTTCTGGGTTTTTGTCACCTGTACCCCATCCTTAAGAATCCTTAATTTTCAGAAGCATTCATGATTAATGTTCACAACTGCTCCTAACAATTAGTGTCCTTTGGTTGTGTGAGTCAGTCTCAGTGTCAGTAACAACCTTTGCATCATGATGACAAGACTGATGTGCAGATGCCAGCAGGTCTGTAATCTGTCAGGATATCCAGATGTAATAATGAAAATTGGGTTTGAATGATGAAAATAGAAATATTAGCCATCCTATCCTCAGCTATTGTTTCTAGCTCTCACTCCAAAGAGCAAATGCATCTGGGAAGCCCATCTGCAGTGGCAAACTGCTGTCTGCCACTAATGTATAATAAGAAAGTGTTTTTCCATCACCTGGCACAAACTTAAACCCACAGCCTGTTGTCAGCTCTTCATGAAAGCCTGTTAGCTAAAGGCACTAAATCTGTAGAAACATTTCCTGGCAGAAGTCTTGTGAGCAATTTGCAGTGCAGCTCATGAGGTGGGTAAACGCTCACTGCAAGGTCCTGTTGTACCTTCTCAGTTGCTAAGGACCCAGACCAGACAGAATTCACATGGCCCAAATGCAGCAGGGTTCCTTACAGACAAATCCTTTTCTTCTTTTCCCCTCTGGTGCCACTGAACAGGTTGCTATGGCTGGAAATGCAATTTGCTTATCTGTGCAATGCAGTGAGACAAATCAGGGCTTTCATTATATGCTGAATATTTCTCTATTCAAACAAGCTCAAGCAGCTTCAACTTCACCTTTCCTTTAAATTAAAAGTTACAGGTTCTGTCTAACGAATCTGTGGGGTTTATGATAGGAGGAAGATGGACTGCCAGCCTTGACTCAGGGGATCCATTTCAATAGCTACAGATGTATCAAGAAAGTTAGTGATCACAAAACCCTCTGAATCAAAAATTCATTAGACGATTGCAATAGTTCAAGAACACAAGTGCCCAAAAGCAATCTCTTTTAATGTTTCATAAAGAAATATGAGAGATAAGAAGACTGAAAAACCTGACATTGCTATTAAAGAACCTGATTCTTCAACCCCATGGACTTTTATCAGCACTTGCACAAGCTGTCTTTCAAGTGAATTGCTTGCATGATTTATTCACCCTGAGCAGCACCTGCTAGTCACCTAGTCTGAGTGCTAATAAATGTCAGTTAATATTGCAAAATACAGCCCTGCTTTATGAAATGAGAACTGGAGCACATTGACTGAATTTAGTCTAGCTCCTAATTCCTTACCCAGATTTAAACAGCTGAAGTCATTGAACAGCCATTAAAAAACCACTCTGGGTATATATTGCCCTGTTATGGCAATATTCCCAGAGGTTTCACCTCAAACAGTGACTCAGGACCTGGCTAACTGAGAGATTTAGCCAATAATGACTCAGAGGATGAATCTGATTTTACAGGACTGAATAATCAGAGGAGCTACTGAGATCAATAGAATCACCAAGGAATTTAAAAACAAAACAAAAAAACAAAAAAAAACCAAAAAAAACAAAAAAAAAAAAAAAGAGAGAGCTGGACAAAAACACAATTCAAATTAGTTTACAGCAATATTTCAGAAAAAAATGTTCTTATCAAATAACAAGAACATTTATTATTAATGAAGATAAAGGTATGCAATCAGGTTATGCCCCGATGGATCAGTGGGGTTTGACTGTACTTATCAGGGTTGTGGCACTTGCATGTTGAGTAGAATTCTGTTCTTTCCTAGGTGTGTGCTTTGAAGGTCATCCACTCTGGACCCAGGTAAGCATAAAGACAAACATCCCTGCAGGATAATGTCCATGCATCAAAATCTCTTTTATCCCTTCTACCAGGAAATACTTTCTTTTATCAATATCTTTGATCTGTAGACTCGAGTGCAGTAATCCTAAATCTGCTGACAAAATAAGGGGACAGCTGTGCCCCTGGAGCAGGGGTACCAACCAGGTCTGTGCAAATCTGGTTGTCAGTTTCAGCCAAGAAACTGGGAGTAAGTGAGACAGGAAATAAACCCCAGAGGGTTTGGTGTGCAGAATGCCCAGTGGGGAATTTCCAGAGGAGTTCAGGAAGAGGAGGAGAGGGCTGGAGCAGCTCTGCTATGGAGGCTGAGAGCTGGGGCTGCTCTCAGCCTGGAGAGGAGGCAGAATTTATTTCAGCCTTCAGGTACTTGGAGAAAGCCTATAAGAAAGATGGGGACAAGCTTTTTAGAAAACCAGTTGTGATAGGTAAAGGGGTGATGATTTTAAATTGAAGGAGGGTGGATTAGATATATGAAAAAAGTTTTTTACAATGAGTGTGGTGAAGCTCTGGCACAGGTTGCCCAGACAGGTGGTGGATGCCTCACCTCTGGTCTTTCAAAGTTGGGCTGGGCTTGGGGTGCTCAGTGCCCATGGCATATTTCCCATCACAGGCACCACCCCCACGTACATCTATATTCACTAATATTATTATTTTTGAATTTATGACCATCTGAATTTCCTTAGAGAGCCCAAGGTTTGTATCTCTAATGATAGGTGGGTTTACTTTAAAGCTACAAGAATTAGAGTCTTCTACAGAGAGTTTTAATTAGATAGTGAATTAAATACCAAATGAGGTTGACCGTTCATAGTGGCAGTGGAATTCCAGATACTTAAAAGTCTTTAAAAATTTCATTGTATTGATTTGAGTTTTGTATTCCATGTTGCACCTTGTTTCTCTTGGCTGTACATTGGTTCCATTATTTTCATTTTTTTAATTTCAGCCAACAAAAACTCTATCCATAAACCAGCATATAAAAATTTCTGAAAAAATATCCCAAAATATATGGAAATGTGCATATAAACACACAAAGGGCCATGCAGTAACAGTGACAAGAAATTGCCTGTATAATTGGAACTAAAACTGGTAGGAATAAAACTTATTAAAAATCAATATCATAGAAAGGCAATTAAGAATTTTAAGGAAAAAAAACCCCTGATTAATTAACTGCAAATTATAAGTATTACTTTGAATTGCATTGTACAGAACAGGCTCAAATTACCAATTATCCCTGCCTGCTTTGTTCAAAGATCATGAATGTGCATTTTAATTTACGCTGGAGAAAGCTAAATATGCTGAGAACCAGCATGCAGAATTTTTCAGAAATCACTGGGGATGAGGGTGAACTCCCCCATTACCATATAAATGACATGCACAGACTTATAAATGACATGCAGTAGATCCAGCTTGTATTGTTCCTTCAGATGTAGCAGGAAAATACCGGAAATTAAAATACAGCTTATAACCTGCCAGATAATAAATGTAACCCATACTGCACAAATCCCCATCTACCAAAGATAATTTTGTCTGCTGTTTTCTGCTGATTAAGGGTGGCTTTGGAAAGAAATTCACCCTCCTTTCCCCTCTTTATCTGTTGCACTTACTGGCAGGATGGAGATGGCTCCATTTTTATCTACCCAACAGATCACAATACCTAACACAGCATAATCTTAATTTCCAAGGTCATCATAGCCTGCTCTACCCTTAAAAAACTTCCTATCTAGTATTGAGGACAATTTCCACATTAAAAAAAAAAAAAAAATTAAAAAGGCTGATTATAGCAGCTCCTTTTCCACCAGTATATTTTTACCTTGCCATCCATGACATTAGCAATGCTGCTGTGTGGAGGCCATAGCTGAGCAATATTTCACCATTCCCTGCAGTGCTCTGGGGAACTGGCTCTGGTTTTGGGGAGTGTTTGTTGAGCACTAGGCACAGCAAGGCCACAGCAAGCTGGCAAGAACTCTCCCACCTCCAGACTATGAATTCTGATGGCAAACTTTATGAAATTGCAAAGAAAATGCTCCTGTCCTTGCTGAGTAGGACCAGAAATGGTGATTTGTACTCTTTGCCATTTATTACTTATCACTAAACACCAGTTTTCAAAGTCAGGTTATTCCTGGAATATTTGGACGTGGGTTAAACTCAGAGGTGCCAATTTTAATACATATATTGTCCTTTCTTTCTAAGACTTCCTTGGCTGCCTTTCATCTTTTCTTGGTAACTTTCCTCCTGGAAAGTGCAGCAGCTCTGGGCTGGCTGAACACCTTCCTGCTGATGCCAGGGGCAGTGCCCGAGGTGGGTGCTCAGCCCTGCTCCTGCAGGCACAAACACTCCTGTATGGGAGGGTTTGTCAGGGAGGGAGGCTGTAACCTGCTCTTCAGGCTGCTTCCAAGTGATATTTCTCTGTCATTCCCTCCAGTCCCTAAAGACTGTGTGCTCCAGCCCGCAGCTATAAATCCCAATTATGCTGTTGGCATGTTGGGTGGAAGGTTTCATCTTCATCAGGCTTAGCAGGATTCCACCAGGTTATGAAAATATTTAAAGCATGGTTACACCATGATTACACCTTTTTTTTTCTTTTTTAGTGTGAAGAACTTTTCTTTAAGGAATGCTAATAGGATATCTGTTTTCTCTTTTGCAGATTTATTTTCCCAGACTGGAAATGGGACCATGATATACTGCTACAAACACAACCACCTGGCTGACTAATTGCCTGTAAATTACCTTTCTGTGCCTCTTGTACTCAGACAGATGGTTTAATGTGGTTTTAAGTCCAAATTCATAACTAGTATAAATAGTAATACATACTAATGATCCAGTTCTTTTTTAATAATTTCTTTGTAAAATGTATAAAGAAATGTAACTGTCAGGATTGTCCACTAAGGACTGATGAGTTTAAAGAAGCCAAATCCACTAGTTTAATTTCTGTGAATGCACTCATGGTTAATTGTTTTATTCTTGAAACTAAAAATAGACATTTGCTTAGGAAAATTGTGCAGCCAAGCAACAATTTTATGCTTTCTTTCTCAAATGGTCAGCAAAGTACACAGTCTTTCCACCAAGTTAAACTAAAAGCTTGAAGTAAAGTCAGAGTGGAGAATCTCCATCTCTATGCACAATTTGGCTGTTGTGTAGAAGGCAAAGGGCAGCTTCCCCTCTAAACCCTAACTCAGCTGTGCTTTCACATGTGTGCTTTCTCCTACAGGAAAAGGTCAGGTCATGGGACAGGGCAGGTCAGGAACCATCTCTGGATGCCCCAGGAAAGTTATTTTACTGGAACCAAAGCCAAATTCTTTGTGATCTGGTGTATACTGTACTCAGTGGACTTGCATTCACAATTTCTACGAAGTCCAAGCAAGTAATTCATGCAGGTGAGTATCAGTTCTGGGAGGGAACAGAAGGCTGGCTGGTTTAAACCAAATTTGCTCAGTCAGGGACAAGCCTGGGCTTCAAGCAATGTGGCTAGATCCATTATGTTACTGCCTTCTTCCTCTCCCAGGGAAAGAAGCTGTGCCAGGGCTGGATTCTGAAGTCTCAGTGGGATAAAGGAAAACACACCTCTTGGCTTCTCCACGCTTCCTGCAGCTTCCTTCAGCTGCAGTGCTGTTCTGCAGTGCTGAGCTGTGAGATCTGCTCGTTAAGGATAAACTTGGACCTCAGTAATTGGGAGATCCTGCACTACAGCCCTTCCAAATGGCAGCTCAGTTGTTGTTAGGACTGCACTGCTCTCGTGCCACCTCTCACTGGAGCTGCAGGCTTTCTGCTAACACAGCCAGAACAACTCCACTAAAAGTTCCTATTTCTAAAGTTGTCATTTCTCCTTTTGAGGTTTGTTATCCCATCTTGAATAGGTTTAAATCTCACAAAAGAACTGAAAAATTCCTGATGCATGCCCAACTTTCCTGGTTCACTACTTGCCAGGCCAACATCCAGTTCAAATTACTCTCACTTGCAAGGTCAAAATCAGACACCCAAAATTCATAGGCAAGCTCTTAAACAAGAAGTGTCCCATAAACAGCCTTGTGTTGTTGTTTCTCAAGCAAAATAATATTTTAGCTGGGCCATTCCCCAGAGAGTTTTTTAAAGGATCCTGAGTTCTTGAGCGGGCAGCAGTGAGCTGCTTCTTCACCTCAGTGTGCTGGCACTGGGGCCGTACGAGCAGGGTGACAACTTCTCCCACCATGGCTCAGGGCCTGGTGTTCATCAGCAGTGCTCAAAAGCCACAGTCACAGCTCCACTGACTCTGCTGAAATGGAGAAACTTACAGGGAAGGAAATCCCCAAATCTACTCCCTGCTCCACAGGGCCAGACAATAATCACACCAACCCCCTACACCTCCTGACCCTCCCTCCCCAATATTCATCCTCAGTATTGCTGAGATATCCACAGTTGTAGCAGATCAGGGAAAAGGAATGAGAAGCATGAAAGGATTCTAAAAGCCCAGAATTTAGATGGAAAATTGTTTATCCAGTGCATCACCACCCACAATATGATCTGGGCAAGGAGTGCCTTCAGACACGCAACCCTTTGGGCCATTCACAAGGTGTTGGGGGAGAAGGGTAGAGACAAGGCAGAGCTCAAAAACAAGATCACTTCAAAGCACCATAAGGAATCCTTTCCCTCCTCATGGATTTCTGCAACTTTGTGCTGAGCCTCCGAGGGGCAGCACAGCCTCAGCTATTGCATCTGAAATCCGTCAGCTGCTGGGGAAACAGCACTTGCCTCCTGTCCTGTTCTCACCATTTCTAGCCTGCTGATGGTACTCCAAAATAATACATGAAAATTTAAGGGTTAGGATGGGTCAGTTCAATAATCAAGTGAAGTTTAATTTTTTAAGTGAGGTATTGAATCTTTTAAGTCATGTCCATGCCTACAGTCTGAGGTAAAGACTGGAAAATCAAAACAAATGCAATAAATACAATGATCTCCAGATAATTCCCTTCGAGTAAGATTTATTTTGATGCCTGTTTTCAGACTGTTACCTTCAATTTTAAAAGCACAATAGCATGAAAACATAATGCTTTGGTTTTAGTAGCTGTTTTTCTTCAGGTCTCTTTCTTAACCAGTTTCTCAAATCTTTAATCTGGCTATCATGAAAGCCTCCTTTAAGGACTTGCTTTTGATCTAGTCTTATGCAGTAGCTACTGATGGCTATTTTTTTTTCTCCTGCTATTGTTGTTAAATCAAATACAAGACAATGACTCAACTTTGAGCAAAAGCAAAACTAATGTAGGAGGCAAATGCTTATGAGTCATTTGTGTAAAAAGGGAAGGGCTGAAGTGATTTGCTCCTTTTTTCTGGGATTTGAAAGGCAGGTAAGAGTCCATCAGTTCCTTTAGGACGCAGAACAGTCTGACCCAGCTGGGGCAGCTTTAACAACAGGCATTTGCCTTCTGCTCACAGGGTGCCCTGTGGGCTGGAAAGGTTCTTATTCCTGTGGAAATCACTTGGGACTAGCCCAGCCCTCTGACTGGCACAGACTCATCTGTCCAGCTGTGCATCCCTCATATCCCATGACCAAAACTGAAGGGCACCTGCCGGGGGTCTGTGCTGGAGCTGAGCCGAGGGATGTGCTGAAAACAGCCAGATCTGGGGTTTCACGCAGTGCTCTGCACTTTATTTGGTTTCTAGGGACTAAGGTGAAACCCTCACTTCTGTTTTGTGTCCTAATTTCTCTCATCTCATCTAAAAACAGGTCAGTAAATGTGCCTCAGTTTGCCTGTTTCTAAAAAGATGGTAATAATTCCTGTCCTACCAGGACATTATGTGAAGTTTTATTAATTGATGCTTGCAAAAGGCATTAAGATCAAGACAGAATAATTGCCTCAGTGGAGGTCATAATTAGACTTGTACCAAGAGATACATCTGAGCGTCATCTGTGATGGTCATTTAATCTTTTTCTTGCACTTTAGATACAAGTGTGGGGGTGCTGAGGGGGGGAGCTGCTCTTAAATACAGAGGCAGCTACTGTACTTAACATGAGTTCAAGCCCTTTATAAACCCAAACAGGCCTGAGCAAGGGATGCTGTGCACAGATCAGGGAAAGGTTTGTGCTGCAGGGAGGACAAGAAATGGACCTTGCAGTAGAGAGGACAGAGCTGTCTGAAGAGAAAGCCACCAGAAATCCCTGCCTTGGGAGGAGAGGCTGGCCTGGCTCCCTTTGGCTGAGGGTCAGCTCAGGGGTCAGCACTAATCTGATCAAAAAGGGGATTGTGAAAAGCTCATCCGACTCAGACTGTGAAATCATGTTCTTGAATCCTAATAATTTCCTCAGCAACCAGTTGTCACACCATGAGGAATTACGAGCTGAAGTTGGGGGAGGCATGGGGAGAGCAAGATGACACACTTTTGTGAATCCCAAATCCTGCTGTAGGCAGAACTTCCATAGAAAAAAAATTACATTTTCATATAGTCTGTTCTAAAAAGTACTTTGTGAAACATTAAGGCTCATGTTTCTAAACATTATAGAACTGGGAAATATCCCAGGATTATCAGAAGAATCTGAAAAAATCAAAATTCACGCAGAAACTTTGGAGATGATTTCAAGAAGACATACAACAGAATGATGGATTTTTGTACTCAAAATAGCTTATAAATGACATCATTTTAAAAAGAGAACTTTTTTTCTGTTCTTTTCTGCACTCTGTTCACTTTTCCACTGAATATTTTATGTAACAGCATTTTGAATTAAAATTCAAGTCAAAACCCCCACAAACACACCACCAAAAACCCAACAGCACAGGCTAATCAAAAGCAAAATAGGATTTCATCTCACATTGCTTCTTTCCATTCAGGATTCCATTTGCATACTATATTTTTTTTCCAGCAAATCATGCAGATTTCTGGCTGTTTGCAGCTCTCCTCTCGAATCCCGATGGAGAGAGGAGCTGCTCCAGCTCTCCATGGTTTTACCACATGGTGGCAATGTAAC
This sequence comes from Acrocephalus scirpaceus scirpaceus, assembly GCA_910950805.1. Classification (NCBI taxonomy): domain Eukaryota; kingdom Metazoa; phylum Chordata; class Aves; order Passeriformes; family Sylviidae; genus Acrocephalus; species Acrocephalus scirpaceus. The sequence continues at coordinate 146,093,931 of OU383773.1, forward strand.
CTCCACCTTCCTGCTCAGGAGGTGAGTTGCCTCTGATTTCCTCCTTCATTACTTCTTATTCACTCTAATTATCATATTTGTAGGTGGCAATTACAGTCTTCTGAGCTTCTGCTTTCCATTTCCTCAATAAATTTAATAGAGGCTTGTTGGGTTTATTTTTCAAATAAACTCTGCAACGTTTCTAAGGACATTAACCCTGTAATAGAAGAGGTTTTCCTTCCAGTTAATGCAATATTGCATGTTTCTCTGATCTCTAATGAAGTTTTGAGGACTACTCTGGAACTGTTCCCTTTTGCCGACAAGCATTCATGTGCTCTTCAGTATTAACCCTTTGCTTTCAATATAGGAGTTCTCTTTGGACTATGTTGCTTTTGTTGCCTCATTGGAATTGAGAAAAGCCTCAAATTATTTAAAAGCAGCTTAAAGAGAATGCATGAAAAACAAAAAAGAAAAATTAGGAATATGGACAAAATAATAACAACAGAAAACAGTAAAATATTCAGCCTGGAAAGGAATTACAGGTCAGGAAGAAAAGGTGATCCATGAGAAAACATGCTTAAAAATCACACTAAGGAATAAACTTGTAGTCTTCATTTTAAATGACTGTGATACTGAAAAAATGATAAAACAAGATCTATTTGCTACTACTTTTAAAATCAGTAGGCATCAAAAGTCTACATCTAAACTACAATGCAAACATTTTTTTCTGCACTTTTAAAAAGTGTGGATACTTCTCATATATAAATATAATATATAACCCTACCACGTCTCAGAAGAAAGGTTTTATTCTCTGGTTCACAGGCCAGGCACCACAGATTTAAGGCTTAATCAATGATAGACAAGAATACAACACTAAATAAGTCAGTGAAAACACTCAAAAGATCTTGAAGCAAAACTCAGAGAAGTTTAGCAATATGTACTTTTGTTAGAGGTATCGGCCTCTGCTTAACTGTATAATTCTGATCTGGATCCAGTATAAAAATCAGGGCATGGTACATACTGAATGAGATTGTAATTGTGAATTTTACATCTAAATTTCTGGCAAATTGTCTGAACTATGGGGAATATTTCTCAGGTAAGAGTTTGAAATTCAAATAACCTGCCTAACAGAGTATTTGCAGTGGTCATCCTCTGCTGTATAATCAGTACCAGGTGAGAGGAAGAGTAAATAAGTTCTTGGTATAGCTTATATCCATATGGCCAGTACAGTTGCAAAACCATCTAGGACACCTCACTACATCACAGGAAATTCTATGAATAAAAACACAGAGCACTTGATAGTTTGCTTTGGTACTATATGATACTTCCACTCTCATTAAAATCTGAAAAATACTTTAGAAGTGAAAAGACATCCCTTCAAACCCCACTGTTAAGGAGCTTGTTAAGAAGAAGTATTTTAAATAACTATAAATAAAACACAATATTTAGCTTCTAGCAGCATTTTGTGTTCCTGTGCTGTTTGATGTGACTCAAAGCAATAGAATACATTTTTCAGTGCAGAGTGACATGCAAGGACTTTTATGGTCTTAAAACTTCTTATGGTTGGAGAATACAGCACAACAGATTTTCAGTCATTAAAAACAAAGTAAAAAAAAAATAAACAAGGTATTCTAATCATGATTTTCTGGTATGCAAACAGTATCACAAACTGGCTGAGAGAGGGTTCATTTAGCACCAGAAGGACACAGGCAAACACAGGAATGACCATGATCCCTTTAAAGAGAAGAGCTGTGAAGAATGACAGTAAATCCAGCTCTACAAGGCTCAGCTATGCTGGAGATGGTTCTCAAAGTAAGAAGCTCTGTTTTCAATGGAAAGAGAGGAAAGCAGGCAAAGAGGGCCCCCAAACACAGAAGTGGTTGGGGCTGTTCTTGCTGGAGGCTGCGGAGCTGAGCAGACATCTCAACATAGGATTATTTTGGTTTTACCCCTCTGCAGTGCCTGGCTCTGCCTTGGTGGGCCATGACACCTGGCTCAGGATGTATCCCCCCACCTTTAGAATCTGAGAAATCCTGGTGGATGTGGGCAAGGGCTGGAGGGAGCCAGAGAATGGTGCAGGTCTGAGCAGTGCCTGCTGCTGTTTGCCATGGATTTGAAGGCAAACATCTCCTACATGTTACTGCCTTGCTTGGTCTCTGCAGTCCTCATCCCAGGAGAAGACTGAAGGTTTCTGCCATCCTTCTGGATTTGGTCCCTGCTGTCCCACACTGGCTGCTGTGCACCTGTGCATGGTGTTTGCAGACACCTGGCATCCCCAGCCTGGCACACAGCAGCCAGGCTGGGACCACTTCTCTTTTACTGTTTAACCCACCCAAAAGCTTTAGGATCATCCTTGAAACCTGCCATTTCCCCCCACTTTTCTAATTACTGTTACCTCCGTGGCACAGTTTCCCCTTAGACCTGTACTCGTTGAAGACTGGAGAGCAGCTGGTGCAGAAGCTGCACCATATGGTGGTTACTTATAGCAATGTAAACTAATTGAGTGTTGAGGGTGATGTAATCCCTGGATGCTTTATCTTTTAGGAACTGCTGGTGTGTCAACTGATAGCTTTAAAGATCTGCTCTAGCCCTTCAGTTCTGCTGACACAGAGCAGAACCCAGCCACAGTCAGCTCCATGTGCTGGTTGGTGTCAACACTGCAGCCACCACTGGGCTTCTCTGGCACAATTTGAAAAATACCCTGCACTGTATCACCCACATCCCTCATGTCTTCAGGGTCTGAGGCCCTGTGGAGAGCCAGCAGCTGGGCACACTGCTGGGAAAAACAGCCTTGTGTTCCAATACCAGGATCTGAGCACGCTGGTCATCCTGCCTCACACTGTGCCCAGCACAGGCAGCACAGACAGGAACATGGAAGGGTGTTTTCACAAATACAAAGATTGCTTATTTCACATACAAAGATTTAATCTCTGCTGGAGGAATCCATAGACTTGAGCTCTGTGGGGGCTCAGCCAGGTCCCCAGCCAGCCCCTGGCAGTGATGCACCCCTTGCATTTCACATCATTCCTCCTCTGCTCTTCCAAAGACCCTCTCTGACCTCTGATTGCTTCCAGATGGCATTGGGATTTGGAGTTGTGTATTTCAACCTGTATTTCAATTTGGTTCTTCTGGTTTTTTGTGTGGTTTTTTCCCTTTAAATTAGGGAAGCTGATGTATGCAAATTCTAAGATGACTTGTGTCATAATTTTGGATATTCTTTTGATTTCCCTGCTATTATACAACAATGGACAGGCAAACTCTTTAGTGAAAATCACACATCTCAGCAGAATTTTCATCCCTTTCATGTGGTTTTCTCTCGTTCTAATTTGGACAGTGTACATTCATTTTTGCTTTTTTATTTCTTAAGGCACATACTCTTTATTCAGGCCAGGGAGCAGTGAGACAAATAGGAAAGCTATTTGAACAGCCTGTAGCTTTTGCACTGGCCCCTTAATTTCCACAATCAAGGCTGTTCCAAGAAAAAAACCTACAGGAAATTACTTTTTAGGTCAAATTGATGGAATTATACACTAACATAAAATTTCTATGACTATCTTTCAATTTCTTTGTTCTTTCTGTAATCACTTCTTGATTGCAGCACTTTAAAAACATTAAGCTTTCTTTCTGTCTAACATGTTTTTCAAATAAAAGTTCATGGACACCCTCAGAAGAAGAAAATGACAATTTTCCTCAGGGAAATAATGAGGCACATATTAAATTTATCATGATAAAGAGCTCCATTCCTTACAACCATCATGTACAAGCAGTTTATGTGTATTTACCCTGTTGTATATAAAAACAGGCATTCTTTGTAACCGCAGAGCCAAAATGTCTAACTGCAAATATATCAGAAAAAGACATCAAAACTATACATAAGATCATAAAATTTTAGCTCTAGAAAAAACCCAAAGAAGTCCTAATCCCCTCCTTGCACTGAAATAGGATTGATGTTTATCTCAACAACCCATGACAAAAATCTGTTTAATTCACTCTTTAAAATCCCCCAGGACAGAGATCCCTGCAGTATCCCTGGGAAACATGCCCTAAAACTTGTATTTCCACCCTATAATACTGTACATCATTTTTGTACAAATAATTCAATTCTTTTAATCTCTTACAACATTCAGCAGCCTGGAAGGCTCCTACATGTGTCACAGCCCCCCAGCTCAATTCTACCAACATAAAAATGATGCATTTTTGTTTTACATGCAGTGAACCTGACCACCTAAATACATTTTTTGTGTGTTTTATACTATCAAACCACAGAAATGATTCTATGGAGGAAAAGCATAAATAAAAGTCAAATTTTTAAAATTTGACTGGATTTGAAAAAAGTCTTTAACATGCCACTCTTTATTTTCTGGGGATAATAGTGTTTTAAGATGTTTCCTTTGAAACTCTGATTGTGGACATAAAGCATGATTATTACAGCAAGACCCTCTCATTCAGCAGCCTGATGCAGATCCAGGGCATAACTTCTGTGGAGTTATTCCAGACTTCAACTTAACGTGGCATAGGTCAAAATCTGTTCTGCAATATCTAAAGTGCTGGTATACTAATTAGTTATTAAAAATCCCAGCATAATCAGGAAATGAGGACACGGCTCTCCAGTAGGCAATTTAACCCAAGGCCACTGTAATAAAATTGGTGCAGAGAAACAGAATTTGTGTGCAAGCAGAAAACCACAACAGCTCTGTTATACAACTCACAATACACCATTTTTTGGAAATATTTGACTCCAGGGATACAACACCTCTTTTGTGATACCTACCAGAGCTTCAGGGCAAACAAAAACAACTTCATTCACTGAACACCTCTTCAGGTACTGGCAGCTGCAACATCAGGATGAACAACTGGCTGACTTCCACTGCCCCAAGGAGATCACTGACCACAGTAAATAACATTCTCTTTCCTTCCAAAAGCCATCCTGGAGCCTGAGTGATGGTGATCCAAAAATTAGAGGATGACAGGTGTTGGTTTTGGCTGGCATCCTCCTTCCAAACAACCTTCTGCAGAAAGGGAAGGTTAAGGGCTGGGCTGGAGCTGGCAGGGTTTCTCATGGTGCAGTGCTGGGTTTTGAAGCCAGTCCAGGTAACAGCACATTTTAAAGTTTTCAGGAGCTTGCTGATTTCTAGGCAGGCATTCACAATGTGCACTGGAAATGGTTCGATTTTCCCTGACCTTTGCCAGCTGGGAAGGGCCAGAAGCCTATTCCTGGTGGTGCAATCTGTAATGGGAGCTCCTTTGGGAAGCTTCCTTGAGAACCTCCACCAAAGTCAGGAGATGATGGAACTTCTACAGAACCTTTCATGACATCATCTGGTGAAATTTAGGACTCTTTTCCTCTGCTTTAACATGCATAAGGCAAAATAATATTGCATCTAGTTCATCTTCCTTGCAACAGAATTTTATATGGTGGAAATATCCACTTCAAACACATGGCTGAGGTCAAGAGCTGCTCTTCATCCTTTGACTGCAGCTAAAATGGGCAGGTTTTATGCACATTTGGTATAAATCAGTGTGCACATAACGGTGCACAAAAATCTAGTTCACCTTCAATAAGCAGCTAAATAATGGCTAACTGAGACTTGGATGGCCCCAGGTGCTGCACAGCAGCTGCAGGTACTGAATGGACAACACTGAATGACTTCCAAAATGCAAAAGAGAGGAAAACATCCTATTTTTCATGGGGACAATGTCGCCAAAGCACCACACTGCTTCTTCTACCTCACTTGAGCAAGCACAAAAATGAGGGAATAAATTCCATGCTGCTTCCCCCAAAATCCCTGAAAAATATCAGCATGTACTTGAAAGCAAACAAATGGTTTTTAGACTTGCATTTCTGGCACTGTCCAGTGTCAATTCCCAGTTCCAAATGTTTCCCTTTACCCCACAGCAGCTGTGTAGAACTGCAAATTTACCCATGTCCATGGAATATTTTCTTTGTGACTAAAAATATGAAAAGTCTTAAAGTAAAATCTGTATTCTTTGTCCCACTGGTTCTTCACATATTTGTCAAAAAAGAATAATTTGTAGTCCCATTAAGGCTGGTTTATTTCACCGTCTACAGCAATGGCTCTTGTATGGCAAAAGATTTATTTATCCAGAGTATCTTTAAAAATGCAGTGATGAGTCACTCTAATTCTTCATCTCATTCTCCCCCACCAGGTTTTGGAGCTTCTAATTACTGGGAAAGGTTAGCCCTGTCTGTGAAATATGAGGATATGTCATCTCCTTCTCTGGTGGCACTACACAGGAACTTTAGGACATACTTGCTTTCAGGCTAATTATGAATGTTCCTTTTCACATTCAGGCATAGTCTGATCATCAAAGTTCCTGTTTCCAAGCAGAAGTTCAGCGTTCTCATGTTATACAAAGAAAAATGGAGCACACAGACGAATTAGGTAAGGCACTGCTTTACCTAAGCAGACTTACTGACTGGTTTCCCAGTACTAAGCCCACTTCCAGAGCCTCAGAATTAATATTTCTAAACATAAGATATATGTCTACTTCACTTGCTTGAAATGCTATAGGCATAAAAGATACTGCTCAAAATAACTGATATTTGATTTGGCAGCTCCTGCCAGGCGCTGCACTTCCGAGACCAGTCATACATGTTCTAAATATACCCTCTGATATTTTTTGTGAGATGCTGATTAAATTATGGAAAAGATTTTTCTTTATTACTGTGTTCTCTTTCCTCTCTTTATAAAGTGTACAAAAGGAACAGAAGCACTATTAGCATGAATCAGCCAGCGGCTTTGGATGTGCAGTTCCCATAAGCTCAGACAGAGTTTCAGGGAAATGTATGTGAGGGGAAATTGGGAGCCTTTCCTAGGTACGGCAGCAAAAAAATTCTGCAGTTTCATTGTCTTAATGACGATGACATCCTGGCCTCTCCCACCAGGTGTCACTGCGAAGTCACACAAGAGGATCTGTCGGTGATCACGCAAGACGCAGACAAAATGAGGATTAATAAGGCATGGGAGTCATCTCTGAAAAAGAGTCTTTCTTTCCTTCCTCCTCCTGGTTCCTAGCCAGAAAAGAAACACAGCGACACCACTGTGCATTAAGCTCAACAAAGCAGAGTATCAGTTTTAAAGGATGACTGTGTAAAGCTCACACGAGTCAAGAGATTTAAATGTGTGTTGTCGGAGCTGGGGCTTGGCTGCCAGGAGGGGTTCCTTCTTGATGTCTGAGGATGAGGAGATGTCCAGATGAGTTGTCCCAACCATGGTGTCAGGACAAAGTCTGGAATGGGGATTCTGGATTTGAGATGACCTTGAGATTTAGAGACTTCCAAATTCAGAGACTACCTCTTATCCTCTGATCCTCTGATCCTCTGACACAAGATAAGGGAGTAACTCACAAGCATTTCTTATTTTTTAACCCAGTTCTTCCTTTTTAACTCACATGCTATTCTTACCAAAGTCCCTAATAACCATAGATGTGTCCCACAGAACAAGCTGCAAAATTGTTCCTTCGTTTTTCTAGTTTCTGCTCTAATATCTGAGGACACATGCAGCAAACTCCTCATGTCACACTTTATGCATGGCATAGGACCATCTGTAGGTGAAAATCTTTCCTTCCCCTCCCAGCAGTGACAGAAGCACACACCACTGTGTCACATCCTTGATTTCCAAGCATGCACTTATGCATAACGCCGGAAATTATCCAGCTTTATCTGTGAACACAGACTTGCTAAAAGGAGACCACACCAGGACCCTGTTCTGCCGAAGGGACCTTGGCTTATCCTGCTGGGCTGCTCCTGGTCAGGCAGCAAAGTGCCAGTATGAAGGGAAGTCCTCCTGCCCCATTCCCCCAGATTCAGCATCACAAAATCCCAAAATCAACAAATTTCCAAACTGCAACACAGGGACATCTCAACCTTCTTTTGTCACTTAACAGAATCGTGGAGGTGACCTCCATCAGAGTGCCTTGCTGCCAGCCTTCCTCACAACAGATGAACAGCCTTTCCAAGTGCTTGGTAGCAAATTAAGACACTTTAATTACACCACGACAGAATTAACTTCTGTAGAAGAGTGTTCTTAAAAAAGCAAATGAAATTAATTTTACCTGCAATTTACTTTTTAAATGCACATTATTTTTAAGGTATTACTACTTATATACAGAACATATAAATACTCTTATCTTATTGGTCTGGAAGTCCTTTTTGCTACACCAGCACTTGCTTTAAAATCATCTGTAAGACTTATCATTGCTAAAACATATTCTCAAACAAACAATGATCATAGAGCAAATTGAAATAAAAACCACTCTTTGCTGCTGCTATGCATTTAAATGTGCAGCTGATTTCAGTGGCGCAACTTTAAACTCTGTTTTATAGGATATCACTTGATTTTAGTACAAGCATCTATCAGGCACAGCTCCGAAAATGTTAAGTCAGACTATGAAAACATTGTCAGTGCTTATTTTAGTAATAAACCCCATGCTTAATCTATGCTTTCATGTTACAGTAATCTATGTATCAATCTATAACCTTCCAGCTAAATGCACTAAGTAGATTAAGCTCTGATTGATTTGAAATGTTTTTCACTATATTATCAAAAGTCTACAGATCAGCATAAATACCTCGAAGAAATTTTTTCTCCTTTGGCAGATTTACAAAAGCATAGCTTAGCTTGAATTGAAATGAACTTCTGCATTTTTCCAGGGCAAAAAGCCTGTCAAATTTACTCCAGATCTGCTGTGCTTCTGGGCTTAGGAAAAACCTGTGATTAATAGTGCAGCACATCTATTCTGTCGTGACAAGAGTGATGACATTGTGAAGGAAAGTGTCCCCCCGGGCCTGCCAGGCTTGTGAAGTGTCAGGAGTCACCCCAAAGGCTGGCACTGCTGGGCTGCCATCTGCAGAGCTCACTGTGCAAGCAGCTCTCAGAAAGGGGAGCGGGGGATTGCTGCTGGTGTGCTCTTGCTACGGAGATAAAAGTCGTTAAAAGTCATCTTCCTCAAATAGAAAACACCGAGTTTTGTTTTCTGTGCTGCATTTAGGGAAAGTGAGAAGCAGGTGTGAGCTGTCTCAGTAACCCAGCGGGCACCACGAGGAGGATCTGCCAGGGGTCACAGAACTCCAGCAACAAAAAGAGCATGGGAGGGAAGAGGAGTGTGCTGAACTCTCTGTGATCCTGCTTCTCGCAGCTCCTCTGCAGACTATCTGCTGGAGCTGGCTGCACAGATGGAAGGAGATCTCTGCATATGCTCAGCACTCATCCTGGTAGCTCGCTGAGGCGGTGGCACTGCAAACAAACACGGGCCTGAGCATCCCACCCAGCTGGGCTGGGGAGGTGGGGAAGGCACGGCTACAAACCACAGCAGCAATGGGTGAACAGCAAAAATAGTCTTGAGGTGGCACAGTTCGGTCTTTGCCAAGTTTTCAAGCATTTCCAGTCAGGTAAGTTCAGGTTTAAAATGTTGTCCAGGTTTATCCCACTGAAGAGGTGGTATCCAAGAAAAGGAAAGACTTTGGAAAAACAAAGGTGATGGTGTGTTGGCAGAGTATCCCAGGTTAAAGCTCACTGGCAACCATAACTGGATTCTCTTGGATCCCATTGGGGAGATGTCTCTCCTTTCTCAGTTGTCCTTAACCATTTATCCTCACAGAATATCCAGCTTCCTCTGGATCCTGCTCCATCCATCCATGTGTGTAGACAGGTGTTGTCTGAGCACTGCAAACCCAACGACTCCATGGCCCCACAGCTTGTTCAAGTACCTGGCACAAGTCCTCAGTCCTGACACCAGTCCCAGGTTTACCTCCATGAGGACTGTACAAGTAATGACAAGGGAAGGAGCTCAGCTCAGACAGTTCAGGTCTGGATTTGATTTTGGATTCCCGTTAGATGGGAATGTTTAAATCAGGTTTTTCTGTGGGACCTTCTACACCTTGCTTGTGAAATAAGAGAATTATTTAGTTCGATATAAACTATATTAGGACACAAAGTGACATTTCCAAATCCTAATTTCTTTCAAACATACTCCCAGTGAACAGCAGGTTCGGTGGTCCTAATCTGCCTCGTGCCTCACATGTTACAGAACCTGGCTTGGGATAACCAGACTGTACCCAATCACACATTCATTCCTTACCCTAGCACATTAACATAAAGTTAACAAGCAAATTCATTATAGAGGGCAAGCCTGAAAGTCAATGTCAGCCAAGAAATTGCTTGAGCAATCCTATAATTGAATAAAAATATGTGTCAGCAAAACAAGTGTCATCCTGGGCTTGCTGATGTGCTCGGGGTTCATGGGCTTGACAAACTCCTCTCAGCGTGGTGCTGTGTGGGAGACTCTGCAAGGAGACCTGATGTACTAAATGATGTTTATCAGCCAAATACGGGTAGTAGTAGGCACATTTGACCTAGAGTCAAACAGCCTGCCCAGCAAATTAATAAATAAAGTGAAAGAAAATTAGCATTTTGTTACCTCTTAGCCACTTCTCTGGTTACAAAGAGCTTTCACAGCACAAGGAGGACATTTACTTTCAAATATGCTGTATTACAGTAGAAACACGTATTCAAATATAAAAAATAATAAACTCCAATCAGATTTTTCCACTGATGTGTTTGATGAGTTTGTACACTGATTTATGGGATCAGCATCTTTGGGAGGGGCAAACAAACTCATTTATTTTAATTCCCTCATTTCTGAGTCCAAAGGCCCTGGTCTAGCTGTGATACAGGCCAATTGAGGTAGTGATTCCTATTTTTACACCAATTAACTTGCTAATGGCATTTTGTAACCCATTCTGTTCTATTAAGCCTCAAGAAAACTGGGAGCAGCCAACAGGACACAGTTAATAGATGTAGCTGGAAACTTTCTCTCTGGAGAGGTAAGAAAACCTTGGGACTGTGCTGGGACCTGTAGGATAAAGTGTGACTTTCAAGGGAAGCTCTGTCACAGGAAAGAGACACTGCCAGGTCCAAAAGCCAGGATCCTTGTGAGAAGGAACTGCTGGCAGCAGCAACAGTCAGCAACAGAGAGAGGGATGTATGATATGTACCTGTTATTTATATATATACACATATATATATGTGTGTGTGTGTTTGTCTCTGTGTGTGTATGTATTAAAATTTTTATTCTGATATATTAGTTCAAAAGCCTGCAACAACCCCCAAAAGAACTGGGGGTGGTGGGGATCCTCTCCTAAGCTAAGGAGCAGTTGAGATCAGTTTTCAAGCAGCTGCTCACAGACACCTAAATGGCCATTTGCCAGCTGAAAGGATCAAAGAAAAGCAGTGCTGAAGAGATGACCCTCCACCCTGTCAGGCCCATTTTCACCGGAAAGAAGCCAATTACGGGTCTGCTTTTAGAAATTTTTTTAGGTGGCAAGATCTGGGCAGCTCCCGAGGCTGGTTCTGTGGAAAACAGCTAATCAAGTAAAATTGTTTCCTCACTTTCTCCTTTAAGATAGAACCCCTTTCCCTCCTCATTTCTGTCCTTTTCTGTGATTTGAAAACTGGCACATCTGTGAGTGATTGCAGGTGCCATTAAATAATGAAGCAGTTCTGTTCATTAAAGCCCAGTGATTGATTACCTTTGGACTAAGAGAAAGAAAACAGCCTGAAAACAGAATTCTTACAGCATTTCACATTATTTCCAGTCCAGCACATCAGGCAACTGTTAGAATAGCAAGTTTTCATCTCCGTGGTCCACCAGTGCCTGGAAATGCAATTCTGGATGTCTAATTCCAGCAAGGTCTGTAATTCTAGACTGTAACTTAAACTCATAACTAACTGCTGGCCTAAATGTTGTGTCCTACCTTCATACAGCCAGTCGCTGAGCCCATTGAAAATAACACCTTCCTTTCCTGTGGAGACCACTCGGATGGCTTGTTTCCCCACATGGGCACAGTAATAGATGTTATTCTCAAAGATAAATATCTGATTTGAAGGGAAAAAAAAGAAAAAAAAAAGAAAAAAGAAAAAGAGAACAGCGTTAAGCAGTGGCTCCAGCATAAAATGTTGCATTTTGCTTTTACAATAATTGGCAGTACAAAATCACATATCACAGTTTTATGGCATCTTTTGTCAAAAAAAAAAAAGGATTTCCACAGCTTGCTTCCAATGCCATCAGCTAATAGAAAGATGCTAATTTACAACAAACTGAAGCCTTGGTGCTTTGATACAAGCTTTATTTCTCTCACTTCTGTCTTCATTTCAGAAACTGAACAGTTCAGTTAGAGGGCATGAGATGAAGAATGCCATTGCTCAGGTTTTGAGAGTTGTTAGAGCTATTGCTGTGAAACGCTCCTGTGAATCAGGCTCTTTATTTATGTGTTTAAATTCTGATCAGGAAGTAAAGCTTTAGCCAGCCATTAATAAAAATATTGTTCCATGGCATCAGTCTTGATCATGTGGTTAAATTTTTCTGTGTTCCTCTGTCATCAACAGCACAATTCCTGTCCCCCACCCCAAAGTGAAACACGTCTTGCTCTAAGTAGAGTCACAGAATCACAGAATCACTTGGTTGTAAAACACCCTTAAATTCTTTAAAGTCCCTCCCAACCCAAACCATTCTATGATTCTAAGGTCACATTAACCCAGCACTGCCAAGCCCATCACTAAAGCACATCCCCCAGGTCTACATCTACATATCTTTTAAACACCTCCAGAGATGCAGACTGCCATGGGCAGCCTGTTCCCATGCTTGACAACCCTTTCTGTGAAGGAATTGCTCTTACAACCTAAACCTCCCTGGCACAACTTGAGGCCATTTCCTCTTGTCCTACCCTTTGCTCCTTGGGAAAAGAGATTGATTCCCCTCGCTCCAACTTCCTTTCAAAGGATTGTGGAGAGACATGAGGTTCCCCCTGAGCCTCCTTTTCTCCAGGTTGAACAATCCCAGCTCCCTCAGCCACTCCTCATAAGACTGGAGCTCCAGATCCTTCTCCAGCTTTGTTGGCCTTTGCTGGACATGATCCAGAACCTCAAAGTCTTTCTTGTAGTGAGGGGCCCAAATCAGAATCCAGGCTTTGAAGTGCAGCCTCACCAGTGCCCAGTACAGGGGGACAATCCCTGCCATGATCCTGCTGGCCATTTCTGATACAGGCCAGGATGCCTTTGGCTTTCTTGGTCACCTGGGCACACCTGGCTCATGTTCAGCTGCTGTTGACCAGCACCCCCAGGTCCTTTCCTGCAGGGCCACTTTCCAGTCACTGTGTCCCCAGCCTGTAGCACTGCCTGGGGTTGTTGTGACTCAAATGCAGGACCCAGCACTTGGCCTTGTTGAACCTCACACCTTCTTGTAGGTAGGCATCACATTCGCTGACCTCCAGTCACCTGGGCCCTCCGCAGTTGGCCAGGACTGCTGGTAAATGATGGGAAGTGGCTCAGTGATCACTTCTGCCAGCTCCCACAGCACCCTTGGATGGATCCTCTGCAGTCCCACAGACCTGGGTGTGTCTAAGAGGTGTGGCAGGTCACTGACCCTTTCACCTCATGGGAACTTTATTCTGCTCCTCATCCCCGTCTTTAACATATTTCTAAACCCTATTCAAACAGAAAAGATGTACTGAATAGGGTATCAGTAAGCAATTTAGACTGAAATGCAAACTTAATATAATTTAGTAGACATTTATAGATGGGTTTTTATACACTTGAAGATATTGGAATAAATGTTACGCATCCTTACCACCATACTAGAAAGCAATTTCTCACATTATGGAAAGACAGAATTGAGAAAAATATTTGCTTTCATCTTCTGTTTCACGTCCTATTATGGTATATGTTTCACCCAAAGATAAGCTGGAAATATTCCAGAAGAAAGTATAGATCTTAATTTAATTTTGGCAGGAGTTATAGCAGGTTTGCCTAAAGGCAAGAATAATTACTGAAACTGTAGCTTGCTCTTCTTCCTTTTAAACTAGGAAGAGCTGCATTCAATGAATAGATTTGGAAAGTAAAAAATACATTGTGGAAGATACTACATTCTCTTTCCTACCTTGAATTTTAGTAAACAGAGCAGCCAGATAAGGTATTCCAAGTAAAGACTTTTATGTATTAGCTAATCTGCGTATGGGGAGGTTGCTGAAGTTTAAATGTGCATAAAAATTGTGAAGACTAAGCAGAATAAGATACTTGGGGTCCAAATAAATCCAAATCTCTGTGTCTGAGTACTAAATGTGCTAAGGGGTGCTTGGGTAAGAGTTCTTCTGTGACAGGCACACAATCAAGTGGATTTATTCAAGTGATGCAACCCTTCCCTTGTCCAGATTCTTCCAGCAAAATAAGGTTTGCAATATTTTGTACTATATTCAATGTTTTATGAGTTTACAGGAAAAATAAAGAAGGGGGATTGACAACCTGTTCCCGCCCTTCCCTTTTTAAAGTATTACAATGTTTCCATCTTCAGTGTTTGGTCTTGCAAAGCTTCATTGCACTCATCAGGCTGTGTGAGGTATCTGGTAGCTGCAGTGGAAAAATAATATAGTGCTCTGACTTCAAACTGTCTCCCATATAATTCAGAGCCAAATTGCAGCACCTCATGGAGATTTAAAAATTATCCTCCTAACTGCAGGGCCTTGTACCCTAAAAACGTCAACCATAATCAAGATAAAAGATAACTGAAGAAGCACAAGGAAGATTTCTGTGTAATGTATCTTATAAATTAAGAAAAAGCTTTTGGACTTCTGTTATTCATCAAGAAAGAAATGTCTTTGGATTACCTCACATCCCATGTTAGAAACATATTTGAAGTTATTGTGAAATACCTGTGTAACAATTTTTTACTGTTTTGGTTTCATGGCATCAAAGCAGTGCTTTCTATCAAATGATAATTCTGTCAGCTAATTCGAGGATAAGAAATTTCAGTAAAGAAAAATAATAAAAATGTGTACAGACATCATTTTTACATTTCTTTATTCCAGCTTTGCATAGCACTCCTAGAGAAATTTAAAATGATCACAGAAGGGATCAAGCTCAGTTTTATACCTCGCTGTAGAGGAGATAAAGAGCAGAGCCCAAATTTCTGATGTCTTCTCTTTTGGTGTGCATATTTGAGCAAGCCTTTAACCCAGACATTCTTGCAATATGTGTGCCTTAAAATCCAACACTGAACACAACTGGCATGGAAAACCAAGCTGTGCCAAGTCAGGGAGAGCCTTGTGTTGAATACCATGCCCCTTTTCATCATGACACATTCAACAGAAAGGAAAGAGAAGATATTCTGAAAGAAGAAGAGTGGAAACATCCACACATTGATTGAAGAAACAGAAATTTCTAACTCTACAGAAAAAAAAAACCCCAAGGAAGATGTAAGTTCTACAAGATAATGGACAGACACAGAATATAAGGAAAAATGTATTTTCACCATTTTATTTCTCAAAAACAATAGACAAACCTAGAATATTTTTCCTAATGAAATCAGAATTAACGTATCGAACATATGGAACTTCTTGCCACTGGATCCAGCAGAAGACCTCTCTTTCTGCTGCGTGTTTTAACAGATGCCCAAAAGATTAAATACTTAACAAAAAATAACTGGAACATCTGAGGGGATTAAGATAAAGTTTGGGGTTTTTAAAATGCATTCAGTTAATCCCAGGATAATAAAAATCAATGGAGATTTCGCTGTTGGCTTTGTGTGGCTCAGGATGTAACTCTCAGCTATAACCCCTTTAGCCTCAGGTATCAGCACACCACTAACTCCTGTGGTCTGGGAAGAAATCTCGGCCCATTTGCAACTGGTGTTAGAATTGATTACCCCAAACCATTTGACATCCTTGCACAACCCAACTGAAATTGGAGAAAAGAATATGAGGCTGATTGGACCACAAGCACGAGACAGGAAATCAAAGCTTAAGTATCCAGTAATAATTTTATACAGTAAGGTAAATATTTGATCTAACAACAAATTAAACTTAATTCACTTCAAACATACAGGAGCCTTAACGACATTGATTAATTCAAGGATCTATTTAAAATGCTTTTACAACTGCTTAAGGGCTTCAAATATAATATTCTCCACCAAACTGACCCAGAGTGGTATTCAGCAAGTATGCTGCATTAATTAAAATATTGGTACTTTTAAATGGATTAATTTATGGATCTTTTCAGGACTATAATGAAAATAATCTCCTTAAGACTTAAAAAGTCACAGTGACCGACTATTTTGAGTAGGTGAACACTACACCTCCTTTTACAGTTGGTCAACCCACCTCCCTTCCAGCCAAAAAGGTGTGTGAAATTCCTACTTCTCCATAGATCAAAAGAAAATAAATTCATGTGCACCAATCTGCATTTTTACTGCTCCTATTTATTTTCCAGCTGTAGGGTGGCATTCTAAGTTTATGTTCTCTTTACCCCACAATTTCTAATGCATAACTTGTCAACTGAATGAGCTGCATAACTCAAATTTCTCATAAAGTCAATGTCTGGATGCTTATTACTTTAAGTTATTAGCACGTTGAGAAGTGTAAATGTTTCCTACACATTAAAAGGCACCTTTGCACTCTGCAAGGCAAGCCCACATGATTTATCTGTGAGAGAACAGATAACATGGAGAGGTTGGCACTTTGACATGGAGAGTTTGACCAACAAGAACTGGCCTTCATGTACAGACAGGCACAGAGTCTTTCCTTGGCGCTGTAAGCTGGGTTTGGCTAGGGTAGAGTTAATTTTCTTCCCAGTGCCTGGCACAGGGCTGTGTTTTGGATTTGTGCTGAGCACAGTGTTGATAATGCAGAGATATTTTTGTTATTGCTGAGCAGGGCTTACACAGAATTTTCTGCTTTGTGCTGCCACGCTGTCGAGGAGGCTGGGGGTGCCTGGGAAGATGGGAGGAGACAAAGCCAGGGCAGACGACTCAAACTGACCCAAGGGTTACCCCAGACCATACAGAATCATGGTCAGTATATAAAGTGGGGCAAGAAGAAGGAAGAGGGGAACTTTGGGAGTGGTGGTGTTTGTCTTCCCAAGTCACTGATACATGTGATGGGCCCCTGCTCTCCTGGGGATGGCTGAACACCTGCCCAGCCATGGGAAGCAGGGGATGAATTCCTTGTCTTGCTTTGCTTGTGTGCATAGCTTTTGCTTTCCCATTAAATAGTCTCTGTGTGTCGAGTGCTCTGTGTTTTACTCTTCTGATTCTCTCCCTGATCCCATTGGAGCAAGCAGCTGTGTGGGGCTTGGCTGCTGGCTGGAGTTAAACCACAAAACCCTGTTTATATTCAAAATCTTCCTCTGAGGCTGGAAAGAACCAGGCACAAAAAGGAAGACACAGTGAGTGGGGAAATAGAACTACAAATAAACACATTATTCTCTCCTCATCCAACATGATGTATTTCATTCTTTCTTGTTTATAATGTTAAACCTTTTTTTCTTTCTGCTCTTTTACTGGAAAGCCAGCTTACCTGAGAGCATATTCTGAATAATAAAAAAAGAAACAGAATAATTTTAAAACTTTTTGCACCTCTCAGAAATACCTGTATTCATTTTGCAGAATCAATAAACAAAAAAATCTAAAAAGTTACAGACTTGCTGCTGGTCAAAGCTGAGCGCATCAGGGACACTGCTAGTACATCTATGAAAATGTATTTATAAAAAGGTAAAAATGCTGGGTTTGTATGTATGTGAGAGGAGTGAGAAAATGTGAGAGAAACAACCTTGCAGACACCGTGGTCAGTGGATGAGGAGGGGTAGGAAGGGAAGGTGTGCTTATTTTTGTTTTATTTCTCACTCTCACTGTTACAATCCTGTTACAATTAATAGCAAATTATCAAACTGATTTCCCAAATCGGGTCAGTTTTGCCCCGATGGCAACTGGCAAGTGATCTCCCTGTCCTTAGTTCCACCCATGAGATTTTCATAGAATGTTCTCCCCCAGGCCCACTGAGGAGGGGGAGTGATAGAGCAGCTTGGTGGGCAACCCACCACAAGAATCCCTCAAGGGGATTTAAAGTCTCTTTTATCAAGTACTTTTTAGAAACATTTTCAGCATAGAAAAGAGAATCGTCTTTGAGACTAGAATTGAGTTCTATGACTCCAGTCATAGAATAGTCTGACTCCTGCTCATTTTCTTTTGGGTTTCAATAGGAATGTTTTGTGCTGAACTGTATATTAACTATCTACATATTTGTATGGTGTTATCCATCACATTGATCGGGAAGTCTCTGGGAAATACAGAGATTTATCTTACCAATATGTTCAGGAAGTGGAAAAGTATTATGTCTTTATTTATATGCTAAGTAGCTGGCTGAGGTCTGTAACAGAACCACAGCTTGTAAATGTGGTTTGGAAATGTCAGATCACGGACACAAGTAGTTTTGATGGTGACCAAACCCTTCCTGGAAATGCATGTACAGAAAGGCCCCTCCCTTCTCTCCACCATTTCTAGAGCTCTCTAATTCCATCCAAATATTTTGGAGAGATCCCTTCTTAAGCTGGTTTTTTTTTATGCTGCCATATGAAACCTGGAAGCTGAGGACTGTGAAGATGAAAAGCTGCAAAGAGAGAGATTCCCTGCTGTTTGTTTGAATGAAAACCTGTCTGTACCACCCAGAATTAGCCTGGGCCTGTCCTCATCCATGTAACATCTTGAAGCAGATACAATAACTGTGTTTTCATTTTGTGATATCAAGGAAGTGTGACGAGCACTGTACCAGAAAGGTCTTGGCATTTTGCAGTTACTGCTCTTACATCAACTTCAGCAGAAAAATGTGTGATCAATTCAAAATCCATTCTAAAGCTTGTTGCTGATTGATTATGCATTATTAAATGAATACTCTGCCAATTTCTTCCTTTGAGCCTCATAAAATGCAAACTTTGATGTTCAAATAGCTGTCATTAATGTATTCTGTCATTAGTGTTTTTCCTAATGCATATGATGTGATTGCACAGCTCTTATCAGTTCTTCAAAGAGGGTAATAAAACCATAAACTGCTCCTCACCAGTGAGCTTGCATAATAAGATCTAGTATTTTAATTAGGCTTTTCTTGTTGCTATTTAAATATAGTTTGATAGCAGGTGATAAAAAAGATAAAAGACAAAAAAATTCAAAATATTTTCATTCTCTCCATCAATTGGTCCATGTTCATAATTTAGGAAAGAGACAGATAACAATTGTGACAGAGGAGTGAGATAAAGAATTTTTAAATCAACTTTTTTTCTTCACAAAATGAAGATGTCATTGTTAAGACCAGCGATGAAACAATGAAACCCTTCCACACAATCATCACATTGCAAATAATCACATCTTAATAAATAATTGACAGAAAAGGCTACAGTTGGAGTTTTTCATACCAGGGTTTGTCTTTGTTTTAATTCAAAGTAAGAAGCTAACTCCTTAAGGCACCAGGGATTTAGATGACAGCAGTTTCTGAAGGTATGCCACAAAGAGATAAAGCTTAGTTTAATTCAAATTTGCCTTGCCCAGACATAGGCAAGGTAAATGTTTACATTAAGGGGAGGGCTACATCTGTTTAAAATAGTTCTGCAGGGAAAACTTCAGGACAGAGAAGCTGAAAAAACCCAGAGGACCACTACAGCCAGAGAACACAGAAGTGAAGACTGATGCATGTAAGAATCATGCTGATCCATGAACACATCAAAACCAACATTCCTGACTTGTCACTGGGGCTGGAAGACTCGAGCACATCTGATTCCAGTGGTGTGAGAGCTTAGCTGCACGGAAATCAGTGCAATAAAAAGAAATGCAATGGTTTGTGCAAGGGAAACCACCAGAACCACTGCAAAAGTCAAACAAAGAAACTGCTGCCTTCAGTGGCCTTGATTGCACATTTGGGAAAGGAAGTGTAGAGGAGTCACCACTAGTAAATCATGCAAATCTCCTGATTTTAGCCACATAGCTTGGAAACTGCCAATATACCTTGTAAAATAGACATTAAGAAGTTACCTTTGCTTTCATCACATGCTATCAACAAAGTGACCAAAACGTCAGAGAGAATGGAAAGAGCAATTCCTTCGTCTCTTCAAACAAAGGAACATTTCATATTGACGTGAACAGTGTCCAGAGCTCTACAACAGTCTTAAGGGTTCCCAATAGAGGATGTGGCTCTCCAGGTCTGGAGGTGACTTCTCCCTGGGGCTGGAGGAGGTGATCACCTTGTGGGATGTGGGTATGGGTGGAGGAAAGAAAGGAGCAGTGGGAGCATCTGATACCAGCTTTCTGGTCAGGAAGAAGGAGATGTGCCCTTCTCCATATAAATGAAAGAAGTCTCACACTCAAATACCCTGATCCTGGGGGACCTAATCTTTATCTCCTGCAGGGTCAACAACATGAGCACAACAACCCAGGAGTTCTGTGGAGGGCGTTTGTTCTGACACAGGTGATGATGGAGCTGATGAAGGGAGATGCTCTGCTGGACCTCACACTTTCAAACCAGGAGAAATTACAGGGCAAGGTGAAAGCTGGGAGCAGCTGATGCTGCACACATCATGAGGTGGTGAAGTTCAGGATCACAAGAGGAAATACGGAAAAAAGAATATTAAGCCCTGGAATTTAGGAGAGCAGACTTTGACCTCTTCAGAAACTTGTTTGGAAGTATCCCACTTGGATTCTCTCTTACAAAATCAGTAGAGTTTTTAATATTTTGTGGGTTTAAATGTCTTTAGACAATCCAAAATTGTCAAAACTAATACTCGAGATAAAAGTCCCACATAATGGACTAAAAAAGTAATGGCAGATTTCTATGATATGGAGACACATTCCCACAATTTTTCCTTTTAAACTGGATACAGAAGAGATTTTTTTTTTCTTCTTGATTCTCCCAGCTTGAGTGCATTAATATTCTTCTCAGTTTTCTACAAGTTTTTTTTTATATTTTTGACATTGTATCATTACAGATGCTGTGCATTTCCATTTGTATTCTGTGAGCACATTAGACCACAACATGCATAGATTTTAATCACACCTAGAGTCTGCCAAAGTACAGCCAAATAAACAGTTATCATAATTCTGGAGATTTAAAAATATACGTTTCAAGAAAAACGTGCTGTCTTATTTTCTGTTCTTCAAGGAAGAAAAGAGGGGTTTTTTCACCTCAGCAAAGAGAAAGAACCATATCAGCTTGTATTTCATTGCCCTGTATTCTAATGGGGTTATTTTAATTTATAACTGCCTTGTTATATAAAAGAATGAAACAGTAAATGTACCATTTAGTATGGAACTCTGCTTCTGCTTTTAAGTTCTGCCTGATGGATTATCATGTATTCTATAACCTAATATCACTGATGGTTATGTAGGGCATGACTATAAATTAGATTATTTAATGTGAGATGATACAATGTTCCATTTAAAATACTTTATTGTGTTATAGAAAGAACACCTGACTAAGAAGAGCACAAAGATTATTTGTGTCAGCATAAGGAAAGTGGCAATTGGGATTTAGGATTCCCCCAGGTGCACATCTGACCTTGGACAGTGAGCTGGTCACTGCAATATTCCTCTTTAATTAGAAGCTTGGTTGTAAAAACATTCAACACCTCTTCCAGCAGGTGAGGAGGAGAGCTAACAGAATTTTTCAGCAAGTTTCCTCATCCCCCTGGAAACTGGCAGCTTGTGGGGAAGGAGAGACCAGCACCACAAGCCAAGGTGGGACACTCCACGGTCCCTTGGGTGGCACTGCTCAGTCCTGTTTGCAGTTTGCTCAGTTGTGCTTGTGACATCCCAATGCCTGTTCCTTCACCACGCTCTCAGCAATGACTGCTGCCATCTGAAGTAAAAGGTCAATATTTTCACAGCAGTTTTCAAGAACAACACTTTTCATGAGCACATGTTTCAAAGGACATCATCCACCAGCCACTGACTGGTAAGATGCCAGGAACTCTTATGCACTGACAAGAAGATACTTTTGGCAGTTTGATCTCTGAAATGAAAACTGCCCTTCACAAAGAAGAGTGGTTCAATATCCATAAATCTCAACTGAAATTTAAGAAATTTCTGTAAAAGGAGGGAATTGCTTTCATTGGTACTGACCCAATGCTGGAATGTTTTCCTGCTAGGAATATTGTACTGTAGCAGGTGAGGAAATGTGGTAACGTATAAAGGAAGAGAATTCAGTGCTTTCCTTGTAGAGAAACAAGATGATGAGTTCCTCTAAGCTAGTAAATCCATGGATATTTGCATTTCTGGTAAGAACACACTCAGTTTCCTTAATTCAGACTGAATGTCAGTGACATTTAGTGCATCAATTCTGTAAGTCCATTTAAAGGTAGGAATCTATTGCTGTAACTTCACCAGAAAACAAAGTGACAAATAGGAAATCACAGAAATCACATCCAAAGCCTGTGGCAGTGTTCCACCCCCAGGGGAAGTGTCTGCATCATCCTATGTCTTATATTTGGGTGTAAGGGCAATTACTTTCTGATTTATTGGTGAAACTTATATGGCAAATAATCAATTTCATTTTGTCCTCTGAAATCTTTCATGCCCACAAAAAGAGCAACATCCTATTTTAAATAAAATTACTTAAATCTTCCTTCAATTACATTTATTGCAGCACCTTCAGCTAAATATCTACCTTCCTAAATATCTTTCTCTTTTGCCACCTGATGAACATGCAGTACCAAGGATGCTGGGAGGGGAAGAGTTGTGACCACTTCTCAGCAAAGAACATAACACTGACTGTGCCAAAGCCTCCCTTTGGGGGACAAAGATCCAACACTAAGCCCAGGGGTGACAAAGGAATGACAAGGATGTGCAAAGTTAAAAATAGGACACTGCTGCCACTGTAACCAAGGAGAGAGCATCAAAGGAATAAAACCCCAACAAACAAAACAAAATAAAGCAAAACAAAACTTAAACACAACACTTTTCCAGCAGAATTATTTGAATAATAATTCAAATAATTGAGGGGAGAGGGGAAAGGAGCAACCTGTCCAGGTGCTCAGTGTATATGTATCTTACTGAAATTTCCCCCAAAAAATTGTATTTTGGCACTTGAGAAGGGCATGAGGAGATGGCCCATTATTCTGCTGAAATTCTTGCTTTTCCAGAATGCAGAGACCATATTAAAATCTCTCTGAATATCCCTCACTATGCTTAAATAGGGCTTACCTAGACTTTGGGGATGGCAGGGAGAGGAAGACAGGACAGAAATCTTTTTTCCCTTGCAGCTAGCAAGATAAGCAAGCAAGATAAGCAAGCCAGAATAATTACATACAGTAGACCACAGCTAAATATTGATTCAGGTGTCATTGCAAAAAGAAAAGGTGAGGGAACAACAGCTTGAAAATAACGATGCAAAAATCTGTGAAAGAATAGCAGAGACAAATAGACCTACAGCAATTATACACAGAGCAGTTCAAAAGCCCTGCTGGAATAAGAACAACAGCAGATGATTCAGTGCCTCCTGTGAAAATGGTCCCCTTCCCTTGATATCTGTGCAGCCCTTCTGCCTGGAACTAAGCTGGCATGACAGGCACAAATTCAGGCAGGGAAAAAAACTCCTAATTAGAGGAGTCACTCCAGTTTAGTTCCAGGTGTCATCACTTATCCAGCTTTTTTGCATCTACATACCCTTGTTGGAAAAACATTGTACTACAGCAATAAAAAAATGATAAGGGAGATGGGTTGGTTCTGGTCACGTGCAGCAGGACCTATCATTCAAATGTTTTCTATATTAAAAAAAAATCCAATGTTTCTCTTGATTGTATTGCATTTTTTTAGACAGTAATATTTATGAAAATAAGCTGTTTACCAGCATCAGCATTCACTGTTTGAAAGCACCTGCAAAGCTCTAACATGGTAGAGGCTGAGAGAATCACTCCATTTTTTCCCTGGCATTTTCATTTCCCTGAAATAGAGATTTCTTATTGCATCTTCTGCACCTGCTGTGAAACTTAACTTCTGTTACCTTAGAACCAATTATAAACTTGATTGCAGCACAATCTACAGGAATAAGAGATAGTTTCTGATCCAAAAAGAGTTGACACTGAAAAAGGCTGATTGCCTATGAAAGCAAGAAAAACCTGTGTTGACCCTTCTGTGAGGCTGCAGTAAAATGCAAGGATATACAACATTTCTAGCAAGCCAAATCTGTTTTCTGTATGCTTTTTGGTACTTAAAGAAACTGTGTAAACAGTAATAGACTGACTGGTCAGGAGAATCTTATAAAAAAATGTTTTTCTTATATAAATACTATGATCTGAGAGATGTTTTTAGAATTATAACTGCTGCCTCTAAAGTTGTGCAAAACTGCTTCTCCCAGCATCTGATGTGTCACCGTTACCATTAGTATCTGTCAGGATGGTTACAGATTCTGATTTTGAAAAAAAAAAGAAAATAGCAGCACAGCAGAAGTGCTTCTGCTTTTGATACGGGAGTTTAACAGCTCCTGTGAACTGTATTTATTGCTGTCAACGCAGACAAATATTCACTGCATTTTATTAGAGCAGGTCTCCTTCCTTTTGGCAGCAGGGCCCATGGATATTCCTAGCTTGTCCTTAACACGAATACTTTGAACCTGGATGTGCTCATTTTGGGATAACTTTGATAAAAGCTTCTTGAAAGCTTTGAGTTTATTGGATTCCTTGAGCACCTCAGTTAAAGACACTGGACAGTCTCTTACTCCTGAAGAACTCCTTGATTTCGGCTGTGCTGCCAAGAAAAACAGCAAAGGGAACTTCTTCACACTGCACTTAATTTTCTTGATAAATAGACAGGTCCAGGCCTGTCAGCCACACAAGTTTTATGAAGCTGAGTTCAGGATCTATTAACTTTTCTTAGATACTGTTGGGGCAAATGTACCACAAGAACATTACGTGAGCTCTCGGCATGTGGGCAGAGCCTTGGAACATGAGATGGAACATGATGAAAGTGGTAAAATATTCCAATAAGATCAATTAACAGAAGGTTTTTATTCTTTTTTTTGGCAAAATCAGAAGTGGGTAGCAGTTGAGTCATAGATGACACGATCAGAAAAAGAGAAGAAATCCAAGGAGTGAAGATTCTTGCGCAGATAAGCACACCCAGAACAGGACAAAGGTACAGAAAAACACTTTTTGCAGTCCTGTCATGCCACCCACAGCCTCATATTGCTGGAAAGTATCACACAAACTGAGGATAGTACAGTCTGTTCACTAAAAAACCACCAAGCACCGTGCTGAAGGCCAGTGGGCTGATGAGATGGAATACTAAGTGAGGCTTTGGGCTGTCAGGTGCACCGTGGAAAGGATGGATTTTTCCCATAGGCATTTTGCATAGTCATTTACACCCACAAATAGTGAATATATCACAGGGCTATTCCAAGTTAACAGTGTTTTTCACTTATTCTGTAAAGGCATAAACGATGACTCATGCTGTAGGACAAATGGGAGGAATGAGCCCTTTATTAACAGCCAGATTTAGGGAATGTGTTCCCTCTTGCATTGAAATTAGTGGCTCTCTTTCTAATGACTCTGGAGCTCACACTAGTGAGGGGCCCTTCTTCCAACAGCTTTGTGAGACTTAATTTGTCAAGACTTTGGCTGAGATCAGAGAAAAGCTGAAGCATTTTTCTGAGATGCCAGAAGTGAGAGCTTTTTTGCATTCTGATCTTCTGACAGATTTTCTCTGCTCCAATATCTGCCTTTATTTTAACAGCTCAGTTGGCATGTGTGGCATTCTGTAGGCTAGTAAGAAGTCAAGAACCATGCTCTGAAGACTTAATCACCCAAAAATTGGCATGTAATTTAATGAGAAAGGACAAAACAAAGCGAGATAAATAGAAAATTGCTCCTGGGAATATTCCACTATATTTTTAATCACAGAGAATGCAGATCTTCCAGGCTCCTTCTATTTCAGATTTGTTTCTTTTTTGATTGATTAGACATGCAAGAGAGAAAGAGGTCAGGCACAGCAACCCAAAGTTCCCGTAGGAAGGATGAAACAGAAACTACAAAGAGAATAAAAATTTTGGAACCAAGCCCTCTTACTCTCCTGCCCTGCCTTTCCTTTATGTTGCCAAAAAAGAACAAACCAGGAGGTTTCAAGAGGAAAGCTTTTGTATTTCCTGAAGACTGGGATATCTTCAAGGTGATGCAAAACTCACTTGCTCTTCTCTCCCACCTTTCCTGGGAGATGCAGCATGGAACTGGACTGAGCCCGTGCCCAGGGGGCTGCTGTGTGCACACCAGGGCTGACACACACTGGGGGTCCTCACTGCTGCTGCAGGACCCCCCTCTAACACTCTCAGGAACCTCCTGGCACCAGGGCAGCTGGTTTGTACTTCCCAGTTACTCCTTTCCCTCCCACTCAACATATTTTCCCTCCTCCTCCTGCAACAAAACTCAGTGTACATTTGCCAAACACATTCCCACTATCAAATTTTAATAGACTTTAATTTTTCTCTGTCTTTGCATCTCCACAGAAGGTGACACGAATTTCGCTGGCAATTATATTCTGAGTAACCCAATTAGTCCTGAAATACAGAACGTGGTGTGTTTCTAGATCTCATTTATTATTCTTGTAGGGTTTTTTTTTTTAAATTTTAAAAGCTTTTTTTTTTCTCTGGCAATACTCTCCTGATTATTAGATATAAAAAGCTTATATTGATGTATGTAAAACATGTTTATTTTATAAACTACAGCTATAAAATGACTGGCAAAGAAAAGGGCAAAAAGGCACAGATGTTAGAAGCATGAAAAAAATAATGCTTAAACTACCAGTGAGTTGGTCCTCACCTACCCTGATTCCAAATGCAAGAACAGGAAATAGACCTTAATTAAAGGACAACAATTTTACATATTTCAAAATAAAAAAGACAAAAAACTCCAAAAACATGCAGAAAAAATTCACTGTAGCAAGATTTTTCCAAGATTCATATGGAATTCAACAAACACAGGGATTTTTAAAGGTACCTATAATATATATAGCATGTACCCTACTGAAGCAACATGCATGAAATTTGATGTCTTCAGGAATTCTTAGGGCTTTGAGTTTTCGCTGTAAATTACTTAAAAAATGAGGTAGAAATTTGTATCAGCCTTGTCAGCATTAAATAAAGACTTTTCTTCTCCTGGGCTGTGTATGCTCTCCTGTGGGAGATAAAATTTGTCTATTTTGTTATGAACATTTCTCCTTTCTGTGTGGTTATTTTACTTTGGTAGAGAAGGCAATGGAGGCAGTCAATTGATCATCTTGGCTTTGGTAGATGTATATATATATATATATATATATATATGTATAAATAAGATCTTGTTAGAGCTTCTTTCCAAGGTGGAAATTAGGTGCAGCCCCCTCCAGGTTGGTAAAATGAGCAAGGATGTGAGTCAGCACTGAGCTGTGACCACAGGTGCTGAGGGCACACAAGTTCACAGCAAAACTCGATTAAAGGAAGGAAGATTCACCTGTGGGGTGGAGAACATGACTAATGCCACTCAATATTAGCTTGTAATTAGAAAATGTAGTTTTTGCTACAGATTGTGGAACTCTGTTAGACTTAGAGCTAGTGAGCAGTGAAGGAAAAAATGTTTTGGCTTTCTTTGTTACATCCTAAAGGTGCTCCCTATACATGGTGGGGGGATTGGAACAACACGATGTGTGAGGACCCTTCCAGCTGTGTGCAATGAAAGCAAAGAGCTCCTCAGAAGATATTTTGCAAAGAGGTAAAGGCTGCTGACTCTCCTCTCTGATCAGAGGTTGAGGATTTTTGGTCAATGACTTTCAAACACAATTTTCCTGGTGGAGCAAAGATTTTCCTGTTCCTGTATCTGTTGTTTTCTCCAACCTGATTTTGAGACTAGCAATTATAATGACTCCTATTGCTGTTTTTTAAAATCACAGAATTTAAAACAATCTAGTTAAGGGCACAGACAAACAGTCCCCAAGAGAGAACTGGGAACAGGAGATATATGCCAGATTTTCTCTTATAATGAGCTTTCAAAGCTCATTTCTTGGTATAAAGCTCCCATATCAAAAAAGATGTTGCCACTTTTTCATTTCTCGTTATGGTAGAAAGAGAATGTTTGGAATATGGAAAAACTTAATATTGGATTTGCAGTAGGAAATGAAGCCAGGGGATCTGGCCAGGAAATACATGCTCTGAAAAATGGGCACATCCAGGGTGGCAGTGGCTAAGGGGTAAAACACTGGGGATTTTAAGATTTTTTGCAGTATGAATAGCTCCATGAAATATAATGAATCCCTGACAAGTGGTGTAGCTGTTGTTGGTTTTTTTTTTTTTTTTTAAGCAGCTCTGAAAACTTTCCAGGATCCACTTCTAATTCTATCTATTTTGCAAACAACCACAGGGCAAATTCAGGGCAGCTCTGTTCTGGAGAGATGCATTCTCCAAACGGGGCTGCTAATATTAACATATCCCCAGTGCCAAGTTTGAAAGTCTGAAGTTGCCCTTGTGAAGCAATGAGATGCTAAATAAATCAAACTATTATCTCTATAATCTGTCCTGTGTCCAACATTGGGAGAAGCAGGTGCATCCTCTCAAAAAGCTTTCATAAAGTGTTCTTTCTCTTCATTTTTAGACACGATTACTTTGCGGTGAATGGATATATTTGGGAATTTTATAAATAAATTACATGATAGAACATCCAGAAATAAATGCTAGAAGCTACCACACAGGTTTCAAGAAACTGTTCAAAAAAGGAATTATTATTTCTTTGCTTCCAAGCAATAACAGCATGGTCTCTAAATGCATTTGCACATTTGTTTTTTCTCTTACCAGCTGTTGCCCTTTTGGACCCCAACCAGCATATTGAAGCTTTGCATTGCTGACCTCAGGGGGATACAAATTCTGGGGATCTCTGTGAAAAGAGAAAAATAAGATTTCAGCTTCAGAAATGTCCTTGTTTCAGCTGCTGCACACCTGTTTTGGAAATACACCACAAACTTGTAAGATGACTTTCAACCAGGTTTCAGTAGACTTTTTTAACAGTAAGGTAAACGCTAGCAAGTGTTGGTAAGATCAAGCACTTAAGTGACAATCTCTGTTTCTTATTAATAAGAAGCTAAACATATTAGTTCCACCGCTGACTTGCCTAAGCCTTAAGAATTAGTTCAGGGATGGCAAACAATGTAATTGGATTTATCAACACTGATGATGTCCACAAAGGATAAACAATAATTGTATCTTTGAATCCTACTGCCACAAGAAAAATAAAATTTTGTCTTCTGCACCCAAAGGCTTTTTTGCCTCATAAACTTCTCTTGAAAATGATGGCAGAAAAGATTAGCAACTGTATGGCAACTGATGCGAAACCTGGCTTCAAAGGAAAAAGGTCCTATTAACACAACGTATCTATTTTTTTAGAAAATAAAATCAAAATGCTTTTCTTGTTCTTTCATCCATTACCTTCATTTTGTAGCAGTGAGCACAAGTGACACAGAGCAAATGCAACACAGGAAAAGGAAGCTTTTTTGGTAAATGTCAAAGCAGCATAATGTCATTTTCTCCCAGCATAGATAGCATCGCCTTAACTGTATTTATACTCAGCACAAATAATTACATTACATATTCTGAAGTCACATTGCAACAACCCTGTGTATCGTAATATCCTACAAACAAGAACTCTAATAAAGCTTGTATAAAATATTCCTCATTAGAAGATCTCAAACTGCTTGAAAAAGTAAGGGTATCATCATCCCTGGTCTACAGACAGGAATAACAAGGCAATTTGAGACCAACATTACCAAAAACCAGAGGAAAAAAGCCAAACCCTGCCTGGCCTTTAAGCAAAAGGCCTCCTTGCACAGTGTTTTTCAGACCATGTTTTCAAAACAGAACCAAACTGAACGCAATAAGGGGGCACTAAGTGAATTCCCTTTATTGCCTGTTTGGGGCAGTAGCACAGCTTTGCTCCAGCTCTGCCCTATCAGTCCCTGGGCTGCACAATACCTCTGCACTGGTACTGCTGCAGCAAGGACAAACACAGCAGCAACAAGAATGCTCAGGATTGATTTTGTGCAACCTTTCCACTGTGGAAAAACCTCTCATTTCCTCTGAACTCTTCAAAGGCCAGCCAGAATCAGGGCAGACCCAAGACCTGACAGCCACAGCTTCCCCACTCCCTTACTCCTGCAGGTGGAACCCTCACAGTAAAGCTGACAGATTTGATGGAGATGGGATAAACTGTGAGTGTGGGGGGGGCAAGAGGGGGTTGTTGAGGCCCCCTCAAGTTTGAGTGTATCATAAGGGATGCAGACAGCTTTTCTTTCTACATGCAAAATGTCACTCATAGCTGATGCCTGTAGAGCAAAATTGTACCTTTTATTATATTTTTTTTTACCTAGAAGATGTCTTTGTGAGCAGCCTAAAGTAGTTTTTGTAAGGTATGGATAGGAAAGTACATAATGTTCATATTGAGAGCAGGCACAAAATTCCCTTTCCTGTAAAAAGATGAGCCACACAACTTGTTCTGGCTTGTGTGCATTAGCTACTTAAGTTTCCAGTCAGCTATGCCTTTTAGGAATCAATCTGGTTAGCTATCTTGATTATCTTAACAGAGAGTAACCTCTGAGGGTAGAAGGAAAAGAGAAAAACAGTGAATTAAATCAAAACCCCTTTTGGGAGAAAAGAATAGCACTTCACTATTTGTCAAATGAACTATCTAGTTCTTGGGTTATTTCACCCATGGTGAAAAGAAGAGCAAGAAATTACAAATAGGGGGAGAAATACCATCCCTAAATAAACAGATCATACAAATTGTAAGAATTTAAAGCTGTAATGCTTCAGATAACACAGGTGGAACTAAGGGACAGACATGCCAATAACAGCAAATAATTCAGACCGGAGCACAGACAAGTCCTGTCAGTTCTGCTCACTGCATCATCTTTTAGAAGAGGAAAGCTCTAATGCAATGAGCAATGCTGTATAAACCAGCTTTGGTAGCTGATAAGGCAGAAGGAAAAGCAAAGAGCTGTGTTGCAGACAAAAAAAAAAACCCAAAAAAACCCATGTCATCTTCTCATTCCTAGATATAGCCTAAGAAAAACAGAATTGCATCTCCTGAGTTCTCTCTTAAGTTGTTTCATATGGTTGGGAAACTTCTTTTGTAGCAAAATCTTGCTTGCATCCATCCTCATGCTGTGAGCTATTCCCTTCTACCACAGGCATAAGAGCAGACTAAGATCCTAGTCTTGGTCCACAAATTCTCCTGAATTGTGAGACATGGAGATATATCATCATAATGCTGCTCCTGAGAGATGGACATATTCTTCTTGGTATATTTTGGCTTGTTTCTCATCTCTTGAGGAGAATCTTCTTCCCTGAAGTAGCCACATTCACTCACCCACTTGCTGCAAACTTCAGTACCATGTGCAGGGGGGTTGAGAAGACTTCTCCTTGCCAAGCCTGATCTCAGGCTTCAGAGAAACTGCAGGAGTTACCTGGAGCTGGGCTGCTCCAGCAGTGGCCAGGGGAACCTGAGCTGTCAGGAAGCTCAAAGGTGGCCTGAAAATGGAGTTCACTCACTTGTGAACCTCACTGTGAAAGATCAAATTCCCCCATGTATTTGGGCTACATTTGGTGCATGGTCCATGGTGGAATATGCATGGACTCCTGTTCTGGAAGCCCCAGGAAACCCATTTACAAACTCTTTATCAAAGACTGTTAGCTTTGGCTTGGAGAGGACCTTAAAGATCATCTCATTCCAGCCTCCTGCCATGGGCAGGGATGCTTCCCACTGTACCAGGTTTCTTCAAGCCCCATTCAGCCTGGCCTTGAACACTTCCAGGGACAGGATATTCTCTGGGCAAATTGTGTCCTAACTAACTGTAAGTTAACTTCTCTGGGCTATCAAATCAGCTAGAGAGAGAAGGAGGAGGGAGAGCTGTCTACACAGCTGGGCAGATTGGCCACAACTCTGCAACTCTCTCTTTGAGAAAGCTCTTAAGTGATGCTCAAACTGAAAAACCCTTTTGGAGAGCATTTATCCAACATATTTCCAATTATCTCGGGCTATTCTGGGCATTTAACTCTCCTTTGTTAAACTCCTGTAGGGGAGTCAGGCCAAATGCACACCTGTGTCCCAGGAGCACCCTTCCGTTTTACAGTTGCATAAATGGGATCTCATGCCAGTCAATTTCTTCTGGAAAGTATGTTATTTCTGTTAAGCTATAAGCTCCATAGCTATACCCTTCCTTCTTCTCCAAAACAGCCTGCTTAAAATTCCTCTGTACTTTTTTCCCTGAATCAATCAATATTATGGGTCATCTCAGCCTCTCCAAAGAGCCAGTGCTCCTCACAGACCCTCATAATTAGGGCTTGTTTGGATTTGAGCCTGTCCCTTGTGAGCTCATTTGTGCAGGATGTTGGCTTGGAAATGGGCAATTCTGAAGGCAGTCTGTACATCTCTGGCTCCTGGTTTGGATGAAGAAACAGGTTCACTGCATCCTCACAATATTATCACTATTTCCTCACAAAAAAAGAACCTTCATCTTAATTTCCAGCCAAAGAAATGGCAAGGCCTTATTAAACTGTTGCCATTATTCCTTCCATCTTTTAAAATGATTGATCTTATGAGCTGAGAAAGAAGGGAATAATACATTTTAGACCAGACAGAAGATGGAGCAGGTGCTACATAAACTCCTCCACATTAAAATGACATTGTCTGGACCAGAGGCTGTTAAATTGCTCCAGACACAAGCGTGACTTCAGCACTATGTTCAAAAAACATTACTGAAGTAATAACTTGAGAAATTTTCTCATTTAAGTGAAGTTTTTTTTGCCAAAAAGTCTCCCCTCAAAATTTCAAAACTAGGAAAGTTCCTGAGTGCAAGCAGAGTGCTGACTGCCAAGTCATCTTTGTTTGCAATTGAGCTCAGAACAAGAAGTAGAATAAAACAAACAAATCGATCATGTCTTACCTGCATTTGACTTTAAAAATTACTGTTATTAATGAGGAACTTGTTTGAAAGAGTTTGTCCTAGTTTTTGCTGAAATTTTTATATCTGTGTGTTCCCTCTTCTGACATTTTCTCCTAAAGAAGGCAAATTTCCCTCAGAGACTTCATGGCACTGGTTCTCCTTCTGAGCATAAACATGATAAACTGTTCTATATAAAGTTCTTCAAAAATGACATAAAAATACCCAGAAATTTTCCACTGTAATTGAGGAAGTGGCTCCCTTTACTTCAAGAAGAATATTTTATAATGCCTGACTGAAAATGTGTGAAACTAATAAAAGCAGTCAAATTCTGGGGTATGGTATAAGCTGTTGTTCTAAGCTCTATTTTCATAACTAAATTTTAATTTCAAATACAGAACAACAGGATTGGTATGGAAATTCATTGACTATGCTGCCACTGTGAACAAAAATGCAACAATTTTCACCACAGGCTGCTCTGATCTGTCCATGCTCTAAAGTGAAAATATAAACTATGTATATATGCTTTACTGGGGAAAAATTTGAACCTCCTTACTTCACTATGTCATAATTTTGGAAAACATTTACTGTGTAATTAGTATGTTAAATGTCAGTAGTTTATAAATGTTGAAGAAATAAAGACAGAAGAAACAAAAACATGTGAGGAAGGCAGAAGTACCTCCTCTTGTTATCTGCATCAAGCCAGCACCGAACATTTTGAAAGACAAAGTCCTAAGTCCTAAGGACATCAGCTCACAGTACTTTAAGCATTTTTTATGGTTAAGTATAAAAACTATCTATCTATCTGAACTATCTGTCTCAGCACCAGAACTCAATGTCTTTACATCTACCTCTAATAACATAAAATCAGACAGCAGCTAAGACAGATTTCTTCTTCCTTAGAAAGAGAGAAAGAAAATAGAAAATATAATAAAGAATAAATTCAGAGGGGCAATAAAGAACTGGAAACTTCTTAATATTTGAGAGTTTTTGATGCATGGTGAAAAAGCAAACTGGAGAAAATTTGGAAAACCAAATAGAAACACATAAAACTTACAGGTTAATAATAAATGTACAAAGAGCCATAGATAAAGACATGGAGGAAGAGAGAAAGATTTCTAAGAGGCAGGAATGCAATTCCTTGAGTAGCAAACACACAATTTAAATGAGTTGTTTTTAATGACTTGACACAATTAAATGACTTGTTTACTTCAAAATTCACCGAGGAGAAGAGAAGACAGGTGCCATTAAGAAAATTTCTCCCCAGGAGATACAGAGCCCTACTGAGACTCACAGTGAGATAAAATAAAATATCATACAAATGGGAATAAAGACTTGCCAGAACAGATAATCAAGAAATCAAACTGTAAGAAGATGCAACTAAAAGAACCCTCATGGAATTCTAATAAAAGTGCTTAATTAGATGGGAAAGGCTCTTCCATTCATTTAGGCTCATCCACTATTAAATATTTAATTCTCACTCACACACACAGAGACATATTTTCCTTTGCAGCACTTTTCAATGAACAGAAGTAGAAGGAGGTGATGAAAGCAATTTGAACTTATTAATCTGAACTGCAGATGCACATCAATTCATTCAGCTGCTCTTAAAAACATCAGCACTCACCAACCATTTTTTCCAAGGGGAACGAATTCCATGGATTTAACATAAAAATGCTAAAAAGCAAGGGAGCCTAAAACATTTGTCTCTAATTTGGCAATTCTTTTGGATTTAGGGCAACAATATGAGCTCAGGGGTCTTTATTTTATTATTGTCTGCCTATGTCTGTAACCCCCATCAATGTAATACTTGGTGCTGAGCCTGCAAAACCTTGCATTTTACTAACACCACCTTAAAATCATAGAAAGGCTTGGGTTGGAGGGGACTTTAAAAATCATTTAGTTCTAGCCCCCCTGCCATAGACGACACAAAAATCAACCACTTGTCAGAAAAGGAGCCACCAACTTCCATTGGTAATGGTATAAAATGATGGCATGGACCTGCCTTTCTAGTCTAAAAAAAAATGATTTAACAGTGCCTCAGAGACTGGTACACAGCCCTGGGTTGCAGTGATGCAGGCTGGAGGACTGCAAAACATTGATCAAAGCCTCTGCATTTCCCCGAGTAAGCAAACAGTGGAAATGGACCTTGGATACTGGTAACATTTAAAATGATGACATTATCATGTTTCTCATGTGACCCCTCTAAATCACAGAAGACAGAGTGAATTTTTGCTGTATTTTTAAATGGAACTTTTGTTCTTGGAGTCATATTTTGTCTCCTAAAGAGACAATGAGAGGCGATAACACCCAGGTGATAAACGCAACCACTTAAAAGCAATTTTCTCTTACTCATGTAATTTTCTTTTACTCTGTAGATCTTTCTCAGCCAGCTCTGACCTCAGTGCTATGCAAGGCATGAGGTAAGGCACTGCATTTACCAGGGCTTCATTAGTATTTATCTACAACAGAGACATGAAAAAATGAAAATCTAAATATTTGAATGCTGTAAAGAATGCTAGTCAGAATTGCAGCTAGCCGAAGATCGCTATTCAAAATATGGGCGGAAAAAATGCAGTTGAAGAGAAAAAACTTGGTAAGCACTGAGATATTTCAGAATGAACTGGGAAGATCACCTGGATGAGTCTAGATTGAGTGTGGTTCTTCTGAGCAACTCTGCCAATCAACAGGAAAGGATGTTTGTGATGAAACCTGAGCATTTTCCACCCAGCTGACCTTGTCTGACTTTCAAGCACTAATAAAAATATGGCACCGTGATGTGATGCCTGCAGAGAGCAATTTGGGATTATTAGTACATAAAATGAGATACAGAAATGATCTCCTACCACCAGAGACAGCAGAAGTGCCTCGTTACAATGAGACTTCACTGGCCATTAGGTCACACTACTAATTGGGCAAGAGATTGATTCTTGGGCTTGTGCTCTAAAATAATTTAACAGCCTGTGTTACCTGGTTTCAAACCAAACCAGAATGACTCAGTATTCTCTGTTTTCTTTTTGAAAACAAAGTATTTTGGCAAATCTTATTTCTTCTCATGCCAGCAGGATAAGGACATCCTGCAGGTTTGTGCGTAGGTTCTCAGGAGTATTGAAACACCTTTCTGAACAGCCTCTCCCCACAGAGACTGTGTCATCACCAGTTAAAATTAACAAGGCATACATTTGTTTGTGCGATTATTTCCATTTTTTTATCAACAGTGATATGATCCCTTTTAAACACCACCATAACTGGCCTGGTTTCAGGTATGGTTTGAAAGTGGGTGGCAAAATACTCTCGTTATTCAAGGGGCAAAACCACCATTCTAGGTCTGCACTTCTGCCCCAGAACAGAGATGCATAAACCTGAAATACCCCCAGAAGAGGGAATGCTTGCACTTGAAAAGGGGTATAACATCTGCCCTCAGGAGTCTGCATGTGGAAGGTCCTTTCATTCCTCTTATCTCCTTCTCATGTGTGACATGGGAAAACAACTTTTTTTTATTCCAGTCTTATCTCCTCAAATTTCTAGTGGAGCATTCATTAAATGTTAGAGAAAAAGGTGAAGAGGCATCAGGGCTGGAGTGACACAGTCTGGGCTATCAGACAGGTATTCAATCACCTTTGCCATGGACTTTCTCAGTGGTCACTGTGCCAAGGAAAATTCTGGCTGTAGCATCCATTTTCCAGCCAGAGGTCCTCTCTTGCTTTCCAAAATATCCCCATACCCTTCTTCTCCATATGTTTTGAGCTCCACAGGGGTTCAGGATGCCCATTTTGGGATAATAAGGCATTTTTAGACTACTACATTTGGTTAGTGATTACCTGTGGAGGGGTCACAGCAGCAAGTAGCAAGGATAACAGGGACATGGCTGGGGTGCACAAGAGCTGTGCCATGGATTGCTGCATATTTCCCAGAGGTGGGGCACTGTACAGTCCCCAGTGGCTGGCACAGGTCCCTGTATAGCCCTCACTATGTCACCTGAGCCCAGGACCCATTAAACCCCACAACAGTGAGGAAATGCCCTTAATCTTGCAGGTTTGGGTCCTCAAAACTGACTTTTTTTCACATGTCCACAAAGTAAGTCTGCTTTTTGTGGGATGCATATTCTTTGTGCAGCATAATCAAACAGCAGTGCACTGAGAGTTTAATGGGCTGAGGGTTTATCAGTCCCAGAGCAGTGGAGCCAAACCAGCTCTCTGGGGAAACCTGTGTTTCTGGTTTGTGTCCTAGTGGAAACCCCATCCAAGACCTTGAACATTAGGGCAAAATGCAAACAAAAATTCCTGATTCCCACTATGAAAATCCACCTTCAGTTTTATTCCTGGGAAGGTGATGGATGGAGGCAGCGATTGCACAGGCTGTGGTTAGTCAGTGCTATGCACCATCATTTTATAAATTCTCTTTCATCCACCTTTATTTCTATTTTCTGTCAAAACTCTGTACTAACTCAACTGTACTGAGTATGAAAAAGGAGGAATGCCCATGCCAAGGAGCTGATTTTTGGTGGTGGCAGTCAGGAAATGCATGAGCCCTCCAGTAGTGACTGTGGGTTGGAGGCTGACCACAGCCTGGGGTCCAGAGGGGGCTCATTCATCCTGAGGCACAAAAACACTCCCAAGTGCAGACATGTTTCTCACCAGTGAAGCACATTTTATTCATGATTTAGACTTTAATAGGAACCCTGCCTCCATTTCAGGGGGTGCTGTCTCAGAAAAACACAATGGGAGAGTTTGCTTCAAACCTTTCTTTTTTTTTTTTTTTTTTTTTTTTTTTCCTTTTTGATGAGCCATAAGCTACTGACCTTTTCTGTAACATAAGGAGGTCGGTTGCTGGGCTTTTCTCTGCCAAAGTGCTAACATTTGTGCCTAACTATTAATTACCCAAGTGCTTTTTTTTTTTTTTAGTCATTACTCTAATTCTTAATATCAAATCCTCCCCTCAGGGGACCATTCCTTATTATTATCACTATACATGGTTTCTAAGGTGTCCACCCACATCACAACTGATTCTGGAAGAAAGAAGCGTGTGGTAGGAATTGCTTTGCCTACACAAGGAAGGAACATTTCACATTAATTAAAAAAAAAAAAAAAGCTGTGCAGTGACCAACATGGGTGAGCGAGTGGCAAATCCCCTGGGGAAATGATTTGGTGTTGAGCTGCTGAAGAGGATTTCCTCCCACCAGCACAGCCAAGAGTCCTTCCTGAGCTGCCTCCCAGGCTGAGCTGCTTTCAACCTGCCACAGCTTGCAAGTGAGTGATGCTCAAATAGTGGCTTTGCCTAATGAAATGCTGTTCTTTCTTTTCAAAGAGGCCCAAAATGTACTCATAAGCAATAAGCTGGTATGTGATTTAACCACTTTACAGTGTTTAATTCAGAAGATTGTAAAAAGCAAGAAGCCAAACAGCTCCATCAGGGCTTGAGCCAAATGCCAGCAAACTCAGATGAAAAATTCCTGTCCACATCTGAGGATGTAAGGTCAAGCTCCATGATCAAGCTAACAAATGTAACCATTCCAAGGGCCAGTTTTCTGTTGTCAAAAGGCAACTGAAAAAGCATCAGACATCATGAGGTTGCTCTTATTTATAACCTGGCATAAAAACTGCCATACTGTGCAGAAGTGCCTTAATTAACTATATAAATGATCTCAAAATGTGATGAAATCTATAGAATGATAATTTTTAGAGAGGGAGGAGAGAGAGGAGTAGAAAGAGGAGGCTCTTCATGAACTGCAGAATACTTTTTTTTATTTATTTAACAAATTCCACATTTTCATTTGGTTTTACATACCTTTTCATAAAGATTTTATTTCAACCTCTACAGATGATTCTTGGGGGAAAATATTCATCTGCTCTAAGTAAAATTTAATTAGCTGAAAATGGGTTTTATTAAATACTGTACTTTTTCCTCTTAAAATAAAATGTGGGCACTAGCACAAGTTTATAAATGTCAGAGTGAAATTGTGCAGCAGTCTGTACAACAATTATCACATTTTGCCTCCATTGGGTAGGTACAATTTCTCTTCTTGCTTTGCAAACGGGGAAACTGAGGCACAGGATTTTTTTAGTGCTACAGAGATGATGCATAACAGGCCAGATCAAAATCAAATGGAGCAGGCTTCATGGAATGGGCAGGTTTCTGAAGTAGATTCAGTTCCCTGAAGTTCTTTTATCAATGATTTTAAATAATGAATCCCAATTGCTTTTTACAGCAAACATGGAAATAGGAACATGTGGAAGGGTAAACTTCTTGTCTTTTGAAATGTACAATAGGAAACATATAAAACTGATTATGTTTCCTCTCATTAACTTTAAAGTCCATTTCTTCCCTGCCAGTGGCTCATGAAAAAAATAAAAGGAAGTAGGAAGAATAGTGAGAGCTCTGCAGAGAGATCTATAGAAAGCACTTTGAAAATTTACTCACAGTGAAGCACCGGCTCAGTTCCTCTCCCTGTTATCACTTCTGTGGATCTCCAGCACGTTTTGTGCACTCACTGCACTCCTGGGACTTCTCTTGAAGTTACTGGGGCTCAGCGTGGGGCACTCATGCTGGGTTTTACAGACCTGTAAAATCCCTGGCAGTGCAGGCAGGGAGAGCTGAACTCAGCTCCAAGAGCACTCCTCTTAGGCGCTTACCAAGTTCCTCTGAGTCCAGCACAGAAATCCAGTAAGAAATCTGGATTCTGCTTAGGAGTAACTGTGCACAATTCCTTCCTTCTCAAATGCAAAATCAGTGAGGAGTGGGAATAACTGCTGATTTTCTCCCTGGTCCTGGCAAGAATATTCGGAAGCTCCCACTGACATGTCCCAGCTGGATGTGCTAAGAGCTCCTAGAAGGGAGTCAGCACTAATCCCTGACACTTGGCTGTGTCCAGAGGGAAATGGCTCATGCAGAACTGGGTGGGTGCTGGGAGGTCTGAAAAAACATATGTTTTATGCTGGGCTTTATTTGGGGGAATGCAAACACAGCTGTAAAAAAGTGTAACATTTCTGCTGGCTACAGCAAAAGATTAAATACAGAAGTACCCCCTTGGATATCCTATCCAAAATTAGCTCTTGCTTAAGACCTGCATGGCAGATCACCACAGTGGTCCAGCAGCATGCACTGGTGTGAAAACACCTGAACACTGGTGAGGGAAATCCTGCAGCTGGGTTAGGGAAACACTCTGCTCAGTCTCAGCCTGTCCATAAAAACTCTGAAGTAACTAAGTTTTCTTCCCTTATTTCAGTGAAGGATCTGAATGACTAAGATAATTCATATTGGACCTACAAAAGAATAAAACAATTTTCAGTGCCTAGTTTTTGTAAGTAAGTTATTGCCTACACGGATAAATTTTT
Organism: Acrocephalus scirpaceus scirpaceus; assembly: GCA_910950805.1. NCBI lineage: Eukaryota > Metazoa > Chordata > Aves > Passeriformes > Sylviidae > Acrocephalus > Acrocephalus scirpaceus. The sequence goes on from OU383773.1 coordinate 146,134,013, forward strand.
ATTTTCCAAAGTTAGGAAAAATAATATTAGGAAATAACTGTACATGGTACTGGAGTTTCCCCAGCACCTTGCAGGAGAGCTCCCTGTTCCACACCTGGACCTGCAGATGCTATCTTGGAACCTAGAAATTAACAAGTAGTTGGAAACAGCAATGCTGCCAGTGCAACTGTAGGGTTATGAGAAGAGCCTTGCAAAAATATTTATAATGGAGACAGCTGCAAGCAGTTACCAGCGGACATTTCTGAAAAGCAGCAGCGCTCAGAGGGGAGCAGATGGGACGGGACGGAGATGCTCACCCCAGGAACACGGGGCTGGTTCCACTAGATGGCACTCGGCGCCAGCGCCGCGTTTTCGGGCGAGCAGCAGCGGGAGAGCCGGTGACACGGGGGAGAGCAGAACAGAACAGATCCCCCTACACATCCCCGACCAGGAAAACTGCGGACCCCAGCCGGCTCCCCCCGTGCAAACCATAAACCACGGGCCATTGGCAGCAGAAGGCAAATGAGTCAAAGCAATGGGGGTTCCGACCCCGAATTTACCAAGAGGCTGTGGGGAAGCTGAAATAACAGAAGGGAGGTACTAAATCTGTGTGATCTCCTTCTTCTACCTCGGGCTTATTTTAATCAGGTCCTTTGAGTCTATGTCAGTGGCATCCATTAGTTGTGCTATACAGACCCAGTGTGAGGAGTTTACTTTGACAAAATTTGACAAAATTTTCCACAGCTCTTGTGGAAAAATGTTGCAGTCCTGCATAAAATACCACTTGGCAACATATGTATTGAAGGCTTTCCCAAACTGGTTTGTCAAACTTATTGAGAGTTTGAAATGAAATCTGTAAAACATTGGTATGAGCTCCTTTTGACTTCAGGCACAGCCTGAATCTGGAGAGTCTGCAGAACGTGGCAAAAATAATTAGAAAATTCCCTTTAAAAAACAATTTATGCTGGCAGATTAATGGCATGTTATTTAAAAAGTGATGCCAGAGATTAGTTTAATTGGCTTCCTTATTAGTTAGCCTCAGCAGGGGAGCAGCAAGGGCAAGAGCGGGTGCAAATCCTAAATTGCCTGGCCTCCCTGATGAGGCAGATCATAGCTGAGGGTGGGGAACAGGACAGAGAGAGGGAGCACAGGGAAAGTTCTCTCACAGCCTGTTTCCAGGAGTGATGGTCTGCTGAGCAGGAGGGACAGACACTGTGGAGGGGAGTGAGTTTGGTCTCCAGCAGTCACTGCCTCGCCCACTGAGCTGGAGAGATGCCGAGGGCCACGGGCACACACCAGCAGGGTGTAAAGCTGTGCCTGCTTGCAGGAGAGGGAAAACTGAAAACAGTTTGTAAAAATGGCAAAGGGCTCATTGCTCAGTGCAGAACTTTGTCACTCCTGTTATTGGCAGGTGGAGGACAAGGATGGCTGCTTGTGGATGGCAAATTCAATCATCACCAAAGAACCTGGAATGTCAAACTGAAGTGAACCTTGTGCTGTGTCAGTGTGCTGCGTCCTGCCCTCAACAACCTTCATCCACAGATATCCATCAGAGCAATATTCCTGTGTTAAATAGGTGATGAAGAGGTTTTTATCCCTTCATCCAGCAGAGGCTCCACTTTCAGCTGATGTATTTCACCACCTGTTACATCACATTAACTGTTCACCTCCTAGACCTGTCCTCTCTGTTCCTGCACCACCCCAAAATACACACAGAGCTCCACAGGAAGGATAAATGCCCATGTTCCATGGAAATGGCAGTGTGCTGCCCTTTTCACCACTCACATGCACCATGATCACCTGGAAGATCAATGAATTTGTCACTCCACAGTATCGTTTACAATCCCTGTGCATGCAAAAGCCTAAACTCTGCAAACCACACCTTTACCAACACGAATTTCAGTGATCCTTCCAGCCCTTCTTCAGCTGTGGTCTCCTGAGCCACCCCCACATCATGCTGTGGGGACACCAATGCCTAACACACCTGTGTGCCTTCTGCTGTGCTCTCACTTTCCAGATTTCCCCTTTATGCTGGAAACTTTTCCTCTGACACATCCAACCCTTCAGTTTCCTGCACTGCTGCCCAACCAAACACAGAGATCAAGGGGAGCCACAGCTGGGTGCACAGTAGAGCTGAAGCTGGGGGGAACAAGGAGCTGGTTGTCAGGGACAAAGAAAGGTCATGTAGTAGTAGAAGATTGTTGCATTGTTATTTTTTAGCATTTCTAATACACGTTATGCATGATACTTCTATTTTTTCCACCTTTGTTTTGTCTGGACTAGAACTGCACTGTCAGTCAAACCTTTTTTGCTCTTAGCCAGGCTTGCTGCAGACACAAAGCTTATGTGCTCATGCTGTGTCTTCATCCTGTTGCTGAACACTTTCAGCCCACAAGCTACTCCTCAGATACATTGCCAGAAAGATGGAGTTTTTAAAAACTAAGCATATTGAGTAAATTCCCGGAAAAAACCCAGCCCAACCAACCAACCTACCAACCAACCAACACAAAACAAAACACAAGCAAACAAAACAAACCCAAACAAAAACAAACAAATAAACAAAATCACACACACACATACACAAAAAAACCTACTCCCTCCCCGAAAAAAAAGGAAATCAAAAAACAAAGAGCAGATTGCAGCAGGGAAGGGAAGAGACTGAAGAAGTCTGGAGTGTGTCACATGGACACTACAGCTTTAACAGGGTTGATGGTGAGAAATCATCTAATTTCCATGTTCCAACCATACATGGGAACAATTTAACATCAAGCTCATGATTTTTTTTTCTGAGCAGATCACAAGACGCAAGCTGGAGGGAAGCAGGCTGCACAAGCTCCAAGGCTCAAAGATTTTAAATCATGTATGTCTCTAGAATGCACTCTTATACAAAGTATTGTTTTTCTGTTGCTAAGTAGAAGACAAAGAAGTTATTTTAGCTTTATTGTTGTTTGAGGGTTTTGTTGGGTTGCAGGGTTTTTGTGTGTTGGTTTGCTTGTTTTCTCCTGATAACTTTTTGGTTTGTGTGTGGATGTGTGTGGACAAGTATGCTGAGACAAATCCTTTAGGAGCACCTGAATGTAACTGAGATTTTTATGCAGAAAAAATGCTGAGAGATGTATTAACATCAGTTCTTCTCCATTGTTAAACCCACTGGTTACTGGACCAAAAAAACTGGATTGGAAAGCGGGCAGGGGACTAAAAAATGCAGGTGTTACAATGTCTGATTTCTAGGCCTTTTGCCCTGAAGACATCATAGCCCTGTAGAAAAGTGAGTTCCCCTGAGGACTGCCTGGTGGAAACTTCTGCAAAGTTTCTGGCTGCTGATCCACTGTGGATGCTTGGAAGAGTGGGAGCTGCCTGCAGAAGGCAGGAGGAAACACTGAGCACACAGGCATGGCCAGGACCCTGCCCTCCCCATAGAGGCAGAAATCAACAGGTCTTTAGGACATGTTCCAAGGTTTTCCTGAGTCCCAATCCATTTAATACAGTGTTATTGGTGAGAGAAAGCAGATAGAAACTGAAAGGGGAGGTTCACACTGGATATAAGCAGAAACTTCCTGCCTGTAAGGACAGTCAGGTAGTGTGACAGGTGGCCCAGTGAGGCTGTGCAGTCCCCATCCCTGCAGGTTTTCAAAATCCAGCTGGATAAATCTCTGAGTAACCTGGTTTGAGCAGGAGGATGGACCTTGAAAGAGTGTTTCCAGCCTGAGTTACCTGGTGATCCTATAATCACCCTGCATATAAACCAGAGTGATTTTTTTAAATCTTGCAAGTTTTGCCAGCTATTTCAAAGATCCAAAACACCTACTGTCTGTTTAGCCATAATGTATCCTAATGGCAACTAGAAGAATCTTGGCAGGTATTTAAATGAGTCATGTGCAGTGCAGTACAGAAATGGCAGAGCACAACTGCATTGTCACTTTTCATCCTTTCTGCACAGTTATCACCTTTAAGATACTTAAAACACAACCTGGCAGCAGCTTCCTGGCTTTTAGCTTCATATTTAGTAACAGTGAATTGAGGAATTTTGCTGTGTGAATTATGCATTTCCATTGGTGCTATGGAAATGTCATCCTGAAATGCTCTGTTCCAGCATATGCCTGCATGTGACTCTGGTATGGTGGCATCCCACTCCTGACCAGCTGGGCCACTGCTTGGATTGCATACAGGAAAAGAATGTATCTTTTAAGGGAAAAGAAGGTAGACACTAAGAGAAACCCTAACCCTAAACTCTAAACAATCAAGGCAGGTGACATGAGTGGTCGGGTGACGGGGTTGGAACCACAGGTGCCATGAAGACAAAGGGTAAAAAGAGGTATTTAAAAAAACCCCTGCAACTAATCAAAGCTAAAGAATCAAAGAATCATAGAATGATTGAATGGTTTGGGTTGGGAGGGACCTTAAAATCATCCAGTTCCAACCCCCCTGCCCTGGGCAGGGACACCTTCCACCAGACCAGGTTGCTCAAAGCCCCACCCAACCTTACTTTGAGCACTCCCAGGGGTGGGGCAGCCACGACTCCCCCGGGTATCCTGTGCCAGGCTGCACAACACTCAGAGGAAAGAATTTATTCCCAATATACAGTCTAAACCTGCCCTTTTTCAGTTTGAAGCCTTGTCCTAACACTCCATGATCTTGTAGAAAGTCCCTCTCCAGCCCACTTCAGGCCCCCTTCAGGCACTGAGAGGCTGCAATAAGGTCTCCCCAGAGCCCTCTCCTCTCCAGCGCTCTGGTGAGTGGCCAGCCATGGCTCTCAGCCACACACCAGCACATCTATATTCTAGACAAAACCCCTGAAATCTGGAATATGAAATTCATGTAGTCTGACTCCCCGGGGAAGCTGAGTACTTCTGTTTCCAGACTTCGTCATCTTTTGCACAGCACAGAGCTCAGAGGATGCTGCAGCTGAAAGCCAGGCCATTGCAAAGGGCTGTCACAGGAAAGCATTTGTCACACAACACATTGTTTTGTAGGATTCTTAATGGCTGAGTTTTTAAATGAAGACATTGAAAAATTGCTTACCCATGGGGTATTTTGCTGAGGACATAATATGCTGTATATGAATGCTGATACACCTGCAAAACAAAATTAAGAAAAAGACAACAACAAAAAAAAGAGAGATTAGTAACTGTCACCTGTGTTAATAGGCCTTGTGTTTTGCAAAAATAGCCTAGCATTTGTGGCTGAGAAGCTCTTCTAAAACTCTTAAAAATCTTTAGTAGAAAAGAAGAATGCATTAATCCACTTAGAGCTGTTGTGTGTTTTTCACCCTGCACTTTATCCCGGTGTTTGGAGGATGGCACACACCCAGATGCTCGGTGTCGTTGCCATGGCTACCAGGTCTTTGATTAAACTGGGGGCACACGGGCTCTGCAAAGGCTAAATATAGAACAGCCATTAATGAGGACACCTTGGTCAGCTGGAGACGTTCTCCATCATTATAACTAGACACAACGCATGGGTTTATTTTTTCCTTTTTTTTTTTTTTTTTTTGCTTTATTTCCACATAAATAAAGCAGCGGTGCTGGGGGATATCAGAGCGGGCTGTCAGGCCCCTGTCAGTCAGGAAATAAAACTCTATTGAGTCAAGGCATAAAGTTGACCTCATGTTTCTGTGACCTGCTAAGTTGCATCTTCATATCAATCTGTGCTCTGTGGGCCTTGGGGATGAGCTGGCCAGCTTGCACAGCAGCTCATCTCACAGGAGACAGTTTATTGCTTATTTTCTAGGCAGTAAATAATAACACCAGAGTCAATGCCAGTGATTTAAGAAGTGGTGATTTTCCACTGGTGACAGCAGTCCTTTACAGTGATCAGGAGTCAGGGCACCAGTGTGAAAGGTCTAAATATGAATCATTTTATACAAATTTATACAGGGCATCACTTTTTGAAATTCTGTCCCATTCCTATATGCAACTAAATAAATAAATCTCCTGGAAATAATTTCATTTGGCTTCTACTTAAATCTTTAAACCATTTTTGCTGTCCAGCAGCTCTCAGAAAGCATCCTGTCCCAAAGGACAAAGGAGAAATTTCTTGAATACTTGCTTCACCAAGAAAGTTTGATCAAAATTATTTTTTCCTAGGCTATTCTGGTTTTGCACAAGTATTTTATTTTTTATGCTTATGCCAAGAAACCATGAGATGTCCTGGATGGTGCTGCCAGCCCCAGCAGGGGCCATGCCAAGCACATCATTAGTACCACCAGTAAGCATGACTCACTCCCTGCCACTTTGGAGGGCAAACCTGCACAGTGGTGTCTAGAACAGCCCTGCAGCTTCTGGGGTCTTAGGGCAGAGGCAGATAAACATGAGACACATCAGTAAACACAAGGCACATCATCCTGTAAATACCAAACCAAACTTCTCTGTTACAGTTTGAAACCAAGCACTGAATCCTTACACTACTGCATGAGGTCCCTGAAACAGACACAGAGGTGAAAGCACTGGATTTCCACCTATGATATGCAGAGACTGATGCTGGAGTGATGTGATTTCCTTCTTCCCAGTGCAATTCACTCCCTGCATTACAAGGACATCATGAGGTCACATCCCCAAACCCTATCTCCTTTCAGGCATTCAGATCCTTAAGGACTCTTCATGCAAGGTGATTCTCTGGTGTGTTAGTGTCAGGGAAGGTCTTGGGATACAAGTGAATTCACCACAAGCCAGCATTTATTTTAGTACAAGTGTCCTTTTTAGATCCACCTCTGTCAGATGATGTCAAAAAAATTATCATTTTCTCATCCTCACCCAATCATACCAAAGAGCTCTTGAAGCTTCTGATGCTGATACCTGAGACCTGGCTGATGCATGCAGCCTTAGAGTTTATTCCAGCTTTGATGAAGTCCTAAAACTGATACAATTCCTTAAAGAAAAAGCAGAAGACTGAATCTGCCTACAGATCTTAAAAACCTGGTAATACATTGTCATTAAATATTGAGACACTTTTGTCTTCCAATATCCTTGCAGTAGGTTGGAGAAAATGATGTAGATATATAAATTCTGATCTGAGGCTGGGATGGTTGTTCAAGGTTATAAGCCATGTTGTGTTGTCAAATAACAGAGACGTAAGCCCCCCAAAATGAGTATGAACAGATACCTTCAGGGGAAAATCGAAAAATACAGCAGGCTGAAGGGAAAAGAAACAGCCAGGGAAGTTTTGAACAGGACACCTGCTGATGTCCTTGCTTGTGGTACAGAGTCCTACAGCCTTGTTGGAGAGTTCAGAGCTGTCTTAGAGGCATTAATGGAGACTGAGGCAAAGCAGTCTTCTCTTTGCTGAAAGAGTTTAGGACTGAGGAAAACAAAAGTTGCAAGACACTCAAAGAGCTCTTTTATTTTCTGAATGTCATTTGTCATCTTGGGTCTTTGGCTAGACTCTAAAATATCTCACATCAGCTGTGCTATAGTATACAGGCTTCAAAGACTTGCAGCTGGCAGAGTTCACTCACAGGGGCAAAATTTTCTCAGATAAATCCTGACAATGTGTAGGTTTGCTTACATAAAAAAGAACTACTCGTGTGAGCAAAGATTTTAGGATCAGACATTTATTATTAATATTACAGTTGTTATGGACACAAGCACATGCAGCTCAAAAATCCCTCTCAGTCCAACTATTTCAAACCTATTTGGAAAATACCCTGCTAGCAATGGTACTAAACAGACAAGAATCCAAAAGAAAAATCACTTTATGTCTTTCTGAGAAATTAAATGTTGGGTTTCCTCTTAGATACACAAAACAAATGAAGCTAACAGAACTTTTTGAGAGGATGACTATGGTTGTTTAATATCTCTACTAAATTTCTGCTGGGGTCAAGATGAATTTGGCTATTCACTTAGCAGTAGGAAAACCCCACAGCAGGGAAAAGTGCAGGGAAGAGATGAGCATTCTTCCAAAATCCAAACTAAGCCTCAGAGAATGAAGGGTACTTAAAAGTTAGTATTCACTTCATTAAACCTGTTTCTGAGGCTTGGCCAACAAAAATAGCTGTATAAACTCTGTGCTCCCCTTTTCTATCAAAGAGCATGGAAAAAGCCATTGGCTGGTTTGATGCTCTCAGCCCCAATTTTTAGCTGGATTCCAGAAGCATTACAGCTCCTCTCAGAAGAGAGGCATATTTGGGGGTAGCAGAGATTTTGGCAATTGTTTTGCTCTGTAGACTCTGTGTGTCAAGCCATGCCATCAACATAAGTCAGAATGGGTTTGAGAGTGCTCTGAAGGGTTCTGGGTATCACCACAATGAGGCCACAGAAGCTCCCATGCCAGCTGTCACCAACAAGTGCTGTAAAAGTCATTATGATAAAACCATTGGGCCAGAAACACTCTCCTGCTGGGCTTCTCATCCCAGGTCACAGCACAGATCTTGTTTACTTTCAATCTAAATTATGCTCTGCAACACATGCATGTTTACACTGAAATCATAAAGGGACTGAGAGGTGGATCTATCTGTTCCATTGAAGTCCTGGAAAGGCAATTATCTCTCTAAAATTCAGAAGAGTGCAGGGCTAATTATATGTGACAACACCTTGTTGTGAAGCCACTGACCTCGTTTTATGCAACCAACAGAAGAAACCTGGACCTGGTCAGATGACAGCAGAAATGGAAACACTGCAGCACATGGAGCAGCAGAGAAGGGCACGTGCCTCTCCCATGCCACCAAATTCCAAAGGAACAGGGAAACTGGGGTTCCAAGAAGGTACAGAAGCAAAATGGAAGAAGCAATTCCTGTGCTCTGTCCCTACAGAGCAAAGCACAGTGTGAATGGTAATGTCTCCTTGGAAGCACTTGTTTAAGTGCTGTAAGGATACAGGTCCTTGTCCTGCAGGGCTTACTGAAATAGAAACTAGATGGTGTTTAAGCATAGAGAGGATTTGGACTCATTTATTCATTGCAACTCTTCCTATACTTTAAATTAAAAGCCAATAGCTCTTGGGTTTGCCCCAGAGTAACTGCAGAAATATGAGACATATGTCCAAGAAATTTGTGAAATGGATTTTCAGCACCTTATGGCTGGTTTGAAAGATTGCACTACCTGCTGAGGGTTTATCACAAGCATCAGAAAAAATGAAAGATTTTTGTTTACACTTCCATCTCCTCTGTCTTTCGGTTTCTTTCTCACTTTGTGGGCTGATGCCAGGCCAGCACCAGCAATAATCAACATTTATGGAAGGCTTTCTTTAATGTTTGCATGGCAAGGTGCTGAATCAATACAAAGAAGAGGCACCTGATTTCAAGGAGGTTTATAAACAAAGAAAGGGGGGAAAAGCCCTTGGAAGAGGGTTCCCCAAATCAGCCCAATCCACTCATCTTCCTGCAGGCTTTTCTATCAAAACAGCTGATTTAAGGTCTTACCACCCAGAGTATAAAACAGCTCATGGATTTGGGATTAAACCCAGGTGGACTGGCTGCCATGAGCTCATGATTGTTACTTACTTGATAAATACAGGAATAAAGCATGCTTTGCATCCATTTTCTAAATGGCTCCATAGAGCCACCTGGCCCTTCATACAGTAGTGTTATTTACATTAAAGAATTACCCAGAAAACTCACTAAAAAATCCCATAAAACTTAGAGCTCACAAGGGACCAGTACAGGGCAGAGCAGAAATGCAAGCTGTTTGTAGCTTGCAAGGCTAAATACAAAATTTCCAGTGTTTAGTGGTTTTTATTTTTCAGGAATCACACATTTAATCCAAAAAGCCATCCCAGTGCTCCCAAATAAAAATGAACACACCAAATAGTCATCAGAAAGAAAAGTGTAAAACAGTTTGCTAAAGCCTGAAAATAGCAAGAATCTATTTTAATGTGATTAATCATAAAGCACTCAGGATTTATCTGGATAAAATGACTAATTTTTTTATTCTGTAACAATAAAGTATATCAACAAATAATAGACCCCCTCAGGATTCTGAACAGACCCCGTTTTTTTCGAGAATGTATCTTACTACACTATGTAGTAAGACAGTAAAAATATATCACAAGTGGCTGGTGAAACAGGAACTGCCAGATCCATTAAAAGGGTTTCCCACAAAGAGTCTCTAAAAAGACATTTGCTGGAAATAGATTATACAGCCCATTTTCCTACTTATGCTATGAGCAGACAAATCCCCAAATGCACATATGAATGTCAAACCAATTGAGTACTCCCAAACATTTGACATAATTACATATTCCACCTTTCAAAATGATCCTGGCACCCTTAAACAGTAACTAACACTGTGATGCAAAATATGCAGGTAAAAGATGATTTGCCATTTGGCCTTTTGTATGTGTGATATTTAACCAGGCTCTGAAGCTGACAGATTAACAGGGAAAAGAGAATAAAGGAGATGCAGGAAGGCTGCTGCTATGCATTGGCAAATAGCTCATGTATTTTGTACCTTGTTTTCTCACAATGGCATGAAAGAGAGGGGAAAATAAGTTCAGGAGGAAAATACCAAGCAAACATTAGCCAGAGGTTGTGTTTCCTTCTCCTGCATGGATGTATGATGTGTGTAACGGAGACCACACTGTCACATGGATTCTTCTATTGGTCAGGCCCCAATAAGCAAATCTGATGTTCACTTCACAGGGTAACTGTGTTGTTCACACAGATCTTCCAGGAGAGAAAAGGATAATCTGTTATGGTAGTCTGTGGAGGATTAAAGCAGGTTGCTGTACCTGTTTGCAGAATATTCTGTATCTTTCATGAAAGTCAACATTAGAAACCGAATTTTCACTTGATGCGTCAACATCATTTGCCTTGATCAAAATTCTTTATGATACCATTGGTTTCGTTGAATTCTTCTGTTCTGTTGTGAAGAAATTCTTCTTTTGCCATTACATGTTGAACTGGCCCTTCAAAGGGATGAAAAATCCATTTCTGTACCTGACCACCAACTTCTGTGTAATGTTTTGTTCATTTTTGTACTTTCATTCTCCCTTCTATTTGTGGTTTAGAGCACAAGGGGTTACCTCTGGCTGAGGCATGGTTGGTTAATGGTCTTTTCAATTTTTCCCTCAGTGGAGACAGAATGGTCAGCAGTGTTCTCCTCAGCCCAACTGTTTTTGCAAAGGATTTTATTTTATTGTTAACAGGCACTCCATAGTAACCAGCTTGGAATTAGATTCTCTCAGAAACATCATGCTATCTTTTCCTTTTGTGTCACTGCAATAAAAAAAGAAAAACTACCTAAATCCATACTGATATTTTGTACCATGCACTCACTGAATCCTGATTGCTTGCAAGAACAAAACAAATCAATAAAGCTGTATAATCTGAGGTGTCTTCAACATTCTCCCCTTTCAGATTCATTGTGATACTGACCTATTTTGCTTTCTTCTGAGACAGCATATTCTCTTTTTTCCCTGCATTGAATTATCCCTTTACACTTTATCCCTTCTCCAGTAATGCACCTCCAGCACAGTCCCACGCTGTGTGTCAACCTGCTTGCACAGCCCTCTAAGGAACCCTGCCCATTTCTCTTCGTGCTTCTAATAAATTAGAAACCCCATAATGAAATGCTATCAACGAGCATTTCCTGAGCATTGGTTCAGCTGGCAGCCAACAACCCACAGCTGTCATCAGACACCTGATCTGGGATGCTCTCACCCGCTGTGCCGTATCCAGCGGATCAGCCACGTGTGCCATGTGCTCACAGGCACACAAAGGGCACTCTGGCACTGCTGGGACACTCCAGGACAGCCTGGGGAGCTCAGGGTGGGGCAGAGATGGGGGAAATTGGTTTGAGCAAGAAAGGTGATGAGAAGAAACGGCCTCTGAATCAATCCAACATACAGAGAATTTGGCAACTGGTTGCCTGTGCTATAATTGTCTCTGTATTCCAGAGGAATTTAACATTGGGGCAAAAGGAGGAAGATATACACTTGGGGAATGCATGTATTACAGTTGTTAAGGGAAGTAAACCTTTTTCTTGCAAAGAGGAGGGAAGGATCCCCACCCAGCAGTGTAACTGTGCCTGGGTAGGGTGACAGAGCCAACACTAACCTGTCAGTGCCTCAGGGAGCCAGCAGGTCCATGCCTCACCTCAGTCACACCAGTGAGGATCAGGAGCTGCTCACTCATACCCAGTGTCACAGGAAATCAGCAACTGGGTGTCTCCAGAGCCAGCAAGAAACTTTAACATTTGATTTGGAAGAAGGAAGTAATACAAGAAGCAGTGGATCACCAGGACGTGTCTATTTTGCAACTCTTTTAACCATTCAATCTCTTAAAACTGAAAATTAAACCATTGTCCTTGTTGTTTAAAGGACAACCAGGACAGCTCTCCAGCCAAGCAGAGCTGTGAATGCTCTGCCACCCACGCCAGAGAGGCTTCCTTGGAGAACAATCTCACATCAAGGTGACATCAGGGAGGGACAGCACATTCCTGCCATGGGGACTTGCATTTTGGAAGCATTTCTAATGCAAGCTGAAGCCGATTGTGGTGGGGTCATGCACCACAGGCAGCACGCACGGTTAGTATGTAAATCTCTCCCACAAACATACAGAGGCTGTGCTGGGATTAGAAACTGATTTTCCAAGCACCAAACCAAAAGTCTCTGAAACATCAAAGCCAAGGAGTTATTCCTTTGCAAATAATCTCATCTCAAGTTTGCAAAAGAACAGTAAATAAAGTGTGATGGCAACATCCACCACAGTAATGGATGGACTGCCCTGTTGTGGGAGTATGCTGCTAATTCACCTTCCACAAACTGATTATCTATCTCAGTTGCTTCATGATAATAATTCTTTATTAAAAGATTAGGTTTCAAATTACGCTTTAGAGAGCCTTATACTGCTGACAAGGCCAGAAGGGAATTTCGAGGCCGGCCTGAGGATTTATGACTTTGTGATGGCAGCAGAGTGGGGTGGATGCTCTTTTTGTTACAAATGCAGCTCCAGAAGCAACTCGGGCTCCAGGTATTAACACACAGCTCGTGTGCCAGCTCTCACCCCTCGGAGAGCGTTAATCCAATCTGCCAACTGCTGCTGCACTCTAATACAGCTCTGCCCTGCCAAGCAATTACAAAAGCCTCCTTTTGCTCCCGAGCCACCTGTCCCTCACAGCGCTTCACTGGCACCACAAAGCCCTTGCAGTCACTGGCTTAAAGGACGACTGCTCCATTTTCGACTGGTAAATAAAGTGGGAGCTGCAAAGCACTCTGTGGGATTTTTGCACCAGCCTTGGTGCACTTGTTGATGCTCAGGTTATTGGGGAGTAGCTGCAACAAAGTTACAAAGAATTAAGAATTAATGTTATCAATAATGAGCTCATTCTTTCACTGATCTTTTTAAACTTTTATCAATACTCACATCACAGATATAAACTCCCAGGTTTCCCCTCCCACCTTCTATTCAGAAACTTGGAAATGAGAACGAAATTATCTAGTACATAGTTGTGATTCTAACACACCAAATAATATATCTAAGGAAAAGAAGTAAAAGATGAACAAAAGTTATTATGTATTACAAGTACAAAAGTAGCCTGAGGCCAAATAAAAGATTTAGAAGGAGATAGCAATTATCCTTAATTCAGGAAACATGGAATGCCTTCAGATCCATACAAACACACCCACAGGAACACATAACCACGATCCTCTAAGAATATTTGGGATCACAATTATCACTGTATTGGGCCAGACCCAAAGTCCATCCAGTCCACTTCCCTGGCTCAGTAGCCCAAAGGCAATTTGGACAGAAGACTAGAGTTATCTGATTTACAGACATCCTTTCCCAAAATACTTTCCCAGGCTCTTGCTCTTTGCAGCTTGGAGTGCCTCTCTTTGCAGCTGTCTACCTTGAGGGATGTCCCTGCCACTGACCTCTCCAGTCATTCTTTACAAGCATTTACCCTTTTTACACCTACAAACTCATGCAGCAACTCTGTTTTCCCAGACAACGGTGCCAAAAGCTTGTGTGGGGTAGGATTCCTCTCAGGAGCCTTTGATGTTTATTTTAGCCTTAGAATTTCACCCTGAATTATATTTTTTATAGAGGCAGCCTGGGAGAGCTGGTGGAGATGGGAGTTTACAGGGCTCACATCCACATTCCCTTGACTGAATCTCACCTTCAACTTTGGAGTTGCAAGTCTGAGGGCTGAAGGACAGCAGGAGAAATCAGTGCTTAATACAGCTTTTAAGGAAACATTAGATAATGCCTTCTTTCAAAGAAACATTTCTTGAGCTGTGTGGACACTGGCTGTGGAAATATCCTAAAAGCCTCTTTTTTGTGAAGTTTGCAATGCAAATGGTAAAGCTTTGTAGCAATTATGTGAGAACCAAGCCATGAAAATGTGCTGAATACTTTGTATATCTTTTTAATTGATTCATTTTTAAGTAATTCACTTTAGAGGCAGAAATTAACAACTACAGAACCAAAGCATATGTTCTTTCTATTAAAATTTACTCTTAGCATATAAAAATTGCTTTTTCTACTGTAGCAGCTGAGAATGTGAATACTACAAAGAAGTCAGCACTGGAACTGAAATTTTTAAAGTTGGTCCTAGGCTCAGGGCACTTTTAGAAGACTCAAAGAAAAGAAACTGAGAAAAGAAAGATGAGCCAGTCAGAAAACATTAGAGAGCAGCAGTTTAAAGCAGTGAAGTGAATGTGAAAGAAATGAAAATATTCAGATGTATGCTTGGTCAAAAATCCTCTCCCCGTTCAGTGAAAAATTCATTTTCCAGATCCATATGAGATCAGAAGGCTCAGAGCTGTATCTCACTGTACACTCAGATCTAATTCACTGGAGGAGACAATTCTATATCCTGACATAAAGAAAACAAATAGGAAATCACATAGAAGGCCGGAGAACATTTTATGTGTTATCTGTGTGATGCTACTTCCATGAGGTAAATGGTCTGTGGTGATGATGAACATTTCTTTGGGAAGCAGGGGGAGAGCAAAGGGGACAGGAGGGAGCACAGGACCTGCCCTGCTCCTTGCCTGCTGCAGAACCCTTCACAGCACTGCCATCAACAGCAGCACTCTTCCACTCCTGCAGACTAAAATATGAGGACTCATGCACCTAAAGACATGACTAAAGCCCTATGATTCCTCTCCCTTTTCAAGAAAGAGATTCTTTTGAGCACAGAATAGAAGAAAAAAAGAATAGAAGATTCCGTTTTCAAATCTGGGTCATTAGCTGCCCAAGGAGGAACGCTAATTATTGGTCTTAACATCGAGCTGGTAAAAGCAGAGTTCTGCAGGCAGCTAAAGAGATAAAAGGCACTTGTTCAGGGTAGATACAGAGAGCCACACACTCCTTGGATTTAGGCATGTAACTTGGCTAAAGAGGAGCACATTTGCGTCAGAAGATTTGCATTTCTGAGTACAGGAACTTATTGGGCTGCCCTGCATAGCAGGAGCTGTTTTTCCAGAAGAGGGCACTAAATATGTAATTTTTTACTATTTCAGTGATTAAAAATTAAAAAAGAAATAAATAAAAAGGACTGGAAATCAGAAGAATTAGATATGTTTCTGCAGAGACACCAGCATTAAATTCTTACTGGTTTTGCTTTCTGAAGTATTTTAAATCACTGTTGTTTTCTCGTTTTATATGCTATTCCTAATATATTTTTTTCCTTAACATTTTAAAATAACTACCTATACTTACTACAATCCAGCACAAACCAGGATGTCCATTGTCCCCAAAAACTTGGGAAAGAAATTTATGCTAAAAAGCAGGAATTCATTTCTAGTGAAATTCTGAAGCTCTGAATTTGCAACTCTCTATGTTGCAAAGAATCTAATTATTTGTTAGATTTTAATTTTTTTTCAATAATTTTCACACTGGTATTTATTTCCTTCCTTGTAAAGCAAAGTTAGCCCATGTTTCACTAAGATAGATTCCAATACAAGTGCAAGAAAGAAAACTGATTATTTTACTGCTGTCCATCTGATTTTGACTATCTAGGAAACCTTGTACATTATGTTATGAAGGCTTTATTCAAAAACAAATTGCAATTTATTTTTAAGACATTTTGTGAATCTTATTAGGACATTAATCTCTACCAGTTTGTTCAAGTTAGCTTATCTATACACTCAGAAAAAGAGCAGAATGAGAAATATAACCTTATGTAAGCGAAGAAAAATTGGTTATTTTTGTGTCATAGTGTTTTGCCTTGAGGCTTTTTTATTTTTCCTTCCCTGCTTGATTAAAATCTCATTTACTAAAGAAAATATTTACAGAGGAAAACTGCTGATAGCTGATACTGATACATAATACACCTATGTACTTTTGCATGACAGGCTAATTATTTCTGAGTTTTGATGCTCCTCTATGCTTCCCTGGAACTGTGGATTTGCTTTTCAGTTTACTGATGTGTATCTATGCCTGTGAATAAATGCAGAATACAGTTTATTGGTCTTTGCTACATAAGCAAGGCTGTCCAACTTAGTCTGAAAAACAATTTTGCACTCAGTCATGTTTGTGCAATTTCTGTTGAAGTCTCCCAGCTCAATTCAGGAGGCTTCAGGTTTAGTTCTAATTCAATTTATCTGCATTATTAGAAGAACAGCAAGGGTTTAAACCATTGTTTTAATAGGAAAGCAGTTAAAGCTCAGCAGCTGAAGCCAACAGACTCAGTTTTTAATGCTCTGCATTTCATGCAGAGAATTTTGTTGCAATGATCAGACTCAACAGTCCCCTGAGTGGAGAGAATGGAGACTCGGTAGGAAATTGGGGTTTGGTGCAGTTTTACCAAAACCATTGCTGTGTAGGGATCAGGCACCAGCAAAACTGGAATGTGGGGATGGGGGAGTGCAGGCTGTGCTGAGCTTTGCTTCCCAGCTCAGGCAAACACATCATGCTGTGTTTAATAAATGCATCCAGACCATCATTTCAGAAGCACAGACTTCCCCCTGGAAACATCCACCAAAAACCAGGGAGCAACAGAACTGAAAATCTGGTACCCACTGTGGTTTAATTGTTGGCCCATGAAAGAGCTGCAGGCCCTAAGTCACCACAGTGGCTGCCAATGATAAATCACAGAATGCTTTGGGTTGGAAGATCATCCAGTCCCAACCTCTGCCATGGGCAGGGACACCTTCTATTAGACCAGGTTCCTTCCATGATGAGATGACTCCAAGAATGCCTGCTGAGGATGAGGAGAGTACCCATTCTTTGCATTTTAGGGGTGCAAACATATTTTCCATGGATAATAGACACAAGCAGCCAGTACCCAGCCATTCCTCCTTGCTGACACACAGTGCCTGTCCTTTCCTTTTTATTAAGAATGGAAAACAAAGACAAAGTATGCAGACTTGGGATTCGTCCTTCCATTGCACTTTTTTTTCCCCATTTCTACTGATTTACAATGACAGACCCTTAATTTTAAATAAGAACCCATTTCCTTATGGCTCAAGGATCCTAACTGCAAAAATATTCCTACAGTGTATTTGTTTAGGTTCCTAACCCCCCTCTAACTTCTTGTTTAAACTATTTCTTTTTTCTCATTAAATCAAGCTGTTCCAAAGCAGAAGAATTGCTGTCAAAAGCAAAGAACCATTCAGGCTACATAAAGGAACACAGTTTCTGCTGGAACTTTGTCAGGATTTCAAATGAGCCATGAGGGTCCTCCAAACCAAATAAAGAATAGGTTTGACCTGTTTTCTTCCCTTGTGTTAGTCCAAAATTGGCCCTGAAATTTAGCAACCTGAAATTAGTTTCTGTAGTTTCTCCCTCAAAAGAAAACTCTAGGATTAAACTTGTCAGTAATTACTGCTCCACTGGCCTATAACTGTGTCCAAAAATTTCTATTCTAAGCAAACAATGGGACAGAAATTTGTGGAGTGTTGACTGCTGAGCAGGAAGAACAAATATTCTCACCATTTGATAACATGTTTATTACTCAATTAAAGTGGGTACCCACCCTCCTATAGTAGGAACTTTTAATTTTGTAAGCGTGTGCAGCAGAGAAGGCTTGGCCTCCAAAGGCCCTGCTGCTGAAGGCAGGACTGAGGACACCTGAGCAGGCAGTGTTTGCACAGCTCTGTAATAGAGTTTTGAAAACCCACGAATCCCCTGAGAACTGTGTGGCAAACTTCCCTCTCTCTCTGTGCCACCGCAGATATCAAATATTAATTAGCCTGAAACAATTACTGACACCAACAGCACGTTGGTGATCTGACTGAGATGTTGCTACTTCTGCCTGCGCTGAGGTTCAGGGGCAGGAAAACCTCCCAGCTGCTGAGGTTCCATGTGTTGGCAGCTTTGGTTTACCCAGTGAAAGCTGGCCATGAAGAGCTGATCTCCTGGCTTAGAGGGACTCCCCCAGGTTGGACAGAAAAGCCAATGGGAGTGTGGGAATGTTTTTGAATCAGCCTTCTCCAATGCCTTTGAAAATTCTGTTTTGTCTATCTTGTTGAAAACAGCAGATGAGGGAATTTGCTCATGGTGGGTTTGAGATTGGAAAAGATAGGCTGTCTTTCACAAAGGCCAGATTCATAATTAAAAATTACCCCAACAATCTCCTTTTAAAATAAAATATTGCCTTTTAGTGTTGTCAAACAATAGCTGCTGCTTCAGCTTCAAATCCAAAGTAAACTGTGAGCCACAAAATTAATCTCTTCTGTTCTCTTAGCACAATTTTTGTTAATGCTTATGGACTCACAGGCCTTAGCTTTAGGTATGTAAATGTAGCTGGAGCACTGCTGTTCTACCACAAAGAGGTTAAACAGCACTTAGCAAACAAGCTTATTCACACTACTGAGCTTGGCTGTTAAAATAATATCACTCAAAACAGGATCTCTAAGAAGAAGGAGAAGGAAAAGTGGTCCCCACTGTCAGCCCTGAAACCCAAAACAACCTCACTGAAAGCCCACACAGGCACACACATAATAATGCTGCCTTTTTCAGAAGCTGTGAGCATTTTATTGAAATATTGAAGATTAGCTGAATTCCATTAATAATATTTATGGGAAGCTACTGAAGAGGTTGCTTTCCTGAAAATTTAGCAAATGATCAGATTTGATGAGTGGCTGGCCAATGTATTTCCACTAATTAATTGATAACTTTACTTCTGCTCATTAAAAAAGCACTGAATGACTACAGACACACAGCTCATTCTTCATTCACAACTACATTCATACAGTTGGTGAATTGAGAAAAGAGAAGATACTCTGCTTGAAGATACACACATGCACAGACGTAATAACAGAAATATTTTAACTAATATAAACAGTTATATAATATAAACAGTATTTGGATTGAGTCCTTTTCTTCTTTTTATTTAGTAGGTGATTTATCCTAATACATTATTTATCCTAATAACAGTAACTATTTCTCACAAGTATATGAAGTTACAGTGCTTTAGGCCTGAAAATGTTGGAAAAAATAATTTTAGCCACCAGCTTTTGATATAAGTGAACAATGCCTTTATATTGTGAAGCTTTCCATAGAGGAGTCCTTCTGATTTATGAACAACAATGATTCAAAACTGTATTCACATTAAAAACAGGATATGAAAAACCATAAACAAAAGCTTTTTACCTCAAAATGGCCCCTCAAAAATTAATAATTTACAACCAACACCAAAAATTAAACAACAATCAATAAAATAGCATTATTTTATGACAGAAATATCTGTGCTCACTTTATCATGAAATCACTAAACATTTTCAGTGTTTCTGAAAACATTGGGTGAGAATGAAAAAAATAAATTTGAAATGTATTTATTGCCATAGAAAGAAAACAGATTTATGTAAGCCTATTTCTAGGCCTGGTAAATCCATTTAAATTAAGCAATAAATATCACTACTACAGTCTGAGCAGTGTTACTGATGATAGTTATGACAGTATTCAATTTTCAGAGGCATATTTATCATAATAATGTTTATCACCTAGCTCAAAAGGATGTTGTGAAGATTCATGAATATTTATACCCATTAGTGTTTTGGAAATAACAAGCATTATATTATTTTAATTTTTACACAACTAATTAAATTAGTATGAGGCTGTAATTGGACCATAAGCACAAAATCCATTAATTCCACATAAAAATTAGACTTGGAGAAATAATAAAAAATAGTAACAACAACAGTAGTAATATGTTGTTTTATATAATTATTGGGTTTTTTACTTCATTCACACTCTAAATACCAAGTCTAATGTTTGGTCTGGGTTTTTCTGAGCTCTCTTTGGTCCCACCACTCGTGTTAGAGATACAGGCAGGGAGAACAGAAATACTGAACTCACCACATGGACTAGGCTAAAAAATAATAATTGAGTGTGCTCTAATTACAACAATGATCAATTCTTCCTGGCCTTTGGGATTAAAAAAGTGCATTTCTTTTACTGTAAAATAGGTAACAGCATCTGTTGTATCAGCTGCAAAAGCCTCTGAGCCCTAACTTTGTTCAGAAACCTTTGCAGTTAGAAATCCTGGCTCATTAGCATGGAGCAAAGTGTAATTGCCCTTAACTGGCACAAACACAGTAATGG
This sequence comes from Acrocephalus scirpaceus scirpaceus, assembly GCA_910950805.1. Lineage (NCBI taxonomy): Eukaryota > Metazoa > Chordata > Aves > Passeriformes > Sylviidae > Acrocephalus > Acrocephalus scirpaceus. Next base: position 146,154,416 of record OU383773.1, read on the forward strand.
GCTGGTAAAATTGGAGACAAAAGAGCAAAAATTTTCAAGAAGAATCTTGACAGGTTTAATTCCTCTCTTGCACAATGACAATGCTGATTCCTAATTAAGGCAATTAAATATTCACTATTTAACATCTCGCTATGTCACTCCAGAAAATAAGTTTTCTCACATATTTCCTCTGTTTCCCTTATTGCATTACACAAACTCCACTGGTAACTGACTGCCACAGAAAGCTCCTCAAGCTTTTGTTACTCGTCTTTACTCTCACCTCAATCACAGAAATGCCATGGGATTTAAGGGTTGCTTTGCCACTTGGCTATTTAGGAAACCCCTTTTGGAGACCAGGGATACCCACAGGGGTGGTTCCAGCCCCAGGAGCTGTGTGTCTCCCCAGGAGACACTTTTGGCTTGCCCAGAAGTGCTGGTGGAGCCACGAGCTGGGCAAGTGTCCTTGGCCTGGCACCAGCAGAGGCAGGGGTGAGCCTCTGCACCCCTTCTGCTGAGCTGCTGTGGCCAAACCCCATCTGCCCACGTGTTTTGGGGTTATTAAACCCTATATCAGAGCCCCCCACACTTGTTCTGGTGAAGGAGGATTTGAAATCAGAGTTTCTCCATGGAGGTGTTTAGTCCCCAGTGCTTTCCCGAAATTTCACTCTGCCATTTTGGCCACAAGGTTGCACCTTGTTTTGGCACAAAGAAACTAAAAACAAACAGCAGAAGAACTGTGGGAGTGTTTTAAGACAAAGCAGCCTGGTGCCTTTCCTGTGACCTTTCCAGAAAAAGAACAAATCTTCTGTGTTCAAGGTTAGAAAAGCTCCCTATTAGCACAAGGCTTACCCAGAATATTGCTGCCTGAAAGATTAAACTTCTGTAAATACAAGCACCACACAAAAAAAAAAAAAAAGCATTTACAGTGAAACCTGACAGCCAGACTAGCCACAATGTACCCACACCAGCCTCACAGCTGTCTGCCAAGCTTCCTGGGAGAAAAATATTTTTAAGGAACGTGCTTTAATCCATTATCCTTTAAAATGATGAAGTGATACAACAGGAAAACACCCATTAGCTGCCTCAGTATCTTTGCAAAATAGGGGTTTGGCAGCTCAGTGGTATTCCAGTGTGGGGTTCACTGCTGTCACCCAGACCAGCACTGAGCAGAGGTGCTTCTGTGCAAATAAATAGAAAAATATAGAAGCAGCTATTACTGGAAGGAAATGACTTTGTGGCACTTTTCTTAAAAATATTCTGCTTCATTGGAGTGACACATTGTGTTCTTCTATTTTGATGTTTATTCCTGGCTGGTATTAAACCAGAGGCTGAATCCATTCATTTCAGAACTCAGACAAATGATTAATTCAATACTATGCATATGAAAATATTATACACGTATGTAAAAGCAGCAAAACTACTGTGTAAAAAAAAAAAGATGAAAATGTCTATACTCACTATTAAAAGGCAGCACACCACACTTTCAAATAGCAAAAAAATAAGGAACAATTTCTGACAGCTACAAAATAAGTACGCAATAATTCCAAAAAGCTCCTTTTTTGAAATTGTAGAATTAAACTTTAAAGACATGTCCTCTGCCAATACATCTCCTGATATTTCCTTTTGACTTTGCAACAAGGACAACTGCCCTAGGCTTTGCTAATCAATTTCTTGTGTTGCAGAAAACAGCGTAATTTGAATTTTGTCCAAGAATACAGTTTGAAATGCAGAAAATGTGAAGAGCTAACTAACATGCAATTATTTGTAGCCACATTCTGCATACCAAGGGAGAAGAAAGCTGAAGAAGTAATTTAACAGTTATTGCCATTTTAATACACAGAGCCACCCATCATGGCTTAAGGCTGCAATAACCAAGACTGAACCCAACTACCCCTCTATTAGCATGCTTCAAAACAGAACAAAACAAAACAAACAAACTTTCTTTTCATCATAAACACGGATCTCAAAGGAATAAAAGAGGGGGTTTGTTTTGCTTTATTTTGCTTCAGGAACTCTTGCTATATGTGAATATTTGCAATGTCCTCTTACCATGAGTACATGTAACACACTGAAATGATTCCAAAGGTCATGCTTTCAACTTTCCACTGAGTTTTCATTTCTAGAAAAAGATGCGGTGTGATGCAGGGGGCACCTGGCTGTGTGCTGCTCTTAAGAACCACAAACTCAGTGTTTTGCCTGTGCCTGAAACACACAGGTCTGCAAGCACTGACATGCAGAGAGCAGGATGCAGATTTCCATTCCCATGCCCCTCCTGCCACATTGCCCACAACAAGTGCTCCTCCAGAGACTGAACACAAAGTCTGGACTGTAAAAGCCTCCTAAATTCTGCTTCTTTCACATCTTCAGAGTGTGCAGTCCTTTCAGTGGATAAAAGTTGAGGAACAAAAGTTAATTTCTCATTACTGTTTTTCAGAAATTAAACTTTTTTCTCTCTTTTTTTTTCTTTAAGTTTTTGTTTTGTTTTGTCAATTAAGGCATTTTTCTGTCATTCTCAGAGGAACTGAGGAAGCCCTCCCTCCTCAAGGCTCTTCCAGTTTGAACAGTGCATGTGAGCAGAGTGGGCACAGGGCTTCCGCAGACAAAGGCTGATTTCCACTAAAAGAACTGAATTTTACAAAACATCTCTGGCTCACAAGGCAGGGAAATTTGAGAGAAAGGCTTTGCTTGCTCAGTGACCCTCAGGTTGTCTTTCCCATGTTTAGAATTAACTTAACACTTCCCCATCCATCTCTGTCTAGAGCTCAGCTAAGCTTCAGGTAAGTGAAGTCACACCACCAGTAATTTCCCAGGAAAAATCATTATGAATTACTCCTCAAGTTTCTGATATAGTTTTATTTTCACTTCTTCTAAAACCAGACATGCTTCTTCTCACTTTCATAGCACCAAGTCAGGAATAACTCCAAAGATGATAGCAGAGGAGTCAGATGAGCAACAGAGCTACAATTTTCACTAGCTAAAGGACTCACAAATTTCCTTTGATTAGCAGCTGAAATGTTGTTTACATTATGGAAAAACAATTACAGCAGTCAGTGAATTAATTATTTTAATTTTGAAAAATTGGTGATATTCTAGACTATGGAAACAAAATATATAGGGCTTATAGTTCATCCAAGTAGTACAGCACAGCTATCACTCAAACATTTCAGGCCTTATACTAGCAGAATTGAGAAAGACAAAAATATTATTCATGCAGAAGAATTGCTTCCCCCATACTTGATTCTTTGGTCATCATTTAAAAATGACTTATTACGCTTTTTCCTTTTGAAGTTTTTTAAAAAATTTGCTGTAGTCCAGAACTCAGTAGCGACCTAATGGTGATTTTTTACAAATGATTTATACCTAATCCTCTGAAGAAAAGGATTTATAATGAAAGTGATAGCTCAAGCCTAACTGCAGCACTGGGAACGGTGACACCATAATTAATGTATTATTTCAGTTGTGGGAGAAACTGACAGTAGCTTTTTGTTCTGGGGAAGAAATTTATAGGGTGACGGAAAAAGGCACTGTGGGGAAAAAAAATCACAGAAGAGGAATAGAAATCCTTGTAGCAAAGACATGTCCTTACAATCCCCCTCCCAAAGGCTATAAAATCCTGGCAATGACAGTGTTTCCCCTACGGTCTAATTTATACCTTTCTCCTCTACTAGATGGCAGTGTGACATGCTCTCAGAATTGCTAAGTGAGGGGGTTTCTTGCTTTGTTTCATAGGAAGCAATTAATTTAAAATATCACCTTGCTGGCACAAAAGTGAGAAGAAAAAAAAAAGAGAATTTAGCCACTGTGTATTTTGAAATCAAATCTGTTTACTTACAGGTTCAACATCGAAGGCAAACAGTGCATATTCCCTGTCAGGTGACACCTCATACCGGATAGCCTTTAAGGAGACCTGGAAAATAAACACAGTTTTGAAACAGATGTTCTTCAGTTTTCAAGCTAATGGCACCTAGAACTAATTGTTCTGATCATCTCTCTAAGGATGAAGAATACTGGCAGAATTTGTTGGAAAACTGTCTTGAAAAATATGATATCTTTCTTTTCAAACACAAGAAATGTTATGTGGCACCCATAAAAGAAAGGATTGAAGCATTGTGACTCAGAGCAGGCAGCTGTATCAAAAAACCCAGAATTTTCCTTACAATCCTACTGCACAGTGGCTGGTGAGGTGGCTGATGTAGGCAGTAGCTAGCAGAAAGCTTGGATAAATGGCAATTTATTAACTCCCTTTCATTATCTGTATTCACTGGCCAGTGCAGGAGATAAAAAACTGTAAATAGCTTCTGAAGCAAATTAATAATAGAGACACCACTACCTCCCCCAGTCAAGATAACCCAGAGGAAAATGATTCCGTTTTCCCCAGTTAAAATCTTTGGGATGCTGCAGTGATCCAGTGCACCCTGACCTGGGCTCTGCAAAAATCAGCACTGTAAATCTTGCTAACAAGAAGAAATGCCAGGCTACCTCAGACTTGCCAGGAATTACCTTTTTCCAGCTCCACTTTTCATTTGTGTAGTGAAGCCATTTCTCCTTCCCAGTACATTTCAATATAATGCATTGCTGGCACAGATGGCACCAAGGTCAGAGAGAGGTGCCACTGACACATCACTTAGCCACTGCCTTTAAATCTCACCCTCTCACCTAACAAATGAGATGTAAGTCCTTGAGAGAGTCCCACAGGGCACAATTGGAAGGGGAACTGGGGAAAGACAGAGCACCCCACTGGGGAGAGTCCTCCCCAAGGCCAGCGACGGTGGATGTGCTGGGGGGGAGCCCAGGGGGCAGCTCACACCATCACAGAATGATTTGGGTTGGAAGGGACCTTTAAAGGCCACCTAGTCCAACCCCCTGCCATGAACAGGGACATCTTCCCCCAGACCAGGCTGCTCAGAGCCCCATCCAACCTGATCCTGAGCATTCCCAGGGAAGAGGCACCCACCACCTCCCCGGGACATCCCACGGGCTGATGGTCCAGTGTGGATCAGGATGGGGGAGCCTGGGGATCAGCAGTGTCAGCATGAGGACAGACTTCATTTACTGCTATGTTAGTGACATGGGGAAGGGAAAACATGACCAAGCAGCAAAAGTTTTCTGCCTCAGGGCTGGGAAGGAAGAGGAAAAAGACAACATGTCTGAGTAAAGTGTAATGGCAGCTCTTGCACTGAGACTTTCTGGATTAGTGTGGAGGTGACCTGCAGATGTATTTACTGAGAGAGCAGAGGAACAAAGGTAGAACAGGCAGTAGGGTGGCAATGGCATGAAAATGTAGGATTATCTTGTAGCACTGTGCTTTTCTTACAAATGGCAAAAATTACAAACCAGTGGAATAAACAGGAAGTAATGGAAGTAATTTGACTTCAGCAGACCTTGACATTAAAGGAAACCAGCCCATTCCCTTGGAATTGTAAAGAAAGGGGTTACACTCTGGTAAAAGAGGATTGTTTATGTGATGCAGCAAAGTTTGAAGGTTAAATGCAGCATCTAAAGTTTAAGTTTGGGCCCTGCCATAATAACTCAGTGATAAATTCTTTATCTCATTAAAAAAATAATTAATTCAATTGATGTACTTCTGGCACAATGCTGGTTTTGTCTACTACAAAAAACAATGCTACAAAACACTTCTATCACTATAAGCAATTCTCTGTATCAGATGTGACTTTGTTTGCTTTACATTCATTTCAATAGTCACCTACTAACTTCCTCCCACAACAATTTCTTAGGGTTTGTCTCAAATACAACTCTACTTCTATTTCTCAACACTACTCATAAAAAACACTGAAATTACATTTCAACCATTAGGCAAGAAAACTCAGCAAATGCACAAATTAAAAATAAGTATTTGTGTGGAGGAATGTAGAGAATGATAACAGACAGTAAATGATATCAACTGTCCTTTTTATTAAGCATGCAGAGAGGAGAATTATGCATCTTTCAATTATATATGATATGCAAGATTAGCTGCAAATCTCTATGTGATACTTTCCAGAAGTATGAGAGAAACTGAGCTTGCAGAATAATAACAAAAGCTGGAGTTCAATCTCACATTATCCATCACTGCATAGCCCATTGTATTACCAGTGAATTGCTTCTCCTTGACAATACATGGAGTTGAAACTCAAGTCATTTTCTGCTTTACTGATCCAACTGCAAGACAGCTGTGAAATTCAGCTACTTGTCATAGAAAATACTTACAATTTTTTTGTTTTCTATTAATATTGTTGAACTGTTGGTTTCGACATTCCTCAGAATCACTGTGCCATTCTGGTTCCTATAAATGAATTCATTATCTGCAAGGAGGAAAACAAAAGGTCATTAAGGAAATCTGAAATTATCTGTTTGTGTGGAACCTAATTACAGACTGAAACCAAAAGTACTGCTGGGAACATCTTTCTGAAGAACACAGAGGATTTTTCAACGCAGCCATTGCTAAAAGTGGCTTTGAGCACAGCCATAAAATGACACGATTAGTGTTTGTCACATGTTTGTTGTGCCACACTTTCCCTTAGATGAATGCAAGTGACCTGTTTTGAATGTACATACACTGCTTGCTATATAGTAAGTGTAGAAAACAAGGTAACCCCCCCCCCCCCCCCCCCATACCTTATGATTAAAGGTTTCTGAGTTCCACAGGAGTTTAATAAGCATGGAAAGTCTCTGAAAGTGAAAGGCAAATGACCCTCTAACAAAGCAGATTCTGGAATCTAATATTGTGCTCCAACTTTGGCATTTGTTCTCTAGACTTATACCAGAAGGCAATGCATGCAGAGAAATCCCCATTTTCACATGAAACAAGGCAAATCAGTTTGTCTCTGTGTACTTTGGGACTACTCCAGCTCTCAAGACAGGTGGACAAGGACAAAAATACTGGAGGCAGTGTCCAGCTCTCAAAGCACACAACCTGCCTGACAGAAAGGCTGGGGCAGACATACGAAAGGGACTCCAAATGAGGGTCAGGTTCCAGGTCAGGAGTTCAGGATGAAAAACATAACAATAAAGGGATGCCATAAACTGACATTCAAGTCTGATCAGTGCTTACATGCACTGCCCTGCAGATAAAACATAAAACAGAAGTCCCAAGCACTCTGTCATTAAAGGAATCAGCAGATTTTCTTGGCACAGAATTAGGAGTTATGATTTGTTTTGCAACTTGGCTAACCTGAGACTGAGAACTGATGAATCCTACCCAACCTCTGCTTCCAGTTTCAGTCAGGGAAACAATTCCTTATCACCTACCATTACAGTGGCTACCCCAGGAGTGTTACCATGATGCAACAAGGGCTAGGGACATGTGGATGGTTTTATTTTATCCATGGGTTGTTCTGGGATGAGTCAAAGGTGAGTTTAAATCCTCTGGGATACGTACAAGCACAAACCTAGCTCACTGTAACTACAGAGGTGTGCACTGCCCAGTTGGGGTGAGCTGCTAAAGGCAACACTGGGTTTCAAGACTTGGCTCTTTCAAAACTTTGGTGTACTGACCTAGCATACTCCTTATCCCCATTTCAGTCTTTTATTTCCAACCTGGTGATGATAATCCTCATCACAGTCACTAACCAGCTTTATAAAATGCTCTGAAGGCTCTACTTATTGCTTCTGAAGGCTCTACTTATTGCTTCTAGACTCTACTTACTGCTGTCAATAAAAAAATCTCCTCCTCCATATCACAGATTTACATAGAAGTGGAAGAAGAAGAAATCTCTGAGACTGGGATGGATCAGATTCTGTAAGGGTAAATGGTTGCTGCAGTACAGTTGATCTTCTCAAAACCACAAGGTTTTAGAGACTTTAAGATTCTCAGAGTCCAAATCAGAGCAGCCACCCTTCAGACTCATAGGCAAAGTTCTCAAAGCATAACTTTTTTAAAATTATGGAATAAATTTTATTAGCCACTCTTACCTTGAATAATAAAAAAAGAGAATCTGAATTAGATTGACTTGCATTTATCTTTAAAGTATTCCTTTACACAATTTATGACTGAACAAACTAAGAAACTTAAACTCAAGAAAGAACTGATTGAACAGAGCTAGGACAGAAGTCAAAAAAGTCATAAGCAGTATGTTGAAGATAAATAAGGGATGCTTATTCCCTGCCTTTTCCAAAATAAATACTGGGAGGCACCAGATGACACCAGTCAGTGTCAGGTTCAACACAAATAAAAGGGATTATTTCTTCATGCTGAAGGCAAACAAACTGTGGAAGTCACAGTCCCAGAACAGAGCAGGTGCCAGGGCTGCAGGTGGATCCAAACTAGAATTAGAAAAATGGAAGAAAAATCCATCAAAGATTATATGTCTCGAAGGGGAATGGCTGGTTCATGGGCTGCCTGAAAAGCATTCCAGGCAGCCCATGAACCAGCCATTGTGAGGGACTAAAGGAATATCCTGAATCCTCAGCTTGAGAATTTTGCCTGCTTTTTAGACTCTTCCCTAAGTATTTGCCCTTTTCCTGGGCCATATGCCAGAAGAGACAATCCCCGGGGTCTGATCCAGCAGCAACTTATTTACAACTCTAACTTCCAGCTTCTGAGTCCAGATCCTTAAGAAAAGTGTTTATGCCAACAATTTAGGAAGTAAGGCAATAAAAGATTTAATGCTTCATACACACTTGGTCTTTACATACTCAGGCCACAAAGTTTGAAGCATTATTTAAGAGGAAAGTATGCAGTCTGAATTTTTATTTTCCAGCAATATTTCAGGCATTCCAGAAATAAAAGGAAAAATTAAACTGAGAGACATGTTATTACCTAATTATCAGACATTCTGAAAAATATTACTGCTTTAATAATCACCCTCTGTCAACAACACAGAATGTTTTCCAATTACACGCTAAGTTCCAGACAGAAAAATCATGTTTTAAATATGGCCAGCAAAACATTTGGATAATTGCACGGCTCTCAGGATATTTCCTAATTACAGGAGAGAAAAAAAAAAAAAGCAATGAAATTCAGCTCAAAGTTCAGAACATAGGTAAAGTAGCTTATTAATCTAATGAGTCTGTGAAGCTGTTTCTTGAACATTGCAGGAACGGATGGAAGTCACATTACTGCCCATAATGCCATTGCTACCAAATTTTATTGCTCCTTATGCTCCAAAAAACCCCATAACATTTTAATAAACTATGAAACTTCAAGATTACATAGAAGTTGTTCCACGGTTGGAAGTAGGAGATAACAGACTTTTCCATTATTTGTTAAACTGTAACAAGTTTAAAATCAGGTGCTAATCCGCTGCATGTACTTTTAGAATGCCTAAAAAAAGAATAAATGAAGCAGTGCTGATTTGTTAGGGCTGTAAATCTTGCCATTATATTCAATACCAGCCATCAACACACTGTCTGAGTTAATGAACAGAAAATTGGTCTGCTTAAGAGAAGAACAAATTGATCTGCCTTATATTCCAAACAAAACACCGTGAGGTTTAGCTGGGTCTTAGTCCTCAAAAGATGAATAATATTCCTGGACATCTGTTTTGAAATGGGTGATTTGTTCCAGTGCAATAGCATTTATTTAAATGGGACATACCTCAATCAAAGCCAGAGAGCAATGCAGTGGCCTCTGTCTATAATGAATTCTGTCCAGCAAGCTGATGAGAATTTGTAGCCTGATTTATAGTTGTCACCAGAGCTGATAAAGGTCATCACTGCATCTCATTTTCTATATCTGCCTTTCTTTGGGGCTGGTGTTCAGTATAAATGATGCCAAAAAATTATAATTTTCAGGCATGCAGCCATTTATTCCATTTCTTCATCTTTCTTGGATTTTTTCCATCTGTTCTTCAACAAAGAAGTCGTGGATGCCTCATCCCTGGAGGTGTTCAAGGCCAGGATGGTTGGAACTCTGAGCAATCTGGTCTAGTGAAAGGTGTCCAGTGGGGTTGGAACTGGGTGGTCTTTAAGGTTCCTTCAACCCATATCTCTCTCTGCTTCTCTGATTCAATAGAAAAGTTCACTTTTCCAGCTCCTCACCCCTCTTTCAACTTCCAGGAAATTGTCTGGGTGGTAGATTACATTTTCTGACTGTGAATGCAGACACAGATATGTAGTCACACTTGAGAAGAAGTGACTGATTGCAAAAAAACAGTGACTTCCAGAAATAATGGATCAGCCTTGGGGCTGTACAGTCAGTGCAGAGGAATGGTGAGGCCTGAGGAGAAACTTTTAAATACCTGCTAAGCAGAACAGGTGAAATCATAAAGCCCATCTGCTTCTCTGTCTTGAATTCAGTCAGGAAATGCACAGGCAGAGAAAACAGACCCAGTGAGAGGGAGCTCCTGTCCTTTGAAGTCACTGAACCCTCAGCAGGAACAACACAGACAGTCAGACTGGGCACCAGGCAAACAGCTCATCACAGTGGGCAACAGGGTTTGGGCCAATTTTACTTCTGAAAGGAGGAAGTTTGAGTGCTGGCAGTGCAAATAATTTGAAGGAACTACATCCATTGACAGGAACATAGCATCAGTACCCAAAACGTTAGTGCAGTAAAGCTTCTCTGAAGTCTGCATTACCAGAGAGGAGTGACTGGTTTATAGGATACTAGCAGGACCACACCTGTGAGGGAAATTTTCATCATTTGTCAGAAATTATGGAAAGCAGAAAGCAAAACTGAGTGATAAAATATGAGAACAGTAAAGTATTTAAATCCAGCTTTAAAAAGTATTTAAATGAAATTGTAATTTTCTATCTTTTTAATAACTAATGAATGAAAAGTACACAAAAAAAGGGTTATGAAATTCACAAGCAGCAAGTCAGCAGCAAGAGATAGTGAAAGAGAGTAGAGTCAGGACTGTTAGGGCCCCTCCAGTCTTTTAGAGCCACAGATTTAGAGGAAAAGGCAACTTCTTCGGTCCTGATCAACAGACATGAAAGATAATTGAATGAGTCTCAGTCTGATGAAAGCCAGCATCGAGGGAATTATCATTTTCAATCCCTAAGATTAAGGAAGATTGGTGAATGAAGGAAATTTAAGTCATGAAGTTGTTCTAAGCCATTTCATAAAAATGAGCCTCCAGATACCAGCAGGATTGGCAAACATAATACGCTGTGCCAGGAGAGCAGACAGCAGCAGGTCCTGTGGGATCAGCCCTCATCCCCCCAAGGGACAGAGGCCACTTTGCACCAGGCCACGTGCAGGGATGCTGGGATGGAGCTCTGCAGGGGCACAGCAAATGTCACAGGGCCACCAAGAGACCAAAGGTACCCTTCTGCTATTCCTCATGGAGAAAAGGAAAAGGTGTTGTGGGGTTTTTAATGACCCAAATTAATGATCCCACCCATATGGGTCATTTTAATGACCCAGAGCAGTCAGATCTCTGGTGTTTTATCTTACATCTGAAGGAGGAGCCTTGCAGGATTCCTGCAGCATTGCCCACTGTGGTGCAGGGCATCACTCAGCCCTTGGCCAGGCTGAGCCCTCCCTCACTGAGGTGACAACAAAAGCCTGAACCAGCCAAGGGTTCCTGGGAGTCCTCCCAGGTAGAAATTGTTCAGACACACCTGGATAGCACTCACCATCTAACAAGAGAACAGGCAGGAAGAGTGCAATTGCAAGACAGATGTTTCTTCAGACAATTGGTATTTTCAAGAGGATGTAGTACACTTGTATTCCTTTGGAAAGATACATGAGGATCAGGCAGTGGAGTTAAAATTTTAAAAAAAAAAATCTTCTGTTTAGCATCTCAGCAAATTTTCTGAAGGGCCAGGTGAGCCCCAGAACAGTGGATGGAGACCAGAGTGGGGAAGGAAGTGGCTGTGCCCTGTGACTTGGGCATGTCACAGCTCTCATCCCAGCACACACACACCAGGGCCAAGGAGAGGGGTCCAGCTGGAGAAAGCAAACCCAGACTATCCACAGGTGACCTGCACCATGCAGGAAAAACCCAATGGCTTGTAGTGACTGCCCACGTTTTCGGGACTGGGGGTGGCTGGCAGCTCCCACTGCAATAGTGTCAGAGGGATCAGCACCCCGACTGAAGTGGGTCCCCAGGCAGGCTGGGGCTCAGCTGTAACTGTCAACATCCACACCCACAACCCAGCCACACAGCAGAGCCTGAAGGGAGAGAGCAGCTCCTCAGCAGCACCAGGCATGGATCTTCCCATCCTGTCACCCACAGCTCAGGGGAGCAGCTCACAGGGAAAGTAAGCTAGGGAAAGGACTCTGAATTTCCTGTAAAAATTGCTTTCTGAGTGCCACAGGTGAGGGAATAGCACAACTGTGGTTAACAGGTTTCTGTGTGAAGGGCCAAGACCCTAAAAAACCCTTAACCTGCCAAATACAGCAGAAGCATCTATCTTCAGAGACAGCCTGCTATCTTCAGCTATCTTGGTTTTGAGAGAGAGGGAACCTGAGGATTTTGGACATAATGGAAGCAGAGAGGAAAACAACAGAACAGGGTAAATTCACAGAGGAAATAGAAGCTGTCAGGGAAAAAAAAAAAAACAAACAAAAAAACCCCAAAAAACCATCACCAAAAAATCAAAACAAAACAAAAAAACCCCAAACCAACAACCATCAAACATTAAGAAGCACCAACCAAGAGGAATAAGGTACAGCAGGGTGTGAGCAGGGAGAAGGACAAACACAGGCATGTTTATGGAAATATTTATTTTACTTTGCTTTCATGAAAGGGGAAATCACATCTTATTTACCAGGCCTGCAGGATAATTGGCTCTCTTAGGACAGTACCTGCCTAACTGGAGTCAGGTAGGAGAATGGCCCCCCAAGACCTGCACCTCTTGGGGTAGGTAGAGTTTACTCCTCAGAAAGCACTGAGAATAGATGTTGAACAAAGGCTAGGACTGTGCATGCTCACTAACTGCTGCAAAACTTCGCCACACAGATCACAATGCAAAATAAAAGCACAATCAGTCCCCAATGGAAGCCTATTCAGGTGTCCAGAGAGATGCAATCACAAACTCAGGTGGAAACAAGGCTGTTGTGATGATGCATTTAATACTGTGATCTGTTGTTCTTTCAAGACATGCTGCAGTGCATCTATTTGATATTTACAGCATGTACCCAACAAACAACTGACTCTGAAATTCCCTCCTCATGGCAGAAGCCAAGACTGTTTTGATGTTGAGCTGCTTCCCAGAGAGAAAATGCAAGGAAGGTTTCCCATCCCCTGGTGCCTGCAGTAGGCTGGGATAACTGAGAAAGTGGGAGGCAAGGACCATGGACAGGGAATAGCAGCAAAACCCCATTTCCATACCCACAACTTCATCGTGCCCTCAGCGAGCTGCTCCTTAGGGATGGGCCCTGTAGACTTTGGCATTTGCAGTTTTTTCACAGCCCCTGCCACCACCCTGCCTCTGTTTCAATCCACCTACCCCCACCAGTGACTCCTTTTTCTTCTGCCTTGCTACTTTCCCTGGCAGAAATAAATAAGAATTTCTTAGACTTTGTGAAGCTGATACAAGGAGCAACAGGGGACAGAGAACAGCTTGCCTTTAACAACATTGCTACAGCCTTTAATTCCAGGAGACAACTGGAATCCCATTTTTAGCTTGCTGCCATTATGGGTCATTATCCTTTTACTGTTCCCAGCACTTTTTTTCCCCACATGCAAGGCTGAAAGAAAAACTTCTTTAAATAGGTGATTTACTGTAATTTAGCTAAATGCTGTATAACACATTGCATTGGTATATTAAGTGCAACATGATAGAATGTGCTTTATTATGCAAGAAGTGGTTTTAATTGCTCATCATCTCAATGCAGTTGCTCTTGGTGCACCAATATAGTGCTTTTACAGTAGTACCAGTAAAATAAAGCACAATTATAGCTCAGGAAAATTCCCACATCAATGTGCACCTCTAGCAGGCTTGTAAATTAACTTGTCAAAAGCTTGAAGAAGACTGAGTCTTGGGAAAACTTAAAACTATAAAAATCAGCAATGCTGGTCTGTTTCTCTTTTTTATCTAATCCCAACTCTTTCAAGATTCAAGCCAAAAAAATAAAAAAGATTATTTCAGCATCAAGCCTAGAATACAAGCAGAGCACAACTTTGAAATTTGTGTTCCAAATTTGAAACCAGGTAAAATTCTGCTCCTGCCTCATTTGTGAGGCTGAACTCCTCCTCAAAGAGCCCCAGACTGGGAACTCTGTAGGCTCAGATCATGACTCAGTGGCACAGGCATGAAAAGCTGAAATGCATGTGAGAAACCGAGAACTTGTTTCAGCTTCAAATTACTCCCAACTTCTATCTGCTTTTCTAACATATGGAAGGGGGAAAAGAGAGACACTACAATTAGGCAAAAAATGAATGAGACATTCACTGGTCTAAATCCATTTTTATTCCATCCAGGGCAAACCATCTTGATGACAAAACTGCTGCAAAACCCTAACAGCAGCAGTGAAACCTCACACCTTGTTGCTGGCTGCTCTCAATTTATTTTTCTAATGACAGAGGGGAGGAGGGGAGTGCACCACACTGAGATGACTTTGGTGCATTCCAGAGCTGAGAAATCTCCCTCAAAAATGTTCTGCCATCTTACTCTCCTATTCAGCTGTGCTTGTGCCATGTGCTCTTTAAATCCTGGATGTTACAGGAGAAGTGCAGATGACCCCTGGGTTACTGGACAGCTGGAGACAGCAGATTACACTCATCCCTTTGATTCCCTGCTGGGAACATTTCATGTTCATCACAGGCCAGAAGCAATTTAACCCCAGACAATTGTTTTCCCAGAAAATGGTCCTTGATGCTTTTATCCACACCCTACATATTTTTTCAGAGTCACATCGCACAACTGAAGAGAGAAAAAAAAAGCGCAGCCAAAAGGCAGCAGGGATCAGCTTATCCCAGCTCCATGAAGTGACAGGGATGGGGGCACAGCCCCAAATACACAATGGCACAGATTTCACTGGGAATACAAAAATTCCAGGGCTTTTTCCACTGCTAGCTCAGATGAGAGCCCAAGTTACCACTCGTGCTCGGTGGCACCCAGCTTGCCCTGCTCCATGCAGGGACACCTGCTCCAAGCACTCCCTGCTTGTGCCCCAGGCCAGTGCAGCATCACTCAGTGACCTCCCTCTTCTCTGCCAAATGCACCAGGTCTTATCTGCCTCATTTGGTTTGGCCTCACACACAGGGGAGTGCATAATCCAAAGTGTTACACCTAAATGTGGTAATCCATTTGACACTGAGGAAAAATAGGAATCTATGAATAAATTTTCATTAAAATGTGACCCCACAGCTCGCTTACTTAATTTCTCTGTGCATTCCCTTGCCTCCTTCTCTTTGCTCCTAACCAAATTGCACTTGTTAGTGGCCATGATGGGCAGAAAGAACACATAAAGTGTTTTTTTCTTGCTTTTCGTTATTATTATTATGGGGAGATTACTTAAATTTTAGTGCAGACTGCATGAGACTGTTGTATGTTAACAAGCAGTTAAAAAAAAAAAGGAAAAGCAGGAAACCTGTAACTTTGATTGTTTTGATGTTATGGATTAGGGTGCAAGTCAGTTGTTGTTGTTGGCCCTGTTGTTCTTTTTGGCAGTGGCTGCATTCCCTGTTTTAATTGTCTTTGCATGCAATATTTCACAATCCCTCTCATGTCACCCTGTCATTTCAGATGTGTCAGGTGAGGTAGGATTGTGATGAACTGCACGAGGAGAGTGTCAGAGTCATGGCTATCACCCTGACCTCAGGCTTTTGGAAAATCAAGGTTGGCAAGAGATGAAATCCAAGACCCCACAACGTGTTTTGGTCACTAGTGCACGATTACTGGTTTTGGAGTGGTCACAAGAGGGCACCCTGCTACAGAGCCAATGGAAACACTTTCAACACTTGCAAAGAACCATTAATAAATAATTAGATTGTTTGCTGAGCAGAAGATTTATGCCCTGAGTGAGATGGCACTGAGGGAAGGAAATGACACCTGAGTGAGAACAGTCTTCCTGCACCCAACTGCAACACAGCCACGAGCAAAACATAACACTTTGCAATTATACATAAAATCCCATCATTTTTAAACTAACTGATGAGGGAATGAAAAAATTCATGTCAGCTAAGCAGGGTGGTGAGGCAATACAAGAGGCTGCCCAGAGAAGCCATGGATGCCCCATCCCTGGAAGTGTTCAAGGTTGGGTGGAGCTCTGAGGAACTTGGTTTAGTAAATATGTCCCTGCCCATGGCAGGGGGTTGGAAATGGATGATATTTCAGTTCCCCTCCAACCCAAACCATTCTATGAGTCCATAATGGGTGAGGAGCTCTTCCTTAGCATGGCACATTGGTTTGGTTTGCCTGTAGTGGCTGGGTCAGCTCCTACAGAGTCCTCACCAAACCCCAGAGAAGATCCCTGAATTCCTTTTTTCACTTCTTCTTGCTCCTTTTCCTCTCTCTACCATGGAACCAACATCATCCACCTGTTGCTGCCTTTGTTCTGTTGGTCTTGAAGCAGCAGCAGGTGCTAAGAAGACAATTGTGCTGATGCTGGTGCAGAAGAAAAAGGGCTGATATGAACACCTGGTTTCAGAGCAGTGGGTGAAAAATAGTTACACCAAAAGAATGACTGCTCCTTCCTCTCAATTCTCACCACCCTTCTGTCCAATAATATCTTCTCAGTGGGTTAAGAACTTCCAGCAGATGAGATTAAATCCAAAAAACATCCTTATTCAAAGTAAAGACCTTGAGTTCTTCATATTTTTCTTTAGTTTCTATCCTTACATAATTTCTTTATAACTCAGGGCAATATTTTTTATCGTGCATTTCCATGCTTCCATCATGGTCTTAATCTTTCTCTGGACCATTTCTATTCCCATTAAAATCTATCTTATTTGGATGGAGCAACCCAAGCTCACTGCAGTGATCAAGGTGATGATGTTGCTCAAGCTGGGTAAGAACAGGCTGTTTTCAGTATTTTTCTCTCCCAAGTATAGTTCAATGTTGTTTCTCCTAAAAAAGTTGATTGCAACAGAAAATTGATTACACTTTCAGTTTCCTGACTATAGAAACTATGGAATTCTAATAATCCCTCTCCCCTTTTCTTATTCATAGTCTTTTTGGCTTGATATTTAAGTTATATTAGCTATTCTGTGCCAATTAGGAAAAAAAAAATCAGGAATATTATAATTATTGTTGTATATTTCTAAAAAAAAATCTTCCTTTGTGAGGCATTACAATTAGAAAATAAATAAAGAACATGCTTTTATGTTAAAGGTTAATTTGGTTGAAGGCCATATCTTATGCCTGCTGCTGTGTTTGGTATCAGCTTCAAGGTAAAAGGTAATGGCAAACTCTTACAAATGCTGCCCCTGAAATTGACACCTGGAAAAAAGAAAATATGAAACACATGGAATAAATAAATAAATAAATAAATACACACAAATATATGTGTGTGTAGTCTTGGGTATGTTTTAAATAAGTGTTTTAAGATATTTAGACATTTTTTACATCACAGTTCAGAGCCTGCTCCCCTTGGGAAGGAGAACCATGAAGGAAAAGATACCTCCAAATTATTAATAAGCATCTTGGCTTATGCATGAGTATTCCAAGCAATTTGTCTTGTGAAATGAGTCAGTCCAGCAGCTGAAGCAGCAGCAGACAGTGGGAACTGCTGCCCATGGCCCAGCTATGTGCATTAACCCCTCTGAGGGGCGATGGGCCAGCCCAGCCCCGCTGGCTCCACTCCCTGCTGGTGCTGCCAGTGGCTGAGCATCCAGAGCCAGCTGCAGGAGCAGGCTTGGAGATGGGCTCCTGTCCACCAGGAAATGGGAAAATTGACTGCAGAGCAGAGAATAAGTGTTCATTAGGGTGGCAACAAATTAGAGCATGGGAACAATTTCTGGACACTGTCCGGGCAGAATTGGTGGATTTTAGATGTTTATCTAAGCCTTGATCGTTCTTCTCAGTCTGCCTGAAGGCACCACATTACTCAGGTATTCCTGCAGTGAATGAATGGCAAGGCCAAGGCTTCCAGTCAGATCCTGGAATGGCTTACTCTGCATAAATGACCACATGGAACATCACTTGCAATAGCACCAAAATCTCTCTGAACTGCTGGATTCACCACCATTCATTGTGGAGTCAATGTTTATAGAGTCAAGTGCATGCCAATATAATAATCATTTATCTTATAGATCCAGATTTTTGTCCATTATGGAGGAAATGTTTCTGAACTGATGCTTTTTTAACTTTTCTTGGCTTGAACATTGACATTTCCCCCTGCCTTCTTACTAGACTTGTTTACATCTTTTACGCCCCTGCCATTCTGCCTTCCCTGGAAAGCTAAAATTCCTTGAAGATGATTGCCAGATTTTGTCAATTATTGTGAAACCTAAGCATTGGAGGACAGGTATAAGCCTTCAAAAGAACCTGATATTTTCAAAACATCTTTTCAAATGCAATTAAATGGATTTGTTTCCATTTACCTTCAGATAAGTTTAACATTTGAAGGACACCATTTAGAAATAATTATAATAATATCTCTGAGTACTAAAAATGTTTTTATTTTTTGCATTTTTTTAATCAAAGTAGAGTATTTTTGTGTGCTACCTGTGCCCAGAGGCTGGCACTTCAAGTCAAGTAGCAAAATGAAATCTTCACATCATACCCAGCAGACCCAGTGCAGAGTTCACATGAAGCTATAAAACCCTGCTGGTGAATGGGATCACATAATTTTATATCATGATTACTTTGTGTGGCATGATTTACTATAGGGACCTAGAGATTTTTTAACTCTTACACACAGAAAAATCATCTGGCTTTTCTTTAAGGTCAAACAAATCCTACTGAATGCATACATTTGTCTTCAATGAAACCCAAATAATTTGAATATTTTTGTGAAGTTAACCCAGACACTTCTGTGCACTCCTTGTGTGTAGTTCCCAGCTCATCCTCTCTAATATTATATACTAGAGGTGGAAAACACTTGTCCAAAGTCCTGATCTAAGGCTGACCAAGCAAAACAAATAGAAACAAGCTCCCTAAAACCTTCCTCTTGCAACAGGTCTTAGGTCAGTGAAACTGATGAAAGAAATGCTGGATGCAAGAGGCTCTGGAGAGTGCTTGGAAAGTGTCTTAGAAAATAAAACTATTTTTGGCAACTAAACAGAAAATATACAAGAGGATCTGAGAATTCTCTGAGCTAAAAAGTGAGTGAGGTTCACTGCCCTCTAGCTCACCCTTGTGCACACACATCTCACCTCTCATGGTAACAGGATTTTGGGCTGGGCAAACCTTTGGTCTCCTGTGCTCTTAATTGAATTTCCACTGATGTGAGATTTTAAAGTATAATTACAGTCCCTTGATCAATGATAATTATCTCATTCGAAATTTCTTTTAATGAATTATATAAGTCTGGTGCTATTTCTTGTTAAAAAAAAAAAAAAAGTGCTTTTCATACATTCAACAGCTTAATCCAGTCAGGAGATCCAAGCTCACCGGGGACCTTTTTCTTAGATAAGTAAATCTTTGCCTGCTAAATTTTCAGTTACAAAGATTTGATATAAAGTTTAATCACCAGAAATACAGTATTTCCTGTCTTCAAATTATTTAATTATGGTATCTCAGCATATATTTATTTAATGCTCATTAAAAGGAACAAGTAGAATACATACTGCTCTAATTAATCCTTGGTAAGCATTCCGTGCTCAACAAGTGTCCAAGAGCAGTGGAGTGAGCTCTGGGAAAGCTACTGAGTCAGGAAAATGTTCATTGCACCAAGTAAAAATCTCCAAGAAGGAATCAAAGTTGGGCAGGGCAGCAGGAAAAATAGAAAATTGCCTTGATTAAAATATATATTAAAAAAAAAAAGTAATCAAATTGCATCATAGAGAACAAAAGGTTTCCAGGGATAGATTGTGCCAAAAGACAAACATTTCTGGAAATCACTACTGAAGGTATCAGCGGTGAGTCAGAATTAGAAGCAATGGCTTAACAAGAGGCCTGAACACCCTGGAGAGTTCTCCTTTCTCCATCACCCCTTTACAGTCCTCCTTTGAATGTGCTCTTTGCTCAGCGTATTCTGCAAATATGCACCTCATTTCTCCATCTGTGCTTTCCTGGGTGCTTATCTCCTAAGAGCCTCTTTCTTAAAATGTTCCCATCCTTAAATCAGCCTGACTGTCAGAAAACTCTTCAGCAAGTTCATGCAAACACTCTTTCTTGACCTTCTTTTCCTACAGTTCAAAACTGAGTCTCCTTTCTATCTACCTACATCTTCCAAGCAGTGCTGGATCCAAGCAAAATAAAATGTCTTGTTCTCTCCAAAAGCAATTGTCCTCATGGGGAAACACTGTCAAGCTCCTGGGGAAGGGAGATCATCACCCTCTGCTGTGCCCAGCTTGCTCCATCACACAGGAGTAGAGCACAGCTCTTGCTTCTCTCCCTCCTCTTGCCTGTGTTACATTCCTCTGAAGAGTCAAAGAAAAAAAAAAAACCCAGAGATTTTATTTTAGTACAAATTCAACCAGCAGGAATGTAATTATGGCCATCCTTTTTAAGGCTTACCACGGACAATTTTTGTCACTGCAGTGTCCCCTTCCCCAAGGGCTGGGGACAGCTGGGAGCTCACCTTTACCTGGCTCACAGGTGTCAGGTGGGGAAGAGCATCTCTTGGTGTCACTCTACCTGTAGCTATCCACATGGATTTTTAACTAACACCCACAGGGAGAACACCTAATCCCTCTCCCAGCTAAACCCTAGAAAAGCCAGTGCCTTTCCTTCGGCTCTGAGAGCAGCAGGGTTTTGATTTCAAGCCACTTTGAACAGGATGAAAAAAACCTGTTCCTTTTCCTGACTGGATTTAAACTGTTCAGCACACAGGCAGGAAAAGGATCAGGTTTTTTTCTGTGCATGTGGTTCTGTGTCTGTGGTTCAGAAACACCTCTGCTGTGAGCCACATTCTTCAAAGTCCCCCACAGATGTTACTGCTCCCCTTGGCAGCGTTTCCTTCCCACTCCCATCCCTGCTGTTTTCCTTTTTTTATTTATTTCTTTTTTAATCAAAAGGCTCCCCACTGTGAATCCAGTGTCTCTGCATCTGCCTGGCTGGCACGTAAAAGGACCCAGCACCGAATTTATAAGTTTTTTATTCACCACTGACCCTAGAAAATGCTGCAGTGCACCTTAGAGCAACACGCAGCTGATGGGGAGGAGCAAGGGGGGCAGCTTCTACATAATTCCCAGGGATTTCTACCTCAAATCTACAACCAAATTTAACACACAAAGGAGCCCAAATTGTTCTAGTTTTCACACACCTTTTACAACTTCAAATTATTCCCCTGAGCTGCTTCTCGCTGGCAGACAGTCACGACAGGAGGCATTGCCTTGCTTCTGAGCTACTTTGACGGAAAAACACTAATTTTAGTGGAGTCAGGCTTGAAATGGAAATGGGGAATCTGTTTTTGTTAATGGCTATAGAAACTCTAGGAAAGCCTGCTGGTCCAACATGTGAGAGTGGGATGTTGCCTGCAGGGGGGAAGTCTATTTTTCATCTTTTGTTTTTTTTAAAAAAATCGGTGGGAACAGAATTAGGCCGTTATGGGCAGTAGGCGTTAACAGAACTTAGACAAGAAGAAATGAAGTCCAAGGAATTCTCCTGCCTCCTCCAGTCATCTTTGATTCATTAATTGCTCTCTTTGATACTGCCACAGCAAGTGAATGTATTTTCCAGCTCTGCATCATTGGCCATTAAGCCACTTCTCAGCAGTACTGACTTCCAGACTCATTTTCACTCTTCACACAACTCCAGCTCCTGCTCCACCTGGAATACCCCCAAGATCCTCCCTTGCTTGCCTGGGCTTTTCCCTTGAGTGACTGCAGCCAGTCCTGCTAGTGCAGCATCACGTTCATACCTTCATCACTCCTTCCTTGCATCTCAGCTCTCCCAGGTGACCTTTATGCCACCAGTCCTGTCCCTGGGCCAGACTCTTCACTCATCCTGGCAAGATGCAGAGACATAACAAATAGAGAGCTTTGGCACTAAGTGCCTGAGGCCACTTTTTAATGCATGTGGGTTTTTAGATGTTCTCTAACTAAAGCCATATGTTGGTACCTCAGGAGGACATTTGACTCAGAGGCTCAACAGCAATCATGACAAGCAGGGGAATGATTAGAGTTCAGCAGGCTTTGGAGAAATTAGGTTACCTATGGAGGCTTCTAAATATAGGGTTAGGCTCTTATGGAAATCTTTTTTTCTAAAGATTTCTTTAGAAATCTTTAGAAATGCCTTCTCAAGACATCAAGTTACTCAAAAACACCACACACAAACACCCTGTTTGACCCATACTCTGTTACTTCTGCTTTTCCAGGGTGTGATATTTTTCCCAAACATGACTTTATGCAATACATTTCTCCTTCTAAATCCAGAAGTTGCTGTAAACACCAAAGAATTCTTTTCTCAGTCCAAAAGCAGCACGTGTGTCCCACCAGCACTCTAGCACTGCAGAGAAGAGTGCACAGAGGCGCTGCCCAGTCCTTGGCACCACACTCCTCCCCAGCTTGCTCCTGCAGACTGTATTAATTTTTGAAAGAGCCAAATTGATTTCCCATTTCATTCTCTCTAGCAGTAATGAACAAACCAGCTACATGGCAGGAATGCTCTCCTCCACAGCCTGTTATAGTCTCTTAAAAAGCCATTAATTCCCAAGTTTCCTGTCTTTAGTGAACAGGTCTCTGCTGAGCTCAGGCAGTTGCACAGAGGCTGAAAGGCAGGAGTAGGACAAATTTTCTCCAGTGCTCTCAGATCACAGATCCACAGAAATCTCTGCCGAACATGATCCAGGATGAAGTCTAAAATCAAAATTATGGTTCAAATGATTTAACATATTCCTCACTTCTTCCTCAATGCAGCAATCGCAATGGAGAGAGATCTCTGCTCTGCTTTGGCAACACAGGATGCCACTTCATGAAGGCATTTAGAATAAAAACAGTGATCAACCAGCTCTAAAGTGCATGGAAACTTCCACTGGCACCAACATTACCCAAAAAAGTTCATTTAACAAACTTTATAAATCCATATCTTTATAAATCATAACAGGATTTCTGAAGGCCATCCCCAGCAAAACCACTCTATGTTAGACCAGAAGAGCCTTCTGAGCCCTTCCCCTGTATTTTTTTCTGGCCACACAGCATTTTCCTTTAGGGAGGGTGTCTTTACCTCAGCATAAGGTCATTTTTATAGGTTGTGGGGTTCTTTGTAATGGGGCCTGGAAGTTCACTGAACCTTAGACACCACAAACCAATGTGCTGTGCACCAGGTATCTTGCTATGTGCTTCAGAAAGTTATTTCAAAAACATTTCAAAAGCCAAAATACTGCCAAACAAGCTGCCATGAGCTTGGATATGATGTTTGAACTGAGAGTGGAGAAAGTTTTCTTTGAACCATTAAGACCAGTAAACCCATTCATTTCAGTCTTTTTAACACACGTTTTAAACACATTGAAATTGATGAGCTAACACTTCTAATTAACAAGGTGGGCAAATATTCTGATAGAGTAACCCAGTTTTCTTTATACCTTCACCAGATTTACACTAACAAAGCCACCTGTGAGCATTTTCTACTTTACATTTGTTTAACATAAGACAGGAGCTGGGATGGCATTGGGGCTCAAGGAAGGGAACTTTGTCCCTTGGATGGCAAACAGAACGATGAGTTTTCCTTCCCTGCTGACAGCCCAACCCTGCCAAGAGAAAGGCTCCTGCTGCCTCACAGTTTGGGTGGTCACTTGCAAGCTGCCAATTGCTCTCTGCAACTACCTGGCAAAAGGTTGTAGCAATGTGGGAGTTGGCCTCTTCCTCCAAGCAACAAGTGATAGGACAAGAGGAAACTACTTTGAGTCTTGCCAGATTTAGATTGCACATTAGGAAAAATTTCTTCACTGGTCAAACACCAGAACTGGCTGCTCAGGGAAGTGGTGGAATCCCCATCCTTGGAAGTGCTCAAAACCTGTGGCAGCATGGAGCTTAGGGACATGGTTTAGTGGTGGACCTGGCTGGGCTGGGTTAATGGTTGGAC
Source organism: Acrocephalus scirpaceus scirpaceus (assembly GCA_910950805.1). Taxonomy (NCBI): domain Eukaryota; kingdom Metazoa; phylum Chordata; class Aves; order Passeriformes; family Sylviidae; genus Acrocephalus; species Acrocephalus scirpaceus. Next base: position 146,178,359 of record OU383773.1, read on the forward strand.
TCAGAGGTCTTTTCCAACCTTAATGATTCTATGAATCTTTTGGCTCATGGAGAAGCAGCCCAGAGAAACCTGAACTCCAGTCAACCATGCTGTAGCTTCTAGGAGGGCAATTTCAGTCTAAAGAGCTGTCAAAGCAGCACCTTAGCACAAACCTTTTTCATAATGAAAAATATTTGCACTTACAAAGTTCTTAATATCTATGCAAAGCAACCTATAAATAATTCATTTACTCCACACGAATCTGCACACACATTACATCATTTGAAATGCATCAGTGCTTTTATCAATACAGTGCAATGGATTTACACTGCAGAGAAGAGGCTTGAGGGCAATTGGGCTATCTAAGTATTGTTGATCTGAGCATTATTACTAAAGGTAAACTGAAATAAATTACCTCAGTCACTACACGATGCTTTTTTCAGCATGGTAAATAAAACTTATTAGTTCTAGGTCATTAAGTTCAATATTAGACTTTAAAAGAGCCCAGAAATTCTATGATGTTATTAGCAAAACATGTAACAAAACATATGTGCTTCAGTATTAAAGATAAAAGAATTACTCCATTATATTTAGATATTAGTTATTAGTGTATTTTTCAAAGGGACTTTTCACATAAAAGCCCAGCTGCCATTCTTAGAGGCAAGCTGGGCACACAATGGTCCTGGCTCTCACTGAGTGGCAGGCTTCCAAATAACTGAGACATTTCTGAAAATGTCATTTGAAGCCTCCTGCTAATTTACTCATTACTTCTCTTCTCATAAGAATAAATATGATTTTTCCAATACTGCAGGTGAAGTGAGTGGGCAGGGACCTTAGAGAGAAGGGCTTGATTTTCACATTTTTTAAGTTCCTGTGACCCTAACCATGTCCTTTGCTGTACTGTACCTCAGTGCTCCTCACTGTTACATTTATTGTGCTCTTCATTTCAACCTTTGTTTTTCCTGTTTGGCTACAACCCCTCTGCAAGGATTGCCTCCCCAGGTCTGGGCAGTGTCTAGCCCAAGGAAAATGCTCTTCTAATTAAAACCTCCAGTCACTTACCTACAGCCCAAAATCCTGACAAGAGCCACTGCTAAATATACTGTCTTGCAAGATGCCTACAGCAAGGCTGGAAAAATACCCTCTAAAAAGGACTGACGTGTTGCACCCAATCCATTGCAATAACCTCTGTCAGGATATTAGACCCTGATCTGATGTTTTTCTAACTAAAACAGCATCCAAGTACTGTCAAAGTGGGAAAAGTCTATTTGCCATTTAAGTACAGAGACAGAAGATTAGCATAGGTACCCACAAGTGGCATATACAGTTCAGCCTCCACTGCTTTCTTTCATGTGATGCTCCCTCCCCATGAGGAAGGAGTGCTCCCATCCTGCTGGAGATCAGATTCACATCTAGCAAGGAATCACTGCAGCTCAAAAGGGGCAAAAAAACCAGAATGCACGACTCAACTGGCTTCTCAGGTCAGGTCTAAGCAACTATGAATTATTGTTTGTCGTACAAATCAGATGACCAAGCTGCTCTTCAGCACAAAATGACAACAAATTTCTTTATCCTGTTTTTTGTCAAACATTACTAGAACATTGCACCATCCCATCAAGCTTTTCAGAAACCTGAGTTAACTGCTGTGTGAGAGAAATTACAGGAAAAGCCCAGTAATTGTGAAGCCTAATTACAAGGTAATGTGGTGCTCATGAGCAGAACTGCTAAACAATTAGGGACTAGACTAACGAGCAGGCCACCTGCCAGCTGGGAGAGGGCTGACAAAAGGCTGGAACAGGACACTCCTGACAGGCTATGGAGGGGGATATGAAAACAAGGAAATGTTCAGATACTATATTTAAGATACACAGTATGAAAAGAGCCACTGATTGGAGCTCATATGCTTGTTAAGTATATAGGACAATATAACTGCAGTTGTATAGGAAAGGGAGGTTCAGTGCAGAGTGTGAGGCATGGAGCAATGAGGAGAAGAGCACGGGGGGTGTGGGATGGATGGGGCTGGATCAGAAACACAGCTCAGATTGTTTCCACTTGGACTGCTGGATGGGGGGGTGCCAATTAATCACCAGCAGAACCCCAGACCTCCTGTACTTCACTGCTTTACACCTACTATAGTATAACATATATGTTGTGCTGTCCTGAAAAACTAAACCTTCACAATGAAGTCAGCATTTACTTACAGGGAAAACCTAACCAACAGCAGTCCCTAGAAGTGGATCTAGAAATAAACTCTGGAGCAGTCCATTCTAGTCACAGAATCATAGAATCACAGAGTTACTTGGGTTAGAAAAGATCTAAAGATCTTCCACTTCCAATCTAATCCACACCTTCCACTATCCCAGCTTGCTCAGAGCCCCATCCAGCCTGGCCTTGAGCATTTCCAGGGATGGGGCATCCACAGCTTCTCTGGGCAACATGTTCCAGTGCCTCACCACCCTCACAGTAAAGAATTTATTCCTAATGTCCAGTCTAAACCTGCTCTCAGCCAGTTTGAAGCCATTTCCCCTTGGCCTGTCACTGTGTGCTCCATGAAAGCATCGCTCCTCTCTGGATCGCTCTTAACAGAGCCAAAGGCAACAGTGGTCAGGGCAGTAGAAGACAGATGCTAGTTAAACAGAGTATTTTTTCCTCTCCCTAAATGTCCTAGGTTACAATGTAAATTGTGCCCAAGGTTTGTATTCTATCCCCATGAGCCGTTGGAGCCAGGTGGGGCAGTGTTTCCCTTATCTTCTGTTAATGAGCCCAACAATGCCTTGCCCATGACTCATAGATAACTCCCTCCGGGAGTTATCTCTGTTTAATGGGCCATCAAGGACCCACTGCATGACTCATAGAATGAGATCATCCCCATTGTGAGATGCTCCGCCCAGGGGGAGGAGCCAAGCATTCCCACCTGGATATAATCCAGGGTTTGAGACAGCACAGGCAGCTTTTACCCACTGGACTCCCAGAGGAGACAAGAGCTACCAGACATTTCTACAGGAATCACTGCTTTGACAAGAGCACCTCATCTGGACTGCTACTACCACCCTAACAGGGTGTCAGGTTGTATTCTGATTCTGTCAGTGGTTTTCTTTTTGTACTATTATTTCTATTTTATTTTACTTTCTTTTATTTCTTTTCTTTTATTAAATTATGTTTCTGACTTGGAGTCTTTCACTGGTTTTGCTTTCAAACCAGTACACTAAACCAGTGGATAAAAATGCAAACTGAAATTTGAAATTACAGTGGCATCACAAAAAATTGTAAAATGTTCAAATTTACAACTTTGCCACACCTCTCACTTTGTGCAAGTAAATTTAGTTGCAATTCCAATGAAAAATAATGCAGATATATCCACAAATGAGCCATGAGTTGTGATTGAAAGCTGAGACAAAGCCTATAATCTTTACATTGAAAGTGTCTTTATGTCAGCTTTGAGACTGGTTCTTTTCTTTTTTCCTAGGTCCTTTAAATTCAATAGAATGACACAGAGCTATTGATTAGAAATACGTTATTTTTCCACATGCCCACTGAGAATCAAGAAACCACTAAAACATGAGCTCATTGTGTTAATTTTGTGGAACTTTCAGCATATTTTTAAGTGTGACCCTGAATATAAATATTTTATTTATTGAAACTCTTGGTCTAAGACTCATTCTAGATAAAGCAAAGACTTTCCTCATTCAGTGTTTGAATCAGCCCCTTGCTTACTGGGAAGAACACAGACATTTTACTGACTGAATTATTTGTAGGAGCAAATTCCTCAGATGATTCAAATACTCCTAAACATGCAGCATGCCTCATCTCTGGCCACCAACCTCCTCTCCTCTGCAATAATGTAGAGGGAGATGAAGGAAATAGAGCTTTGATGAGCCAGGAGGACATAATTTTGCAGAGTTCTGAATGACTGTGATATTTTGCTGTATGATTAACAGGAGAGGAAGGGGAAGAAGGAAACACAACAGCTACCCATTTATTTTATATTTATATACTTCTATTTTAACAACTGTGTGAATCCCCATAAAGCATCAGCTAGGTTTGTAAGCTGTCATCCAATTTTCATATGCTATTTTGAAATATGCATTTTTTTTCTTTTGCTAAGGCATTCCAGCAATCTTGTTATACTAAGTTAATTAGTTTGGCTTTGGCATTTTTGGAGACTTTCATTTGCATACTGAAAAATAGGAGACCAATAACATGTGCTTAGGAATCTGGCTACTGGTCTTTCATCTTAATCACAATTTCAGTACTTAGCCAGCTAGAGAAAGCTGTGAAAAATCCAACTAGAACACAGAACAGCAATTAATGTTGAAAATGGCCCTGCGTCCTTGGATGAATGACACTGTAGATCAGCATCTTGCCCTTAAATGCTAAGTCACCCTTGGGCAAATCTGCAGGGTATCTATTGGCTTCATAAAATTCCTTTAGGTGAATTGAAATCAGTGTTTGTCCGTATCAAAACAATAGAGTAAGTAATTCTAAAATTTCTGTGTATGTTTTCACAATATATCTTTGTGTTTTGTCTCTTACAGAAGCAATATTTTAGTAATTTCAGAGGCAAGGCAGCACTGGAGTCATTAAGGGTACTCAAGAGGACAGAGATGGATTTCAAACCACTCAAGATCAGAATCTTAATCTTAATAAAAGTTTATATGACTCTAGTATTTGACCGTTATTGAAAAAAAAAAAAAGAGAAATGCTGTTTTTTTCACTGGAGACTGCAGTTGTAGAAAACAAGCCTTATGTCCACATAAAATGATACTCATCAGTGGGGAGATCAGCTCTATGGCAATACTTCATTCTCTGTTCCTGCAAAGTTTAGTTAATTCATTATCACTCCCTCCACTATTCTCTAGTTGCTATACTCTAGCAAATAAAGAAAACAGCAGTCAAAGTCTCAGTAAAACACCTTTTTCTTCATTAGGGCTATCAGGATATCTGTGTTAAAAGGAAAAGGATTGCCAGACAAAAAATCCTGAACTGCAATGCAGCTAATATTTCTGTCATCATCATTCCCAGAAAGTGGTTGTGGGGAGCACCATTCCCACAGAGAACACAGCCTGGAAAAGAGCTCCTGCACTCTGGCAGGTGTGTTTGTGAAGGTGTTTATTGTCTGCAACAGCTTTCCCCTCTCCCTGAGTGGGTGGCAGAACTTGCAGCTGGGGAATGTATTAATTCAGCACTACCCTTAAACACACTCTCTTTTCATCACAGGTATTAAAATTGTTCCCAATGGGCACAGCAGACAAGGAAAGCTAAACATGAGGAAGGACTTGATCCAGTTCCCCAATAAATTCAAAAGAAAAGCTGATAACTTCCAAGATAATAGGAGTTGGACTAGAACTCACATGAAAAGCACACCACAAATCATTTAATTCTCACCAACGCTTGTTCTGACTGCAGCAATTTTGGCGGAGAGCTGGGATCTACATCCCTCAATGTAGCTCCACTCCAGCAAATCCAACAAGCATTAATTCAAGTATTATTTGGTTTTCCCCTAACTGGAAAAATGTAAGGCAGCAGAGGATAAAAAGAGCACATGGCTTGTGTGCAAGCCCAGCCCAGATGCTGCTGGACCACTGTTTGTCTGTTGCTTAGCATTGCTTCACCTCTCTGCCAGGAAAAAAATGGATTTGATGAGGGAATATAAACCTCCAGTTTTATTTATGGTAAAATAATCACTGATGGTGCTCCAACCACTCCTTCCAACAATGTGTCACACCACTTACTAAGTCTTGGATGCTCCTGGAGAAAAAGGCTGTAGTTTTCCATGCCTATCTAGGAGCCCACTGGGCAGCCCTAGGTAAAAAGTCAGAACAGAGATGTTTGCATATTTAACAGGAGGAAAACTGGAATAGGGATTTGAAAGTTGAAAATAGGAATCTGAGGGCATGATTCTGGGCAAACAGCTCTCACTGCTGGAGCTGGGAGTTGCACAAGAAGATCTCCAGAGGTCCCTTCCAACCCCAACTAGTCACTGATCCTGTAATTTCAGGAGCAACAAAGAGCTGGAGGAATTAAGAAGGACATAAAAAAAGCAATGGTCTGGGAGCAAGGAAGCAAAGCAGAGATACTACAAAGTGCTCAAAACTCACCAGTTATCCATTTAGCCTCCGGGTCATGAATCTTGAAATCATCACTGAAGAGATCTTCCACTGTTATCTTCTTCTTCTGAGACAAGCTGTTATCTTCGACTGTAAAACATTCAAAAATAAACTACTATTAGTTCAGCTATGAAATGTATCTGAAAGAACAGAAACTGTGAATGGTGACATGCCATATCTCATTTGGAAACAGCCCACATTAAGCTTTGTGTCACACACAAACCCCTTCCCACCGGTGTTATAGAAGGACCACCTAACGGTTCACGAACAGAACCCTCCTTGCTATATATGCCTGGCCTTAACAGCTACAAAAAGACCCATCCCAAACACACATTTTCAGACATAACATGATCAAAAAAGAATTTAAGTCATGCTAACACACCTATAGGTGTCATAGTGATATATAATGCTTACTGTTTGACAGGTAAACCCTAAAATATACCTGAAATTATGCCCTACAATTTAAAAAGTATTTTAAATGGCCACTTTTTTACAGCTTATATTTTTTATTTCCTTAAAATTTTTAACATAAAGCCATAGCTGGAAAGGTGTTTAACCTTATAAGGGCTCATACTTCAGAAATTCACAAAAGATATTCCATGGGAATGAGACATTTGGTTGCAGAAATATTTTTGAAAGGCCTATGAGACATAACCCTTCATCCTTAGATGTTACATAGCTGGCCCATACTAATTTTAATTTTTAGTGAAAGGATATACAGTTTCATTTGTAAACATGGCAATATCAAAGCTGAAAATTATTTAGAGAAAAACCAGCAACTTTGAAAACCCAGCAATTTTGATTAATATGTTCCCTCTTTCCTTTTCTTCCATCAACTGTAATTTTTTTTGTTTTGACAAGCAGTCACCCTCTATGAATAATTTGTTGTCAACATTCAATTTTTTGCTGAAATAATATTTTCATGGAAACCTTTCAGTTAGCTTTAAATACATTTGCTCTTTTAAAGAAAAGAGGAAACCACATTCTGAATATTTCTACAGCAGGAATATCTGCTTCAGCATCTTTTCTTACGACAGCATCCTCATGCCTGAGGTTTATTGGCAGCCTTAGATATCTTTAATATTGTTTAGTGCTAAACTTACATTGAACACTTATGATTAGAAAAGTGGAATCAGACCCTGAAGGCACTTATTTGTGGAAAAAACCTCTTCTTTGCTGTACTAAATTGAGGCCCCTGAGCTGCCTGAGATGACAGGAAAATACCTAGGAACAGTGTTTTGTTCCACTAAAAGGTGTTTCAGAACAAACTTTCACTTTTACAAAATTAAATTATATTCTTCAATGTTCATATTTTTCCCTACTCTGGCTTTCAACCACATTGTTTACTCTGGCTTCCAAATACCAGAACCCATTAATACAAGTCCTCAGCCAAATCCCTCTGTGTGACAGCATTATGCCAAGTTATTCTGCATAATTTTATTTATTAAAATGGAAAATATAAGTGACAAAGACCCCAGGAAATCATTCCAGTTAATTTCACTGTAGTGCAAGTCCCCAGAACTGGATACCCAGGGAGGTCAGGTGGGGCAGGAGCCCACACACTGCCCTAGGCTTGTGCCTCTTCCAGGAGGTGCTTCCCAAATGCCCTCTGGAGGAACACAGGCACCCTCTTCCCCCCATGAGGGCAGAAGGACAGGCACAAGCAAACCTCTCTGCTGGAGATTTGGGAAGAAGAAGGGTGGGAAGCCCTTCCTACTCCTCCTTTTTGTTCAGGATGGGGACAGCCAGTTTGGGAGCTGCATCATCTCTGCTCCTGCACAGCACTCCAGCTCCTCAGCAGGGAGAGAGAGGGGCAGTACCTGTACTTTGCACACTTAGGAGCCTCTAAGGGATGAGGTCACTGTCACTGTCACTCCAGGAGATTCCCTTCCTGTCCCCTGCCTTGGGCTGTAAGAGCTGCAAGAGGTCCTCTGCTGGACCATGGACTACATTCATCTCAGCCACAGAGCTGGGGAGAAAACAAACAAACTAAATAATAAATCCATCAATGAATTCCAGCAATACAAAAAAAAAAAAAAAAACCAACAAAAAAAAGAGAGATTTACTGACCTCTCTTTTAACAGACAGGTAGGTCAGAGGGCTTATTAAGAACATCTGCTCCATTCCTCTGGTCCTAATGGAGACATTTATGGAGGAAGAAATGCAATTGTGGGATCTCAGGCAACCCACTCTGTCCTGAGCAGCAGATTCTAAGTGTGCCCCAGGGTGTCTAAACTAGCTGGTGGACAGGTTGTGTTGTCCACATCCAGCTGCAGGGACCTGGAGGCCTCTTTGGGCTTATGGAAGGACAGGACTAAGCATGTGCCACCACTTTTTTTTTTTTTTTTGCATTCACATCCCCCAGCCCAGCAGATCCAGATGGCAGCGTGGCAGCCATGCAAGTGGCACAGGGACTTGAGATCTGAGTGCCAAGTCACAAACCCAGCATCCAAACATCGCAGCTACGTGCTGAGAGAACCAAGCAGAAACCATGTCCATACTGGTTTTGATTCAACACTAGAGGCATGACAGGAACCCTGTGTTTGGGTTCGTCTGCCTGCTCCTCATCCTTGCAGGCAGTGCCCCAAACAAACCTGGTCTGAGCTGACATCACGCCGCTCTCCAGAACACAAAACAAAGATCCTCTGCAAATCCAGAAAATTCTAACAAAAAGGAGCAAGGAGCTGACCTCCCTGCCTGTTTTGCTTCCTCTCTTCCAAGTTTTTTCTCGACTCCAGCCATATTCAGAGCCTGCTTGATAGGTCAGAAGGCTACAGCCACCTTTGGGTGCCAACCTTTCTTTCCATCACCCCTGGGACTCCGCCACAGGCTAGTGTCAGATGCTTTCCTCACACACCTCCTGGCCTGTTGTGCATTGCATGGAAGGGACAGTCTTCATCTCTCTGTGGCCAGCACACCAGGCGCTCCATTCCCACCTCAGCATCTGTCTTGGGTTGCAATACGTAACCAAAAATGTGTATTCTATTTGCCATCTGTTGAAACTGGTTGGGGAGGTTTGTTTTGTTTTTTTCTTTTGTATAACCCATTCCTCATAACTCCAGGGGGGAGGGAGTGGGTGTCTTCTGTTAATGGGCCAGCTGTTAAAGCCAGGTGGGGCAGTGTTCTTTATCTCTTCCACAACCCATCCTACCTCCAGGGATATCTGCTGTTAATGGGCCATTAAGACTCACTGCATGACTGATAAAATTACATCATCCCATTGGGAGATGCTGCTCCCAGTGGGAGGAGCCAAACATTCCTACCTGGATATAACCTGAGACTCAGAACACCAGGCCAGCCTGTTTGCACTGGATTCCAGAGGAAGATCGCACCCATCTCACTACCACTGGATCCTTCTACAGGATCATCTCTACTCCAACAGAACCACATCTGTCACTCCCGGAGGGTTTATATTGACTGTTCCCAACACCTTGACCAACAGGGTGTCAGGTCGTGTTCTGACTCTGGCAGGGTTTCTGGGATTTTTGTTTGTTTGTTTCTTTGGTTTTTTTGTACTACTACATTTGTATTTTTAATATTCCTAGTAAAGAACTGTTATTCCTACTCCCATATCTTTGCCTGAAAGCCCCTAATTACTAAATTATAATAATTTGGAGGGAGAGGGTTTACATTCTCCATTCCAAGGGAAGCTCCAGCTTTCCCTGGCAGACACCTGTCTTTCCAAACCAAGACAGCACAGCTGCTTGATCCCTGGGCAGACCTAACCCCTCTTTTCCCCTAGATGACCTCTCTGTACCCAAAAGGCAGTAGCCAGACAAGGCAAACAGGCAGCCTTTCTCCCTTCTGTATTATCCCACCTGTTTGTAATGGTGTAAAATATACATTTATACATAACTATGTTTAACAAATTGCTCTCCTGCACAGCTGGTCTAAGGATAGTGCCTTGCTCTGAGTATCACAAGAACTACAAAGATTTCCAGGCAATGCCTTTGAGTGTCAGCCAGCATGCTGTGAATTAATGCTATGCAATGACTAGCTCAGTATCACTTCTGAGAAATGTTTCTTATGGATTTTGCAAAAATTTTAATATGGATTAGGGTGTAATTTCCTTTTTTTTTTTTTTTTTTTAGCTAAAAGGTCAGATTTGAAAGGAGCAAATGTGATGTATATCTCCAGAAAGCTTTAAATATCAGGAACAGATGTATGAGAAATCAGCCTCTTCCTAAGCACAATGTCTAATGGAATTTGAGAAGGCCTTATTTTACTCAAAATTTCTGTAGAACTGGGTCCTTTTTTCAGCTTTGCTCTGTGTGTCTGTGTCTGGGCAGACTTCAAGAAAGTTTTGCATGTCTTTTTATATAAATACACAAAGAATGGAATGGGACCTGCCCAGGTATCATGTGCTGTGACAAGTGAGGAGCTGCCAATTAGGAAAGCCTCAGGACAATAATATTATAATTTGTATAAATAGTTTAACATTTTTCAAAGGTGGGTGAAATGGCAGGACTTGTACACCATCAAACTGGAGTTCAGTATAGGCAGTGGGGTGTGTGTGTGTGTGGTGTCCTACAGTGTCATTAAATGTGAACTTCCATCTATTACTGCTTCTTTTGAGAATGTTATTGTAGAACATCAAAGGATATACCAATCATACAAATGTTGATGTAGGATTTTACAAAGTAAGACAGAAGCATTAGCTTTCATAGAGCACTGCCACTATAATTATAGTGCCTGCTGAATGCAAAGTCCACTGCTCCCAGTTTTTGTGCTAATCTTGGAGCAGGGTGAGTGACCTGCCCCTGAGAAACCCAAACCAGAAGGGATTTCATTCCTTCTGAATCCAGAGCTAAAACATTTAAAGGTTTGGGCTGATTTGAAAAATAATCTGGAAGAAACACACAAATCCTCCTTTTCCCCAATTATTAAATACCTTAATCATTATCTGCCCTGCTAAGCAAATCTCTCCCACTTCCCACTTTACATGTTGTTCTTGACTTTGCAGGAGACTACCTGAGAGATTACCCAAGCTCTTCCAGTATTAGACCAAGCTATGGGTTCAGGTAAATGCTTTTCTTTGGCTGAGCATGGATTTTATGCCTGCATGCTGCACTCTACCCCATATATGTCCAAAATTACTGTCTGGAATCAGGCACTGAATGATATTCAGCATTGATTTTAAAGCATCTCTGCATTTCATGCCTTGGTACTGCATTGCAAAACAGGTCTTCAAACAAGCACCAAAATGCTGAGTGAAAAATGGTTTCCCAGACAGGAAGAGAACTGAGATAGACAGGAAAAAAAAGGGATTCAGAGGTAAAATGCAAAAGGTTATTTGTACTGGTGCGACAGCATCGGGCTGGACTCCAGCAATATCATTAGAAGGAAAAATTAAAACCATTTGAATATTTTCAAGTACTTTGCCCAACCCATGCCAGATGGGTGAACCCATCACCCCCTTTGAGGCTTTTGCCCTGAAGAGGGGTTTTGTTTGGTTACTTTGTTTGTTTCCTGATGTCACTCATACTTGGCAGCTCCCCCTGAACATCCACGAAACTGCTCCACTTCCTTTCTTCACTGTGCTCCTGCCCCTTCCTCACCTCTTGCTTACATATCTATCACTTAATTTTCAGTTTGACTACCAAAGGACAAACATTTCTTCTTCCAGAGAACTGTTTTATGGCAGAGAAATGCAGACTCTGCCTCTCCTTTTGGACAGACTCCTCCACCTTCCCCACTCCTAACTTGCTGGGACATGCTATGCCCAGCTGGGATTACAATTGATATTTTCACATTTGTCAAACCAGCCTCTGAGTCCCACTCAGCCCATGAAATGAGCCTCCTCTTCCCTTCTGTCATAGCCCAACCTTGTAACATTTCCAGGGCCAGTGGCTTAGAAGAAGACTGAACTCAGCTGCTGCCAAGCCACAGCAGCAACCTAAGCTCTGTAATTTACCCTTGGCAGAGTCTCACCATGAAGCACTTTGGATCCATAATAAAAACAGGAGCACTACTGAGCTCAAAGTTTTTGCATGTACATGTGGGACACAATTGTGAAATATCAGTAGGGGAAAAAAACAACCCAAGCCCAGTTTACCAGCAGATGAGGTGATTAGAAATCTCAAAAAACATGAATGGAAATTTTAGCATAGAAAATTACTTTGCATATTCCTAAGTTTTAAGCATGGAGATCCTCTCAACACTGTTATCTGGAGGTATTGCTGGGTACACAATGAAAACTGTCTGATTTATATGTGTGTGCATGTGTGCGCACACACACCCCAAAGGGAGAATGTCTTTGTGCATACATATTATACATATATATATACAACTACACTTCTGACTTTTATTTATAACTGAATGTGAGTATTTCAAGAAGGAGGACCCTGGAAACTACAGGCCTGTTAGTGACATTTCAGTGCCTGGTAAAGTTATGGAGAAGATTTTTCTGGGAGGTATTGAAAAACACCTAAAAGAGAATTCAGTCATTGGTCACAGCCAGCAAGGCCTCATGAGAACAGAGTCCTGCTTATCAAACCTGATTTCATATCATGACAAGGTAACCCACATTGTTGATCAAGGGAAGCCTGTGGATTTTGGATTTTGATGACACCCATGGTCCCATCTAGGCAGTGCTTCAGCTTCAAGAGAACTTATTGAGGCTCATGGGTATGGACTAAGTAATCTAGGCTTTCATGGACATCTTTGAAAATATGTGCTTCTGCAAAACTGCAGGCAACCTTCTCACACCTTATAAGTTGTGCCTGACGTGAGTGTAGTCCACACACCATGCCCCAAAATATCTCAGACACAAACAGCCCTGTCCAAAGATGTTGAATCTGAACACCAGCAAAATGAACTTAATAAATGATCTTTAATTAAGTTTAACCTTAATGAATTTAATTACATCATTAGTCTGGCATAACCACATGTTACTTAAATTTGCATTGAAAACTTCTGGATAACATGAAATAAACTGAATATGGCATGACAATAAATAACTAAAAAAATAATGTGTTGATTGTTTCACTCATTTTCAAATTAACTCCATGCACTTCTGTATTTCTTGGTTTGTCACTGTCTCCAGTTCCTCACACAGCAGGACTGTAGGATAAGAATTTTGTCAGGGGAGATGGCCTAGACCTGCTGGACTGGACTGCATGTATTTTGCACGTAATGAGCTGGAAATTTTTGCCCCACAACTTCTGTCTCATTTTTCCACTTCACTACTCTGTGCTCTTCCACTTCCTGAAGTTTGATTTCTCTCTTGCCTCCATTCTGTTCCTCAGCTTTGTGCTCTCTATCCTGCTGCTCCCTAGATTGTACCATTCACATGTACTCATCCAAGAAGGAGTCCCTGTTCTTTCCTCTACATCCCTAAGCAGGGGACCTTTGCCTCCCCCTGTGTTTTGTAGCTCCTCACCCTTTCTGACACTGAATTCTTTTTTCTATGTCTTGCCTCTCATTTTGTTTGTCTTTTCATATTCAGTTCACAATCTTGTCAGTGCTGCAAAAGTGCTTTATTTCTACTCCCTAAGTAGGCATGGAAATTTACAGGGCTGTATAAATGCATAATAATCAATAATCATAATGACACCACATTAAAATTCAAGCCCACAACCTCAGCAGCTACTGTAAGAGAAGTAATTTACAGAGGTTACATGCACTGAACTTTGCTGAAACTTGGTAAGGGGATTAAGTTAAAGAATTCCTTATTGGGAAGTTACTAATTATTTGGTGTGGATAAGTACTATCTGTTATATCATTATCTGAAATTGCTTTGTAAACACTTTGGTCTGAATTAAAAATCAATCCAGCTGAATGGGATGGGATTTAGGTGCCAAGGCATAGGCATCTAATGCCATTTCCAATAGTCCAGGATATGACACTCAATTGGCAACTAATGCTCCACGTGGACATGAATTTCAGGAGTTCCTGTACCCTCACTGACTGCCCTATGTGGGCTCTTCTCCTACCCTGGCACATTTAAAATGACATTCCCCATCCATATTTAGGCAATCAAGATCCAGGTTTGTGCCCTCAGGTCAGCAGCCCTGATCTCTGAACCGAAATGTAAAACTCTAAACCAATCTACCCAAGAATGGCCTTGAACTCAGCATCACATTGAGATAATGTGAGGAAGAAAGATTCCTTTGATGTCCACTTTGCAGTTAGTTTGCAATCCCTTTATTCCTGGAAGTGTAAAATTACAGAAGAAAGACAGACTGGAAGTGAGTTAAAGGTTATAAATACCTGGTGTCAGGAGTATGACAGAGGTGACAATCAGCGAGCAGATAACAAGAATGACAAGTAAGGCAATTGCAATTCCTTTCCAGTTTCTTTGAGGAGGATTACTCCCCACCAGCTCCTAGAAACATCAAAAGAAGATGAACATTTAGAAAAGGGCACTTAGACAAGGAAACCAGCACAGAATCCAGACAGCAGTGCATGTCTGCAGGACTACACCCTGTGACCACGGGTGGGTGACGCCCTTGAGCCAAACACAGCTCACGCTGTTATAATTCATGGTGGCATTAATTGAATTCACCCCATATAATTATACAGTGAATAAATGCAATGCACCCACAGGTGGCTCAGCACTGGAACCCACACTCCCCATTACCTCCTGGCACACGGGCACCAGCCCCTACCCCAGCACTCATCCAAACTCACTCATTAACACCGATTTCCTACCAACCCTCATTAAGTCTGGGAATGAGGAGCTTTACAGTAACCTTCAAGAGACTTTCATAGTAAGATGTCAGAGAAGCATACAGGAAGATAAATAATTCACAGGGGCATGCATAGAGATAAAAATCAATAAGGATATCCCCCTGGTGAACTTTCCTGCCTTCCCAGAAAACATGACATCTCCTCAGGGCATACTGCGTGCACTCCTAGGTTGGTAGGTCTAAGGAATTGAAGACAGGCTTCCTGTCTAGCATAAACATTAAATTTAATCACATCCTTAAAACTTCAGAATAAAGCTCCATCACCACTCGCTGATTAGCTCTGACTGCTAACTGTGGTTGCACCATATGTTCTGCCTGTGATGTATACAGCACCCCTGCTCTCAGGACTGAGGTTTTTATGAAGTGTTCACATTCACAAGATCTTAAAAATTTATTGCACTTTCCTGCGTTTTGCTGGATTCCTCTCAGCATTTTGCACTATATGTGATTTCATGCATGCATTGAAGCACCCAAGGAACTGTATGAAATATTAGTGACTGCTTCTCTGGGAGGCTGAATTCACTCAAGGGATCTGGTCTCACAGCCAGAACAACTCTGGATGCTCCTCCTCCTTGTGAAACTCATCTGTTTAGTTTTTTTGCCTCATTTCCTTTACTATGAGGGATGGTGTGTCTAAAACAGAGCTGCTGGTACTTATTTAAAATACTTCTTTTTTTTCCATTTTAAATTTTTTATGAAAACAAAAAGCTTTTTAGTAGATTAAGTTCTTCTGTTATTTGGAGTTTGCTTACTTCTGTTTCCTATACACAGCAACAAGACTCGAAGAGGGAAGTCAGGCAAGCCTCACAGTTTTGCTTTCAGAAGATGCTGGGAAATATTTTTCAACCTTTTCCTAGAAATTATTTTGCAGAAAAAGATAATGTCTAGACTCCCTTTCTATGTGTTTGGGGCTCTAGCTGCTACAAAAGCTACAAATCTGCAATGGAAAGCCAAGTTTGAGTCATTTAGCACCTGATGCACTCCATCATTTATTCTAATTCTGGAACAGACAGGAGGCTTCTCCTCCTTCTGGAAAAGAGGCGTGGAGGTGAGCACATCCTCTCTTCCTTGTCTCCCCCTTGTTTGTACTTGGATTTCTATTCGAAATGAAAAATAATTAGAAGGAACAAATTTATGGTTTACTATCGTTACTGGAGAAAAATTTGAAAAGTAGGTCAGGAGCTTTGAGAAATGTAATTTTGGCAACAAGCAAGCAGAATAAATACTTCCATTTATAAAGATTCTTTACCCTAAATATGAATACAAATGCTGATCAATTTAGTCTTCCAACACCATTTTTAGGAAACTGTTATGATCTCCAATTTGCAGGTGATACAAAAAGGCACAAAAGACAGTCTGTGGCTTTCCAAGGGAAGGAAATTTATAAATAAGCCAGGGAAATAATGTAGGGCTTCTTAGTAAGTGGCAGAAATATTCTTTCTATCACAGCAGGGTACAGGGGGCGGGTCTAGAGAGAAACAGGGGAACTGTGGAGAAGCAGGTGAGAAACCCAGCCAAGCCCTCAGAGTGTCCTGGGACAGAGGTAACACTGACAGTGTTACAGAACTGATGGCAGCAGTCACAGTCCTGAAAATAACCAACAACACTCTCACCACAAATGGTCAGAAGTTTTAAAATTGAAGAAAAAATTAGCTCATGGACTTGAAAAACATCTACAAACCCAGATGTAGTTCAAGAGCTTAATAAAACCTTGCATTAAGTGTGATCTCCCCATCCATGGGTCCCAGTGTGATAGAAATGCACACACATACTTGAGTGTTCAGGACAGCTGTACTTGCACTGAATCCATTATCAAGTCAATCCCATTAATTCTCCAGGCATTCAATCAATATTTGAGCAAAATCTCAACCAAAAAAAAAAAAAAAAAAAAAAGACTGTGAATTTCTAGGGTATCAAGAGGAGGAAAACTATTCATAAGCAAAATATTGGGGTTTAATACACTGCAAGGAAGTTGAAAAGAACACTTTCACTTCTTTTCAAAATTCCACCAGGAAATTTCCCCTGGTAAAAAGCAAGGAGAGATAAATCACTTTTCAAAGAAAGACAAACAGCTTTATTCAGCACAGGTTTGGAAAGCTGCTCTTTTGTTCTCAGTCATTTGAAGTCTCTTTTGATAGAATCAGTTACAGTAAAACTGCAGACACACCACACCACATCCATGATAGCACTGCCAACTCAGATTACTCTGTATTTCTGTTAATTCCAGAGAGATGTTGCTGTGTCACTGTGACCACCTTTTACCTCCATGGGGTTACAGCCCCACCAGCCTGTGACACCTCCTGCCCTTGGCAGCAAATCCCCACCCTTCAGTGGGATTTCCCACCAGCAGGCATCTGCTGTCTGTTCACACTGCTCAGGGGAGCCTCTGTGCTTGGGATTGAAGCCAGGAAGGTGTTGAACTCAGCCCTAGGCAGGTGCTGATTCAAGCACATAAATGATGTCCTGGAAGTGGCAGCCCAAAGGGAGCATTTCCAGAGGGAGCTCAATGCTGGAATCTGCCTGTTCCTGAAAGACCCAGCTCGCAGAGAGAAACATGGAGATCTAAACTGACCAGCAAGCAGATGCTCTTTGTGTTAAACCTAAAGACACCACATTTGAGTTTCATGCTGAAATCTGAGCATGTGACACCAAGGGAAATAAACCAAGCATTTACGGTTTCTGCTCTGATGAAAGAAAACATGAAGGAAAACGCTGAAGTCACTCATCAATAGGAATCAACTCCTCTCTGCCTCACATGAAGCACTAACACAATGTCCTCATGACCTCTGTAAGCAAGCTAAAGACAGACCTTCAGCCTCGTTTTCTTCTTCTTTTCCTTGGTTGCTTGCTTTTCACCTCCTTTTTCCTATTACACGAAAACTAAATTGATTTTGGATTTGGAAAGTAAACCAGATGTTTCCACAGGTTTTTCATAAGAACACTTCATTGATGCTGCATATTAAAAACTGCAAATGCTATCATTTACATCTTCATTTGTGATTGAAAAACGTTGCTAGCCACCTGTGAAGTTGATTTTGGAGCCAATAATCTAGACATCTACACTATTTTAAGACTCTAAGATACAGATCTACAGTGACATATTTTCCTGCCTGTGAAAGAATCACTGTGTTGACATGTTATGGATGAAGGCTGGATGTGCTCCAACCCAAGATGCTGTCAACAAAATTATTTCTGGCATGTTTATTTGAAACCTGCCAAAAGCCTGCCAGCACAGTGGTCATATTACAATAATACAAGAGCTTCTTAAAACAACTCATCAAGCACAACTTATTTTTTCTTTTTTAATAACCGTGTCTATATGGCTGAAGGACAATACAGACATCACTTGTCAAGTATAGGTATTATTTAATAAAACTAATACATCCTGGACCATAACCTTTGAAGTATCAGCAGTGAGATAGTCATGGTTGGCCTCTCAGTCTTTTTCAACACAGAGCTGCCACTTTTGTGCAACAACAATAAATCCCAGCATGTATATATGAAATATATACATTCCAGATACAGGTGCTGTATTTAGAGGTTTCTTGCAGAAGCAGGTGACACAGGGCCAAGGAGACTGAGCTCTGGACTCAGTTACACTGGTGTAAATCTGAAGCAAAAGATGAAAGAAAATCCAAGAAATTATTGGTGTGAAGTAAAAGCAGGTGCAAGATGTTTTGTTGGCCTCAGAGGTGGCAGGATGGGGATTTATAGCAGTAATTTTGTAGTTTCCATACTTGCTACTCTTGCAAGCACTTTTTCTTGCTTCTTTTTGATTTATTTCTAATTTTTGACCTTAAATATTACACATACAGCAAAGAAAAAATTATTTTAACAAGCTTGTAAACACTGTTAATTGAAAAATGTGTACTATACCTTTCACTCATGCCACCTGGTTCTGAATTAAGACTTCTCCCTGATGAAAGGTGGGTGAGTGTGGTATCTCTGACAACTCAGCTTACCAAGTCCAGAACACGGCACAGAATAAAAAACTATCAGAACACTGTTGTCCAAGACAAAAACTCCAGTGAAGTTCAGTGGAAAAATAATCTTGCTGCTAATTAGCTCTTTATAATACAAAATTGCAGCAAATTATACCTGCTGAATAGTACAACAAATGAGCTGAGGGTGGGTAACCCATAAAGTTATTAGATTATTAACCTTATGTTGCAAAAAAGAAACACTAATTGCAATGATAATGGCAGTAAACTAGATGAATTGCAGTGGTTACAGCAGGAGGTTCACTGAGACTCCTGGTTATTCTGCTGATTGATACTGCATTACTGTCTCATCACAATTCTCCTGCCTGGATCCTCCACTGCTCCCCTGCCTTAAATTAAGGATGGAAGTTCTTCATGGGCAGGAATCATTTTTGACACCCTGCTTGGCACAGAGCAAACTTCAGTCACTACAGGATTTAGGAAGTATCATAACACAAATAAACAATAATAAGTATGTAACTGCATCATTCTCACCTCTGGAGTCAAGCTGAGTTACTTTTGCTTGGGGATATTTTACTTATTTTCTTTCCTTTCCTTCTCCTCTCTACTCTCCTCCCTTCCCTCTGCTGCTGCAGACCTCCCTGAGCTGTGCTCCAGCTGGGGTGTGATGCTGAATGACAACCAGTTTCCAGGCAGACACAGAGCCTGGGCCTGAGGCTACAGCAAACTCAGTTGTTCAGGTGCTAAAGGTGACACTTCAGAGTGAGAGGAATAAAAACTCGCTCTGTTTTTACAAATGAGGTATGGCATGTATGGGCTTTCCTGCAAAACCCTGACAGAAATAGGAGGGATAAAACCATCTGCCTGTTGTGGTAATGAAAGACAACTATGTTATGTTTTTCTTCATCTTCTGTTGATGCTTTTAGTAAGAGGGAGCAATGACTGAAGTAACAGTGAACATCTTTGCTGCCTACTCCCCAGCACTGTGAGACAAACCTCTTACCCTGCACACAATGCAGCACATTCTCCTGCCCTGCATTTCTGGGAGGCTCTTTTATGAATGCCCTAAAGCCATTCTGCTGGCTTCCATCTCCTCCCACCATTATCTGCAAAGTGCATGCAGGCAAATGCTCAGAGGCTGGGCACTAATGGTGTGTTTGAAAGTGAATGAGGAAAAGGCTGCACCTGTAACACTCAGCTCCCCGAAAAATTAAACCTTGCATGTTTTACGCTTTGGTAGAGCTTTCAGTCTTACATGTTTGTATTACAAAGCCAATAGGAGAAAATGAATGCCATCTGCATCCCACACACCTAAGTGCAGCTTTAACAGATGACAAGGCTTCCACAGCTTAGAGCAGGAGGCACCAGATCCTCAGTTAGCATTGACTGACACAGATCACTGGCTCCACTGGAGCCAAGCCAGTCTGTGTCAGCTACAAAAGAAACCCCGTGCTGTTACTAAGTTAAAAGAAAAATAAATCCGTAAAAAGATTTAAATACAGTAATATCTGGAGTTCCTAGCTGTTCTGGATTGCAGAAATGGATATTTAATAACTTCCCATCATTTTTATAGGCATTATGATGAAATGGTTTTGGATCACCTCCAGACCCTGCAGTACTAAGAGATTAATTTAGCGTCTCTGTGTTTTGAACTGGCATTTCACATGACTTTTGTACCCAAGTGGAGTAACCACACTGCAACACCCTCCTACACCATTACAGAGTATGTAAATAAGCATCACTGCCACTTGAAACACTCCCAAATTATTCCTAGTGCTCAGGGACAGAGTGACTCCGTGGAACTTTCAAAATAAACTAGAACCTTGGAACATGGACTCTGAAATCCTGCCAGAAGCCTGTTCTCAAGGTGACAAAATTCAAGCTGCAAACACCATCTGGACCTGTTGCACTGCGAGCAGTTCCAGCCAAAGGCACAGCCATGTTCTGACCACAGCCAGGAGAAAGGAGATGGCAATTCTGTACCTGTGGATGGCAGGACATATGTGTCCTGCACAGGACATATGTGACTACAGATACTTTTAGCCAAGAACTGTGCTGACCTTGATTTAATGTCATTTTATTAATCTCCTTCCCTTTCCCCCCATTAGTTTAGTTCATTCTGGTGCTGTAACCCAGATGTTTTTATAGCACCTGGCACGGTGGGACTGTGAATCCTCTCAGGGGCCCTTAGCTGCTACTGTAATTCAAGTCATAATTAAAGATCCATTCCCAATCCTGACAGAGACTATAAAACCAACAGCATTTCTTTGATTTTATTTCAGTGTTTGATATAAGCACACACATTCACCCACTAAAATGTGAATAAATCATCTCCTGGAGTGAAATATCTGCCACGGCCACAGTAAAACTTGGTTTGATGCTTAGGATTTTATTCCAGAGGAGTCTGTGTGTTCACCAAATCCATGAAAACCCAAATGCCATAGATAACATCACTGATCCCAGGACTCTCTATGCCACAGCACTTGCCTAGCTCCAGTTCTTCCACTACAATGCTCTGACAGCCTGACTCCCTTCAAACCAAGCCACAACACACACAAGCTCTGAGAGTGTTCATACTCATGCAGAAAGTATCTGCAAAGAGAGGTGTTGCCAAGGCATGCCAGGACAGCATCTCCCTACTCTATTTCTTGAAGAATTAGGATCTCAAGAAACAAGAAAAGAAGCTTTCCTGAAAGATTTGAGAGCTTGGCAAAACAATCTCAGCTTTTTTGTCTCCTCTAATTCTCACAAAATTGCATTCTGCTTACATTTGTAAAAAGGCAATTGAAAGTTTTAGTAAAACTGTATTTCAGTTAAAAAAAAATCATTCAATTGATTACTCTGAACACCAAGAAAGAATTTGTGATAAGGGAAATAGGTAGGTGTTCAATCTCCCTAGGCAGAAAGACAGCATTAAATTTTTTGTTCAATGTTACATTTTATAAATTCCTAGGCTTTTTTATAATTTAGTTTACAAATAATTTGTTTGTAAATGGTACAGGAAGGAAAACATGAGGCAAACAAGATTTAATTCCTAAATAATTTGCTTGGGAGCAATGTGAGGAAGAGCTATGAAGACAGCCAAGGTTCAAGGTTAGTGTGATGCAGAGACAGTGGGAAGAGGAATATGAAATCCATATGAAGGGGAAGGGGAGAGAAATTGGATTTTACACAACTTATTTCCAAGCAACAGTCATTTACAGTTTTGAAAAGGACAAATTGTTTCATGCACAGATGTTTCAAAGACAATGCAATTGCATAATTCATCATTGTACTAACATTTATATGAAAATAATACTTCTAATATAATTTTACCTTTAAGGGATAATTTTACCTTTAATTTTCTGTTGTTCCTAGGATCAAGTCATTTTTGCTATGTAGGTCTCTAATGTCGCAGTATTTAGCCAAGATTTTAAATAAAATTATGGAAAGAATATTCTTCTCTGATACAAAATTTAACTGAGTCAAACAATGGAAGAAGAACGTGTAAGTGTTGGCCTGCATTTTACACAATTCTTTGAGATGAAAAGACATTAGGAGCTGTGAGAGTAGGACCCAGTATGGAAGCTCTTCTCTCCCAGCTAAGTGGCTTTCTCCCCAGTCTGTACAGCCCAGAGTATTTGCTTGGCCTCTGTCCCCTTCATCTCATCTCTTAAAAATTTCATTCCTGGTTTCACAAGTCAATACAAACCAGTAAATAAAGTCAGCCAAAATCTGTTTCTTGTTCCAAGGGTGATTGGCTGAACCCTCCCCCCACCCAAGAGCCAAACCCTCCCATACTGGAATGCAGCACAATCCTACCACAGCTCCTTTCTCAAAACAGCCCCTGGCCCACTCTGTGCACCAACCTTTTCTGCAGCATTCCTGTGACAGTCCTGCTACAAGGGACCAAAACCATGCCTGGGAGCACACTGGCAAACCACACCAGTGATCACCTGTGCTTGGTTCCTTCTGTCCCTCCATGTTATTTCATCATAGAAATGCAGCCCTAAACTCCATCAGCATTCCAAACCCAAAACTTCAGCATTAGTCCCCAACCCCTCCTAGTTGTGTAATTCTTACACTTAAGGAAAACTATTTGCTTGAGCCCACACAGAAATAAAGAGAAAGGGACATGACAGCAAAAGAACAGATGGTTTTAATATATTTTATAATGCTGACTATTTCTTTCTGGCTAGCAGCAACCCGTGCTGACACCCATGGGCATCACTTGGATGATGAGGCAGAGTCCACAGGCTGTGAAACTGTCTTCAAAGCAGCTGGGAGACATCTCACTTCTCCCAATGGGATTTGCTTGGGCATTTCTCAGATATTCTTGAACCAGAAACCCCTTCATGGATACTCTTTGATGTTCATGAAGTTGTCTTTTTTTAAAAAAAACTTTTAATTTCGTTGTCCAGCACTATTTTAGGACAACTGTGGTTTGAAGAATTACTGTTCTTTGAAGGGTGCTCAGGCTCTTGGCATGAAATGCCAGCAGCTGGCTCAGCACTGATGCTGCTGTCAGGAGCAGTGGCTCCAAGGTCTCTAAAGGTTTGCCAGTCCTATGCTTGGTCTGTTTTAATTGATTTGTGTTTTTGCTAGGGTTCTCACAGCACACTACAAGGCTTTGCAAAGCCATTTATTTTCATTTTCAAAACTTTCTGGTTGACAGGAAACACAACCAACAAACATTAAGTCATTTTTCCTCGGGAAAGCAAGATGCCAAATTTCCTATACTGAGTCGTGTTAACTGTGGCACAACACCACAGCAACGTGACTCCTTGTATAGAAAGAACACTGTTGTTGCTCATTTATTTTGAAGGATTTATTCTTAATTCAACACAAGTCTGAGATTAAGTAAGTAAATTACAGAATGAAGTGGAAATATCCACATTCCCACTCAAAACAGAAATTAAATAAAAAGAAGCAAAACTGATTTTGCAATTTTTTGTCCTCTTGATGATCTTCTATCATTTTAACAAGGGCCACTGCCACCAGGGCCACCAGCAGTAAAACCAGGGCATTATCATGATCATTCCTAATCCACCTGAACAATTCATATTACCATCTCAGGAGCACTGACAAACACAACTCTTCTCCTGAGACATGGAGATGGTTTATTGATGGTTTATTCAAAAATGCAGGGATATTATATTGAAATAAATATGCTGTAGGATTTGAAAAGAGGAAAATCACTCATGCAGACTCAATGACTTATGTGTGACAGGTTCATCGTGTCCCATGGAAAAATGTCCCAGAGATGATAAGGACAAAAGTGTCCCAGAAAGAACTTTCTTCTCCACACCTCACCAACCTGTTATTGACACAAGAAGCAGGGTTTGGGTTCTGAAATTGAAGGGTTTATCAAACCCAGCAGGCAGAGCCATGGCTGCATTTCCCTACAGAGATCAGCACAGCTTCAGATCCATTTGTGATCTAAACACGTTACAGAGG
Organism: Acrocephalus scirpaceus scirpaceus; assembly: GCA_910950805.1. NCBI lineage: Eukaryota > Metazoa > Chordata > Aves > Passeriformes > Sylviidae > Acrocephalus > Acrocephalus scirpaceus. Next base: position 146,202,512 of record OU383773.1, read on the forward strand.
TCCTCTGTCTTCATCTCCCTGTCCATCTCACTCATTTTGCAAGACTTGAAGGCATTCTGATCTTGTGATGCTGCAATGAACCTTGCAGCACAGACCTCCCCACCAAGCACCCAGCCTGAGCCCTCTGATGTGGGGCTGCAAACAGGACTTTGCACCGTGCTCTTGCAAAGTGAACTGCTCAGGTCCTTAATTCCCTGTGGCTTCACCAGGATTCAGGCACAAGAATACTCCTGAGGACCTCTGCCATGGTGCCTCTCTCCACTTGATCTAAGTTAAAAGATAAAACCCCTCCACAGTTAATAAAAGAGTTCAGAAATGATCAGACATGGAGCAGTGAGACAGTAAATGACAGGGGCTGGAATACTGGTATTTTTAAAGATAGATGAGCATTAGCACAGCCAGGAATTCATTTACCATTTAAAAAAATCTATTCAGAGTAGAATGGGAACTCTACCAATTAATACACTTCACAGACGTATCTCTTCAATAAGCAGAGTTACAGGGATCATTTTTCTTTGACACACACCATAAGGGAATGAAAAGGTTAATGTAGTGTATGTGAGAGCATTTTTAAAAATCAATTTAAGGAAATTTTGTCTGCTGTAAATTATGCTCTGGCACCAGGGAAAGCCATCAAACTCAAATTAACAAAAGGAACTAAAGAATTTAATCTAAAACTACATTATGATTGTATTGCTCATTGGTGCACACACACAAAAAAAATCAGCAACATTTTTACCTCCTTTGATTACAAAAAGGCTATTTTCAGTGAAAAATAATGTTGAATCATAATTAAAACCAGGACTCTCTCTCCTTCCAGCCTGCAAAGCACAACATTTTCTGTAATGCAATATAAAGTCATTTTGGTTAGGAAACCCATTTGTCAGCTCTCCTCATATTTACCCGACTGTGTCCCCTCTACCTCCTCTTGCACACACTCCTGTAATCTCAGAAAAGGCAGAGTTTGGCTTCTGAACTCCAGACTTCCCATTCAGCAAGACCTGACACTGCCCTTGCTGCAGCTGAAGGTGTGAAGCTCCACTGGACTCATGGCATCTGTTTAGAAGATCTGAAACAGTTTTCAGGTTTCCACTAATTTTAATTGGCAGAAGAGCAAACATCAGCTGAAATCCTATTTTTTCCAAGAGATCTAAAACAGTTCCTGTAACTTCATGGCACCGCCACAGGCTCTCCATTCCCCATCCCCAAGTCTGACTTGCAAACTGTGGACTCCTCTCCCCCTCTCAACTATACACAGAGCATCTCCTCTACATGGAGAGGACACGGAGCAGGACAGTGACATTCACTCTCAAAGCCACAATCAGAACATGTCGTTGAAGTGACACAGCCTCACACCATGTTTCCCAAAATTATCACCCATCACAGCCCTTGTGCTTTTCCCAAGTGACATTTGCTGTCACCAAGCTCAGGAATTGAAAGGTGGCACTGAGGACAGCAAGAATTTTATGGCATGTTTTGTGTCAACAGAGTGAAGAGAGAACATGACACAACTGATCTGTGCTCCTGTGCTGGCTGCTGTGTTGGTTGCCAAAAGATACCACATCACAGTAGAGGAACAGACAGATCCTATGAGCTGCTCAGGATAAACCAGCTGCATTATTTTCCTTCCATGGAATTGGCATAAATATCTGCTTTGTTCCCCCTGTGTATTCAGCAGCTTCCCACCACTGAAACTTCCCTCTGTAGAGAGCAGATCATGGTCCATGTAAAGAATCCCAGTTATTTGATCTTCATTCATTGCCAAATGAGGAACAGGGGCCATGGTTGTTTTGCTCTTGGCATTTTTCACCCCTGGAGTGTCCCCCACGTTGAGGATCAGACTCCACATTTCCCTGCCCGTGTCTTCATATTACCATGGGATTTTTTACCTCTACTTCCAGAAATTCTTCATCTGTTGGTAAATAATGGCAAGACTATATGACTATACATAACTGTAGTTTTTATGTCTGATGTGGTTGCTATGGACCATTTATTCCCTACTCTTACAGTTGGTTTGATCTATCAATGAAGGGACTGCCAAGTGGTACTCTTAGTTGCCAAGATAAAACACAAGGTTAAAGCCACCATTTCACCTAAAAATTGAACATAGAAAAGGAAATGAGCCATGGTACTAGAAAAATTGCAATCATTTTTATTACATTAATTTGGACAAGGAGTGTGAGGGAGTAAGGATCAAAGAAACCCAATCAAAACAAATTTGGCTTGCACAGATTCATTCACTGCTTTGTATTGCTACAGCAGTGAAGTATGTATGCATATACACATATATGTGTGTATATATATATATATTTATACAAAGGCACAACTTTTTCTCTCCATGTCTTGTCATGGGAAAGCAGAGACTCACCCTTTACACACACTTAGCTTTGTGTAAGAAGTCATTTCCATTTCATTCATTATTTTTTATCTCCTTTGAAATGTGAAATAAACCTGACTTTCCATATGCTGGGTGGAGCTGGGCTTTGGCTTCTCTGAAAGAACAGCTCACAAGTCAATAGCTGCAGCCTCCTCCCCATCAGGTGGGACAGGCAGCAGTGGAGAACAGCAGCATTTTCACCACCTCACCTAATCCCTTCCCCATATGGTCAAGGACAATGACTAGTGAATAATTAATTAAAATATGTCTGATCAGAAGTTCAAAAGAATCAGAGGAATTGAAGTAAGAGCCAGTGGATTCCTTTTATTTTTTCTTCCCTATTTTCTTTCTTTGTTTGCCAGGGCTTCTTTGGGTTCACATGGAATAAAAGGCCCATAGAGGTTGTGTACTCAAGTCTCTGGAGGTGCTCAAGACCAGGTTGGATGGGGCTCTGAGTAACTTGGTCTAGTGGAAGGTGTCCCTGCCCATGGAAGGGGATTTGGAACAAGATGGGCTTTAAAGTCCCTCCCAACATAAACCGTATTCTAAATCTGCAAGCTCACCCCATTCCCGTTTGTGCTCCTGGCAGCGTGGTGGCTGTTGGTGTCATGTACCTGTCCCTGTGCCTCCCAAAGCACCTTGAGCTGAGTTGTGTGTGGAACAAGGACCTGTCTGAGAGCTGGGAGAGGGCCTGGGGCACTCAGTGCAGCCACACGGTCCTGGGACCCTGGTGAGATAATTTAGAGCTATGACTTGTGACAGTGACTGCAAAGCTTTCAATTACTTTTTACTAGTAGGGTGGAGGAAACAAAAAAAAATGTTATGACCTCCCTTTTTTAATAAGAAATATGTTAAGACTGTGCCTTAGTGCCCGGCTGGGTTATTGGAATAGTAAAGAAGCAGTGCTGCTTTTTTTTTTGTATATAGTATTTTGCCTTTTGAAATATTGTCTTATAATGCAAAATGAAAAAGTCATCTTATGTAAAGGAAAACTCACAGCAAACTAATGGGGCACTACAAACCTAGGATTGTTCTTTTTTTCTCATTTTATTGGAATGAATTCAAAAACATAATCAGAATCTAGTTCATTCTCTTACATAACCCTTTGTGAAGGACTCTTAAAATTCACATCAACAGCATCTCATTCCCACTTTCCCCTTAATTTCCATTTTGTTTAATGGCTTCATCACCATTTATTCGTGATTTGCGTATTTTTTTTCCCTCTTGTGAGAGAGAATAACCTCTCTTGGGTAATAGGACAAAGAGTTGGAAGCTGTTTGCTTCTGTTGTGCTCCTGTAAAAAATATATTTTAAAAAAATTCCTTTGCAGGGAATAAGCCCAGTTCCACTTTTTTTTTTTTCCCCTGGGGTCTGGTGACACAATTCCAGCAATGCCAAGTCCAGCTGCAAGTGCCACGTGAGGAGGTGCTCTGAGTGCAAGTTCCACCACTGCACAGCCCATCCCACCCCATCCCCTTCACAGGCTGAAGACGTGGAGTGCAAAATAATCAATCTTCCAAGGCCCTAATGAGCCCCTGTGCTACAGCCTGTACTTTGCCATCAGCTTCTAGAACAACAAAAAATGCCCAGCACAGACAGAAAAAAAAAAAAAAATAGCTGGAGGCTTCTATCAAATTTTGTTGTGAAAATTACAGGAGGTACTTAACATTTGTCCTAGAAGTTTTCAAGGGAAATGAGAACATTTGCCATCCAGACAAGAAGTCATTATCTCCCATGGGAATGAAAGACATCTGGATATAATCCTGATCCTTTAACAAGAAGAATTCTGAGCTCAGAAAATCTCAAAAGATGGGTCTATGAAACTTCTGTCCTTGGGTTCATGCTCAGCACGGACTTCACAAGAGCCTCTCATATTCTATAGTATCCACACTTACATATCTCTTAATTATAACACAACTACAATTTCACTTACAATAAGCCTTATAATGAGAATTAAAATTCCTAAACCAGAAAATGCACCTCCTGAAAAAAAAAATGGAATAACCAAATAAGAGAAATGGTTGAAAAAGTTTAATTTTTACAGACTACTTCATGCTTGCACTAGTTCATTTTTCTGATTTTGAACTAATACCCCTCCCTATCAGTTGTTCATTCCATGGTAGAAGAATGTAGGGTGGGAACTCATTGTTTGGATCCAGTTTTTGATCCAGTAATGGACAACTTATTAACCTCCCTCAGTTATCGATGCTGATCCCCAAATCTGCTGATCCCCAAATCTTTATCTTCCTGCTTCCTCACTGCTTGGTGGCTTTTGCTGCCACTGTTATGACAATAATTTTCCCCTCTATAGTACAAGGAGATGAAGCAACCTCACTCTCAAAAGAGAGTTTTTGGGTTTTTTTCTAGGTCATCTATGCAAGATATTTGGGCAATTGCATCAAAAGCAGGGTTAGGTTGTTAAAAGTCATTTAGGTTCTTGACTGCCCTCATGCAGGCAAGGCTCCCAAATATCTGTGAAGATTGATGCCCAGTGCCTAAGCGCCTCTCCATTTGAGTACCATTCAAAAACCATCTTCCTTTCCTCACATACAGCAAAAAAACCACAATCCCCCACTGTCGCCCTGTTCTTCTAAAGTTCTTCTAAGCCTTCTGATGTTTACATTTTTGTAATGGAGTTTCTCACACACTTTTCATGTAAATAATGGATTGTTTTGCATTCCTTTCTGGAGGAGGAAAGAATTGATGGACTATTGGTTTGACCAGTGTTGTTGAGACGAGATGATTTCACCCTCCAATCAATGGTCACTGTTGGAATTCTATAAATTCGAGGTCTGTAAAGAAACTTTGCGTCTTTTGCCTTAGACATCTCAGCGTGAGTGCGTGTTCATTTTGCGTCCTATTGTGACACCCCACAACACTTTTGAGGTAGTGGAGCAGCATTGAAGTTGAGCCTAACACACAAGAGGTTTGCTGGGTAGGGCACAGAGAAGGATGCAGCTCCCTTTATTTCTGCTCAGCAGGACAGACCAGAGCTCTCCCTTTGCCTGCTCAGCCCTCCCTTGCCAGCAGCACCCTCTCTGAAGCTGTGCCAGGTGACAAAAAACAGCCCCGAGCTGCAGCTGGTTTGCCATCCATGCTCAGGGGCAGCACATCTGCGGTGTGACCAGCAAGGGGGAATGGAAGGGCAGAATTCTGAGTGAGAGGAGCAGGAGGTAACATCTCATCGGCTGTTTCCACTGCCTTGTCAGGACAGGAGCATTTGAACTTGGCTTAGAGAGCACCACCAGGTGTGCTGTCAGTTATCTGCTGCTCTGCACAGGTAGGTGTAATCCTCGTGAATTTTATTCAGTCCTGGTATGCTGCATGAATGGGTACCACACGTGGTTCCAGCTTGCTGCTTTCACTTAAAATTATTAAAACATTTGATGCAGAGGGAAGAGGAATCCCGTTTCCCTCACAGCAAACTGCCTGAGCATCTTTCACAGAGCCTGATTTGGCAGAGAACACTGCCACAGGTGGACACAGGATCAGCAACAGGTGGGGATGCTTGGTCTGCCTGCTAATGGGGAGCACACCTGGGATCAGCCTCTGGAAAAATGCTCCCCATGTCCATTAGGGATGACATTTCCCTTAGTCCAGATGGCACTCATCACCCTTTGTGCACAGGTTAAGCTCTGAGCTCAGAGGGATGGTGTGTGGTGTACAGGGATGGTGTGTGCAGTTCCAAACTGCAAGTGTCAGGATTGCATCAATTTATATATATATATATATATATATATATATATATATATATATATATATGTATATATATATATATAAGGGAAACTTTACACTTTGCACTTTTTCAAAGGAATAGAAAACAGGTAACTTCCCGAAAAAGTAAAATGTGACTCTATCGTAATTAGGCTTTTGTTGTCAGTCAATGTTTCATTAAGCAACTGTACAATGTGCCTCAGAGTATGGTTCATTTCTTCATCCAAACACAAATTTAACACTGCACATTATGGGCTGCTCCTAAAATCAATAACTGTATTTACTACTTGGCTGAATCCTTTTGGTACAAATGAAGAAATGCTGTTGTCAGTTAATGCATGATCCTGCACAATGGCTTTTCTCTCTCCTTTCTCATAGGACGCTCTCCTACATCTACAGGGAAAATATTACCAGGAAAGGGCAGTGGTTTCCTTTGGCCCCACATGCCCACAGGCTCAGCTGTAGATGAATTCATGAAAAGCATTCAATAGGATACTTTTCTGTAACCATTTGGAGTTGTGTTCAAGTCCCATGTACTTCAGTGGGATGCAGATATGAGTATTTCAGCACTTCCTAGACATTTTGGTATATGATTTCCCAACATCAATAGCTGCTCTGCAGAGAAAGACCCAAGATCCAGCATAGGTGTCCAAACAAGGAAATCCTTTCCCTGGCAGGGGGATGCCTGCCCTGTGCACAAACTCCTGCACACCTCCCTGCAGCACCCAGCCCTCTCTGCACAGTGTGGGGAGCAGAGCTCAGACCTTGGGTGTCTGTCTCAACGTGGATCTGGCCCTTAATTAGGACAGGAAATCAAATATTGTGGTGTTTCACGTGTGTGGTGGGTTGACCCTGGTTGGATGCCAGGCACCCACCAAAGCCACTCTATCATTCCCCTCCACAGCTGGACAGGGGAGAGAAAGTACAACAAAGGGTTAATGAGCTGAGATATGGATAGGGAGAGGTCACTCATCAAACACCATCGTGGGCAGAACAGACTCAGCCTGGGGATATAAACTGAATTTATTACCAATAAAATCACAGCAGGATAATAAATAAAATAAATCTTTAAGTCTTATAACCACCTTCCCCCCACCCCTCCCTCCTTCCTGAGCTCTTCCTCCTCCCTGCAGGCAGCACAGGGAGCTGCTTGGCCAGTGCTGGGTCTGTCCTGGCGCTGCCTGGCATTGGCTCTGCTGGACAGGGGGGAAAGCTTCCAGCAGCTTCCCACAGAAACCACACCTGCAGCCCCTCACTAACCAAACCTGGCCTCTCAAACCTAACACAACATGATAATGGCTCAAGAATATAAATTATATTTGACACAATACATTAAAGAGCTCATGAAACTTCATAAACATGGCAGAATATATCCCATGTTTTCCTGCTTTTCCTGCTTTTTAATAATTCTAATGAATCAGACTAAAATTATGCCACAATGTACCATTACAAGAGAATATTATCAGGAGTGTAAAAATGAGAAAAACTGGGTGCTACCACCAACTTCATAAGACAAAACACAACAAGGCTTTTACAAGGCTGGGACAGAACACAAAAACCCCAATTAAATTTCTATATGATTGATGGTGCAGATTTAACCACTCCATTACAGAAGCAAACCAATGTCACAGTTTCCTTGCCTGCTTTAGCCTGCATCTCAAGGGGGCTTATAAATAGTTAAACAGTTATATCAGAATTCATTATTTTTTAGAGAAAAATTAAACCTCTGTGTTGATATCTATGATATAATGACTTATAAGTCGCTGCAAAATTAATCTTGATATTAACTGTGTGCATTTGTGATATATGATTTATTATGGGTTATTAATCTAAATTCTTTGAAGGGTATTGCTTCATGCACACACAATCTAATAACTTCCAGTGCAGTAGCAGGTGCTATTTTATAATAAAGACATTAACATATTCGGAAAAAAATACTTCCATACCAAATTACTCATACTGTGTTTTCACTTCTCCATTCGACTTGATAGTGATTAAAAACTAAACTGGAAAGAGATCTTGTACTTCCATCCTCATCCTTACTGCCCTTTTCATCGTTCTTCATACTGAATTTTTCTTGCTTCAGAACCATTTATATAACTGTAATTTCACATACCAACACCCTTTTTAAAGGTATTCAGGGAGAGTAACACATGACATTCTCTATTGCTGCTGTTTAGATTGGGAGTGCTCAGAGAGGATTAAGCATTTCAAGAGGCAGCTCATTCAGTTTGACTAACAAGGCTCTTCTGGACGATGCTGTAATACATTGTAGGATACAACCATTAGTTTTATTTTGGTTTGTAGCTCTCAATTGTCTTTCCCCCTACAGCTGCTCTCAGACAGATGGCTCCTTCCTCATCAAGGAAGCTATCAGAGATACATACAGTGCCTGAGGTAGACAGAGAGGTCCTTACTTGTCTTTGAGGAACGTTTCCAGAGAGACCTAAATAGGAAAGCCCAGCACATATCAAATAGTTCGAAAAATGCTTGAAAATAAATGCAAAAGTAAAACCATTTCTGCAGCAGTCAAGAAGCATATGTGGGAACAGAATGTAATGACCATAACTGACCACAATTGACCACAACAGAAACATAACTATTCAAAAAGGATATTTCTTATACTAACATCACTTCTTTACTCCTTTCTCAGATATTATTCCTCCTCAGACTAGTCATTCATTTACAGATTCCTGTAAATTCAGCCAGCTTCCTAGTGAGATAATGGGATGATTGGATAAATCAGCAGTTACCAGGATTTGCTGCAGCTTCCAAAGAAGATGGTGATGCTTGGGTTGGCATTGCCTCAAGAGAGTGAGGTGCAGGCATTAGATATACTCATATACCCACCATAAGTAAAAGAGAATTTACCTCTAGTGACTTTCACCCTGCTTAATAACCAGATTTTTAAATTCTCTTCAGTCTTGGCAGTGGACAGTAAATGTTTTCATCATAACTATGACCTCCCTGTTTTAGAAATTGTCCTGACATTACTTGTAAAAGGCTTAATTAGAGGAGGCAATGTTGACCCTAAAGCCCCTGTTAAGCAAGTCACTGCTAACAACCTGAAATGTTTTAGCATCATTAGTGCACCTCTGACACAGCCAGCAGGCAAAACCAGGACAATCTCTGAAATTTTTAAGGTGATTCTACCAACCCTGTGCATAAGAAAATGCTTTCGGAGTCTTCCTCTACCTCTACATATTTCCACAGTGTCAAAGAGTTAATTTGTGAATGCAAACCGAATTCATGTGAATTAGGATCTATTTCAGCAAGCTCTGTCTTTTGCTACCTCATCCTGCCTCAAGGCAATGCCCTGCAGCAGATTCACACCTGGAAAGTCAGTATTCTGGCCACAGCAAAAAGCAGCTATGCTCACCATATGTTTCCTGGTTAAAATAAGATCCTTGCACACATCTGATGGATATCTCCTTTGAAACAGACAATGAGTTAACACAGGGATGCAGAAGTTGGCACAACCAGCACAGCACAAGCAGGTGCCACTACCTCCACTTGCTCCCCTCCCCAGCAGTGTGTGTTCACACACAAAAACTGGGCTCTGTGTCCCACAGTTACTCTTTCAGGTGAAAACCCACCAGCTTTCCAAATTGCTGGGAAGTCCAGATCCATGCTAAGTTAACAGCTGCTTGCTCATGACACCCTTAGAAAGGAGCTTGCTGTGCTGTCGCTGTGAATAACAGACAATTGCTTTAGTTTGGTCTTCCATAATCATTCCCATCAATGCCTCAGAGTTTAAAGATCTAATCCTGTCTGCAAAATCCAATTAGACTTTGCAAGAAAAAAAAAAAAAGATTAGTCATTAAAGTTTTAGATAAACAGATCCCAGCTAAGGACAAATCTGCACCACTACTCCTGTGAATTTCAGCATTAAAGAAAATCAATATACTGTGTCATATTCCTGTAAAATATTACCTGCAGTACCACTTGTTTTCTCATTTGTGCATGAAGGTAAAATTTAAGTCCAGTTTTCAGTGACTTCTTATTTGCTATAAATACTAAATAGAATAGTAAAATGACAATCACCTTCTATACCTCATGTTTCTTTTTAGAATTGCTGGCCAAGTAATGCCCTGACCTTTAGAGTGACACAGGAGGCAGAGGCCCTGGTTCTGAACAGCCACTCAATGGAGAAGCAACCCAGTAGCACCTGCCTTTTATTAATCATAAAATCATTAATCATTAAACATAGCAGTGCAATGACAATTTGCATTTGCAATCAAATAGAAATGATCCAAGCTACATTTTCACTTTCTATATTTCCTTTGCTTGTTTTCAGAGACACCTTGGTGTGAAGTGCAAAGAAGAAGTTTTGGGGGAAGGAGAGAGTTGCAAATGGTTCTCTGACTAATGGTATCTTACAAACCCCAAGTGCAGAGGAGGCACAACTGGGTTTTTCTCTCTCTTCTAAAGCCAGTATATTAATAAATGTTAATTTTATCAGACTGTGTCTACAAGGTGATTTTCAAATTCCTGTTGATTTAGTAAAGAATGGATGTTCAGCACTTGCAAAAACACTGCTGTTCCAATAGACACCTTCAGACAGATTTAGGTATTTAACCTAGAGAGTCAACATTTGCAATTCTCCAGCAGGATTACCTGGGCTTTCAGGGCAAATTTCTACATTGTCAACTGCTCTGCATGTTGTGCTAACCTGGATCCTTGCCTGGCCCCTATAAATGTACCTATATGAAGTTTGTTGGTAGAGATGTGATGTTTCTGCCAACTCAGGGACAAATCTTTAATGAGCCAGGAAGTAAGGAGGAAGCTCTTTTATATTTCTATTTTATTGAGTGTTTGCTCTCCTCTCACATGTTTCTGGGGTGCATGCCTTTCCAGAAACAACGTGAGATTTTCTCCAGAAGCAATCTGATAAATTCCATAAGAGCTGACAAGAAAATCTCGAAGAAAAGAATAAAAAACAGCTTTTATTCTTCTAAAATATTTAATACCTGGAACCTATGAAGAATTGTTGAAGATCTGCCAACATTGCCAATGATTTTCAAAGTCATACCATTTTTAGTGTCTGCAGAACTGCTGATATCAGCAAGCATGTCCTTCTAAATAATTTATTGGCATTTCTACATAAATTAGATACTTAAAGGTGAAGATGCCATGAACCTTGTGGAAGCTGAGTGCTCACTACATGGACTATAATCCATCAACCCAACAGACAGATTTCCAAACTGGCTGAAACCTCAGCAGGCTCACTGCTTGGAAATAGTTCAAGGACTCCAGAGAATGCAATACGCTCTTGAAATGTCACTTGCAGTAAAAGTAAATTCTACACAAAAATAAATCACCATAAAATGAGGTAGAAACCTCAGAGAGTTATAAATTGATCATTTAAATCACAAGTTAGTTACTGCTCATAAAAATAAGCAATGCAAAAAATATGTTAACTTCAGCTAAGGACAATGTATTACAAAATACAGGGCAAAACCATCAGCTAAAACACACATTTGCATAAAGTTAAACTCTTCAGTAAAACACATCTCTTCTGCCTATCAGTTTCTAAAGTCACCATGGACTTTTTTTTTCTTTTTTTTTTTTTCAAAAAATCTGTATAATTCTGGTTTGCAAAATTTAGCTAGTGGAAAATGTTATGTTGGCATTTCACCTGTAATTACTGTATTTATAAAGGCTCTAGACTGTAAAGAAGGAAACAATCTGAAGAAGGTGGATGATATTTCAAGAAGAATGCTGAGGGTGAGAAACTGATGAAAAAGAAATGCTTCCCTATGCAAGTAGCAGATTTAAAAATCTTAAATGTTCAGAATTTGTTTTTAAATGAAAAAGGGAAAAAATTATCAAAGAAAGAAAGCTCTCATCCTGACTAGAGAATCACTGCAGCCAGGGGTGTGTCGGATCCATCATTTGAATGGATCCCTGAAACACATTTTTATGAAGGGGTAAGAAAAGCCAGTGATGAATTAAATGCTAAAGGAGATGTAAAAATGATAAAAGCAGTATTTTTCATCAGAAAACATGTCAGTAGGAGTGGTAAAGCTGCTATTTGAGATACAAACAAACAAGATTGGACAAGACTACGATGGAAATAAGCAGGACAATCAGCACAAATATCTCAAGCTATTAATTTGCAAAAAGTAAAAAAAAAAGAATCAGGAAATCAAAATAGTTATGAAATCAATAGTGATGGCCTAAAAGTCACAGAAAGCTTGAGTTTCAGCAGGAGAAGCAGGGAGGAAGCTGCTGACAGCAGAGATAAGAAGTGAGTGTTGGTGAAGGCCATTCCACCTCCCTGGTCTCTGGGTGACCAAGCCCAGCCCACCAAGGGATGGGACAGCAGTGCCAGCCCTGCCTGCAAGGACACAGGGGCAAGAGCAGGAATTCCTGCTTGAATACAAATCCTGGCTCCATTCCTTAAACAGGCTGATGTTCTCATCCTTGGAATTCACAGGAATGCACACAAAGGAAAATGCCAGCATAATGAACTTCTCAGCTCTTAGCCAAGTAATTCTTTGCAAGTGTGTTTTTTTTTTTTTTTTTTAATCTAGTTCATAACATAAACTCAGACTATGTGGGGGCACAAAGAAAAGGAATAAATTAAGTGGATAATGATTATAAACTAGGGAAATTCCATGCACAAAAAGAACTAGTAGATTCTGGGTTTTTTTTCCTATTTGTTCTCTAAAAGTCTATTTTGACAATGAATTATAAATGTTTTGTTGACTGTTCTTATTCTGTTACCACCAAAAAAAGGATCAGACAAGACATTTGTGTACTTGCTGCAAACCCTGAGTTTTGCCTTACTCCCCAGCTCTGTGTTCCTTTTAGTGTCTAGTTTTGACTCTGACAAATCAGTTCTCCTAGCACTAACCAAATTATGGGTTTGAGGCCTAACAGAAAATAAGGTTTGGCATCATCTTCCTTGTGAGAAGAGATGCAGAAAATCTGTTAATCAGAATTCAGTCACTACAGCCATTTTAACCATGCCTGACTTGCTGCCTTGCTACTTCACCATTCCTACCATTGCTCCCTGTTTAAGAGGAGACGCCCAGAGGAAATTTGGTTTTGCTCTCACATTTACACAACACCATTACTTTGCCTTAGTGACCAACATACCCTGTTTAATAAAACCCTGGCATCAACTTTATTACATCCTGCACTGCCAATGATTTGGTAGTCACCTAACATATTAATCTTGATTCATGGTTCACTTGAAATATTTATATAGTACAAAACGTTCAAGTAGAGGTCAGTTGCTTGCAAAGCTTCAAAGAATCAATTGCAAGACTTTGTGCTGCCTCTAGCTCCTCCTCAGCAGGAGAACATTTCTTCCCCCAGCCTGGCCTAGGGTAGGGAGCCAGGTTTAGGAAATGATCCAGCAACTGTGGGCAGCAAAATCAGCCATATGGCCACAAGCAAAAGATTTTATTACTGAAGAAAGGACTTTATTTTCACTGGCTTTTACTTTCATAAAGGAATAAATGCTTTCAGATGGTTTCATCATAATTCCCTTGATATTAAAATTATGAGCCGGCCCACGGAATCCAAGCTACAGGACACAATGCAGACAGCATGGGACCCAGAATAAAGGCAGACAGATGAATCTCTGAAATAACAAGAAAGGCCTTCAGAATCATAGAATCATCAAGGTTGGAGAACATCTTTAAGATCATCAAGTCCAACCTTCGACCAAACACCACCGTGCCCACTAAACCATGTGATGAAGCATCACATCTACTCATTTTTTGAATACTTCCAGGAATGCTGACTGCACCTTCTCAAAGAACAAAGCAGTCCCTAAATCCCAGACAGAGCTGCTTCTGCAAGCCTATTCCCCAGCCATATGAGGCAGGCGAGGCCATGCAGTGTCAGAGACAGCTAAGCCTGTCACTTTTTGCCCCTTTTCCAGTCCATACCTCCAGGCACAAAGGAAATGTCAGTACTGCTTCCAGCAGCACTCACTTTGCGTGCTAATTCTGCAGGTGGTACGTGGTTCTCTACTGGAGCATTTCACCACGGGCTGCTGGCTACAAGATGCTCTTGAGGCTGAGTTGTCTGTGAAAGCTGGGGTTGATGAGGAAGAACCTGACACAACCCTCATTTTCTACATTTTGTTCTCTTTGCAGCTGTTTTTTTGCTCCCTGTGCATTGTCTGGTGACATGAATCATGGAACAGAAGGAACAGTTTAATCAATAACGTGCTTAATTGCTAAAAATTATTCCACAACCACAAACTCACAGCCAAGAGACCACACTATCTGTCACTGAAGATGCATTATGAGGGTGAAACAAAGAGGTTTAAGTGTCATTAGCAAAACAATAATAAAATAACCCATAAAAATTGAAAATATAACTTAGTGAGGGCATAAAAACATAAAACAGTGGGGCTCCCAAGATGAAATCATATTGCATTACAGATAATTCCATATAATGTGGTTCAAAATGGCAAACTGCATTTGTGTTTTAAGGTGTGCAGACATATTTATTATGAGCAGCCAGTTTACTCTATTGCTTCGTGAACTCTAGGAAAAATGTAGCTTCCATCAAATTGAACTGCATTAAGTGGTCACTGCACATTGAGGAGAAGATATTCTGTTGCTCTCAAGTGGCAGAACCATCTGCAAATGTACATGAGAATAGGAATCTCTGAATATTAGACACTGTGTCATATAGCAGTGAGCCTGTTTCAGTTCTGACCCTTAAATGCAATGCTTCCTTGAATACTTACTCACTTTGCTAGGAAGATATATGTGAAGAGCCCAGCGAAATAATCTGCCTCAGCACTTCTGTTGTAATTAAATGCAGTCACATGTTGGCACAAGTAATGACCACCATCTGCTCAGATCCATGGCTGGTCTGTCCTTCACCACAAATCACGCATCTCCACATGCCCGGCAAAATACCCATTACCAGCTGATTCTCCAAAGCACCACACAAATAATCTGAATATGCAGCAGGTTTGTAACAGAGGAATGTTAATATATTTGGCCTATAGAAATTCCTGTCCAGGCTTGGATGCTTTAATTCTAACACTGTTAAATGCTTAAATGAAAACATACTAAATGACCTAGGTTGCAAAGTCAGGTCTCAGGAATTAGAAAAAGCCAAGACTTACACTGTCTCTTCAGGCTGTAAGCATTTGGATACACTACCATGTCCTGGGTTTAGCCTTTCCTTGCCTAAAACTGTATCTCTTTTATTCCATAAAATTTACTTCACACTGTGGGCATGCTCGATGCTACAATTTCATTGGTTATTTTTATTCTATTTGTATATCTTATCTTTTCATAACTCACCACTCAAATCTCATTACATTTAAAGGTTATTAACTCCCTTGAAAGTTTTCCATTAGCATTTCTTCAGCTTCAGATGAGGTCTGAGTGCTTTGTGAAGCCTGGGCTCTCCCTCTGTTCCACATGGTGGATTTGCACATCCTCTGCAGCATCCTCCAGGACAAATCTCAGCCCTCCAGCTGAGCTCCCATTCCTGCCTGGAAGAACTGGGCATGGCTCTGTCACCAGCCTGCCTGGACACCATCTCTCCTGAGACTTGCAGGCTCTTATGGAATTCTTCCCAACAACTGTTTTTAAGGAAGTAAGAATTATTATCCTTGTTTTACAAAAGTACAATTAAGGCTAGACAGAAGAATGTCCAAATTTACCTCTAATCTGAGATGACTGATCCAAAATTCACTATGTCAGTCTCACCTTCTGCAATTAGTCTTGAAAAAACTTCACTAGGCAAGCTCTGCTTAACCTCTGAAGTCATCAAGCTTGGAGAATGAATAGGATAGAGGATCCAGTGCAAAAATAACCTTGGGTGAGCACTAAAGACCTGTGTGTGCAGGGGACACTTTATCCTTGCATACAGCCTGATTCTGCTGATCAAGGTACAGGCGACTTTTAAGTGAACACTGCTAATGAATGGGAGTGTGTCTCATGCTCCTGAGTCTTCTTTTTTTTTTTTGTTTTTATGGACCTTTGCTGAATGAGAGAAAGATTTCTTGGTAGTCCTCTCATGGAAACAAAGTCCAAGAGCAAAGGCCATGATCTGTAACATGGGAAATTCTGATAAGACACGAAAAAATCATCGTAACAGGAGTGGTAAATATTTGCAACACGGACTGTCATCCCCACCCTTGAAGAGTTTCACAGCTGGACTACATGAGGCCCTGGGTAACATGATGGAACTGCAATTCAGCCCTGCTTGGAGTGGGTTTGGGCCACCTTTCTGCAGAAAAATTTCCAACCTCAGGTTTTCTGTGACTGTCCTGGGGTGTCTCCACACGACTCATGCTGCATCGTGGGGGGCACTGCCCCCCCTGCACTAGGGACCTGCTGATTGCTCAAATGAGAAGGAAATAAATGGATCACACTCATAACCCACTTCATTTTGAAGATACCATTTGTACAATCATATGGTTGGTTATTTAGCCATGACCCATCTAGGTCTCCCTATGGCTGAGCAGCCATCACACAAATCTGCACTCCCAATGAGGTGACACAGTCTGGCTGAGGCAATTAGATCATCATTACCAGAAATAGAACTGAGCTATATATTGTCTGACATTAGTAAATTCAAGGGAATGAAATACCTTGTTCCAAATTACAGTATCATCCATCTAGACTTTCTGATAGTCCTGAAAGACTGATGGTCCAACAAATGGCTGTAATCATTATATGAGTACAGTTTAACTCCCTAAGACATGTTAAAAGAGCAATATTTGCAGAAATATCAACCTGCAAATGTGAACGGGGCCTTCTGACTGGGTAGGTTCAGTGAAGTATTTCAGTAACATTTCAGAAGATATTTCCTTTGGATATCTTTTACTTTCAAAAAGTAACTTAAGAACTTAAAGATGACCAAAATTAACAGATTAACCATTAGTAATAATGAATATGTCAAGCTGACTTCATGATCAACTTTGAAACAACTCTTATCTGAGTCGGTTGAGAAGTCGTTTCTTATGAAAAACATGGGACCAACATGTGCCTCAGTAAACGATGCTGAAAAACTACATTTGGTTCAATAAAAGAAGCCAAAAATTATTCTCTGCTTCAGAGGCCAAAACATGATTTTTGGAAGGATCATAGCCCCTGTGTTCCTCTCTGTTCCTGGGGGAGCACTGACTACCATGAGCCAAAAAAGTGCAGAGGAGCAGCCAAGGGGAGCAGTAAGGGCAGTGCTCAGTTCTCTGTCCAGCCCTGCTATCAACTCCTTTATTCATGCATGTGCTGCAGTGTGGGGGTTTATGAATATGCCTGGGAGACACTTTTTCCTGCTGCACAAAGACCTCACCAATGCACAGTATTATTTATATCTGGCAAGGTTTTGTGCATTGTATACAAGTGCAAAACCTGATCCTTGGCATTTGCAAAACATCATCTGAATGTATCACCCAACAACTCCTGCAACAAATAATCCCAATTAGTTCTCAAGAAAGAAACCTCTGGACTGTACTTGTTTTAAAGGAGAGGAGATTCTGGAAGCACATACTGTCTCAAAAAAAAAAAAAAAAAGAAAACCAAGAAGTTAATCCTGATATGATTTATTACCCCTTTCACCTCATGCAATACTTCAGTTGTTCTCTGTGTCATGATCTGATCCTTTAGTCCTTTCTCCTCTAAATCACCCTGTTTTTAGTAAAGAGAGAAAGGTCTGAAGGATTAGGTCCTGAACTCCAAGCAATATTCTCCTCAAAGGAAAATGATGTATTCTGCCTGCTCAAATTGCCATGATAGTAGGTGGTATAGGAGAATGGATTTTTTTTTCGTAAATAAGGTTAAGTTATATTAATTCAGGTTTTTTATTTGAAGAGAGTAGAAAATTTCCTTCTCCCAGTTTTACTG
Source organism: Acrocephalus scirpaceus scirpaceus (assembly GCA_910950805.1). Classification (NCBI taxonomy): domain Eukaryota; kingdom Metazoa; phylum Chordata; class Aves; order Passeriformes; family Sylviidae; genus Acrocephalus; species Acrocephalus scirpaceus. Next base: position 146,220,440 of record OU383773.1, read on the forward strand.
GATTCAGTAAGTAAGCCATGAAATAGAGTATGTGGGGAGGGGATGCAGAGTGTCTGTGGGAAGATCCATACGAAACATGCAGATGGGATTAATCTACTCAGTCCCTGGTTGTAATTGCAGTTTCACAGAAATTCTGCTAAAAACCACATTTATTTGGCAGTAAATACGATGACTAATTGCAAAGGATAGCTGCACTGAATTTTTTGGCACACTTCTAATTGTCGCACAAAAGAAAATGACACACTCCCTACTCATTTTTCCTAATTAAGTGCAAAATACGAAATTATTCCTACTACTTTTATTGGTGGAAATGAAGGGTGTTTCAATTTAGCTATGAAATACAGCATATGGTTCCCAGATTATTGGTAACTGTGCAGCAGAAGTCCTGGGCAGATGATTCCAGGGGAGGATCTGACCACGCCTGCACTGGGACCCATGTAAGGGCTCTCAATCCAGACTTGAAAATTGTTCTGTAGAGAGTTCTGTGAAGGATACGTGGCCCTAAATTAATGACTGCTAACCCTAAGGATTAGGGTCATTTGGTTGTGGGTTTTTTCCCCAAAATTCCCTAAATAAATGTCACATAAATTTCAAATACAAATTTTGCAAGGTAATCAAGGTGCTAGAGCAATCCTTACTTGGCTGTTACCTGTTTATAGCAAAAGGCTCTTACAAACACTCAGCACCCAAAGTCATATGACATATTTGGCAGCAGAGGATGAAATCAAATCTTTTGTGTCCCAGGCCAATGACAAAACTCACTCTCCATATAGAATTACTAATACAAGAAAAAAGGGTTAAGATAAATAATGTAAAAATCATTTCCTGACAGCTTTGAATAATGAAACAAAAAGTCCTTTAAAATAGCACACATTGTAAGGTATTCCAATATATGTGGCATTAAAAAACCCCAATTCTGCAGCAGAAGGACGGTGCAAGTCCAGCACAGACCAGACATGTTCCAGCAGTGCAGAGGGAATTAAATGTTGCTGCCTTTATCTGCATACACAAGAAGAGCTCTGTCATTCTTTCCACATAATGGGATGCAAAATATGCCAGTTTATTAATTGCTTAACATCTACCAAACAGCACAGTATTTCCCAAGTGGGAAAACACATGCTAAGAGGAGGAAAAAAAAACCCAAACCCCACAACCAAACTACAACTAAAAGTGTGGCAATTCTTAGCACTGGACATAAAAGAGATTCAATAGGAATGCAGAGGGTTGAACACTGTCACTTGCCCTGACTGTGAGCCCTTCTTTATGCATGAGGATTTTGAATTCTAATGAGTATGCACAGAGCATTCCCACTGATTCACCACCACAGAGAAGAGATTTGGCAGGGATTTCATCCAGAAAACAGCTGAGAAAATAGAGAAATACAGGTAGGGGTAAAGCTCTGCTATGCTCAAGGATTCTGCCTTCTTTCCACGACACAGCTACCTTGTACGACTGCAGATATTTTCCCTGCCTTGCTGCACACAAACCCTCTGTAAGCACACTTCTGACACTTTTCTCTTAGGAAGTTCCCCCATATCAAAGGAAAATATGCTGCAAACCAGGGCTCTGGCTTGCACATCCCATATATTGAACTCCTCTGCTCTGCACAGGAAACTCACATGTCAATATTATGTCAAAGTTAGATGGACAAGAACCATTCTCAACTTTTTTTTGTTAACTGATCTCTGCCAACTTTTCCCTAATTAAAGATCATCAATCAGACTCAAACACAAACCAAATTATGATATTACATGCAAAGCCATGGATATTTTCAAACAGGAAACCTAAAATTTATCATTAGTTTTCTGGATTTGATCCTTCCAACACATTCATTTCAAGGGGTTTTTTGTTCACCTGCTTGATTGCTCTAAATTGAGGTCTGCATGTAGCCACTTGCCTCTTGAGACATGAGGAGAAATGCCAAATATTGTGAAGAGCTGTGATAAAAACTGTAACTCACAACCCAGCTAAGCCTCCTCCTTCTCCACTCATGTTTTGCCAGAGGGAGACAGATGAGCCCCAGGTCTGCCACACTCCAATTCTCACAGGAAACTTTGGCTATTTTAGTGGCTACAGAACATCCTTGAGAGTGGGAGAGAAAGCTGCAGCCTTTGTAGTAGCAGTGAGTGATCAGGATTTTAGTGACATGGGTCAGGAACACAAGCACAGGGGAATTGATGAGAAACAGCCCACACAGGGACTGTGAGAACACAACTTTTTATTGCTTTTCCATCCTCATGAACACATCTCAGCACTGAGCTATTGACTCATCAATGCCAAAGACAAAATTTTGGATCATGACATGTAACATGGTTACAGTGACAATCATGGGATGCTGGCTACCCTTGGAAATTGTAATGTCAATCCAAGTCTCTCCAGCTCAGAGATACTAATCTCCTTTCATTTTCTGCTGCTTAAGGAGTGTCAGAGATGATGGGACTGCAGGACACAAACCTTAGGTGTCATTTAAATATATATCAGTTTAGGGACAAACATCAACAAGATATAGCAACCAAATGAGCAGCTCTATCAGCTCTATCATTTTCTATCTAAACCTCAAATTCTCAGGAGAAATCTTCAGCGTCAAAGAAAAAGCAAACCACTGTAAATCATCTTCATAATCTTTGTGTGTGATTCCTATCACTGACATACAACTGCACTCCTGGCTTTTACTGTAGTCTGACTCCTGGTAAAGGTGTCCATTTGGTCTTATTGAGGGACAATGCAATAAAATCATCTTTTCCTGTTTATTTCTTTTGGAGTAAGTGAGGGATTCAATGACATTTTCCAGGTAGGAAGCTAGAAGTTTGTATCTTATATTTGTTTCAACAGTGTAAATCTATTGCAATACCACTGATTTCAGTGACATAAGATGTGGTTACATCTAGAGAAAGCTGTATTTGGTGGTGCAAGCCCTTCCCCATCTATAGCTGGAAACCAGGAAAATTTGGAGAAAATACAGTTGTGCATTTGCCCTTTTTTATACTCTTCTACAACTATCTGTGAGTGACCACTGCCTGAGCCAAGGCACTAGACTGGATGGCTCCTCTGTCTGCTCTCCTAAGGTCATTCCTATGTCCTTTGTAGAGTAAATATCTCCAGGAGAGCATCTAACCTACTCATTTAGCCTGTAGAGCTATACCTCAGAACCCATTTCTTTATTGGCATAAAACATTTGGGTCTTTTTGTTCAAGTGGAGATCGTAAATAATGCACTGTATAATACATTTTAAAAATCACCTGGTATTGAATAAACCATTTAATTTAACTTGGCTAATCTGGAATCAATATTATAATTAATTTTCTACTTCATCTGTCTTCTGAAGTGGTGGAACAAACCAGTTTGTGTCAGTTCAGCCCTGTAGCATTTTGTGAAACGCTGGGGCTGTATCCTTGTTTACCTCTGCTAACCAACACTGATCACTGGAAGGGTTCCTTGCTTCTAGAAATGCTTTATAGAAGCAATTCAGGACAAATGAAAACAAACTTTCACAGGCTCATTCATTTGATTCAGTGTCTGATTTTTTTAAATCATGAGTCAGACTGAACTGTACTAGCTTCACTTCAGGCAAATCAAAAGGAATTGCCTGCCCTTTGTTCCTGTGGAATTCTGGGGTACTCCTGGGCCTACTTTGCTTGAAGGAGGCTCAAGGTACAGAGACTAACAAGAAAAAAATTCATAGTCCCACTGGGTCCAGTGACAGCTGCCAAACTCCTCCAGTGCCTCCCAGCAGAGCACCCAGGTGTCCAGTCAGTGTCACAGCCACCAGACACAGCCTCCCTCACCTCTGTGGAGGGTTTTCTCTGGAAAACCTCCTGGATTTACTGTACAGTGCTAATTTTACATGCCAGCTAGGGCAGCAAGTCTCCTAGAAAAGCAGATTGTCACCAATCCTGCCACCCTCTTGTCTGTTAATGACCCCAAAGCTGAGGGATCATCAGAAATCCTGCTCACACTTCAAAGGTTTTCCCAATTACCAGTCAGGCAGACAAAGGGCCAGGGGGAATATCCTTGGCTGAGAGCTCACAAACACAGCCCACACTGCAAAAAAGACCAGCTGCTACAGAGGTTAAATCTTTCTCCAGCAGTGAAGAGCTGCTCTGCAGACCTTCAATTACCTCTGATGTTCAATCCAAACATGCTACAGGTGTATTTTTTAAATCAATTTCCAAAAAAGTGTTTATTTTATCTGTCTCTCCCTTAGCAGAATGACTTTCCCCTCCCAAGGGAGGTGTGCAGTGAAATGGGAATCAGGAATCAGGACATGCTGGAAAATTCTGCTTTTCACTTCCACCCTACCAGCAGTTTTAGGGGTCCAGTGCCCAGCCAGGGTCTCTTGGTTTGGTGTGATATCAAGCAACATATGAAAACCTGTGATATGTAAAGGGGCCAGAAAGCTGTAAATAAAATAGTTAGAAAATGCAGGCCCTCATAGAGATATCAGAATGATTTAATGACTTGAAACTTCCTTTACAGAGTCTTTCAATTCCCTCAACTCTTATTTTGCTTAATAAGAGCTGTGAGCATGTAGATTTACTCACCAGTATTGAGAAACTGCTTCCTTTAGCCTTGTGATGAATAAAAAATGCTTCTTTTTAGGGGGGAAAAAAAAAGGCTTTCATGGTCCAGGGAGTTTATTAACATGATTTGAGTGATCCTTTAGAGATTCAGAAAGCCAAGCAGTAATCCAAGACAGCAAAACCGTTTAAATTTCCAGATTCCTAGGGCAAACAGTAATTTCTTGAGAACTCAAATCATGAGGCACTGGACCAGGTTGCCCAGAGAACTCGTGGATGTCCAACCTCTGGAAGCATTCAAGGCCAGGTTGGATGGAGCTCTGAGCAACTTGGTTTGTTGGAAGGTGTCCCTGCCTGTGATTTATAAATGCCTGAGGCCAACATCTCTGCAATGATTAAACCTTCTCTGCTGCTTTACCTGAGCAGCACAGTAAACACATGTTGGTATCTCAAGGCAAATACCAGTGAACACTGTCCTGGCAGCTGGGCTTTCTTTGGAAGGGCAAAAATATGTAAAAAAGAAACATTTCATGCAAGGAGATCAGTCCCCTGCAGTGTTGCTGCAATCTACCAGTGGTCCAAGGGCCATTGTTCCCCTCAGCTCTCAGAGGAGGCATTTCTCTGATCCCTGCTCTGGTCACTGCCCCAGCAGCTGGAGTTCTCAGGAGCCCTCCAGGAATTGTAATGCACTGCCCACAGCACAAGTTGGACAAGGGAATAACAAGTATGCAGTTGAATGACTTGGAGATCTTGGAGGCTTTGTCCTTTACATCGTGCTGGTGGCAAAGTCACACTCTTCTAAAGCAGAAGATGATCAGAAATGGCAAAATCAGAACAGAGCCCTGATTAATACAGTTTGCCTCCTTGCCCTTTACTGTATCTGGAGTGACAAAAGCGGGGCTGGCTTTGGGGAACAGCCTTGAACGCAGACTGCATTAAAAATATATATTTTCCCTTTCCCTGAAATTCTTACTTGCAAGTCTCACCCCTTTTATGATCATTTTCATCCTCCCATAATATTCATGTAATACATGTGCTACTGCAGATTTACTGATCAAAACAACTCAAAGAAAAGTCTGCATGGCTCAGCTTTTAATAATTTCATTTAAAAAGAAAGAAAAAACCAACAAAACAAAAAACTCCACGTATTTATCTATTTGCCTCACTGGATAGCAATTTTTGGCAAGTGTTGTTACCCAGCTGAATTTAACAGCACACTAAGCTGTTGCACTTCTGACAAATATAGAGCACACTTGTTATAACAGTGTTAAAAATGATGACAACAAGAACCCAAGCTCTTTTCTGGAAATTACTGGGAAACTTATGCCCTTTTGACAACTGAGATCTCCAGAGAAATCCCCTTGTGCCTTAGCCAGTTTAAAATTTTAAGATGAGCTGCAGCAGGCAGCAAAAGCAGCAGTCGAATGATTTTCTTTTCACACCAGCCCTGCTAACTTCAAAGGATATTCACAGGGTACAGAGAACAATTAAGATTAGTTTTCAGAACATTCTGACTCCATACAGAGCATCATTGCTAAGTTTTGTCCAGTAGCTAGTGTCTAATCTCAGTTACAGAAATTTTGAGAGACGCAAACAGGGGACATTTGATAATTAACCTTTCTGAGACCAAAAGAGATCAAATTCAAAGCTGAAAAAAACAACCCAGAAATAATTATACCAGCTAAGAGCCCTCTTTGAGCAATATTCTTAATGTAGTTTCCACTCCATTGGGAATGCGAAGTACAGAATAGCCTGAATATACATCAAAAGTTATGTCATAATAGTGTTTTGTACATCAAAAATACTCAAAAGGCGAAACTCAGAACTTTGTTCCATCCTGTATGTATCCATAAGCTATAACCATCTCTGAGGTCGTTTTTTGACACCTAGTCTTTGCTTGTTTTTGGAATTAGGTATGATATTTTCATCACACTAAATTCCTTTCTTTGGCCTTTTTTCTTTTTGCACTACATGTGCTGATAAAATACAGGGGATTGTGAGCATTTTTGAGGCAACAAATGCAGCATTTGAATATCCAGAAACTACTATATGGGGGAAGAGAAATAGCACATGCTACGTGTTGTGCTAAGAAAATATCTCACAACTTGCAATAGGTAACACAATATTTATCCTCCCAGTAAAAGGGACAGAATAAGTTAACAAGCACATATTTTTCATCCTTCATCTTCCAAGGTTCATCTGGGGGAAAAAGAAAAAAACTGTGGCAGAAGTTCTGTTTAAATAAATATTTCTAACACTTGGGAGCTTGTCAAATTTTTTAGAAACAAAACTGTTGAACCTGCCACAATCTAGTCCCAGAAAGCAACACTTCTGCTGGGAATGTGTTAATTTTGATGAAATCTTTAGGAAAGGTGTTTTGTGCTTAGAATGGTATGAACATGACAGACACCATGGGCAAGAGCAACAAAGAGAGGTAAATATATTCAGGTGACTGAGACCAGCAGCTCAGAAGTAGGTCAGAAAACTTCACCAGTTTCAGAGTTGAGAGCTGAACTTGGCCACTCATGTCCCAGGTGAATGTCTTTATTCTGCACATGGCCAATCTGTTTTCCTGGTCCAATTAATATTTAATTGTTTATGCAGCTGCAACAATAAGGCTGAGAGAAATCCAGCCCAGAGCAGCTAACAGCAGAATGGTTAGCACATTCCTTGGGGAAGTGGGAGAATGGAAAATGCTCTCATCTCTTTGCAGTTTGCTTAGAAGCTTTATATTTTTTTTACCAAGAACTTGCTCAGCTCTTGGGTTTTCACCCACACAAAACATGAAAAAAGAGCATATTTGAAAAAAAACAAAACCCAAAAAGCCAATAACCCCCACACAAGCAAAAAAAAAAAAAATATACCCAAACAAATCACAAATTTGAGCCTCTTTGCTAGACAGAAATATTTCTTCCACAGATATCCACAAAAGTGCAGTGTAACTTTGGTCCCCTATGGACTCTCAGTTGATGAGACTCTCCCCACTTCTGCTCTTCAGCAAAAGATCCACTTATTCCCCCTCTCTTGAAGACACTTCACAGCAGGTTCTGCACTAGTAGCACTTATACCCAGAGCCCTGCTGGTTTTGGCAGTGACAGTTTTCTCTCTGAAGACTGAAACCCAGGGTTAGTAGAAGTGATCAGATTGGTCAAAGATTATCGAATCTTAACAAAAGAAATGAATATCAAAAGAGTGAATTTAAAAAAAGCCTTAATAAAAAAAAAAAAAAATTAAAAAAAAAATCTATGGTATTTTGTTTACCCAAGCTTTTTATGCAGTTCACTCCTACCCCACCTCCTCTGAGATGGAGCAGTTCTTTCCTTCTCTCCTTTTCTCTTCCTCTCACCTGCCCTTTTGAAATCCCTCCCAAGGTCACTGTTTGTGTTGTCCAGCCTGGTTAAAGCCCCTCTGCAGAGTGTCAGAGCTGTGTCAGAGCAGAGGGATCTGCACCCCCTGACATCCCTGGACACCTCAGCCAGGATGTGTGACACTACCAGCCAGCACAGTCCCTCCCTCCCATTCCTGGGTGATTTTCATTAGCAAATTAAACACCCAATGTGTGTCCTGATGCAACCACTGCAGCAGCCACTCAACACATTGCTTGCATTACTTATCACAAATGTTTCTCCTGCCGTTCTCCTCTGCCAGGGAACTGCAAACCAAAACAGCACAACTGTGAATAATGAATGTTTCTTCAGAAGTTGCCCAATACACTGAAGTTATAGAGGGATCTGTGGGAATTGAGTCATTCCCACACCTCCCACAGTACTAAACACCAGCTGTCCATGGCTAAGTCAGTCATTCCAGCCATGGGGCACTCGCAGGTGACACAGCCAGGGATATTCCTGCAGGAGACATCGAGCTATGTTGGGAGCTCCTACAGTGCAGAAATCAGACACTGATCCATGCAGAGCCTAAATCTGCACCACATCATGAGAAAATGGCTCATCTTCTGGCACTGCAGCAGTCAGTGTGCAGTGGCAACATTTATTGACCTATCCATACAATTGATGACACAATTAATGCCAATTTGGTTCCAGGGAAAATGCATGTGATTGACCCTTCTTCATTAGTCTGGAGAGTATTTTACAAACTGAGAGCAAAGTGCTGTGATTTAACAGATGAACTACAATAGCTGATTCATTTAATCTTATTTCAACTCTGACAAACCCAGTTACCTTTCAGTGATAATATATTAATGAAATAGCCAAGTATTGGTCCAAGATTAAAGAAAGCAAGTGCCTTTTGTCTGGATTTGTATTTCAAATGGATTTCCATGTGCTTAACTTTATTGATTCAAGAAGTAGGTATATGATTAGACAGACAGATACATGGAGGGTTTCAGCTGATCTATATTCATGACACCACACAAAAACAGCCTAACAGCATTTTAGCTTTAATCTCAGATATCTGACTCCAGATAAATTCTTTTTGTAAGCCAGAACATCAGTTTATGAAGCTGCAGCTGGAATAATGACATGGAGGACAGCAGGACACTTTTGCTAATGACAAACAGCCTAAATATCTTTTAATTGCAGGCTGGGGTGGGAAAATAAATAAGGCAGCTTTTCCTAGCCTCCTGCTCTGGTGAAGGCACAGACAAACCCTTGTGGGCTCTCAGTGAAGGACTGAGACTGCAAAGCAGCTTTGACATTGCCTTAAGTGGGCCAGAACTCCAGTCCCAAGGGGCAGGGGCACAGCAGAGCTAGAGCCAGCCAAAGCTTCAGAGACAAAACACTACAATAAAAAGAGCAACAACGAAAGGCATTCTGACAAAAGGTTTCTGCCAAAGCATCTGATTAATAGAAAGTTGATTTTTTGACTTGTGATGTTTTCAAAATGAGTCTGCTCCTGTCTCTTTTCAAAGGTATACTCAGCACAAACCAAGACAGACAACAACCTTTTTCATTTGGTTCAAAGCTATTAACTTTTCCCCAGCCTTAGGGAAAGAACCATTTTTCATTTTTGCTTTGGTACTGCTGCAGAGAGAAAAAGTCATTGTTTGCATAGCACTATGGATGTGACAGGCTTTGGAACAGGAAGGGGCAGGAGCAGATCCATGATCCTATGGCATTCCCATACCCTGGAGGTTCACCTGGGCAGCATGGGAAAAGAAAACAGCATGCAGTCCAGATTTGAAAAAAATCCACTAATTACATCCGGTGTTTTCAAAACACCAAAAAAGAAATTAGGAAGCTGACAAAGTTGCCTAATTCCCCTGGGCAATGTGATAATCCCAGCTCTACCAGAAGTGTGAGGCAGTACACAAAACAAACTGCTGTCCCTTCTGATGTGTCTGTCAGCTCTGATAGCTCAGCACCTCCACAGAAAGTCAGAGCAGTTTGTGTCTCATTGAGAACCTGGCCCAAAATTATTAACTTCAGTTAAATGTGCTGCATTTTTAATATTATCTATGTGCTTTAAAGGAAAGGGAAACCTGGCTCAGATCATACAGTTTATATGCACTGTTAAAACAACATCCACTACAGGACATGATCTGAATTACCCTGTCGCTCACCCTGACTTGTCCTTGATCACACCTCCTTTAGAGACTTAGGACAGCTGAGAGGAATAGTTTATCCTGAATAAACTTGCAGAAACGTCCAGCAGTGAAAACCAGCATCAGTCCTTTAGGGCTCAGGCTCCCGTGGGGGGTGAGAGGAGGAAGGGCACCAGCTGGCACAGACTGAAGCAGGCTGTTGCTGCTTTCACCTTCTCCTCCTTAGATTTTGTGAAGACACTTGTTACTTCTGCCTTCAGCATTCCTTCAACACATCTTGCTGGGTTGCCTTTCTGTGCCGTCTATTTTCTAATGGATTCTTCAAGCACATAATTAGCCCTCAGGGTGAGTCAAAGTAACAGCAAATTAGAAGCCTAGAGGAATTAGGAGCCAAAAAGGCACTTGGAAATGAGCATTAAGAGATATTCAAGCTTGTCTCAGAGCCTCACACATCCTGCTGGTGTTGCAATAGCCCAGAGCAGATTGTTCTACTCTTTTCTTCTGAAGCTGAGGGATTTAATCTTATCTTCTTCTTGCACCAGAAGCGTATAAAGCTTGCTAAGGGTCTGTTGTTTTCTGTAACTTCCATTTTACACTCGTCATACATCATCCTTACCTGCTTGCTCAGTTTTTTTTCTGTTTTTCCTTTTTTCTTTTCTTTTATTATTTTCTTTCCTTTTTCCTTTGGAAGATAAGCTCTTCACTGGATAAAAGTTCAGCCTGTGTTGATTAATTTAGCAGTTAAGTCTGCCTTTGTTTTTCTTGTGAATTTTAAAGATGTAGACAGGATAGCCTTCCATCAATGATGTTATCAGGATATTTTTTTTGTTGTTCTAAAGCAAGCAGTAGCCCATTGCTGATTTCCAGCACAGAATCACCAGTCATTCCAATACAGCTCAGCTTTAACAGGACGGAGTCCTTGGCTGCTTTTGTCCCTTACATGAAAGAAGAATCAGCCTCAGTAATCAGAGCTAAATCTCAACACTAGGAGGAAAAAAAACCACCCGACTCTACTTCCCGGTGCCAAAACCCCCACATGCTGACTGCATAAAGAGAGCACTGTTAAAGTCCCTTAGCCAATGCCTACTAACCAAAGATCTTTGAATCTGGTTAGAGATTTGACCAGTTCTTTGATAATGATCATCAGAAAACCAACACTTTTCACCCTATTTAATTACAATGGAACTGCCCCTAAATTTTCCATAGGAAAATTCACTTGACAGTTTCAGTCATTTCTCATCTTTTACCTTTTACCATCTAAAAATATTCAGGTACAGGCTGTCCCGTGAGACAAAAGGTATTTTTTTCACCTGATCCTATAAATTCCCTTTTCTGATTATTGCAAGGTGCTAAAAAAAGAATCCTGAAGGTTTGTCTTTTTCTCAAATCTACACTTTTCCATATTTGGATTAAAAGTTTTACCTATAAATTACGGTTTTGCTGTTTTTCAATTAAACTGGCATTACAAGATATACTTCCCCATGAAAGGTACACTTGTCCACTTCCGTGTATCACCGTGGTGCAAAATACCCTGTAGGAGATCCAAGTTCACGAATCTTATCTCTCAAATACATTTCAAAGTATCGTCCTGCTGGTGTGAAACGCTGAAGTTCAGCAACAGGGCTTAGGGAAGGACACAGATCTGGCCTAGTGCTGGAGAGAAAGCACCATCTGCTCATTGGGGTGGCTGTGGTTTTTTAGTGAAGGCTCCCATTCTCTAAAACTTGGGACAAGAATTTCTAAAATCATTGCAACACGGAGTATTCAGGAGAAGAAAGGAAGACTGCTTCAAAATGAATGGATAGAGTTCTCAGCGTTACTCAAAGGGAGGATGTGATCACTACCACAAGTGAAAAGCTCAGTGGTTCAATAGCCAAGAAATTGTCATTATTCATAGAGGTTATCTAAGTTTTCTTCATGTCCTGGGGTATTTTAAGTGGTTTTAATACATTCAATTGTCATAACAGGAGAATCAGGTTGGAATTCAAGATACAAGGATGCAAGGCCGGGCAGGAAAGATTGCAACAAGCCAATGGTCCAGTTCAGGACTCTGGCACAATAGTTTTCCTACATCTCCCATCCACTCAAGTATGCTGGAATTAGATCTGAGAAAATAAGTATTTGTTACTCCAGGGTATAACAGTTTCCTACCAAATGAACTCATCTGGAAGAGTGGAGGATTTCAGAAAAAATTATTAAAAGCTCTGCAAGACAGAGCAAGAAAAAGGTGTTATGCAAGTAATGGATTTTTTGCCCTTCTTCTGAATCTCGAGTTTCTACACAATTTTGGCTGGAAGTTTCAATCTGGTGCACAGATTGTACTACGAGAGTAATCAGTGACAAACAATTTCTAATAGTTGAAACTTACCAAAGTTTCATATATACTATTGTATAACTCTTACTTTCAGAAAATCTAGGTTGCATTAGCAGTACTGGAACAAAACCAAGCAGGCATGAAAGCATCAATTCACGTATTCTTCATGGATTTCTAGAGGGAAACTGAGCTGCACTACAGGAATGAAATAAAGACACACTCCCTGCCCTCTAAATAGCCAAAAACCTCTGTAGGCCTTTCTGTTGAACTGCACTGCCAAAGGAAGCATCAGTGTTTCAGCCTCTCAGAATTACCAATTATTATCTACAGAGCAGAAAAAGCAGAATTGCAATTTCACAACTGTTTCTGTATAAGACACAAGGGAAGAATAGAAGAGTTTCTTTGGTAACTAATGACCAAGATAGTTTGGGCTTCTATGTATGAGAAGCTACTGATATAAGCTACTGATGCAAGCTACTGATGCAACAGTTTCTGAAAAATACAGTCAAACGAGTGAATTTTAAATATGGTCAAATACCAAAGGAAATTACTGCAGAGAAATACAGCTAGGGAAAAAAAGAGAAAAAACGCTAAACAAACAGAATATTTCTTTAAAACATATTGAACTCACCTCCTGCTCCCCTCAATAAAATGAATGAGATGACTTCTCATCCAAAATGAGAACAAGCACAGAAGCCTGAAAATCTGCCACAAAGGATCTGTTACAATGCCCTTGCAATGTTTTGTACATGTAAGAAGAGTCCCACTGCAATATTATGTCTATTGCAAAAAGTTCTGGTTGAAATTGCTTTCACGGTTTCAGGCAATGCAATTGATGCATCACCCCAGCTTAAAGACAAGCAGAGTTTTATTTGAATTTCATGAAATGACTGAATATGGAAAACAAATGAAGAAATGACAAAGGCAAGAGGAATAGAATAACACGGTCCCATAAATGCACAACCTGACCATCTTCAAACTCAGTGGCAATACTATTACAGAAATGAGTAGTGAAGTTGTTAGTTTGCAAGGTTGAGTCCTTTCTTTTTGGCTAAATTAACATAATGGAAAGAAAAAATAAGGACTTAGCTATGTTTGTTCAGTACAGGACCTCTCACTACCGGAAAGACCTTGAGATGCTGGCCTGTGTCCAGAGAAGGGAAAGAGAGCTGGGGAAGGGTCTGGAGCATAGATGAGGAGCAGCTGAGGGAGCTGGGGGGTCCCCCTGAGCCTTATCATTCTCTACAACCCCCTGAAAGGAGGCTGTAGCCATGTGGGGGGGTTGGTCTCTTTTCCCAAGGAAGAATTTTTCAGAAAAGTGGAAACAGCCACAAGTTGCACCAGGGATGTCTAGATTAGATACTGGGAAAAAATTTTTCACTGGAAGAGTGGTCAGACATTGGATTAGGCTGCCCAGGGAAGTTGTAGAGTGCCATACTTGGAATTGTTAAAAAAATGTCTGGATATGGCCCAGGGGAGCATGGTAGTGGTGCACTTGGCAGTGCTGGCTCAACAGTTGGATTCGATGATCTTAAAGGTCTTTTCAACCTCAGCGATTCTATGGTTCCATGATTCTATAATTGTTTCAGAGAGAGGTGAAGTTTCCTTGAGAACAATGGCCCAGTCAAGAATTACACAAAGCACTGAGGAGTCAATGTGTGAGATACTGGTTACTGTGCATTGTCCAGTTAATCTAACAACATTAAATATTTGCTAGAAATTACAGGCCCTGGGATTTACCAGAGTATTTTTCCTGGGTTTTTTTTTCTTTGTTTCTTCGGGAGTTTTGTGTGCACATTGTCTATTTGTCTAAGAAATTTGGTTCTCTGTAACAAATGGTTACATCTTGGAAATTATGAAACTTCATATAAATAATCAAAGCTATCACCATGCTTAAGTTACATAAATGGTTTACCAATTTCTATGTATGGGGAAAAATTCTGCCCTGCCTTGATTTATGTGTGACTACAAATTTTCAAAGAGGTTCACACAGATGATGTAACAGTTTGTGTCATGAGATCATTTAGGAATTAACCATTGATACAATAATCTTTGGGCACATTAGGACAGTGTTAAAGGACTAATTCAGAACTGCTTTTCTTTGGAGACCTTGCTGACAACTTTTACATTTTTGTCACTAAATTTTGTATAAGCAGAGCATGATGGTACGTATCTTCTAAGAGAACATCTACATGCCCTTAATCCAAGGAGAAACAGAGAAACATCCAGCAAGTTGCTCTGATATCCCTCCAGTTCCTGCTTGAATAACAAAACCTATCTCAACTTTTGCTCCCTTGTTCTCATGGGAGAACAATTTCAAGAGGGAGCTACCAGTAGCCTTGTTGTAAACATCTAAATCCCATGTTTTATCCATATAAGACTGGCAAGATTTGAAGATTTTAATATCTTTCATGGAGCCATTGATAGCCTTTGGGCTGAAACAGAGGCAGCAAACTTCAATTTCAGTACAAAGCAGGACGGACTGTTCTAAATTTCGTTTAGTTATGTTAATCAGCTGAACAACTTGAGAGAAAACGTCATGAAGGGAAATCAAGGGAAGAGGTGATAAGGCTCATTTCCTTATCGGTTGGACAGCAAGTGGAACAGAAAGGGTTTATCAAGAGGAAAGGCTTAGAAAAAAATTGTAATTCAAAATAAAAATGAAGCTGTTGTGTCTGTATTTCTAATATCCAGCAAAGTTATGCACTTTATCCCAAATCGCCTTCCTCAAAGGTATTTTATACATCTCCCATGAGAACTCGGCTCAGCAACCCAGAGATAAAGTAGCTGTTTCCTTCTTCTCTGAGTACCAGATTTTCTGTCTTTTTCCAATTATCAGCAGAGAAGTATTTTGGTGCAAAGTCACTGTTTCACTCAAATAACTCCAGGAGGGCATTTGGAGCACTAGAGAAAGTACATCACACTGTAACATTTCTATGTGTGGAGCTTACTGGTTATTTGACTGTCAAGAACTTTTTCTTTTTTTGTTGTTGTGGCTTTGGAGATATTTTGGCAGCTTTTTTATTTGTTGTTCTCACACCACCTTATTCTATCAAGCTTCTGATAATCAGTTTGGTAAGGTTTAGGAGGGCTGTTTAAAGGACAGAAGGGAGAGGGTCAGCACGTGTTATTTTTCCAACGCAGGAGGTAGTCACAGAGTGATTTTCTGTGTGCATTTCCCCCTCAGTATAGATGCAGATACAGCAATATCTGACTCCATCATGAGCATGGGGGCTGTTTTGAGTAAAAGCTTGTTGTATGCAAGTGTGTAAACTTGTGAATTTTCTATAAGAAATACTTTATAGACTGCTCTTTTTGCTGTTGAGCATGATACCTATCAACTTCTCCTGGCATAGGAATATTCTTAAGACAATTTGATGGAGAACTAGGTAGTTCATGTATTTGTGCTAAAAAGACAGAGAAAAGACTTGCTACCTGTCAGACTGAAGAATTACATGTCCTACTCCTTTCAATCACATTCTAGCTGGGTATATACTTCCTGCTATCCACACTGAAAATTCACTCTGGACATCCAACTCTGATTTGATGTTGTTTTACAAAACCTCACCAGCTTTTAAATTCCATTTGCTCTGGGGATTTCATTATGTGAATATTTCAAAATCCCTTTGTCAATGAATAGCAGAATGGCCAGTCCTTTCTTGAGGTCAGTTCTCACTGAATGTTTGTTGCCTTTCTACTGACAGCTGAATGACAAAGCAGTGCAAGCAGAACTGTTTGAAATAATAAGAAACAGGCCTATTTCTATGCTAATATGTTTGAAACACTACATTTCTCTGACAATATCACAATGTTGGAGTTTATAAAATGTCTATACAATAATTGTTCTGTTGCTGTGCTAATAAATAGGGATTCATTATTCTAATTTTGTCCTTCATCCTCTGTAACCTTTGCAGAAAGCTAAAAAAAAGCTCATAAATAATAGTGGTGATAAATTAACACTAGACATATTTACATGGACAAAGACTTCATACTGAAACACTAATTACTGCCGGCAAATTTAGTTTTCCCCTTAATCTGATTTTACAGGTAATTAGCAGTTAACTAAGATTAATTACAATTCATTTTGTGTTAATGTCATCTTTTGGTCGCAGAAAGTTTACACAGTATTTTATTTACCAGATGTAAAGACTAATTCTTAAATAGACATATCAAGGTTATGCAAACATTTTTTTAGCTCACCGCACACCTCTTAGTTGTGTTAGAAATATGCTTTTGCAAGAGATACCCCACGGGTCTCCAGAGAGGCACACAAAAACCCCAGGCACACCAAAACTCCTGTAAAGCTGCAAGGTGTTCCACCCAACCAGACTGCCATGTAATTCAGCTGTAACCAAAAGGGTTACCACAATTGTTAATGTTATAGGTACATACTATATTATTGGCTTTTTGCAAATATTGAAATGAATGTTATATGTATAATGTTGGAAAACTTTGCTGTATGAATATAGTTTCTTTTATTTCTGCTATTAAAGAAACTTAGAAATAGTAATGTGATAAATACATATTTCTTGGGCTATAGCATGGTATTAAAATGGAGATTATGTGATACAGAATGCTTTTTGTTCATGTAGCTAACTCAGAGAATGGTAAAGATAATCAGGAAAGTCCTCATATTCTTGGATTATCCTATGTGGGTGAAGATGGCAGTGATGGACACCAGAGCCCCAGGGGAGGAATTCATTGACCCTCCACTATCAGGGAGTGTTGGGACAGCAGAATGGAGCCACAAGGAGAAATAAGTTGATCTGCAGGATGGAATGGGGGCAGGTTGAAACCAAGCAAAAGAACATTTGAACTCAAAGGAATGTTTCAATAATGCACAGGAGTCTATGAATATGCAACATGTTGATCATTTAAAGAAGTGCCTCTGAGTTATAGTAGGTGTGCTCTTGGCTGAATGCCAAGCACCCAGCTGTAATTTTTAACCCTTTTATGTCTCTTATTGTCTTTTTATTAAACATTTTAAGTTTTACCAGAAGAGTGCACCTCGTTTTTCACATTAAGTTCAAGACATTCGTTGTGAGGCCATGCTCCTGTCTCCCACCCTTGCAGTCAGATCCATGCAGTTCTGCAGCCTCTCCCACACTCCCTTCAGTGCCAGATGCAGCCTTTGATCAGCCCTTCAGCTGTACTGCCCCATGAGGACAAAGATGTCCCACATGTTCAGAGAAGCTCAGCTACTTGGTGGGCTCTCCAGCTGTATCCAAGCATTCCAGTCCTTTCAGTAAAGCAGCACCCTGCACCCAAAGCCCCTCACACCATGGAGAAAAAGGATGTGTCCCAGGCAAGAGGGATTGAAGCATCTTACAGAGACACCAGAATCCAAAGCCAGCCTATAGATTTATGGCCAATCTCAGTCTGAGGAAGATCATAGAAAACTTGAAGTAATAAAAATTTTACTTTGCAAAAATTCAAGAGCCTGAGAAGATGGATATTCTTGACTCAGAACCAGGTTGCACCACGCCAAGATGCTCTTGCTGTGTTCCCAGCTTCAATAAGTCTGTAATTCTGGTTTGCTTTCCTCTCTCCTATAACAATCCATGTTCTGTAGCTACTCAGGAGTATCATACAGGAGATTCACTGCCTGAAGGGCTGGTCCTCCCTCGATGAATGAACTTGATTCATCAAACTGACTCCTAAATTATTAGAGTCACTTTTTCCATCCCCTCTCAGGCCACTTTCTAGGGATGTGTGAAGTACCCTGTCAAATAATTGAGCTCACATTACAGAAGTTATTCTCTAGAGAACCAAAGCACCTCCTGACCTGACATTGTTCAGGAACGTGAAAATGAAGAGCAAAAGAAATGATTTTTAGGCCTCATCACAATAATCAGCAATCAGAGCTGCAACTGACACTGGAGACCATGAAAAATCACATCTTCTGAATACCTGCTCAGAGAGTGAGCTGTAAAGGTCAGACACAAAACTCAAGGGAGGCTTATGGGCTCCAGCATCTCAGAAAGTATTACACTTTAAAGATCCTACTTCCTGGGGCAGGACATTTGAAAATGATATTTTGGGTATAGCTCATCTGTTTAGAACAGAGAAAAGGTCTATAAAATAAAAGGCAGTAGCTGAAAGACAGAAAGTATCAATAATCAGTTTCCAGGAGAGCCACAGTGTCTCTGCACAGATGGAAAGGGTGGCCCTGAGCAGAGCTCACTGGTGGGTGATCTCTGTGAAAGAGCAGATCCCCCTGTGGAGCATCACAGGCACAGTTTCACACAGGCTTGATCTCACTCAGGTCCCACGCAGAGGGCTTCGTTTCTGGCTGCCCCCAAACCTTTACAGGCATGGAAAGCTCCAGGGTGTGGGTGACACCAAAACCCTGAATCTGGGGACTCAGTGTCAGAGTCAGATGGAGGAGGTAAGGGCAGGGAAGTGCTGAACTGATCTTTCCTCCTGTCACATGCAGTTTGCGCTAGCTTTGTGCTGGTGTCAAGTGAGAAAACACTCATTGAAGGGTTTTAATACTCCTCTCTAAACAAAAACAGCTTAAAAAATCAGCTTAAAGCTGATCTCAGACAAACAAAAACAAATGGACAAAAATAATTTCCAAAATTACACAGACCTTTTCCTCTTCTGTTTTCCCATTGCCTCCTTCTTGTTGACCTTAGTGAAACAAAACCAAGAAAAATGCAGAAGTATTTGAACCAAAAATGAAGAAGTGGATATATAGTGAACCATGACTGTTCACCAGATCTGACTGTGGAGCCCACTGAACACTGCTTAGCCTGAGTGAGGATATAAATCTGATCGAGAGGTGAGTAATGGGGAGTATTTCATCAAGCTCACTTGAGGCAGGAAAGCACAAACACACACTCAAGGTGTGCTCACTGCAAACCTGCCAGCTGCAGTTACCAAAACCAAAAAATGCATTTCTGAGTGTAAGACTAGAGTGTGAGTAAATTTTTCCCTCAAAACAGCATGGAAAATATTCCATTATATCAATTCCCTCCTGCACAAGTGAAAAGTCTCTTGTGAACATCTGCCCCAGATAAGAACGACTCAAATGCCTGGAGACCCTCAGAGCAGGGGGAGGTTTGTCAAGTCTTTCTTACAGAAGGGAGACACGGCCTTTGAGTTGGCCATGCAACAGTGGTAAGAATTCTAGAGTCACAGTACAACTGAACAACAAAAATGCATTGGCACTCTATTTTTAACTTCTCAGATGAGTCATTTAGCAGTGAAATAGTTCAACAATACCCTGCACTAGTAACCTGTTTTTAGCTAGTGATTTCAAAACACATTTACTTGGTAAAGCTGAACCTACATCACCCCTGGGAACTAAAAGCTACCTTATAGAATTTTTTAGGGGAAATAGTGAAAGAAGTCCAGGGTGAACAAGTGATCTTACCAAGGCTACTCTAATAATCAGTGATAAAATTGGAAACAGGAATAGAAACAGTGACAGTCCAATTTTCATACATTAGTCCTGGAAGAGCACTTTCCCCTCTGTGTTGCAGAGGTGATCACAATGACTGCCTGCAGCAGTCATATCTCCTAATAGAAACAGTAGTATTAAAATTAATTAATTTAAAATTTAAAGAATGGATTTAAATTAATGAAAATTAATTCTGCCTGTATATCAGATTCATCTATGTATTTTCCTAATCAGGACCCTCAAGTTCTTTTGTTGATTGATCTTACATCTAGAGAATGACAGATAGAATGTCATCATCCTTCTCTGGCACCAGAGCAGGTGTCCAGGTCCACATTGACCTCTGCAAGAACTGTGAGCCTGTGAGTGTCTCAGCATCGTGGGCTCCAGTGGGGTCCCACACAGCAGGGTGAGTCTAGGGCAGGGGTTACACAGCTCTGCATCCATCCCTCTGTAAAATTCCTCCTCCCACTGAAGCAGATGTCTGTAGAGAAATGGCTTTTCCTTTCCAGCACTTTTGTGCTCCACACGACTCTTTTGTTAAACTGGAGAGTGACAGCTCTGGCAAGACCTTGGTATCTGTTTGATATTAGGAGGATATTTCTTCTGTCCCCTTCACCACACAACGTGGTGACCCCTACAGTAATACAGCAGTGAACCAGGTGATACAGAAAAACTGAATCTACATCCTGCACTCCAGAAAGCTGAGCTGCCAAGGCTGATAGAGGAGGACCTGTTGCTCTTATTTCTGCACAATTCTGCATAACTCAAGGACAGGGATAGACCTGATGTAATATTTTTAATGGTCCCAGCTATTCAGCTCCTTGAACCCAGACCTGTAGGGTTCAAGGGACTGCCCTTATTGCTGCTGAGCAGTAATTAGGCCACTACAAGGAGGCTTCAAAGAAAACACTTTTTAGCTGGAGCTGCTGCACGTGTGAAACTAAAGTAAAAAATTTGACAAGATGACACTGAGGGTCACAATGACATCTGAGTGTTTGCACAGCACCATGCACCAGCCCTGCCTGGGGCCCTTGAGCAGTACACAGCATTAATATCAATGTTCCCTGAGGACAGCAAGTTCATTAAACTCAGTCAGGAAGCAAAGTGAACTCAGTAGACAGTGGAAAAAAACACAAGACAAATTAAGTGAGACTTTATACTTTGTTCATGTGTAAGAATTCTAGAAGTTTCCATGAGATTTCAATTAAAAAGTCCTGCTTCAACAAGCTAAGCAAACTATTTTCCAAGAGGAACTAAAAAACTGAGATAACTTTCAGTAGTTATATAAGATATTCAAAAGTGCTGTAGTTTATGCAATATTTCAAACACTAAGCAAGGACACAAAACCCAATTTACATGAAAGAAGTTCTTGATAAGTACTACATAAACTTTAAAAACACCAAGATTTTAGAACAAATTATTTATATCTGTCTTCACTAAGAAACTTTTAATTCTTTTCCCTTTCAATAGTGCTCCGTAACTACTGTTCTCTAAATTCTTTATTCTTTAAAATCCCTGAGGCTGTAGTTTATATTTCTCCAAGCATCATGCTGGAGCATACCAAAACTAGCTTTTATCTCTTCTACAGGCTTTTTATCTTCTATCCAATCCAGAGTATCATTACTTTCCATTGCAGCGCTCCATTTTTTTTTCCTCTGACTTAATTTCTGCTCTTCTGATGCAATATTTGCATTCTTTCCCAGTATCTCCTTATGACAGAAATGCCTTCAAGAGCAGTCAAAAAAATTTAGCCACTTCTCTTTGATTCTGAGTCACATCTATTCTGAATCACTGTGAAACACTGCATTAAGTGCTATACTTAGAATATATTGCAAATAAAATAGGATTTAAAATACATTTCAATGATCAACTCGTGTCATGTATCAACATGAGCGATGAATCAGGAGACTGCAAATACATAACCATCTATAAGCTGAAGCAAAATCCCTACTTTTCATGTCATTTAGATGAATAGGAGAGCAAGATAGCTACACAAAGTGATGGCAGGCATCTAAGTCTGAACTACATTTTCAGAAGATTTTGAGAAATCTCATCCTGTAACATTAGAGGAAGAAGCTTTTAATGAGGTCTGACTCATTTAATTATGGATTTGGCTCATGGATTCCCAAACTGTGGTCCCTGGAAGTGTATCCTCAGTCTGTAGTCTTTGGGCCACTACTGGTCCACAACTTACATCACAAAACAGCCCCCTCAAAAGGTAACACAGCTCTCAACTGGAATGAAAAGTCAAAGTTTTAACTAAACTATTTTCTTATGCTATTCTGCACAAGAAAATTTAGAATTCTTTTTAAAGAATATAGCCTGTGAACAAGAATGGGTGAAGACACAGATCTGGATATCAAAGGGTGAAGGCAATGATGGAAATGCAGAGATCATTCACAGAGGGGATGCTCTCATGGTGCTGGTGTACCTTGGTTTTCATTCATTAACCACATTGAAAATGTCAAATTTTACAAGAAACAATGGAGAACTTGACTCCCTATATTTTGCAAGTCTCCAACACCTTATGAGACAGCAAAAAATATCTACAGTGCTTTCTTAAGGCTACTATTCTCTGTAGGTAACTTCCTGAGCTGCCCCTTTCGTGTGGTATAACCCTCAGTGCAGACAGCACATGAACATGGAATAACTTTTCTCTTACAATGAGGTGCATGTTATGAAAAGGACTCAGATAACCCCTCTTGGTTCAATATTTGCAAGTAGTACCAGTCCAATTTTCTTCAATCATTAATGAAAACATCAGTCTGGAATTTCCTTCTTCAGCAACAATACACAGCAGGAAACCATGCAGCACGACTGAAAGTGATTAATAAGATTTCCTTGAAATAGGGCACTGACAAAATTCCCCCAGTAGTTTCAAATTCCAGTGAAATGAAATCAAACTGAACAAAACAACAAAGTGAGCCTTAGTTTCTATATTGAGGATCAGAAGAATGCTCTAGCTGAGTGGGTACCCTATTTCCAACTCACACTAACACTTTTAACCTCAGAGAGGTGTATTTGTGCTCCACAGAGAAGTAGGAGGAACACAGAACAAGCAGGACTCTCTGATAGCAGCACATCTCAGTATAAAGAGCCATGCCTTGGAGAGCAGGCAGGATTAGATAAGCAAAAAACCTGGCCCTGTATGGGATAGTTTAAAACTCCCAAATTGAATGAATACTTCAAATGATTTAGTAATGTTATTTACTTCATGAAAAAGTAGATACTGGAGGCTCACCAAAGGAATATTTCAGTATATTTATGTCCTTGGGAAAGGTTCATAATTTCAGTTCTGATTTTATGATGAAATTTAAGGACTAATCTCAGTTCAGAGAGGTGTATTTATTCATCTGCTTCCTGGGAAGGGAGGGCAATGTGTATTTATCTTTGTGTATTAAGGTTAAGAGTACTTTAATTTAAGGTTAAGAGGCATCCCCTTGTTTGCTCTTAGTAAACTAGGATAAAATTTCATCCCTCATAATGCTGACTTGCTTGATCAAGAAATAATCCATCAACAGATAGCAACATCAAATTCTTTTTTTACTGAGAGATGACATAGAATAGTTATAACTATTTTTCAGAAGGGAAGCATAAAATGCCAGCACTTAAAACTGAGTGCATCACTACTGAGTGAGGAAAAAAAAAGAACTCTCTTATCTAAAATATGCTGGGGGGAAGAAATAATCTTCAACAAAATTCTGTACAGAGAGATGCAAAATATCTTTCTCTCATGCACCTAATCACAACTAGTTCAGAACTGCCAGCTCAATGAGTGCCCTGAGGACAACAACTGCTGCCTCTGAAATCCACACTACCGTAGTAAGAGCTTCCCTCTTGAATCAAAACACATCTTGTAAAGCCACCTTACACCTGAAAAAACCTATTAACAAACAGTAAGTAGCCAGCAGAGTATTTAAAATAGATGTCCCAAGCATATAGCAAAAAACTGAGAACAAGTTTAAATAATAATGTACACTATTAAGAATTAAGATTCTCTATGCAGAAATCTTGTGTATAATATAGAGGAAACAGGAAACTAGAGCTATTAGTTCTATAATGTTGGATGAAAAACACATGAATAAATGTATGTACAAGCCCACACATAGACATAGACATTATCCTTAACCCTTTCACACCCCAAGGCACTTTAATTTTATCTCCACACTTTGGTTAGATCCCTTTCTGAAAAGCAATGACTTAAAATGGTTGCTTCCTATTCTATTATCTCAGCTACTTGATGCAGGTCCTACTGCTGCATGGTGGCTACACTAAATAGGCCATGAAAATATTAAGCTTTATTTAATTACTTGCTTTATAACATCTTTCAATGATCACTTAAAATTTTCAGTAAAGGAAGATCTTCGGAACAGATAAAGCAGCCTGGAATGCTTTTTAATAAAATAAGAGACAGCACAACTGACTTTTTGTAGTTCTTCAAAATAAGAAATCAAAAGCTAGAATCCTTGATTTTCTGTATAAATATACCTATACGTAAAATAAATGGATTTTTTTTCTGTGTTTATACAACCTTTTAAAATGCTTCCTGCAGAGGATTGTTTCCCTTGGGTTTGAGACAGCAGGAGAACCTTGTACAAAAGCATGCAAACTGTGATAGCCCAAGAGTGATGCAGAATTCAAAGCCTCACCACTGCGAATTTTATGGTTCTCTCTTCAGCTCTTCATAAAGGGAAGGGAATCAAAGAAAACAAAATGTATTTTCATGGGTACTTCTAAAATTAGCATTGACAGACAATTTCCCAGCTGAATGTCATTGTTTGTCATTATTATATGTTTAATTTTTTTTTAAAGGTATCTCCTCTACACTTAATAGATCTACTTGCCTGAGCCATGCGTGCAGGATTTGCCCATAAACATGGCACAACCAGTAATATAAAGGCTTGAGAAGGTGGTAACTGCAATAACAACTTATACTTTTCATATTGCAGATACATAACTAACAGGCTCATGGAACTAGAAAAAGAAAGGAGTGCAAAAAATATGGGTGAAAAGTGGGGCATAGAACAGCCTGGTATTTAATAAACACATTGGGCTACAACTTAGATCATGTATATTTGTAGCACATCTTGAAAAATTAGGCTTCCTGGCAACATTTTATCACAGTAGCTGAAGTTTTTTGGTCTCACCTGCACTTGGAGGAAATCACAAGCATTGCCATGCATGTGGATTCTCAATAATGCGTCTGAACACTGAGACTCACTCCCACGCTTGTCTTCTTGGAGAGAGCAGCTCACCAAGATAAAAACTGTTATTGAACCAATTCCATCTTTACCTGGAATATTTCACACCTGACACTAGCTTGCATTTATCTCATTAGCAGTTACTTGTTTCCCTTTCCCCTCAGTACCTCTTACTGCTGCCCATCTCTCCTGTATGGTCCATGTTGGTTTTTTTGACAACAGTCCCTTGGGGGCCGTATCTGTTACTTACTGTAATTTTTATTCATGTCAGCACAGTACAGCCTAAATTGTTCCTGGCCTTCCAGCAGTACTTCAATAATCCATATTAATATACAGCAATAAAATATCTGTGTGGGCTGGGAGCATTCTAGGTGCTTTGCAGAAACCAGCACGATGTCAGAGCCTTCCCTGAACTGAGCCAGGCTCCAAATTCCAGTTTGGCAGCCTGGTGTGCACAAGCACAACCTGTGGGCATACATGAATCATGCAGGAGGGTTAATGCCCTTTGCAGCAGCCTTTGCTCAGGGGCAGCTGTCCCTGGCTGCAGAGCTGTGGTGGAGCCACGTGGAGCTCAGTGGGCACAAATGTTCTGCCACAGACAGAGAGGTCTGGGGCCATGAACTCTGCTGAGGAGTGGTTATCGACCTGCTGGCTCTGGGCATCAGGGAAGTCCTGAATTTTCAAAAGAAAAGGAAATGGCACAGTGACTTCTGCACACTCGTTTGAAGGCTCCTGTTATTCCACCTCGTTTAACATTCAGCACAGGTTAAAACTTGAGGGTGTGGATGGTACAAGCAAGGCTGACATCTCACCAAAACCTTAGGTATCAAGAGGAAAAATAACAACAACAACAACAAAGACTGTAATTTATTAAAAAAAAGCAGAATCAAAGAACATCAAACAGTTTTTGATCGGAAAAAAAAAAAAACCAAAAAAGAAAACCCAAAGCTAGTGAATGTCTGTTGCAAGAGTGCAGGGACATGAGCAGATGGGTGGAGAAGGAATGCAGAAAATTATGGAAATTAAGGAAAGCCAAACATTACAGCTATAAATCTCCAGTGGTTATATTCTGTGTGGGGATTAATAAATTCCAAAGCTCTAAAATCATTTCCCTGTTCAGATTTTCACAGAAAACAAACCCATTATTTATGCTAATATAACTGTCCACCACACAAAACCCACACATACATGCAATTCCAGCTGGAAGCTATTTCTCTGCCTGGACTCCTTCAAGCAAACTATGATTTTTCAGGTAGAGGTTTACCAAGCTGTTGAGTCTTTACTACATGAGTTTTCCTTCTGATGTATCTGAGACAGAAAAACCATCAGCTTCACACTTCATTTGTGGTGGCATATGCTATTCCCTTGGGAATTACTACAGCCTCCCAGGATTTACAGCCCACTCCCAAGCTGCAATATCCCTGTCACTAAGCACTATGAAATCTGAATTTCTTTACTTGAGGAAAACTTGTGGGACAAGTGCTAAAAACTATAGAAATCTGAGAAATGGTAGCCAAAATGAACAATTTCCAACCCTTTTTTGCTCAGAAGCTCAAGCTTCACTTTCAAGACAGACTCCTCTTCAACATTAACTCAACATTTCCCTGTGCAGAATTCATGAATTCTGGTTCTCTTATTCCCCTGAAAGTTTGTGTTGCTGAAAGGGGAGTCTCAGATCTCTTCCAGTACACACAAAAGGGGTCAGGAAGCTTTACAGCTGTGATCTGGACAGAGTTACAGCCCAAGTCAGAAAATTGGCCATGGAAAGGGAAACTACTCTGTGTGCTGCTGAGCCAGCTGGCAGGTCAGCCAGGGCATGGAACTGCCAGGTTTGTGTTCCATCCCTTCCCCCTTCAGGGGCATTAATCGGAGTTTCTTTATTCTTTGTTCACCCACTAATTTTCACATTTGGATTTAGTACGTTTGAAATCCCTGCCTGTTCCACCACACTTGACTGAAATCAGCTGCTGGGTTCCACAGTTACTGGCAGAGATGGGCAGAAAAGTGAAGCACAGAGTATGGTTGAACATATCCTCCTGAATCAAGCTTAGAGGGGTTTCTTCAAGGGAAAGTTATTGGTATCAATATGCAAAGACTGTATCCTACTAGAATACATAGTTTTAGGTATAAACTAATCTTGCAAATCACTTTATTCCACTTTTTTTTTCATATTGCAAGCTGTCTGTGTGAGTGATGCAGATATCCTTTTTCTCATTCCTCAGCAGCCATTATCACTTTCTATATTTCCTGCTCCATTACCAAATAAAGAGTAATTTCAGATCTTTTGGTTTTAAAATTACATTGGAACTACCTTCATGATCCACTCTGATTGCATGCTTAGATCTGGTTTCAGTGGAAGCAACTGAGACATTTCTGCTGTATGAATTACAGCAAGTATATCAGTTCAAAATCATTTAGTTTATTCTTCCATAATTCTCTTGAACCAACAGATTTCACATTCTGTGGTTCATATATGTGAAGTTTATCTCATGATAAGTACAGAAGAGGGAATCACTTTTGCATGCTAGAAACTCAGCTAGAGGAGGCAATCCTAGCTGTAACTCTTTCAAGTAGAAGAGAAATATTCTATAAAATCCAAGCAACTTCCTTTCATGTCAATGAAAGTTGAAATGATGTCTGTATATATTTTGTGAAAAACATTTATCTTTTAGTCATTCATAAATATATATTATTGTTATCTGAGATGAGGTATAAGGAACTTACTAGGAAACTGTTGTGGGATACAAAAGACACTGGAAGAATGACAACTCATGTAAGATCTTTAAGCAGAGCTTTAGCTGGAGCACTGTGTTAAGAAACTAAATACTCCAGATCTGCAGGATTGCATGGAAAGCAAATAACATCAGCTGTTAGAGAGTATTGCAGGGAACAAGAAATTCAAAGCCACTAAAAAAAAGAGTATCACTGAAAGAGAAGGATTCTGATCCCTCATCACAGATGTCATGTGCTATTTCAAATGTCATGGTCTACCCTGCTCGGCTTCCCCTGCCACTGCAGAAAGAGGCAGGTATTTAGTTCTCTGTGCCATGAAAATGCCACTAGGCATTTACATTCAAATACTTGAATGCCATCCTTAATGCCAGGGAAAAGAACCCCACATAATCCTATCTGAAGTCATTTGCAGACAATGAATGACTGTGAGGTAATGACTGCTGTAACTCGTTTTGGCCTAACTTCAATCTTTCAATGGCACCAACTTCCAGCTCTTAGAAATAAGAAAGGCTTTTTTTTAGCAGTTATCACAGCAATTCAGACTTCAGTCTGGTTCCTACTAGAACAGTCTCACATAAATTTCTATTTATGTGTGCTTGTAGGCCCTCTACTATAATTCCTTGAAAAAAAAATAATTGATTTTTCAGCAATTCAAGTATACCATAGGTCCATTAAACAAATCATATAATTTAATAATGACTCTGATGACTAATGATATCCCCACTTATAAGCAGCAATGAAATTTCTCATTATCCTTGCCCTGGTACAGTAGGGTTGTTAAGAAAAATGTTTACTGCCTGAGGATGTTTTCAGGTTCATTGGTCAAAGGGGCTGAAGTGAGTAATGGTTGTCTCATTCCATTTCAAACAGAATACCTTTATCAGAAATAAAGCATTGCTTCCAACACAGCACTTCAAAGAATGGGCTCAAGTCACTGCCAGACTATTCCTAAAGGAACTTCCAACATCCTATTGTTAACTCAAGCAAATTCATGCTTCGTGTAACAATGGCTTCTCCTGTGCAATAATATTAATCTGAAAACACCTTTCAAGGTTCCTGCAGTGCTGAGCAGCCATTTGTCTGTTTACAGGTCTCAAATAAAAGCATTAAATGTCACACATTTTTCCAATATTGGTAATAAAACTGAAATATCGCAATGGAATGCAGTGAACTACTCATAATAATGCCACACAAAAAGTTGCAAAGTATTATTAAAAAAGGGCAGCCCATAAGCATAACTAGAAGTCTGCCTACCAAGAGATATCTGTGATATCTGTGATGAGTGTAAGCCAAAAGAGGGACACGAAGAAGTGTTTTCTTAGAACTACACGGGGAAATGTCTGTGAGTTGCACCAGAGAAAAAGCTTCCAAGGGGACCTTTTCTGCCCATGTGCCAAGAGAGGAACACGTACAATAACTGCATTTGCCTTTCCTAGGGAGCAGACATTGCCCTGGAAGGCACAGAGAGGATATCTCACCCAAATTCACCATCAAAGGGTGTTTGAGGAGGAAACCACCCAAAGGCAATGCTGTTACTGACAGATCAGACAGCAGAGATGCAGCAGGAGCAAATGTGCAATTTAAGAATTACTGAAATAGCTCCTACAATTCAAGAGTACTTCCAGCAAAACTGAGCCCATAATTCTTCCCTAGTACACATCTGTAAGCAGATTGAAGACATCTTCCAGCATTGATATGTCTGGCACACTAAACTCAAGAGAAGAGCAAGGAGGGATGAAAGTTCGGAATTAAATCAGAACTGTGCTGAAAGAAAGCTCAGAGAAATAGTAAAAAAATCCTGATTTGGACTGCCTTTGCACCCAAAAATTCCAGAATCCTTACATTTTATTGTCCACTGTATTTCTAAAGTAGATCCTGAATAATTTGGGTATCAGGTGAAAAAAGAAATCAAGCCTGTGGTTAAATTCTGTAAAATATAAGTCATCTAGAGCAAATTGCTAAGAAATAGAATTTTGCTGAAAAATCATAGATATGCAAGAGTTCATGGAAGATAAATAACATGAGCTTTTAGCAAGCATTGTAAGTTCCTGGGAATGAAACCAAGAGTCACAAAAGAAATCAATAGAACTAAAAGGAAAACAGTGTTTCTAGTAGTAGGGCTTTGTGCCTCCAAATAACCCTTGCTTTGTAGGTACTTTTAAAATAATGCTAACATTTCAGGAAGCTTTTTGAGAGCAATTCCTGGTTACACTGCATTCTCTTATTTATAAATAGCAATCCCAGTTCCCAGAATTACGAATTTGGTTTGGTTTTGGGGTTTAAATGCTCTTGTTTTTCATTAGTGTTTTCTGTCATGATTTGGAGAAGATTGAAACTGGAATATTTAAACAGCTTTCTATAAATATGGCAGACCACATCTTGTTCACTTTAACAACACAGTCCCAACAGTGGAGCCATTTGCAATGGCTCATGCAGGTGAGCAGGTGCTCTGCAAAAATTCAGGTGGTCCAGGTCCTCCAGTGGCTCAACCTGCAGAAATGGAGCAGCTCAAGAGCTGCAGAAACCTTCCTACAGCTTACAAAATTATTTCCTATAAACTCCTCCCAGGAATTTTCCTGCCACAGTAGTGATGAATATTGTTCCCATCCAGCTGAGGAGTAACTTCACCATCCAGTTCTAGAAAAACAGCTGAAGTCTTGGAGGCAATTCAATATGAAAGTACATTAAAAACAGCTTTGTAGTGTTCACCATGGTTCCATTGCTAGTGAAATCTCATGTCCATATGTTTTATATTACAGAAATTTTCTGTTATCCAAGTTTTTATTCTCTCTCTTGCTAAATCAGCTAAGCTGGAACAAAGGACTGATAGTTTTCCTTCAGAGGTACAGACAGAAATGTCAGAGATGCCCACCAAACCACTGGGGATGTGCCCTAGCACATGGAGTTTGGTCTTGGTCACTCAGCAGTGATCTTGCTCCTTGTAAGAATAGGTACTGAAACAGGGTAGATAGAGTGAGATTTCAAGGTATGGTATAACAGAGGCTTCCATCCCTTACAGATGGGCAAACCTGAGTGCACATTTTAAAATGCATTTAATACATAATATTAGAGACTTAGTGACACGTTCCTGTTGGGCAAGAGAACAAAGCCTTGTTATTCCTAGGACTAATTTATATAAAACATTTAAAATCTCATCATCACATAGACTACTGCTATTTTATTAGGATTGTTGGTTTGTTGGTTTTTTTTTTTTTAATAATAAACACAATTAAAAAATGAAGCAATACAGAAATGGGATTTAAAACTGAGAGTTTGGTAGTCATAAAACAGAGAGATGAGATACTAGGAAAGAAGGAATAATGAAATCACTTGATTCAAATTCCCTTGAGAACTGTGTTGCCAGAATCACTGCAGGGAAAAAGCAATGCAGAGCTTCTCTTTTGTGCCACCATCCAGTCAGGCTTGCTGAGCTGCATGTTGAACTTCCCTCCTGAATGCAGCAATGAGAGAAAAGAATCCACATGCAAGTGTATTTTTCCTCCTTTTCAGATTCCCACTGAAGAAAACACTGATTTTCAAGAGTCATACTCCTTTGGGATGAGCACATTATTCATTCCTAATCATTGATCCTCAGTATTGTAATGTTCTCAATGTATAACCCTGTACTTTAGGATCCTTATCAAACCCTAGTAAGAAAGTGGCCTTTTTATTATCTTATTTCTTTCTGTTTCACTGTTTGTGCTCATCAACAACATGATTTCTTACTCTACACTTAATTCTTCATTTCCTTGGAAACAAAATTATTTTAATGACCAGAGCTACCAGATATTATTACAATATGAATAAATACAAGATAACCTAAAAATAGGAGTTAGATTTGTGACTAAGAGAAAATGAAGGGTGTTGGAAAGCCAGTTGACTTAGAAAAATTAAATTAAAATTTGAACCATGATTTCACAGAAAGGACATTATCTTCATCTGCACTTGCCACCTCTAGATGTGGTCATCTCTGAGCCAGAATTCAGCATGACAGGCCCTTTCCAGCATGGCAAAGAGATACTGTCCTGTGATGAGTATCTCAGTTTGTACATGGGTGTATCTGTGCTACTGAAGGATTATTATTGCTCTTTGATACCACAGCTCACCATGGCAGGTGGAACCCTGAAACAATGGGAAAAAAGATAAGGTGCTGGACCAGTGGGTTTCCATGGGAGCTGACAGATGTTTTCCAAAGCATTCCACTGGTTTGTGAGAGTGGAAAGCTTCCTGTGGTTAAGACAGGTTTTTCAATCCAATTCCAACTCTCGCGGTGAGGAACACTTCAATTTGCTTTTGCTGCTTCTAAGGAAATAATGGGGTTTTTTTTCCCTGTGAGATCACATAAATTGTAGCAGCTCAAATGGCTTTTTTTTACTGCTAAGAAAATGTGCAGGATCAGGGAGTCTATGCCAAGGGTATGGTAGAAAATTATTATGTAGGAGGGAGGAATACACTGGGCCATCAATTCAGTACACTCTGACTTCCAAAGTTCAAAAGAGACATGGTAAGTGCCATGAGAAAAGCTATGATAAAAAAATCTTCTTGCAGAAGAAGACAATTATTTGCTAATAATATAAGACATTGCTTATGTAAAAGGGACAGAAAAAGTCTTAAGTGGGTAGAGAAAAAAAAAGAAAAAAAAAAGCATGCAGGCTGGAAGACTGTATCTGCAAAGGAGATGAGAAAGGAAATAATGCTGCTAAAATTACAGTTCTGACCCAACAGCTCTGGATACTGCTAGTGACTCTACTAAGGATTCTGTGCCTGACTTTGAGGAAGCCTCTCCTCTTCTTCAGTGAACATAAATTCTGCTCTCTGTAGGCCAGATTCTGCCTCCTCTCTGTGTAAAAACAGGAATAACAAAAACTCAATTTGTCAATTTATACAGCCAGATCTTCGTGGCAGTGTCTGATAAGAGCCTGACACAATGAGGTTTTGATCTCTGATGCTTTCTGCAATATAAATAATACTAAAACTCGACTCTGGGTCATTTAAATACCACGCAGAGCATGTCAGATAAAAGCCTCTGGAGGTCACCACAAGGTTTGTGATGTTCAGAACCAGGTCAATGGAATTCTGCATTCAAGGTTAATAAGAGAATTTGTGCCTATTCATGTTATGCACTGGCAAACAACAACAAACACTGCCAATACCTAATTTTAGCATCTGACATACAAGGTTGTTCTTAATAGAAAAAACTAACAGCCCTTAGGAATGACAAGAACTTCACTGAGTTCAAGCATCAAACACTGCATTTTTTTTTCTCAGTGTGTTTTTCAGGCAATGTGCAACATAAATCCTTGCTTGTGACTTGAAAATACTCAACACTGGTCTAGCTCTGCTCCCACTAAAGCCATCCATAAAGTCCTGTTATCTCTACTGGCAACAGAGAAAGAGCTTTTGAAAATCTCACCTGTAATCAACAATGAGAGACTAAATCTACTTTAAGGTTAAGGTTCAAGCATAGGCAATATCAAATTCAGACCTCAAGGTTCGTGAG
The DNA here is from genome assembly GCA_910950805.1 of Acrocephalus scirpaceus scirpaceus. Lineage (NCBI taxonomy): Eukaryota > Metazoa > Chordata > Aves > Passeriformes > Sylviidae > Acrocephalus > Acrocephalus scirpaceus. The sequence goes on from OU383773.1 coordinate 146,253,610, forward strand.
CTGTAATCCAGCCCCCTGTACCAATTCTGTATTGTGCAGAAGTATAATTATACATCCCACATACTTTTAACTGCCTCAGACACTGCACCAAGTGGTTGGTGCTCACACATAATGAGGTCTCTTCAATATTTCATTTGATCCTCACTGTGTTTGCAGCCCACAATCCCAACCTGCTCCAGAGGCAGAGTTATCATTTTCCTCACAGTGGTTTCTATGGAGCTGATCACTACAATACATGAGTGCTTCAAATATTCATCACTTTTTTTCCACAGCACCTCTACGTGGCAAAGATGTTATCCCATCACACAGATGGGGAGCTGAGTCAGAGAATGATTAAGGTCAAACATTTTGCTAATTTAGGGTGTTTAATTTCAGATGCCTGGGATCTGATTTTATTCAGAGCAATTATCATAACTTTATATAGTTGAGTGTAGCTCCTATCTAATTCAATTGTAGCTAGAAATGTCTAGCACTTCTGAAAGTCAGAAATAAGAAAGTTTAGAATCCAGACTCTTAGTTAACAACTATATCCAGTTGAGCATTGGGGAAATAAAAAAAAAAAAGGACAAATGGGGAAGAGCTAAACCTGTGAAAAATTTAGCCAAGGGGATCACTCAGAATGATGTAGAAATTACAACACAAGGGTGCAAGGAGCCCCATGACTGCATTTAACCTCCTCAGCTATCAGAACATCTTTCTTGGTCCTTACACTCTATCTGATACCTTCAATAGGTGAGCCTAAAGTCCTAGATAGTAACACATCAGTGTTAGACTCCAAAAATCACTCTTAGTATCAAAGATTGCTCTTTTGAAAGTCCTTAAATAAGGCATTTTGGTGTCTTTCAAGCTTTCCAACATTTGGTTCAAAACTTATTTGGATAGGAGAGGTTGGTTTTGAGTGGGTATTTCCACTTAGATGTGCATGTCTGCACTTATTGATTGATATTATGTGGACATAATGAAAATAAAAGTGATATCTTGAGTAGTTCTTTAAAAAGCTATCATACTTAATTGAAAAATACTTCTTAAAACCAGCATTTATTTGAGTTAATCAAGGGCCAGAATCCTTTTCTTTTGTAAACACAGGATTGTCCAGCCGGCCCTATACCATTAACATTGCTGGAGCCAAAGGGAAGGGGAAAGACCACTTGGAGTATTTCAGGACAGAAACTATCTATAGCTTCAGATGCAGAATTTCCAGAAAGAACAAGAAGCAGAGGGTGATGATGATTTATTTTACTAGTCACTTTTCCTCATCCCCACATATATATTTTTAACACACTACATCTATTTTCAAGGGAAGGCTCCCTCTCCTCCAGCCTCCACACTTTCTCTAGGTCCTCTTGCCCTCATTAGTTGTAGCTTAAAGAAAATGCTGTCACTTTGCCATGCTATGAAAAGAAGAAAAAGAGAAAATTCAGGGATTTTCCTGAAAATCTCATCATATTTCTTTTTCTCAGGCCAGCATTCCATGGCCACAGAACCTTCTATCTGAGGGGACAGCTAAAAGCAGCACTGTTCACCTGTCCCTCATGCCATTCCTGTTTGCCCACTAAGGAATGACAAATTCTCTGCTGCTCAAGGGAAGCAAACACGTTTGCAGATTATAAAATAACTCCTGTCACTGGCAGTGACAGGAGACACTGAATTTTCCATGAGAAAGGCTGATTCAATGAAGAAAGCATTGAAGGCATGGGAGGCACTGGTTAAGAGCTGAGTCTGAGACAGAGCTGGATCATCAATTTGTGCCTCTGTCCTCTCCCTGTGGAAGGAGAAGCAGGAATTAAAGGTAAGAGTGCAGCCCTTTACAGTTGGGAAGGCTAAGCAGGCAGCCAAAAGAGTCTGCTCAGGCTCCATGAGCTATGCCAGCCTCCCAGCCACTGGGGTTAAATTCATTACCAGTTGTGAGGCACTGAGCTCCAGGAGGAAGCAATATCAGTGCATCCAACAGGCACTTCTGGGGCTCATTTTGTCCTGTCACTGCAAAGCACTGACCCACAGCACTTGGATATTTTTTTGACACAAAGCAGCAGATATCATGAAATTCTTCTTCCTTCAGGAGCAAATAACAAACCACTTCAAATTTAGAACCATCTGCAGGGGAAAGGCACTATTTTCTACTGTAGGGATGAGACATTTTTTGAGAGTGGTGCACCAGTCTGCTTTTATTTCCCTGGTCAGTTATTACTTAGGCCAGTAGAAATCCAGTGAAAGCTGGAAAGTGCTGCATCTCCAAGGGGAGAGATAGTGCCTAACATCTTTCTGGAAGCATTTTCAATTTATAACAGTGATTTGTTGCTCTCGGGTTCAGGGTTCACTGAATGCTGCCAGGCACAAGGATTCATTTGGTGATTTTCATGGTGGGCTGTACGTCAGTGTATCTGTGTGTGCACACATGAGCATATATAACCAGTGTTATATATGCACATGTTCTCCTGGTGGACTATTAATATCCATGGTTGCTTACTACAGCCTGGTTTGGGAGGAGATTAAATGACTCTCAGAGTTCTAGAGGTGCCCATAAAGATCCAAAGACCCAAGTCTGCCTGATCTCATTTAAAAGAATCCAAACACGAGTAGTGGAATGAATGGATGAATAAATCGTTGTTAACATGCTCAAAATGTTTAAGCAATGTAGGATATGTCTACAAACTGCCTGAAGCCAGTGCTGACCCAAACTCTTTGTCCCCACAGCACTGATCATCACTGCAATTCGTGGGCTTGGAGCCTGAAATGCAGGAGTAACATAGCCCTGGGAAAGCCACTTCATTCTTGTATTAAGCTTCCCTTTCTGCCAAGTGTGGGTAATGCAGTTTACCTACATCGCTGAGACGTCAGAAAGAATATTTTTAAAAGCAATTCAAAGACATAAAGCATGAATAATGTGTTAGTTATCATTAGTATTATACGTGGAAAGAGCCACTTTAGCAACACACACCTTTCTGCAAGGAAGATATATTTAAACAACATAACCCTATATTAAAATTGATTTTCATTAATAATATAAACAGTTATTTAGCATATCCTGTCCTGAGATCTTTCAGAATCTGTTATATTCCAACTAAAAAAAGAAAACAAATCATATTGTATAACTGAAATGACACTTCGGCTTCATTATTAACTCTTGAATACAAAGGAAAAGACAAAATTCAACAGGGCTATCTAATGCTCCAAAATCTGAGAAACTGCTGCCACTTCCTTCTTAATACTGTCCAAAAGACCACCCTCAGTTTCCTCAATTAAATGCCATCATTTGACTACACAGAAGTTCAAATGTGTTTGTTTCAAGTGTGCTATTTTTTAGATGTTTTCAAAAGAAAACAGAGGAAAAAATAAATGACCAGTAATGACAGAAAGCTTTTTAAAGAACATCCTTTTTAAAAAGCAAGAAAACTGATCCTTCGAAGCCCATGCATAAGCACCTGCACAATTGGCTGGGTTTTCAAGAGCACTGAGCTTTCAGTGGTCCCCAGTGAGACCGACAATAGCTTTTGGATGCTCAACAATTTATCACGACTCAACAATTTCTCCCCTGGGCATCATTTAGCAAAAATGTGGTGTACAGAAAGTGGAGACAGTTGAGACTGACATGTTTGGTTGGACTTGGACAACTAACTCTATTAGGCTCCCTGAAAACAATAATTCCACTAATTTTATTCCTGGATCTTACAGCAATAATAATAATTTTTAAAAAAGCAAACCAGACTTAATTTAAATGAACACTGCACACTAGGACTCAAATGCAAATGCTGTATCATGCTGGTAAAGGTTACATAAAGTATGATTAATTAGTCTTTTTCCCTGCTCAGGTTTTAGTTGTCTGTCAACAAAAGGCAGTAGATGATTGCCTGGCTAAAATAGGCATTATTTCCAGCTCTCTAATATCCCTGGAAAGCAAGCAGCAGTTCAATTTGCCAGCAAGAATTTATTGTGTAGAATTAAAATTCTGCAAGCAATCTCTTCTCATCTGTTACTTTCAACATCTCCCACAACTATTGGATTTTCTTCCTGGGTTTTCATGTTAACTGGTCATCTCCTGCCAAATCCCAGCTAGCTAAATAACTCTCTGAAGCTTGTTGAGTAGTTCTAGCTGTGTTTTATGCATGCAGAGTGCATTTCACAACAAATGGAATCACATCATTCAGCAGCATGACAGCATGACCAAGACGAAACTCAGGAAGACATTTGTCCCAAATGCTCTTAGGAAAAAAAAAAAAAAAAAAAAAAAAAAAAAAAAAAAAAAAAAAAAAAAAAAAAAAAAAAAAAAAAAAAAGAGGAGCTACCCCAGCTTATTAAAAGCTAAATAATGTGGCCAGAGTTTGAAGAATTGCCCAAATGATAAAAGGAGTAAGTGGCTAGCAGGCACTGAAATCTGCTGCTAAAAATGGACGGGAGCCTTCTGTGCCACCCTCAGCCATCTGGCAGTGCCGCGGTGTCGGGGCGGGAGCAGGGATGCTGCAGCCAGGCAGGGGGAAAGAGCAGCCTCCAAACCCCTCTGCAAACACCCCCCAGGCAGGGACAGGGCGTCTGAGAGGCCAGCAACAGCAGCAGCTGATTCGGCAAAAATCTCTCTTCCCTTAAGTCCATAATTCTCCCATGCAAGGGTTGGAAGTGGATTTTATTTATTTATTTATTTATTTGTCTATTTGTTTATATTAAAGAAAGCTCCTAGTCTTCTCCTGTTCACTGCAAATTCACAAAATGGGCAGGAGTGATTTTTTTTCAGTCTTGAGCTAACAGTCTGGCTTCCTACAGGTGTTTTGAGTATCCTCTCCTCCTTCACAGAATATGAAAGCAAAAGGATAAGGTAATGATTGTTCATTATTTACAAAGGGAGTCAGCACAAATGGACAAGTGAACGCCACATCTTTTTCAGACAGATCTTCACTTTTGCATACTGCCAGCACAACAAGTCTTAAAGAATCCCTTAACTGAAGTTGATCTATTCTTGATTTAGTTGTATTATCCATGTTGATGATAACGACACAAAATGCAGCTCAATAGATTTTTGGCATGGGAGCCATGCAGTAATCATAACTGAAGGTTTCTATGATTGAAAGAAACTCTACAGAAACTGTCAAGGCAATGAAAAGTAATGAAGTATAAACATCTGAGTGTCACCTCAATTCAGTCTCCTTGGAGCAACTGTCATCTCTTGTTTCAACAGCAGTTTTGGCAATAAAAATAAATAAAGGTTATGCATTACACCTGACAAGCAGCAAAGCACACATAAAAATACAAACAGTATTTGGTGAGTAGCTTGAAACAAGTGAATTCCTGATTTTTTCTCTTTGAACAACATAAACCATTATTCAAGAAATGGGCCAAGGAAAAATAAAACAAAGGCTTAGTGGATATTGGAGGCTGTGTTTCTTGAAACCCACAGGCATTTGTGAGCAAAAATGTAAGTGCCTGGTTAGAACTGAAGAAAAAATAATCTGGAAGATGGTTTGAAAAATGTGTATCACAGTCTCCCTGAACAGTGACTCCACAGAGAAAGAGCACACTCATGTAGATTCATTATAATCTCTCATTAACTTCTTCCCCAAACCTCTGCTGCATCTATTCTTCTGCTCTGTGGGATTATGCACAATTTGTGTGTTACAGTAGACCTTGCTGTAGCAACTTATAAGAAGAAAGAATTGATTCTTTCTACATCTTTTTTCATAGAGGCCAAAGAAAAATGACAAAAAAAGCTATTTGGGAAACAAAAGCAAAGAGAAATAAGTTCTACTTGCAGAGAGAGCACTAGAAGTAGCATGAGCACAGACCATCCCAATAGGATTCATTTAGGATTATATTTTTAGCCTCAAGTACATACTTTATTTCTCATGTGTATTTTACATGGCCTGTTGAGCTCAATTACTTCATATCTTTGTACATAAAACAGTACTTCCAGAATGCTTTATTACAGAAATAGCAACCAGCCGAGCCCTCTTTACTTTCCTAGAGTGAGATGGGAAAGAGATTTATGATGTTAATTGTGGGGGGGGGGGTGTAATTAACTCCAGCTGTATCAAAGTGGGAAAAAAAAGTTTAAGTTTTCGGATATTTTAAACCTTCAAGAATAAACCCAAAAGTTTATTGCATATTTGAGCAGCAGAAACATTTTTAGAACAATGAGAATTTTTTTTTTTAATTTGGTAATTTCCCATCCCATTAAATCTGTTTCAGACTTTTTTGGTTTTCACAAAATCATAGAATCATTAGGTTGGAAGAGACCTCCAGGAACATCAAGTCTAACCCAACCCTAACCTCAACTAAACCATGGCACCAATGCCACATCTAGTCTTCTCTTAAACACATCCAGAGATTTTAATATAAACACACAAATTCTTAGGTAAAATTCTATAGTCCAAACATACTCAATATGGAATCATAGAATCATAGAATGGTTTGGGTTGGAAGGGACTTAGGGCTAGACCATCTCATTCCGACTCCCTGCTATGGGCAGGGACACCTTCCAAGCCCCATCCAGCCTGGCCTTGAACACTTCGAGGGATGGGACAGCCACAGCTTCTCTGGGAAACTTCTTTCAGTGCCTCACCACGCTCACAGTCCAGACTTTGTTTCTAATATCCAAACTAACCCTATTCTTTCAGTTTAAAGCCATTATCCCTTGCCCCAGCACTACATGCACCTGTAGAAAGCCCCTCTCCAGCTCACTTGTAGCCCCTTTTAGGCTCTGGAAGGTTCTCTAAGGTCTCTCCAGAGCCTTCTCTTCTCCAGGGATAACAACCCCAACTCTCTCAGCCTGTCTCCACAGGAGAGGTGCTGCAGCCCTCCAGCCATCTTGGTGGCCTCCTCTGTCCTTCCCATATCAGGGACCCCACAGCTGAGCTCAGTGCTCCAGGTGGGGCTCAACAGATCAGACTGAAAGGGGAGAATCATCTCCCCCCACCTGCTGGCCACCTTTCTTGTGAGGCAGCCCAGGCTGTGCTTGGGTTTCTGGGCTGCCAGCTCACATTGCTGGGTCATGCTGAGCTTCTTATCAACCAACACCCCCAGGTTCTTTTCCTCAGGGCTGCTCTCAAAGTCCTCGCCCTCCTTTCAATCCTGAGCCACAAGCTTTTAGCCAGCTCCCCACCCATCCCCAGGCAGAGCTCCATGGAGATTTGAAAGGTTTCCCCAACATATTTTGAGTTGGGTGATTTAATGGGACTATCCCTGCACAAATGAACTGCATTTTACTGAAAAACAGCTATGCATCATAGTTTCAAACAGCTGTAATTTACAGCAGAGAGATCACTGAAGACTTAAAACCTGGGCTTAGCCTGTGACAGTGGCTGTGTGCTATTGATCACCTGAGTCTCTCTGGAATTCATGGCAGGATGCTGAAGAACAAAAAAAAAAAAAAAAAAATTGCTCCCTTTTGATGTGACAGACAAGGTGACAATTTATTTACTGATAACACTGATTTACTAACCACATGCTAAGAGCATTAAAACTGACTGGAGAAGGTCTAAAATTTATAGGAGATTGCAGGAATTTTAGGAACCTACAGGAATTTATAGGAAGCACACTATCTAGAATGGAGGTTTGGCAGGGAACCTTCATGGTCCCCAAGTTCATTCCAGTTCCCTCCCACCTCAGGGTCAGGAGGAGACCAGTGTGGACAGTATTTCCTCACAAGCAAGAGGATGGGAGCCAACGGGTGGTAAAATAAATCTTCTGAAGCAAATAATGAAGAAACCAGACCCACAATCTTATTCCAGTGTGTATACAAGGCCTAATTTATATTGTGGTCCTAATCCTGAACTCCATTCTCAGACAGAACTCCAGCAGATTTCCACACCTCTGAGGACCTAAGAGAAATCTGATTTCTGGAAGAAGAACTTCTCTCCACAATGATAGAAGAGTACAGAGAACTGTTTATAATATCAGCCATTTCTATAACAAAAGCCACATGAAAACAAAATGAGTCAGCTGAAATAAGTCTGTTAGTTACAAGTTTGTTGCTCTTGTAGATGAAAAGCCTCAATTTTATTCATAAGGGTTTTCAAGATAGTGAAAAGTAGTATAGGGACCAGCTCAGGGCTGCTGATGAAGTCAGCAGATTTATTCTCAATGTAGACACTCATGCAAAACCTCTCAAATTTCAGATACACACACTTTCCAGAATTCCTTAAAGTTCTGTTTTACACAGGGATGCTCCATCATCACACAGCCCAGCATCAACACTGAATTCCTCAACACATTTGAGCGAAAGATGTTTCATACACAACAGCTCAGCCTTGTAATCTCCCAGAAGGGAAGCCCAGTTTGTAAACAAGGCACAAAACCAAAAGAAGACATCATCTATTTACTTATTATCACCCTCAAAGGTGGGAAGGCAACATTTCCCAAGCAGAGGAGTAGTAACTGATGCTAGCTGGTCCTGCCAAGAGATACTGATTTGGACAAGTGAGCACTGAACAGCCCTCAGCAACCAAAGTCAAAGCAATTCCCAATCAATATAATCTCCCTAATGCACAAACTTTATGTGCTAAGTACTTTCCAGGGCTGTTTCAATCAATTTCTCCTCGGATTTTTCTGTCCCATATTTTTACAGCTGCTCTTTATCTGGCTTGTTTAGCTTGTTGGAATAAAACTTTTAATTATACCAGGACTTGCAATGGCAAAGTCAACCACCAATATAATCCATGTAAAACCACGTGTTGTACCTTTTGAGGAAAACACCATGGAAAAATAAATCAATTTAATGCAACTGCACCCTCCAACGATTAAGCTTACAAAGATTAATCTCAAATCCTTGTTAGATTCAATAGATCAGCATTCTTAGCAACATTTGCAAATTAACTTTTAAATCACAGATATTGGGACATGAACATTAGAAAAAGGAAGGTTGTTGGTATATTAGATTTAACTAAATTGTCATGTGGCAGGGATTCTCAAGAAGAAGCAAAGTTGAGAAACAAATTTCCTGCTTTGAGGACTAGTCAATGCTTATTACACTCACTGCAATGATATCTGCAGAATCTTAAATTTAGGTAATTAAAAAAAAGAAGTTTCATGATGCTTCCCCACCTTGAGCAATTGCTCCTTTTTCTCTAACACCACCATATCTCAGAACAATAACAACCATGAAGTTTTTCCTCACTACACCCTTCAAACTATATCATCTGCTTTTCCCTCTATCATCCCATGCCTCCTCTCTCTCTCATTTAATATGGGCTAAATTGCAATATGTTCTTCCTGTTCCTTCTTGAGTTTCATTCTATCAGTAGGCACAAAGTGTTGCAAATGCATTTGAAAATAACCTCTTTGCTCCTGGCCATGAAAACAGGAACATGAAAGTGTGAGGCTCTCAGCACACTTAGGCGCAGTTACAACTTAATGTACCATTTGTTAATTCCTGCAACCACATTAAGATTAAGTATCAGACCCCTTTAAACCCGACACAAAAAGAGTTGAGAGGTTGGTCACAGTGTGTGATTAAGCTAAATTAATGACCCAAAATGCATTCCACATAATATGCTATTATATGTTTATTACAGTATCTGAGACAGTCTAAATTAACAATAAATTAAAGTCTAAGTTGTGATTTCACTTTTGACAATATCTTACTACAACTAAGTCTTAAATATCTGCATGTAACTATTTGGCTACAGACATAACCGAAGGTAATGGAGTCAAAAACTGCAGACTAATTGCTTCAGATGAAGCCTTATTATCTCTCCAATTTCAAGCTCAGCAGCAGTTAAGCAGCAATAGAAACTACTTTAGCCAAAGCATTGTGAAACTTTATGTAAAATTTACTTCTATTTTATATGTCTTGTGGTGTTATAAACAATAAAAGGAACAGCCATTTGTTTTCAGACTGAAAAAGGATGTTAAGCTGAAGGGTTAAAAAAACCCAAAAAACCAGACAACAATTCAGCCTCCAGATCTGTTTGGTTTTGCTATTTCCTTCAAACTCATCCTCTTCCCCTTTCTAACAGCTTTTTGCATGTTCTTTGAAATTGTAAGCTCAGCTTAACTCTTCATAAGTGTTTCAGTCTCTCTCACCCTCCTTCACCATGAGACACACCCATGAAGTTTTGGTTCCCTGCTCAGCTTAGACTTGTGTATTTATAGAGATGCAATGAGGGTATGAGGGATTTTTTTCTGCCCCCCTGGGATGGGTGGTGGGTCCCCACTAAAGGGCTGAAAGGGGTGCATCAAGTTTGAGGGAGCAGCAGAGAGATGATGTCTGGATGCTCCTGCTCCCTTGGCAACCCACCACGATCCCACCACTGACTTTTCTCCATCCCAGCACACACCAACTCTAACAAAACTGGTCTATCCTCTGCCCATGATCATCTGCATTTCAGATTTTTTAAAGGTGGTTGTTTGAGGCAGGGAAATGCCTTCCAACAGGGCTCCTCAATCATCAGCAGAGCAAGGAGGTTGTCCCACCTTTCACCAGCCTCTCCTGCCAAGGCCATCAGCCCCGAGGCACTGCAGGGCTGTTTGACAAGACAAGATCCCGAAGCAGAGCTCCTGTTATGCCTCTGTGAACAGATGTTGTTCAGCAGTCTAGGACAAAACCCTGTTCTGAGAAATTATGGTCTACCTGCACTTTTCACCTGCAGTTTCTTTCACAAAATAGTATCTCATAATAGTAATAGCCCTACATTGCTTGCCACTGACCGTTTATCATGCAGACAGCACACAGGCTGTCTCTCAACAAAAAGCTTCAGTCCAGCAGCAGTAAGGGCAGAGGCAATCAGGGCACTCAAGAATGGGAAGTACAAAGGAAAATGAGAGAAGCCGAGCCCTTTCCCTGAGCAGGAGGGGAACCTTAACCATTTTCTTCCTCTTGTTGTTTTAGGAATCTTTTTCCCTGGCAGAGAGCTGCTGCCTTTCCCCCACCATACTCTCTATACAGAAAAGCAGGCCATGTCTCTGGTCACTGTGTTATTTAGGCACTTATTTTGAAGGCAGGGTGTATCTGAAGTGGAACAGCGTATCTGAGAGCCAAAATAAACCTCTCTTTGCTGCTTTGCTCTAGGCAGGCAGGTGAACAGGTGCCTGAAGCTCCTTCCTCCACAAGCATCTTTCACCAAATCCAATCCTACTTCTGCTGTAATTCCACAACCAGACCAGAGAGTTAATAGTCACTCTCTAGCCCACTCACCATCTCCTCTCTCATGGATCACAGAAGAGTTAGGGTTGGAAGGGTCCTCTGAAGATCAGCGGTTTCCGAAATTTTATATAGTAAAGGATTTTATATAGTGAAAGATTTTCACTACTGGAGGTGGGAAGTAGCTATGTCCTCTCCACTACCATCACACTTAAGAGTTTCCGGCAACTTCCACAACTCTTTTCAGGGCTTTCTCTCTACAAGTACCAGACCCTGGGCTTCGGCCTTGGCTCATCCCCTCATCCTGACTTTCAGGAAGATGCTCTCCATCAGCCTGCCCAGCACCAAACTTCAGCTTCTGCCCTTCATTTCTGAAAGGTTTTGGTTTAACCTATGACCACGCATATCCTTGGCTCATCATCCTCCCCATTTACATTTCTATTTAACCTCTCTGGCTCCTAATTATACTGCAGTATTTCTACTGAAAAAGCTATTTATTACTCCTTCTCGGAAAAGGTCTCTGTATTATGCAATGCAGAGCTGAAAGATGCATCTCCATCTTACCTTAAAGTATAAAATTGCTTCAAGTTCCCAAAATCTTAGCATCAGATACGATCCTCGGATTCTGTGCATTAACACTCTCTCATTTGCAAGTTTGCTTATAACTGTCTCAAGTCCTGACAGCATTTACCTTTATCTTGATATTTTTCTGCTGAAATTCTTATTCATATCTAAACCTTCAGAATGAGTTTTAACTTTCAGGTTTTCTCCTGTGACCCTTTCCCTACATTCTCCAAACATCAAGGGGTGCATCTCTCTGATATCTCAGGTCCTTTTGCAGCCTGAGTTACCACAGTATCTCAGAACTCCATATTTCATGTACGTGTCTTCAGGAGACTCCCTGATTTTTTTTCCCCCAACTTTAGGCAACCTGGACTATCTCAGCAGAAGAGAAACTGCTGACTGCCATTAAGGACCCAGCATTCTTTCTCAAAGCCACAGTGGATGTCTCCACACAAGAAGTTCCATACTCCACCACTAAATTGTCATTCAAAGCCAACCAATAACACCACTCAAAATCTGTGATTAAATCAGAAATTCATATTAACTTGTCTTTCCATTCTTGACCACCTTCACTGATCTCAAATACAGGTTCCTTTCCAAATGTATGTTTAACAAAGGTTTCAAACTTGCTGAATGCTGAACTCCTCTCACAGTTAGTTCTTCACATTGTCACATCTGTTCTTTGAAGGAGTGTGCACAGCTTTTCTTGCTCATTGCTGCTGGCACTCTCCTTTATCTGATTCTATTTCATTTACTTAAATCCCACTTAAGAATCAGAGTGGGCAGAACAGAAAGGTGAAAGAAAAGATGAAAGGAAAAAAAAAAGGACAAAAGATCAAAAAATGTGAACGTAACACATGCAAAATATACTATGTTAAAAATAGACATTACTTTACATCATTTTAAAAGTGCTGCCTTCTCCCACATCATCCAAAGTGACCGTGATTCACCACAACGTAATGCCTGATAAAGATCACAAAGAAGCAGCATTAAAGGCATAAGAACTGAAAGAAGGCACAACCACTGCTCATGAAATGCCTGTAGCAATGCACAGCACTGCTAATAGACCACAACTGGAATGACACATCGAATTCTGTAACAGTCTTGTGGCATTCAAACACAGCCTCATGACCCCAGATAACTGGTGAACTTCAGAGATAGATTATTCTGCCCTTATCCAACAGCAAAAAGAGGATTTAATGGGAAAGAATGCAATACACATCACCTCTGCCAGGAGTGGAGGGAGCAGCTGTACCAGGGACAGTGGCAGAGCACATCTCACTTGGTCAAGGTATAAAGAGCATGTAAAATTTACACAATCCCAAGCAGCATCCTGCAGAAATGTACAAACTTTAGAGGCTGTGGCCTTCCAAAGGCCTTCCAGAAGCACTTCCATTTCAGCACTGGATACTGAAAAGGTTTTTCTGTCGTCTCTTCTTTCTGAGACTGCAGTTTTACACCAAACACGCTCCTTTCCACCTGTCTCCCCCTCCCCACCGCTTAGCTGACTGCATTCCTTGTGGCAAATGAACAGCTAGAAAAGATTGCCAGTTTGATGCAATTTCATGTTCTTGAATACAGTCTTCTCTGGAACACTATTGCAGAAATTTAATCTCTTGAGGAATAGGTCAGATACCATTAGCAGAATGAACAAATGTTCTCCATGATTCATGGAGAAAGCCTGTGTTGGTCTACAAGATATGTAATTTAAAGAGTTGTTATCAAGAAAAAAAAGTATTCTTTCATATCAAGAATTTTATTTAAAAAATTATGCCCTCAAACAGCAAATACTAAACAGTTCCATTAAAACTAAAGAAACCTATTGTTTTCTATGCAAATCAGAGCTTTCTCATTTTTCCCTTCTCTTTGGCAAACACGTTCCCAAAGTGGGCATTGCCCCTGATTTCTGCACAGCTGTAATAACCTGAGCTAGAATATTGCAACGAGAATGAGGGATGCTCACAAGCAGGGCCTCACCTTTGGGATGAGACAGTTTTCAGCTCCAGCCAGGAATGTAGGAGCTCTGCTGTCACAAGTCACTGAGATAACACACTAAATTAGCTCATCTCCCAGGAGACTCACTCCCACCTGTTCAACAGCTCCAGGCCAGGCTCCTTTCAGCCCAGTGCTGGATGTGGGTACCTCAGAGGTATTTCATGGTGCTATTTCATTCCTCTGCATGGATTCTCTGCCACTGAGATGCTGCAGTGGGGAGTCTGACTGTGCCAGATAAGGGCTCTGTGAATCAGAGCTTTCTTGTGAATTCACAGCTCGATCTGCTTACAAACATTCAGCTACAATGTGGAACTTCAAACCTTGCTAAAAAAGAGAGAGGATGCAGCAGTGGCTCTTTGTGATCTAGCATACAACAGAAATATATCGACAAATAAAAGGGCAAAAGTCCCTTCCCTGTTCCAACAGATAAAATTCACAACTTATAATTCATGCCTGAACCTCCTGTACACCACTGCCTGTTTACAGTGTGAAGGGATCCTGCACTTTTCGGACATAATTTGTATTGCTCATGTGCTGTAGGGAGGTTTTGTTGTCACAGAGAATCAGGATCCTTACATTCTTTCATGCAAAGCATGTAGAACCAACCAAGACATTTGGTACCCAGGGGCAGTGATTTTCTGGACAGCAGCCAAGTGAGCAGAGAAGATCTGGAATGATTTTTAAATCACACCTCAGAGGAAAAAAAAAAATAAATATATATATATATATGAATATCTTTGGATACAGGAAGATAGCTCACATGAAGTTACATTTGTTTTACTTCCAGTCCTTTTGTTCTTTTCAGAACTGCACTACTGACCCAATCTCTCAGTTGTACACATCTACCATGCTCTCACTCATATTTTATACTGGACTCAGAGTACAGAAACTGGCTTCATTTCAGGTGATGCCTAGAGAGAAGACGCTGAACAGCTACAAAAGAACATGCACACCAGTCTGGAATTTGCTTGAAACAATTCAATGACTAATTGAAAAATATGTGTTTGGAAACAGTATCATCTCTCTGACTCTCACAGGGTGGGTCCACACTACTTCCCAATGTGAGCACACCCTTATTTTTTAGTTTAATCTACTCTGGGAATGAAGTAACAGCACAGAACTCAGCTCACAAAGATAGAGAATATTTATGACCTTGCAGGAAGACAGCAGGGCACACAGGGATTGGTACAGAAATCCCAGAATTACCTGAATTAACACAGGAGGAATGCCTGCATAATGCAGCTGAAGTGCACACTTATTTTCTTATTTGTATAAAGTTACACAAGTAGAGGCACATTTCAGCATAGTATATTAGATACTCCAACTGTACTCAGTCTTCAAGATACTACAGGCCATTTCTGTGAAGCTGAGTGGCAGGGGAACATTAGCAGCATGAAACAGTCATCTTTCATAAATTTATTCTGAGGCCTAGGTTTTCTAAGTAAAATGTGTTCTCTTTCCACCTGAAAACACCACACCTCTTATTTGGAATTCCAGCTGTTCTGTAAAATTCAGAATTGATTAACTTAATGACAGCTAATAGGCAGAACTGTTCTATTGATCTGATTTCACTCCTCCATGGAGCCTGCTTCAATAAGGCAGCCCTTGAGCTATTTGTCTCCTCATTTATTTTTGGTCTTTTCATGGAGTTCTATGCAGTCGTTAACAACCTTGTCTAGGACACAAGCACATTTCAGAACAGGATCTTGCTCCCCATAAGCCTGTGACAGCTCTCTACACAGCAAAAGAAATGAGAACAATCCATATCCTCAGTGTTCAAATATCCAATTAACCAATCAACCCTTTAAATATGTTTTATAAAAATTGTTCCTTGAGAATCTGTGATCCTGTTATACTTGATATGCTGACTCACTTTTTAAAATATTTAAAAGTCTCATTTTAGCATTATGCCTGTTATCACATTTTCATTAAAAAATCAGCCTCCTTATCTTTATATATGACTGCAGAGCTATTTGCATTCCCAAAGGCCATTAAAAGTAGCAAGAACTGGGCTAAACTAAGATAACAAATTTACAGGCTTATGTTAAAACCCAGAGATCTTCAGCCTGTGTAAATAGCTAAAGCATTGTCAGAGTACTTGACCTGCTGTTGCTATTTTCTTCCCCTTCTTAATGGAAAAGTGTCTTAATGGCACATCCACACATCCAGCTAACAAACCCCGAGGGGGAGAATAAGATTCTCCAGTCATCTCCAGCCAGATCCTGAGTCTATCCCTGCCTGCAGGCTTTGCCACCGACTTCTGAGCACCGGGTCTAGCAGCAAGCCAGCTGTGCTCATGGTGCACTGCACGGTGCCCAACTCCAGCCCCCTGAACAAGAACCACAGCTGCACCAGGAGCAGCCAAGTGCACAGAGGAGACCACGTCCAACTCACATCTTGATCAAGCAATCACAACTTGACAGTAACAGACAGCATTACTTTATCACTTACAGAATGTTTTCTGTACATGATGTCCAAAAAGACTGAAGAGTTCAGACCCATGAGACAGATAAGCAAGGAGATAAATGATTGGAATTCTGAGCGGTTTAACTGGCATGGAGGTGAGCAGCATTGCTTATCAGAAAGAAACTGTATAGAAACATTTTTAATTACCTAAGGAAGAAAGGGATTGCCTGCCTTCAGCAGCTAAAGAAATGCTTTGCTTATCTCCAGATCCCAATCATTTTCTAATTATTATCATTTTTGTAAATCTCAAAATAGAACATGACTTCATTTGCATATAGACACATGAGTCTAAAGTAGATTTTTAAATTTATGCCTGCAAAGCTTCTGCAGATGATTTCAAACTTTCCCCACCTATTCCTGCAGTGTTCTTTCATGGCCAGCTTTTGTTTGGGTTAGTATGGCAGGACACAGCACAGATTTAAGCCAACTGTGACACTTGCTTGCCTGTGGATCCAGGGAATGTCACAGCAAGGAACACAGAAAAGGGATGGTCAAAATCTCTTACGACAGCAGCAGCTGCTACTGAAAAAGACTCAGTCCTCTACAGCCAGACCAGCACTTTGCCTTCAATTTTTCTCCAAGCTACATTTTTCAGTATCTTGATCACTTTTAAGCAAGGAAAAGAATCTCAGTAATTCTTGATATGCATAAGCCTGGAAATAGAATTTCAGCTAGAAATAGAATTTGAATAGAGCCTTTTTTCAGTTAGGAACAGTTTTAGATAAAATAAGGGTTTAGATCTGCTTTTGGTGTTGGAAGATAAAAGTGTACTCAAATCAATAGACAGAGATTGGATTCAACCCCCCGCTGCCAAGCCATTTTACTAATAATGTATTGTGAAAACAATAAAAGAAATGATGGGAGTGAGCAAATTTGCCACAGACTCAGACATTAATATTCATCAATATGATTGATATTTATATATTCTTGATATTTCTATTTCATGCTCACACTAGGGCAGAGCTGAGAGAGCACGTACTTCCAGAATATTTAAGTGTACCATATGGGTATAATTGCAATTCAGCCAGTCATAGAATATACTCAATCAAGATTCTGCATATACTAAAGACCTATTCTGAGCATTTTGCACTTCATGCAGGAGGACCAAAGTAGCAAAGACATGGCATGCCATCAGCAAAATGGCATTAGGCAGGTAACACTACTTGAAACAAAAACACCTCTGCTTTATAAAAAGGCAACATGTACTTCTTGCCTTACAAAACCCAACACTTTTACACAGCCTTAAGAAGGAGGAAGGGACAGCCCCATAACCCTCTTTGTTCAGAAAAGGCACTTAAAAGCCCCTGCCTCCCAGGAACACTGGTAGACTCATTTTAACCTGCAGCAAACAGTAACATAAATATATAATCCAAAAACATTGAAAAAAACAAGAAAAGTCCAACACCTGCAGGGTTACATGAAGGTAAAGTTTCTTAATCCCAAATATCAAAGTTCTTTTCTTCTTGTTTTCTCTGAATCATTGAGCCTGCCTGTTTTGGTTATTGGTATAATGTCACCCTGAAAATGCAGATTATATGATCCTATTTGTGGTGCTTAGTGTCTTCCCATGCTCTTCCCTTCCCTAAAATACTGTACCAAGGAAAAAAAAGAAAAACAATATGTGAGGCTCTCAGTCTATCACGCCAGGAAGAACTATTTTAAGAATTAATTTGTGCCCTGAGAGATCTGTTTAAATTATCCTCCTGTGCTGTCCTAACCAAAGATTAAAGTGGAGAACTTCCAATGTCTTAAGGAGAGGAGGAAAAATTGAAGAACTGGAGTGCCTGGGCTCCACTGCGGTGCCCCAGGCACGGCCCGAGCACGGGGAGGGGAAGGTGGGGATGGGGAGAAGGGAGATGTTGATCGTCTGCCAGTGCCCCCGGAGCCCAGGAACCTGCACCAGCCTCAGCTGGAGATCCGAGACAGCAACCAGACTTTCCTTATGCCACCACTTTTTTAACTCTGCACATCCTTTACAGCTGAGGATACATCCCTTTTCTTTTTCCTGCCGCCCGCTGCTTTTTAGACAGGGAAAGTTTTGACTTCATTCTGTCCTGGTAAGTGCAGGCAGAGAGGAATATCCTCTAAAATACAGGTTTGACAGAGAAAATGAAGTCTTTAACTTTCTACCTCTACAGAAGCACATGAAGCATCTACCAAGAGAAATAAATTAATCAAGTTCAGATATGCTGTGAGCAGAGCAATTTCCCTCAAAGCCAGTAGGAGTTTTACCTACTTGCAGCAGCTTTTTGCCCTTCCTACCATCCCTGCCTGTTCAAGCACAGCCTGGGCACACGCTGTACCCTGAAGTGCCCCTCCAAGACAATGCCAAGCAAGAAAAATTCACCAAAAGTGAAGTGACAAAGTCAGGAGCTGAATCCCACTTTCACAATTTTATATCTATCTGCAGAGAGGCTTTTAAATACCCTTGTCCCCTTCCTCCAGTGAGAAAGGGCCTCCATCCCAACATACTTCCCCCTCCCAGCACACATGTAAGGAACAAGTTACAGAACAAACCTCTAAAGCCTTTAGCAAGAGGTACAGGCTGTTAAAAATAGCACAATTTCAGCTTCCCCCCCAAGTCTCCACACACACCGAGAAAGCAGACCTTGAACCCAGCTACACAGCACTTTCCTCCTGCCACTGGCTGGTGACTCAGTTGACAATTTTAAGAACACACACCAAAAAGATTTTAAAAAAAAATCATAATAATCATACAAGAAACACAAAGCTACACACCGCAAATCTTTATCTGTTTGAAATTGAGGAAAATAAGCATTACCTGGTCTTGCTGTTGGGCTTGTTTCCCTGATGCATTTTGCTCCTTGGCTGTAGTCATGCTCACCTATTTGTGCCCACTGCAGTGGCAAACAGGATTTTACTCTGTGTGTGTGTAAGCTTGTCTGTGTGTTCAGACATACACGCACACACACACACACACACAAAGACTAAAGGGATACGGATGAGTAACTAGTCCATCACTTAATCACCAGCTGAGAAATTTCCCGCCCCCACAAAAAGAAATAAATAAAAATGCAATGTAAAAAAGCACTAGTCTGGCTGTCTTCCCCCTTGAGCCTCTAAAATAAAAGCAGAAGCAGGAGCAGAGAGAAGGATGCTGTGGGGGCTTCTTCAATTAGCAACAGCCTCTGCAATCGTCACAGAAACAATGATAACTGCTTGGCAACCAGCAACTGGCAGCTCGGAGCCGGAGGCAGCGATGTGGTCCTCGCTCCCTCCCCACCTCCACGGCGGCCGCCCGCGCCTTGCGCATGCACCGGGCTGGGCTGCCTCGGCGCTGGCTGCGCGGCTCGCTGCGATGTGCGCGGCCGGCACCCATCCATCCCCCTCCCAGCGCCGCGGGGAGCGGGGTCTCTGTCCCATCCTGCATCCTGCCTCCCCCGCGGGGCCGCTGCGCCGTCACACATCCCTGCGGGGCCGCTGCCCCATCCCGCACCCCGCATCCCCGCGGGGTCTCTGCCCCATCCCGCACCCCCCGGGGCCGCTGCCGCGCACATGCGGAGTTCCTGGCGGGCTCGCTCTTGTCTTCTCCCAACTTGCGGCGGCCCCGGAGCCATCAGTGCCCGGCTCCGAGGCAGAGCCGAGCCAAGGGCGGCCGCTGCCCCGCTGCCAGCGCGGCTGTGGAGGATGCGGCGCGCTGCCAGGGGAGCCGGTTCGCAGCCATGGGGCGCAGCGAGCACCGAGGCTCTCCAGGGAGCTGCCCCCTCACTGCAGAAGGGTGAAACGTGCCCCCAGCCTCCCCGAGCCCCCTCCATGTCCCCTGTGTGACGGGGGCACCGTGCACGCCTGCCGTGGTGGCTGCCATGTAGGTCACGTTGCAGGGTGACACGGGAGCACGCGTTCCCGCTCCGCTCCGCGCTGCTGTAGCTCGCTGCCTTCCCTGCAGCCTCTCTGCCATAACTGAGATCTCTCCGACACATCAGAGCTGCCAAAGGAGCCTCCCGAGCCCGCTCGCCCACCTCGCTGTCGCTGTCAGCGCGGGGTGACAAGGCTGTGCCTGAACACGAGGCACAGAGCGAGTGCCACGCTCCAGGAAGGGACCCTCACATGACGGGACAGAACTTGGAGCAGAACGGAGGTTTTCCAGTGTTTGCTTGGGGCTGATGCGAGCCCTCACTCACCCCAACACCGGGTGACACGAAAATGCCACGTTGCTGCTTCTCCCATCCTCACCTCCCACCCAGCACTCCCAGGAGGGAGCCCAGAGCTGTCCCCAGTGCTGTGGTGCTGTTAAAGCTAAATGTTCTCTCACTCACGTGGTACTGGGATCTCTGCTGAGTCTGCCACGGAGAGGGAACATCAGAGTGTTCATCTGACAGGGAAGTAAGTGATTATTCCTCATCTGAGCCTCAGTTTTACAGCACGGATTTGTTGTACAAGATCACCTTCACCAACACCATTACAGTCAATGTCTTCTCACACCTGGGATAATTTTGATCCGTGGTTCAGGAACAGATCAATGACAGGCCAAGTTTTCCTAAAGATATCTACAAGCCACCACTCAAACTCCCTAAATGTTTCTGCATTTTTCACCATTACATTCACAGGAGCTCATAGGAACCATAATGTAAAAGATCTACAACGTGGAATTGTGCTGGTAGTAAACAGGACAACCTTGCCTTTTCCCAGGTGCCACAATCCAGGCAACAGCTCATTTTTTAAAAAAGTGAATAGCACCTCTCTAACAAGAAATAACAATAATTTGCATTCAAATCTAACAGCCTGTGTTGATTTCTGACACAGTTCTAGCTTACACTGCAATTCCATCTCTTCAGTCCCCATAGCTTAAGTCACAATATTTTCTAAATGTTTATAGTGAGGTTGTTGTTCATACATTTTTTCCCAGCTATCAGAACAGAATTGTTTTCAACGTCTTATATAAATGGATCAGTTTGAATTTTCCAATTGCCTTGGTCTACTTTTCTACCTGTTGTGAGTGGTAATGAAGGCTTGCTTTACTCCACACTTCTGCAATTTTTCTTTCCAAGAGGAATTCAAATGAAACAAAACTGTATTTAGAATTAGTGTGCTGGTTTGGGTTTTTTTTTTTTTTTTTTTGTGGGATTTTTGTTGTTTAGTTGGTTGTTTTTGATTTTTTTTAACTCCCTCTCCACACATGCTGGAAATTTCT
Organism: Acrocephalus scirpaceus scirpaceus; assembly: GCA_910950805.1. Classification (NCBI taxonomy): domain Eukaryota; kingdom Metazoa; phylum Chordata; class Aves; order Passeriformes; family Sylviidae; genus Acrocephalus; species Acrocephalus scirpaceus. Next base: position 146,274,852 of record OU383773.1, read on the forward strand.
GCAAAAAGGATCTCTTTTTAAAACATGAGCCATTCACTGTGTCCCTGACCCTTCAGTACCTTCACTGGCAACCCCTAAACTTAATTGCACTGCACACCCTCCCCATGCAGGTTCAATTCTTTCACAGTTAGCAACTTAAGACACAGTTTTCACTGTTTTCCTGGAAATGGCCACTCTCCCTTACAATGTAGATTTTTTTCCCACTAAGCTTGTTGTTGGACACATAAGAAGTTAATTGTGCTAATTAGTCCAGCAGTTAGCTATGCAAATGCACGTGGCTGAGCCTCATTACATGGATGCATTAGGAGGCTGCTGCTCTGACTGCATCTCCCAGCACCTGGCACAGCTACCTCAGAGTTTCTGAAATGACTTCATCTCTCTCCTTGTCACCTCTGACCAGGGCAGGGTCTCCCATGCCCTCAGATGGCAGCTGCTCACTGCCTGAGGATGTGGCAGCAGGGGCAGTGACATCCTCAAGCTCTCTGTCACCCTCCTGCCTTGATCAAAGGGGTTCTGAGTTTGCCGAACAGCTCCTGGGGAAACACTGGAGGAGGGAGCAGTGGCCACTGCCATTCAGAAGTGCTCATTAGTCACAGGCAGAGAACAATCTCCTCACATTAGCAGGGCTGGGACTGTCCCTCCTGACCCCTGAGCTATGTTAGGGTACCAACGCTATTGCTTGTCTGAGTCATCACTGATGAAAGATTAATCCACCCCTATCAAAGGAGCAGCATCTGTATCTGCCAACCCAGCAGGCAGAAGGATGGGTCCCATATAGTCCCTTTTGGGGCATGGCAGGAGGCAGTGGCAGAGAAGAACCCTGGGAGTATGACTTTCCCATCCATCCCTCTCCACAGCATCCCAGCTGATCACAGGGACACAGGAAGAAGGTTGTTACTCCCTGCCAGGGTCAAACATGCAACAGGCTGTTCAACCTCTACTACCTATAGCTGAAACATGTTTGTCCCCACTCTCTGCCCATGCCATGGGAAGGTCTCAACCTCCAGACTCACTTCCTGCCCACACAAACTGCATCCCTGTCATGAGCATCCTCCATCAATCCATGTAGTCCACACTGTGCCAGCACTGGGACAGCTCAGGAGCCACTGTGAGCTCAGACAGCTCACCTCATTAACCAAGATTCATGTTCAAAATGCCAGCTCCAACCATGTGAATGCCATCCCACACTTGACAGAGTTACCTCCTCTGTCCCCACAGCAGGACAGACAGCCAACTGCCCCCCAGCAGGAGAGGAACCAGCAACAGGTGAAAGGAGCTGTTCCAGCCTCTCAACTCATCTTCACCCAGAGTGCATTTTTCCAACAAAATCATGCAGCACTGCAGTAATACAGATAAATTTTAATTACCTTGTAACAAATTAGTCACACATGTCCTGGAGCATTTTCTGTTGAAGGAAATGAAGGAAAGTGCTTCACTCTCCTGAGACTGGCAGGAACAAGCTTGTGGTGTGGGATCATTCTTAAAATTCTCCTTGGAGTTCACAAAGTCACCATGAAGCTTCTTCCTGCTCAAAGATTGTTGAAAACCTTAACACTGCAAAGAGGAATTAATGTTCCAGTGGCTCTGGAGAATAAGGTGGAACAAAAGCTCAGACTGTCATCACCACAAAGACTTGTGAACTCCTAGGAGCTAAAGCACAGCAACCTTTCTTTATGATGAAGCATTACAGCAACGCATGACAGCAAAAGGAGCGGTTTGTTACTGCTCCCAAACATTTTAAAGCTGATCAGGGTACAAGGCCATCCTGGATTCTGCCCTTCCATGGGGGCAGAAATGTCTGCATACGGAGCAGCTCCTTTCTGGGAAGCAGCAGTGGGCTCTCAGGGGTCAGTGCAGAGCATTCCTATTCCCCGTGTGCCACAAAGGCCAGGCCCAACAGCAGCCTGTGCTCACAGTGAGCCCTCCAGCTGCACACATCTGTCCCAGGGAGCACAGACTAAGAGCAGTGATAAGCCTGCAGCAGCAGCAGGTACAGTTATTGGATGCAGAACCCTTCTGCTCCATTGAAACCTGGGGTTTTAGCCACACCAGGTTATTTATTCCACTTTAATTGCCACATCCAGGAAGTTGAAGCCAGTGGGCAAAGTGGGTAGAAATTAATTCTGCTTGATTAACCATACATTTGAACAGTTTGCTAATGTACTCCCTTCTCCAGATAATGACTAGATCCCATGGAGAGCTACATATCTGAAATTTTGAGGGAGTCTAAGCCATTACTACCATTAGTATTTGGGGTGCAGTAATGTGTTACCTCCAGCAGAACACACCACATGATGTGGTTTTGTACACCCAGCCCCTCTGGGCTTCACACTTGCTGACAGTTCCCACTGGTTTTGCTGCTTTGCTCTCAGTTCAGGAAGGACACAAGGCCAAGAAAAGCACATGGCAAGAGAAAAATCTACTCAGAGATATGTTACAAAGGAAAAGGTGTAAGGGCTACAGATTTTTAGGGCAGTGATATAGGTAGTAGATGTTTTAAAGACAACTCAGGAAGAGACACAGATGCCTCTGCCAGCACAGACATCCACCATGAGAAACGTGAGATAAGCCTTTAAAAATGTTGCCACACTAATTAGCCATGGATTTTAGCATTCAGACATTGAAAGGTTTGTCAAAACTGGCCCACGGGATGCAAGGGGAGAAGTGCTCAGTGTGCACTGGTGCTGCTTTCCAAGGTGTGGGGGCAGTGGCGTGGGGACACAAGGCTGGCAGCTCCTGCAGCAATGGTGTGAGAAGGTCTCCCTGAGAAATGCTCTCCTAAGACCAGCAGCATACTCCAGAAAAGGCAAATCCACTCAATCTCCAAGACTGATAAAATACCTTTGCAATAATAAAATACCTTTGGTGCCCTATTTCACCACCATTCTAATTTTCATGGAGAAACTCAAAGAGGAACAAGAGGTAAGGGTCCATAAAAATCAAGATGTCCATGATCCCAAGACGTGCCAGGGCATGCTGGTGACCAGTCATCCCTCCTCAGTCCCAGTGCCAACACCTCATCTACACAAAAAGCAATGGCACAGCCCCTCTCCTTCGGGACCTGCATGGCTCAGATGCAGGGAGTCTGAAGGGGCTGTGTCCTCTGGAGGTCAGGGGCTCCTCATACAGAAGATGCCACAGAAGAACAGAAAGCTGTAAACCCATGAGGGCTGCATGGATAGAAACTCTTTTTACAGGAGTTCATGTGCTTTAGATGCTTCAGAAACAGGCAGACATTCTGGCTATTCATTCTAGAGATTTCTGTTCTGTGCTCATCTGAATGAGCTTTGGAGAGGGAGAATTTAATTTTATTTAATGCCCCTCTCCAAGAAGGTGACAACACTAATATCACATTATTGCACAGCAACATCCCCACTTGGAATTTGGAATTGGAAACACTTAGTAGGAGATCAGCTGACATCAGCCCTACTCCTACAAAGGCTGCAGAGCATCTCTATTGCCCACACACCATCCCCAGCACTGCTTCTCATAATAGTTCCTATTAAAAGACCAAAAAATCACTTTAGTCTTGTTCCAAGTTAATCCCTAGCTTTGGCAAGATTTCTCAATTTGTCAACAGGCATCCCCAAACTAATTTTATTATAAAAGAAAGAAAATCTTTGGCTTTTAAGGATATACACTAATTAGCTTTATCTTGCATCAGCCCTGCTACTGTTGCCCCTCTCTGGTTGTCTCCAACAGGCTGGTTCTACCAAGGGTTAGTCATGGGAGAGTCTCTACGTCCAGAGGAATTTTCAGGGGCTCCACTGAAGACCTCTATGTCTTGGGGATCCTCGCAGATGGATGATTTTCCAGATTTCAAAGGTTCTGTGAAAGTGCTAGAGGCAATACTAGATTATGACTATAGTTACAGTTAAAAATACATCACACTTCCATCACGCATGACCAAAATCATTAAGAAAGCAATCTGGTGTGCTATTTTCATTTAACAGATCAAATCCAGTTTATTCAGTCAATGCCATTAATTAATCATTTGCATGAATATCTGTTCCTGCAGGGGGTACACTTCAAAATGTTCCCACAAGCATGAGAACTCCTCCTATCTGAGACAGCAGGTATGTGGCAGCAGGGGACACAGAGACAATGGGCATTGCAAGAATGACTTGTGCGTCTGCATAAGAATCCCGTGGTGTTGTTACTATTTGTCCATTACCAAAGCCTCACTGAAGTGCTATTTTTTCTTTTTTATCTTAAGCAGGAGAAGGTGGTTTAAAATTATTAAAATAGGTTGATTTGAAGCACTGTATTCTGCTGCTTCCCATTTCTCACTGCCGCTCCGAGTTCCAGGACCCCATAGCTCATCTAAACAAATAAGACAACACGGGCATGCAAGCTGTGAAGAAGTCTGCTCTTTCATGCACAGCTAGAGGTGTTTTGCATAGCACTTTCCTGCCTGAATTGGAGCGTGACTCTGGGGAGCGCAGCAGGCACTTGTGCCCTTCTCACTTCTGGATTCCGCACCCACTTCGGTTTGCCTACCCTAAAGATCAAGTGTGTGTACTGACAGACGTTTCTATTGAAGTAGCTCCTGTTCAAAAACATTACTTTTAATCCACTGTGGAGTTCTTTTTTAAGTCAGTGTATATATTTTAATACATCATCCCAGCCTCAAAGGCAGGGGATGAGCAGTGCCACAATTGTTTGACACTGTGTTATCCCTGCAAGGAACACAGACCTGTCACTGGCTCTTCTCTGCCCCTCTGCCTGCGCCTGCTGGTGTGACCTTGGCAGCTGCAATGCAACAGATGCCTCTTTCTCACTTGTTTATCCATGTGAGAGAGACTTCTGAGGCCCCAACTTCAGTGCCAGCTGTGAATGGTCTCCAAATTGCTTTTTCAAAGTTTGCCTCCTCACAGTCTGGCTTAGTGTTCCTGCTCCCTGTGCTCTTAGGGATCAATATTCACTGACATTTTCCCCCCACACCTCTTGGTTATTTCTAGGTAGCAGCTGAATTCCTTCTTTATTGACTCAGTATGTGTTCATTTTAACTGTTGTTTTAGGAGAGGAAGAATTTATTTCTTGGCTCCTTACCCCTCCCTCCCTCCTTTCCTTCCTTCCTTCCTTCCTTCCTTCCTTCCTTCCTTCCTTCCTTCCTTCCTTCCTTCCTTCCTTCCTTCCTTCCTTCCTTCCTTCCTTCCTTCCTTCCTTCCTTCCTTCCTTCCTTCCTTCCTTCCTTCCTTCCTTCCTTCCTTCCTTCCTTCCTTCCTTCCTTCCTTCCTTCCTTCCTTCCTTCCTTCCTTCCTTCCTTCCTTCCTTCCTTCCTTCCTTCCTTCCTTCCTTCCTTCCTTCCTTCCTTCCTTCCTTCCTTCCTTCCTTCCTTCCTTCCTTCCTTCCTTCCTTCCTTCCAGTAGCCACAAAATATATTTTGCAACTGAAATATCCATGTCAGAAAATGTAAAATACATCACCAGGGATGAGAAAATCCTCCTCCCTCCACCAAAATCACTGTCAAACAGAGAATCTCCATCTTCACAACAGCTGCAAACATATTAGGCTGTTTAGCAGCCTACTGCTTGGAAAAAGAGAGCCTCATCTTCATTTTTAGCTCCAAAGTGATTTATAGGATGAATAAATGATCTGCATATAAGATGATGACTGGTTTAAATGTAAATGTTGTGAAAGACTTCTTATGTAAGCACATACATTGCCTGAGAGATCCTCGTACATAAAAGCTGCAGCTGGAGCAAGTGGCTTTTTAAGGATTTGTTTTATGAAGTACACTTTTCATTGCAATGGTTGTTATTTTTCATTTACTTTTATATCAGCTTTAACAAAAAGAAAAAAAAAGCAGAAAATACTTGAACTCACAACACGAGCCATACACTTTTACTAGTGAGGCTATGCAAAATAATGACACTGTTAAATGGATGCATAAAACATACATTCATCAAAGATATCTCAGACTTGAAAGTTATGCCATGACAGCCTCTGAGGTGTCACAGGTGATGAAGGCATAAAGGCCAGATCTGAACATAAAACCTGACATGTGGATCCTGCAGGCTGGGCAGGCTGAGCCCAGCTTGGGGTGTTTGGAGAGGATCTCCTTGGGTCTGCCATCACTGGTAGCAGAGGAAGTGACCACTGGGCCCTGAGGAGTGGTGACCCACTGAGCACCATGTTAGCCTTGTTATAAATGGTCAGAGGCCAATTCAAAATAAAATAACAAAATTTATTTAACACAATTTCAACACTGAAATAAAACCACAATAAAAAGAAACAACATTGATCGAATGCTGGGTGGACAGAGAGGCAGTACAAAAGTACCCTCCGAATTCTGCCACACTGCTATGTTTCAGCCCGTGGGTTTTATACAGTTTTTTTACTCTAAGGCTAAGTCTATTGAAAGTCCAGGTATGCTGTGTTTCCAAAAGAGTCCTGTCTGCATGAAAAGGTTGCTTGATAGTTTTTCTGGAATTCATCTTGGGAGGGGTGATCTTGATCGTCCAGGATCTCCACCAAGATTGGTATCTGGTGTTTGAGGAGCTGTGAAGCGAGGGTCCACTCTTAATGGCTGGGCCATCTTCTGGCTTTGTCTTGTTGTTACAGTAGTAGGTGTGTTTGGGAATTTCGGAATCCTGGAGGCATTCTCGGGTATCTTTTTATTAATAGCTTAATCCCACACGAATTTATTTATTCTACTTATTACAGTCCCCCACCTTTTTATTTACCCAAATAAATTCGTGTGTGTTGGATTGCCCTTCCTTAGTAATTGCCTTTGAGTCGTGGCATTCTACCCCTTTTTCTGATCCACAAAATTTAGTATTGAGTGTCATAAAAGAAATAATACTCTTTTCCTTTATCTTTGGGACAATCATAATGCTCTTGATACTTCAGGTTCCCTCTGGTGCTATGTTTAACTATAGTTCACATTTCTTCTTGAGGGTCAGCCTCTGTGGGCTCTTGGGGGGGGTCTCCCTGTCTCTCGGCTCAGGACTACGAGGACTTTCTATCACAACATGCCTCTGCCTTTCTCTTCGCCCACGGGGTTGCAGCCCGTGGCGGGGTAATCCATCTTCTCGGCAGCAGGCATATGCTTCTGGAGTCCTGTTAATCTGAGCTGCAAACTTTCTTTTAAAGGCACTCCATCTGGACAACCTGATTGTATCGGACTAGCAAGGTACTTTGATTGTCTTTCTGCACTCGACTTTGAGCACTTCAACTTTAGCGTCCAATTGCCCTTTTGTCCCCTTTTCATATATATAATACTATTCTGGAGAATCCAACTCTAGCAGACTCAAGTTAGTGGCAATTACTAAGAAATAGCTAGTCTCTTCTTGTTCTTTTTCTAAACAGTTGGTACATAATCTTTTTGGCCTACGCCCCCCTCTACAGTGAACAACCTAAATCAATTTACAATATACACACTTGAAGTGAACAAAGGGAAAACATTCACAATCTGGTCTTTCACACTTTATCTGATCCCCTTCATTCATCGGTGTTGTTGCAACTTGACTTTCAGCTCTCTAGGTGATGAGGTCACTCTCCATTTCTGAGTAGTGTATTGTGAGTCTACTTTCTTCACTCTCGAAGCGTGGGTCTACTCTTTTTCTGCTGTCCTAATTGCTGTATCTTAGGTAAATCAGTGAAATCTACTGGGATTCTTTTGAATGGGTGATAGGCAACTAGTTAAAGCTTAGCACAATTCGACAAATCATGTATTTTAAAGGGGGGTTCTTTAGCATCAATTCTTGCATAACACAAAGTAAGAACAATATTAGTAATTAGTGAAAAAATAGGAAGCATCAATCTACTGCTGAAAATAATTACTTAAAAACTGTTTAAAAATTTGAAACATCTCTCAGAGCAGTTTAAGGCTAAGGCATATCTGAACCCTTCTAACTACTAGGGCATTGTTAGTGCTTTTATACTCATGTCAATCAAAAGAGAATTATCTTGCTGAGGGAGATGTCTACATGACACAGGGCAGGACTAAGAAAACAACAAATAGGGTTGACAAGAAGCAAAATGTAACAGGAATTGATTCAAACAACTGACATATGTAATTGTGACTTAACAAAACAAACAATTATAACAAATGGGGTAAGTGGGTCAATATTGCAGATTTTAAAATGAATAATGAAACGCATAATAGGTACTTAAAATGAAGCTGTTTATGAAACTAAACATGGGCTAGTGCTTTAAGGACTCTGAGGTCTTCTCACAGCTAAGCTATTTAGATTCTTTGCTTTGTAAGCTAATGGGTATTTAGGGGCACTTTGAGTGCATTTCTGCAGCTAACTTAGTGGCTTTTAAGCTCTCGGCTCTTGGCACTAAGCTCACATAGAAGTTTTGGGGTTAGCCTTGTCGACGTGACTGGCTCAAAGCACTTAACATACTCTAACAGGCTTTCTAGACCACTACAGCCTCTGGTTTAGGCTGCAGCGCTGGCTTTTTCTTGAGCCCTGCGGCTTCAGATCTTCATCTTCTTGGATCTGAGCTCAGTGGCAGCATCTTCTTTTTCCCCCCAACTGGCTTTTTCTCAGCTATGGCTTTCACCCCTAGTTTAGGTTTTAGCCCTCGCTGTAAAATAAAATAAAACTTGTAGCTTCTGCTACTACCTTGTTAGGGAACATCGGCTACAACTAAAAAAACTAAAAACTGTTCATACTTTCTTAGGCACTATCTTAACAGGGTTGTCAGTCACCCTTGGTAAGCCTAACCAAGGACAGCATAAACTCAACAGCGTTTTCTTGTTTTAGTAGCCTAATGCTACTGGAACACACCCTCTTAAGAGACAGTTTGAAAATTGCCTTTTGTAGGATTTATCCTCGTGACAGGCAAAACTCTTAAAACTGAAAACGGGACAATCTGCAATTAGAGGAAACAACATAAAACATTTAATTGTAAAGACTATTCTATGGGGATTGGAGGGAAGTGGAAAGAAGATAAGGTATTGCATAAAAAGGTATAAAGGATAGAGGATTTTGGGTTAGGCGTCTTAGCCAGCGAGCTCTTTCTGGTCAGGACTAGTGGATAGGAACTGGGAACTGGGGGGGGGTCGCAGGGAGCCAGAGAGACTGCAGACATCCTGGGCTACTCTGCGCTGTGTGGTTTGCTGCTAACGACCTACTTTAGAAATAGGAACGGGGGCAGGGACGACGAACAGGGATATGGGGTAGCAGAAGGGCAACAGCAGCTTCAAGCTTATCTGTGCTCATTCGGCAAGTTCTACTTTTTATCTTGCTCTCTGAACAATAGGAGAGAGAATCATGGAATAGAATTCACAACTTGTTTATGTTTATAACTTTAAAAGTTAACAGGGTAGCTAAAACTGTTAGACACTTCGGGATGGAGTGACTCTGCAGTTGCTACGGTAGTATCTGGTGGAAATGGTTTAGCAGGGTGTGGTTGAGAAGCTGGAACTACTGCATTTGCATATGAATCTCTCCCCCCCTCTTCTTCTCCTCGGTTTCTGTTCTCACCTCGGGGGAACTGAGAATGGGAAGAGGATGGCTCTTTGGGGGAAGGGGGGGCTAGAAGCAGGATTGGGAAAAGGGGTCAGAGAGAGACAGAGAAGGCAAGCAGGAGGACAATCTTCTGCTGGACACAAGGATGCTATGGAGGTGGCGGTGCTGGCCGCGGGAAGCAGTGGGATGGATGCGGCGCTAGATGGGGCGCACGGGTGGGGGAGGCGCGGCACGGGCGCAGAGGGCGGCCCCCCTCTCTGCTAGCGTGCCCTGGACGGCGGCCCCGCACCCCGCGGTTTGGCTCTCGGCACGCAGCAGCGGCTGGCAGCGGCTGGCAGCGGGCTCTTCATCTCTCTAACTTCGGTACAATAATAAATTAGTTTTTCTTGGACTTACTTTTCAAAATGGGACACTCTCTCTAGTGCTCTAAGATTTATCTCAGTGGACTTTCTGGTGGGATTTCGAAGGTACCTTTTCCTTTTCTGAGAGCATGCTTTTTCTCTGATTCTTTCTGATGTTTACTCTTTCTTTGCCCCATTTTTTTTTTAAAAAAAAAAAAAAAAAAAAAACTTTACTTTTTGGTAATGGATCGCAATACTAAATCTTTTCTTAGCCTTAGCTCTGGCTAAGAGCAGGGATCTTTTCCCCGACTGTTACAAATTGCAAACCGGGTCCCGAATCGTTCGGCTTACTTACCCGTCCGGTGAGCTGAACCGGGGGTCTGTTCGTCCGATGAAAAAGTCTTCGGTTTGCATCCTGGGCTTTTACTAGCCCGTAGCAAAAGGGTTTACCGGTTCCCCAAACCCAGAGGGACGTATCCTTCCCCTTTTGCTTCCTTGTGATCGATTCCCCCAGACTCCCCGAGTCTGGGCTTTGATGAGCAAACGAGTTTTCCCCAATTCTCTTCCTCACCAGCCGAAAAAAAACTTTTGCGGGAAACTTGGTACAAGAGCTTACAGATCTACCCTTGTATCGTGGCAAGGCCACGTCTCGCTCACCCACTCAATCACCCACTCAACCAAGCATTACTTACAGCTATTTTCTTGCTTGGAGATCTTCGTGCACGGAGAAAAAAAATTTTACGAGTGAAAAGTAGCCGCGGCTCCGAAAAGACTCCTATGTCTTTTCCCGGGTTTTCTGCTGGATCCAGGCCTTCTCCCTTTTTATTGTGGCACTTTTATCTAATTTTTGGGTTCGTAATACAATAGGTGCGAAGGGGTTTCCTGCTTTGCCGGGCCGCCGAAAAACCGGCAGGGCGCCCCCCGTGCAAAGGGAGTCCTCCGCAGCCAAATTGTATCCGAGTCACGGCACCAAATCTGTTATAAATGGTCAGAGGCCAATTCAAAATAAAATAACAAAATTTATTTAACACAATTTCAACACTGAAATAAAACCACAATAAAAAGAAACAACATTGATCGAATGCTGGGTGGACAGAGAGGCGGTACAAAAGTACCCTCCGAATTCTGCCACACTGCTATGTTTCAGCCCGTGGGTTTTATACAGTTTTTTTACTCTAAGGCTAAGTCTATTGAAAGTCCAGGTATGCTGTGTTTCCAAAAGAGTCCTGTCTGCATGAAAAGGTTGCTTGATAGTTTTTCCGGAATTCATCTTGGGAGGGGTGATCTTGATCGTCCAGGATCTCTACTAAGATTGGTATCTGGTGTTTGAGGAGCTGTGAAGCGAGGGTCCACTCTTAATGGCTGGGCCATCTTCTGGCTTTGTCTTGTTGTTACAGTAGTAGGTGTGTTTGGGAATTTCGGAATCCTGGAGGCATTCTCGGGTATCTTTTTATTAATAGCTTAATCCCACACGAATTTATTTATTCTACTTATTACAGCCTCATAACTTCTCTCAAATATTCCCAAACACCAAGAGGTGCAAAGATGTCACCTCTGCCACCTGCACTGGCATTTTCTCTGGTGTTCACTGCCTCCTCAACAGGCTCACGGGAGCTGAATGAGTTGTGGTGATCACTGCCTTCAGTTTCTGTGATGGCTGTGAGGATTTGTATGCTGGTGTGTTTTTTATCAAGTGTTTCTAGACCTCTTGGGATTAAATCTGTTGTGGTAAGCATATGTTGCTGCATTCCTGCTAACTCTGTGGTAGATAAGCTTTTCCACCAACTCAAAATAACTTCCTCAAGAGTCTGAACAATGAAAACACTGCCAACACTTGTCTTCTCTGAAAGAGGCGCAAAGGGACCCCAAGTCCTTCCTGTCTGCATCATGTCTTTATTTTTGGAGAACACAAACCCACAATATTTTCAGATTCCTCTTCTCAAGTCTGAAGGTGGAAGGAAGAGGCAGAAAACAACACTTGGGCAAAACTCCACTGAGCAGATAAAATAAGTAATGCACAGATTCATGTCACCTCACTCAACTTCCCCCTCTGTGCCTCAGAACCCACCTTGCATTCACCTTCCTGGACTGCAGGTCTTGCACTTGTCCAGGAGGACAGACAAAATGTTACTGGTATGTTGAATGCCCTCTAGTGGAAATGCAATTTATGGAAAATGGGCCAACTGGAAAGGCCTACTCAGAACCCCCGTCATAGAGGTAAAAGTGTGTGTTTACTAAAAAAGATAAAGAAAGTGAACAGAATTGGCTTATTACTACTGTAACATCAAGAGTTGCTTCTGTTATAATGAAGAAAACAGAAACCAGAATAATGCCTTGCTCTAATTTTTTTTTTTTTAAACTGACCAGCAATTTTAATGTGCCATTCGTACCACCTTAGAGAGCTTTCATTTTCAGAAGCATGCTATGCAAGTACTATGTCATTGTTCCACCTGCTTCTGAGAGGTACTCTTCAGCTCTGAGGATACTGCATCAGACCAGATTCCCAACTCACTTGAAGCCAGATTACACAGTAAAGAAAGTGGAAACCTTACAGCATGATGTACAAACACATACAATACATAACTGCCCAAATACAAACCTAAACAGAATAAATAATTCAAGTAATGTGGTGGTGATTATGTGTTTATTTGATCTACCTGCAACACAAGAAAATTAATGCAGAAGAGATCATAACATCTATATATCCTATACATCTCACAGGAGAACAGCAGGGCTCTGAGCACAGAAAAAAGACCTCTAAAACGGGATAGTACATCCTTTCTTTGGCATTGATAATGTTCTTTAATTACAGAGGCTTAGCAGGTATTCAGCAATGCCACTTTGGGCACTCAGGTGGAACTGGAGCAAGGGCAGATTCACAGCCCCTGATTTTCCAGGCAGAGGGGGTGTGAAACCCTCACATCTCCACTTGAAATGACAAAGGGTGCCTCAACCTTGCCCACACTGCCCCCACTGGGATCAGGGATGAGTCTTCAGAAGGCTGTGACTGTCAGTGGCACAAGATCAGCAGCAGCAGAGATGGGATGCCCAAAATGTACAGGGAGCATAAAGAAGTCTCTTGCCAAGACTGCTCCCTGTGTTCTCCCATCAGAGATGTTTGTTCCTTTGAGGTCTGACAGCCAGGATGAGGCATAGGGAATGGCTCTGGATGTCTGAGCGTTGCTGAAGGGTCCTGGGAGTGCTGAGCAACATTCACTGAGGGACTGAGAACCTCTGAGAAACTCTCTAATACACTGTGGCTCAGTATTACTTTGAGATGGCCCCAACACAGTTTACAGAGCTTCATTCTTTTTTATGAGTATGAATAAAGTGCAGCCTCCCCAAAACATTGCACAGGTACTGTGATGTCCTTAATCATGAGTTCCCACACTCAACCCAAAGCAACAAATGTATCCTTTCTATAACATTCACTAGCGAGCTTATCTCCAACAGTTTTCCTTACATTATTGTTTGATTTGGTATCTCTGACCTTTCAATTTCACCGTATTCTGAAGACAGCAAAATAGAAACAATGGCACAAACAATTCAGAGTAGCCTACACCTGTGAGCCTGTGAATTCTTGCACAGAAAAAAAATCTGTGATTTCATTTAGTTTAGGAAATAGCACAAAGAAGGGAATTTGAGATATTTTGAGACTGACAGAAAGTTCCGTAACATGGTTACACAAAGCATTGCAGGAATGGGGAGTTTTCACCCTGAATACAAAACCCTTAGGAAATCACACAGGTATGAAATGTGAGCTAGAGTGTGAGAGAGTAAACCAGAGTGAGCAAACCAGAGTGAGCCATTCCCTGCCACAGATAATTAATGCACGTCTCATTAACATACCTCTCAAATGTCACATAACTGCAGATATGAAACATGTCCATTATATGTACACACACAAAAATCAAATACAGGTGGTGCATGTGACTGCCTGCATATGCTGTAATACAACACCAAAGTCCACAAAGAGACAAAAACTGAGCCCAGTCCTCTTCCAGCTTGCTGTTATCCTACCCTGGTTACAAGAGGAGATGCAAAGGCACTCAGAAACCCACCCACCAAAGTGGGCAGTAGGAGATCAATACCATGTGCTCAGAGCAGGCTTTGCTGCACACAGTGTGTTCTGAAAAGCCCTGGGTCAGTGCCCAACTCCACCTGTGAAGTACCTGCATTACAATTACAAAAACCTGTGTTACATTTGGAAAGCTCAAAAAGTTTCACATTCATACATGAACTTCTGCTAGAAAAAAAGTTGCATCACCCATCACTGCATTCTCAGTTGAGCAAATCAGAATTTTTGAAACAAGAAGGGGTAGATTTCATCAGTGCCGAGAACACTATCAGCCTTTTATTGCAAATATTACCCAAAGATAGCTTTTTGGACATATTTTCCAGGGATAATAAGGCAGCTTAGGGCTTATATTTATTCATGGAATCAGCAGTCTTTTCATTTCTATTGTTCATCTCTGTAGATCAAGACTTCTACTGGTGTGGGAAGTGACTGCAGGATGGGATGTTTAGAGACTTAATCTGCAAGAGCCTGAAATAATGGAAATAGAAGTTGGCCAGCAGAAAAAAAAAAAAAAACTTAAAAAAAATTCCATCTGCCTTATGGAGCAATCCAGAGCACCAAGTTAAATAATTCTCACCTTGGGTTGCAGTTTGCTGACACCAGAACAAGCAGTAGCTACTCTGAAAGGATTAATATGAGCAGAAAATGTAAGAGATTGATGGGCAATGTATCTGATCTCAGCATGAAAGGGAAACTGTTGTACAAAGCTTTGACATTATTCTTCAGAAGTACCTGGACTGATCACTTTGCCCCTACCAGCAGTCAAAGAAAAGTCAAAGTACATGGGAAAATTCTAACCAACAGATCAGGCTTTTAATGATGTGCAGAAATGAAGAGACAAGATTTCCAAAATAGATAAATCTATTTTTAACATTTCCCCCCCTTCATGGATGCCAGAGATAGGCTGCATGTGATTAAAAGCTACAAAAATAGCAGTTACAGTCTTGCAAGGATGCTTTCAATTGGTGTTTTCTTTCCACTGATTTCACTTCAGGTCATATTGGCAGCAGAATGCCATAGACCTGGTTAAACAGTTCATCCTAACCATTAAGTACCAGCCTGAGATTGTTGGTTCATCTATGTGGTAGTGGTGGAAGGCAAATAAATATTCACTTATAGTCCATCCAGCACTACATTTTAATTCTTTTTTATCAAGTGGTCCATTAGGATGGCATGAATTGTAATAAAATAAACACTTTTGTCTCTCACTGTTAAATAAACTCTGCAGTCTCACATTCCTTGATACAGATCCATTCTCCAGCAACACAGAGGATTCATACAGCTCCCTTAGAGAAACCTGTTCTAAAGATTAAATTTTCTCCCCAATAACAAAATGTTTTGTTAACAGAAGTTTCCACAAACACAGATGGTAGAAGAAGCCCTTATGATGCAGGCAGGCCTTTGCTGAAAGAGTAGAGCTCACACTGAATTGTGGAACATGATACCAGAACATTTCTTCACTTTGACATTTCTTCCATGAGGAAAAAGGGGAGTTAATTTGCTTGGGACTAATCTTTTTTTGGGATACAGAAACTTAAGTATATTCATCAGATTTTACACTGTAAATGAGGTTTAAATTTCTATAATCAGAGATAATTGATTGCATAGAAGTCTGATAGAGCTTCCACCCTGGCAAAATCCTGTGCCTCTTCTTCTCCCAGGCACTGAAGCTCCTTGATGTTACTCTGGCTCTGTGAAGTGGCTCTAAGTGGCTGTAAGTGCGAGGCACATCAATTTTGAAGCCTCCTTACATAGTCAGAGAAGTGCAATGCCGACAGTAAAAATGAACACCCATTTTTTGTGTGCTGAAGTCAAAACCAAAAAAGCATCTATTCACAGGGTAGTCCTGTAGTATAGTTGCATACAATCAATACAACCACCATATAAGATCATTGTAATGAAACTAAGTGAAAAAGAACCTTTTTCTTTTGATACAGCATTTGTATTACAACGGCACCAAGGAGCTGCACAGCTGGGGGTTCCCTGTGCTTTGGGCTTGAGGAGTTTTCAACAGAACAACAGACCCTGCAGAAAATACCTTACAGTCCCAGTAAGAATATTCTGCCTGCCACCTGCACAGCACACTGCTGCCTGTTCCTGAAGAGATTATTTTTACTATCAGTGACTTTTTCTCTGCACATAGGACAGATATTTCTTTTCCCAGTGCTCACTTCTGAGGAACCCTGTTAGAACACTTTCTGTCTGTCCAGCATCTCTGTCCCCTTCCTGCATACAGAAAGATTGAATGGTTCACATTCAGTAGCTTTTGGTGATGTTACACCTCAGTTTGAGTTGGGCAAGGATTAAAAACATGCAGTTCCCTGCACAGGTGAAGGTGAACTCATTGGCAGGTGAGATTTGATGGAATCTCCACCAAACTCAGCATTGTGTTTCCAATTTCAGTGTGGGCTTGGACACCAAGACCACAACCTTAGTGGGGGCCGAGACCTGGGATCTACCCTGCAGCTCAGAATTACCAAAATGTTCAACTTTGTGCCAAGTATCAAGAGGTAATTCAAAGTGCAGGGTTTATTTCCTTTCATATAATGCACATCTAAAGAGTCATTCATGAATAAGACTCCTGATCCTATCCAGTGGGATGTGGTGGCGTATTTATAGTCCAGAATCCATTACAGTTAATACTGCACTATTTACACTCATCTGCCATAAATCTAATACTGTTGTTATGGCTGTCCTGCTTAATGTACTCCAGGAATGCTCTTCAAGTCAGTATCAATTATATTTGCAAGTAAACTAATGCTTTGAGTTAAACAAAGTGAAAACATTCTTCCTCTGAGAAATTTAGTACTTTGTATCTGCATCTATTGCAAGAGAATCTTGTGTTTTATTCAATTAAGCACCACAGATGACAACAACGATCCAGAAAACATTAAATGAAAACATCGATTCTGCAATAATAACGCTGGATGAGCCATGAACTGCTACCAATAACATAATCATGACACATCAAACTCAATTACAACTTCAAAATAGTCTTTTTATTTCACAGTAATTATTTAATGTTATTTTCAGCTTGACTCTTTTATCACTGGCATTTGCACCAAGCTGTCTCTAATTTAAAAGCTGGTATTTCGTGACCTCGGTCTAAATACCTGGCACATAAACTATCAGGTAGCACAAATATTACAGAATGTGTTCTTATCCTATTCCTCTTCGACATTACTGTTTTCAAGATTAGATTATGCAGGCACATCAAGCCAGAATGTTTGCACCAAACCCAGAGTTTGGTTTGGGTTTTTTTGTCTTTTGCCACCCAACAGGTGATGATGGTCTGGACTGGCCAGGCTTGAACCTTACTGGACTTAGGAGAGTTTGCAAAGGGAAGGTCTTTGACACCTTTCCTTTCTGCATTAAAAAAACCCAACAAATCCCAATGAAAACCCAGATCCAGAGGTTTGCAAATGAAATATAGGAATAAAGAATTTCCAGTCTAAACCCTTGTGCCATCATGGACTTTGATACAGCACAAACTTTTTGTAATACAGTGCCTCATAATGAGTGACTTTATCAAACATCCATCCCAGCCTAGGTGTGATGGTTTAAAAGCCAATACCTATCCTCATTATATCCACAGCACAGCCCTTAAAATGTCATTTTTTCCTTACAGATCAGGAGTATTTGCAGCAACCTTCTTTATAATTATGTTTATTATCAGCATCAATTTCCATTTCTCCAGGCACCTCAGAGAACAGTAGATGCTTTTCAACATTTACAAGGCAAACTAGCAATAATTGCTTTCCCCACTATGGAAAATCCATCAGTGCTGGTGTGATGTGAGGCACAGCAAACCCTAACGATACATTAGTCAGACACTAAGGAATAGCACCAGACTGGTTTTTCCAGGATTCCCTTCAGCTATGGATCCCTTACTCAGGACTAAAATACATTTGCAAAGAGGGGAAGTATTTATGATAAAGGGTAGTGCAGACAAACATGTTTGGAGAGGTTGCTAGAAGGTACAACTAAATATTCAGGAAAGACTGATGTGTGGAGATTTCTTGAAAGTCCTCACACAGTGAGGCAAACGAGAAGCCCAAATTCCATTAAAAAAGAAGAAAAAAAATCAATTTCTGGCTCTCCTGAAGAAAGGGGAAAGCTTGACTTCATTAACACAAAAAGTGCAAAACCCAGTAGAGAGATAAAGAGGCCTGAAAATACATTTCTTTTTAAAATGCCACTAACTCTTTTTCTTTATTTTAAATGCTGACATATTTTTATTTTTAGTATGGATTATTACTTCTTGCACATTCAGGTCTGACAGTACAGCAGCTCGTTCACCTAAACACTTAGCAAACTTGACAATATTTAGCTCTAATAACTTCAAAGCCTGAGAAAGCACAGGAACATCATCATTTCACGCATCAGATCTGTTTAAGAACAGATCCAAAGTACTGCTTACAAGCCATAACAGAAACAATATTGTCCCAGCAGTAAAACCATGGAATGGAAAAATCATGGAAATATTACCCATTTTCGAGTTCCATGAAAAGAAAAAAAAATAAATAATAGCAAGTGAAGAGGATTTTGGTCATGCTGATTTAGCTAGTGAAACACTAAAGGAAAAATAGAAATTTAATACAGGGTAATGAAATCATACTTTTTACATTTTCTTCTCAGCTTGAAGAAGACCCCCTGGTCAAAAGTGAATTTTAACTAGTTTCCAATATGTAAAATTTAAAGGCTTTTTGTGTTTTTGTAGTTAGTTGTGCTATTGCTATCTGTGATAAAGTGATACTAAATGGCCTGAGTGCATCAGTCTGGCAAATGTTGTAATAAAATTACAGCCTGCAAGTGCAGCCACCTATATGTGAAGCTATTTCGGAATGAAGGATATATTTGCAGCAGCAAGCAAGATCAAAACCACAAAACACATTACATTGGATCAAGCTAATGATCAGTTTAATAAAGCTTGTATTATGACAGCCAGAATCAGACAGATTAAAGTCCAAAATACTTTCACAAACCTGCTTAAAGGCACAAATTTTCTGTTAAGTTATTAGTATTCCTTCCAAAAGCTCTTTTTATATATTTCTAATCTTTATGCTGATAATTGTGAATGCTTTTTGTTCATGTAAACACTGGAGCACACAGAAGACCTGACTAGAAATACAAGTAGGTGAATTCAATGTGTAGAAAACATAATTATTTCCAGAAAGTGTAAAAACCAGGAAGGATGCTGTGCTTCCAGTTTAGTTTTATCTTCATCCCTGATACTTAAATTTTAATTTGAGTTGTGGAGTTTGACTATCCCTCCAAAAAGGTGCCGCTGCTAATCAGAACAACAGCAGTATTCTTAATTTTGATATGTTTCTGTATTCTTCCCAAACATGTGAGAATTCATCTCTCACCTCCTTTTGTGGCAAGTTCCATGGGTGAAAATAAAATCTGTGTATTCAATTTGAACTCAAATATTAGAAATGTCAGACTTATCGCTTGTTCAGAAGCTTTTGTTTTCTCTTCCCTGGATCATTCCTTGCAGCAGGACTTAAAGAGATGCAGGAAAATATTTGGGGGAGTAGGTAAGGACAACTATTTGACAGGAGTCTGGGTGGGAAATCTCATTGCTCTGGTTTCTGCTACCCTGGTATCTTCCTCTCTGTAGCTCCTTGTTTATCTGTCCATCAGTGACCATGAGCATTTTCATGTGAGGAAGGGAAAGAGATGTCCTGATATTCTGTTTAGCCCCATTCCCTTCCTTCATCCTCTTCTACTGTGAGAGAAAAGGGCTCCAAAATTGAGGATTCCTGGCAGGACACCTTTGATGTCCTCCTTGTGGTCTCCTTTCCAAAACTAAATAACACCACTGCTTAAGAATTCTCCAATGAGTAAGATTTACTCAAGCCTCTAAACACACTCATCAGGCATCTCTGAGCCCAGCCCTGCACGCAACATTCCCAGTGAAACCACAGTGCTTACTTATATAATTATATTTATATAATTACATTATAATTACCCTCTCTATTATCCTCTGTCCCATTTTTAATGCATTTCAACATCTTGTTTGCATTTTGTTAATTCCTTTTTTTTTCCTGAGTCCTGCTAAGCTCCTGGCCTCAGTGATATATTGTGGTGATGTTGCTCCAGAGGTGCACTGTCATCCAAGCAATTACTCTTGTCCATTATCAACTAATTTCCATTGTCTGTAGGAAAGCTCAAGGTCACACTCTTGCACTGCAGCTTTGGGCTGATCACCCAAAAGAATATGCCACTAATAATTACTATTTAAATGCTACAAGAGATGAATAGCAAACACATTAACAGTGGTTCAGCTATGAAGATTATGCTGGAGGAGGAGATTACCACAAGGCTGGATCCCTGAAGGTGCTGAGTACTTTAAATTTCTATTTGCATTCCTGCTGGGTCAGTGCAAGAGGACTGTCTGGCAGGATAGAATAAAGCACAGATATAAATGGGAGGTGTGCTGCCTTTACACCAAGGGACACATCCCACTTTGAACAAAAATCTCGCCTGCAAGAGACCTGCTACTGCTTTTGCAGTCTGCAAAGATAGGACAGCCCTAGAAAAACATACAGCCCTAAAATGAAAAGAGGGGAGGAGAAAAAAAGTTGCCTCTTTACATATCTACTGCCTCATAGGGACACACATGGTCAATTTAATACTGACCTATATCACTTTGAAAGGTGAAGAGACAAGGAGAACATCACACACAAGAAAGGGATGGACAGCTGCCCAATGCTGCTGCTTCGGGAGCTGCCATCTCCAACCAGGAGCAGGAGTTCCCTTTGGGGAAGGAGCTCAGCAGAGAGGGAAATGTTAAAACTATCACGCCACATTCTTCATCTAACAAATATTTGCTGACATCCCATTCAGCTGTGCTGGAAACAATCTAGTTTGCCATCATTAATACTTTATGAGGCCAATCATCACCCCTGACAGAGCTGAGCTCCTTTGAATCAGAATCGTGCCTGAGGGGCAGCCTCTGCCAACAGTGGACACCAAGTTTTGTACAGTCTAAAGACCTGCACAGCCTTGAATGGCTTGTGGTGGTTCTGCCCCTCACTGTACCTGTGCTTTGGCACAAGGAAGCACAAGATTTTCCCCTTGTTCCTCTACATTTTAAGTCTAAAGCTCAAAACAAGAAAAATGTTGCACAAGGATGTCTAACTTGATGCAAATAGATCATTGCACAATGTATGTTTGCTCTTTGGGTCTCTGTTATCCCTCTGCAGTGTTACTGACACTATTTCTTCTCCCTGAGCTAATTTTTAGTCATTTTCTGGAGATCATGTGCATTTATTAAGCAGATCAATATTTCGCATGCTATGCTTTCAGAAAAGTCAGATAAATTATGGACTTTGCTTGACATTTGTCTTCTGGCGCAATAACGTGTTTCAGAAAGTCAAGTGAATTTATAAGCCAAGGACTCTCTTTTCCTAAGTCCAAGCAAAATATCCTCTATCAGTCATATTCTTACCGAAGTGTTGCTTTGGCACTGGATATTTCATGAGCATTGCTTATATATAGCAACTACATTAGCCAGGCTGCCCAATCCTCTCCAACCACCCCACCCTTGGAGATGGATCAAAAAAAATATCTGCCAAAGCTTTCAATTCCACTTGCTACTTCCATCTCAGTTCTCAGATGTAACTCATCTGGATCCCATGCCTTGACAATTTTTAACAGCTCTAATTGCCTAACTATCTGCTCTGGCATAATCATAAAACCTTTTAGCATTTCATATTGCCCCCAGGAAAATGTATTCTAGTCTCTGATATGACCTTCAGCTTTTTCTCTAAATACTAATGGCACAGAACTCATGGAGGCTTTTTGCAATGACAATCTCATCTGTCATTCCCTGCTCATGTCTCTTAATGCCCTCATCAACCTCAGTATTCCCACATTATTTCTGTGATATTTAAGGACATTGCTGCTGTTTACCCATAAGCCAGTTACTGTCTAGCAGGCCCAGTTTAATTTTTCAATGCCTTCTTCTATTTTCTATGCAGTTTTTTTTAAAGGAAAGTCATAACTAAACATTTCCTCAATCTCTTTATACACATGCACACAAATATGCATTTGGGAATAGGTCTTAGATGCATTTTAGTTTAGATAGGTAACTTTATTTAAACCTCCAGCACATTGGGACACTAACAAAAAGGAAGAGAAGAAATAATCTGAAAAAAACCCTTCAAGTTTTTACATCCAAATCTTTGAGGGTTTGATACATCTGATCCTTGAATTCATCTCTGTTTGGAGAAGGGACTCAGGGGCTGGAACACTGGAGGGAACCTGCTCTCAGCAGAGACCCTTAGGGCCAGACTCTCATTCCTGTTAAGCTTCCTCCCATGCTACTCTTTTCAGGGGAGGTAAAATAAATTAAAATAAGAATGAGGATGAAACCCCCTTTCCTCTATGCTTTCTTTCCCAGAAATTCAGCTTTTCCCTGGTATTTTTCCCCCCACATGCTACACACTTTTCTAAGCATCAGGCTGAACTATTCACCATACGTGATCAGCTCAGTTTCCCCATTCTCAAATGCATTTTCTCATGCATCTTCCCTTTTGCCATGTTAGTACCTCTGTTTTCTCTGCTGAAGCCTACACCCATAGGCTGTTCTGTCCCTTAGGGAAACCAGCCACTCCAGGATACTTCAATTCAGTCTCATCAACCACTCCTCCTTCATCTTCACAGCAGGTTTTGTGTATTTTCAAAGATCTCCTTGGTAGTAAAGCACACAGACCAGTAGCAGCCAAACAGAGAGGAAAGATTCCTGTGTCCCACATGTGTCTGAGCAGCTCCTTGAACAGTCCAAACAGGCATTCAGCTGTTTGGGAGTAATATCACACAGAATCATAGAATCATACCACGACTGGTGTTGGAAGGGACCCTACAGATCATCTGGTTCCACCCCCCTGCTATGGCCAGGGTCACCTTCCACTAGACCAGGTTGCTCAAAGCCCCACCCAACCTGGCCTTGAACACTTTCAGGGATGTGAATTTCCTCTTCATATCTAATCTAAATCTACCCTCCTTCAGCATAAAGCCATCCCCCCTTTTCCTATGCCCCTTTAAAAGGCCCCCCTAGAGCTCTCTTCAGGCCCCCTTTAGGTATGGCATACAAGTCTACTTTTCTCATAAAATGCTCTCAAGTAGGCCAAGTTTATTTAAGCATATTCCCTTCCTCCCCTCCACCCACATTAATTTGTGTTACACAGAGATGAAGTTCACTTCATTATCTGTGAGTGTTTATAATCTCTATGTCCCTTTGTAGTCTTTTTCTTTCCTGCCTATTACTCACAGTTCCTCCCTATACAGAACCACACACAAATTCATTAACAGACTGTTTACTCCCTCTTCAGGATCATTAAATGGAGATGCTAAATGAGACCTGACCTAACACAGCTGCACTAAGCATCTCCTTGTAAACAGAGACTTTGCCATTTATCAAAATCTTTGTAGTAATTTTCAGTCCACACAAAGTTGTTTATATTGAGGCACTTTCTAAAAGTTTTTAAATTCAGACTTGACCCATTATTTTACCCTGACAGAAGTAAGTAAAGAAAGGCCCTTAACTCAAACAAGAGTTCTTCAAGACATTAAACTGATGCCTGAGAAAGCTCTCTCCAAATCATTATGAAAGGCTGAATACATCTATGGAGGCATGAAACAAAACTGGAAATGTGTTGGAAAGGCTGTGTGCAGGGCACCAGCCACAGTCAGTCCTGGGCTGCTGAAGGATGCACATCAATTGGAAAGAGTCCAGAAGAGGCTCACAGTTTTTCAAAAACACATCATATCTGAGGAAAAACTTGAAAGAATTCAGATGGTTTAATTTAGAGAGGCAGATGCTGAGGAGATGTAACATCTCTCAGGAATGGTGTGGGTATAATTAGACTCGCCTTCGGACAAAAGAATGGACTAGATGACCTTTAGAGATCCTTTCCATTCCTATTTTCTCTGATGCCTTGATTGCATAGGTCGTCTGCCCAGATTTCTCTTACAGACATCAGCCATTCCAGCTAGAAACCCTGCAGCCCTGAGCCTTGTATTCTACACCCCAAAAGCATCCACAACTGCTCCAGGACTGCATCTCCCCCCAGACCCCATGGCTGAGGCACTGGACGCTCAGTGTCCTGCCAAATCTTCATTTCAAGGCTAGGAAATTCAGCAAGGGCTGTGATAAACCACTGGAACCTCTGCACCTCAGGACACCAAGGTCATGGGGAAAGCCTCCCATGGTGCATCAGAGAAGATCTCGGCTCTGGATGCTCCCCTGGGACACTCACCCCATGGAAGGAAGACATCCACCAGCCAGAAACTCACTTTGGGAAGATAGGGCTGGGTGGCCCAGTACAGACAGGGAAGCTGCTGGCAGAGCTGCTGTCTGTCACATCATTCAGTCTGCCCTTCCCTGAAGCAGGATATCCCTCAAGTCCTGCTGCCGTTATCTTATTGGCATTTTTCATACTTCTAACCACCCTCTTGGCCTTTCTAATGAAGAGATACTCAGCACAATTTATTACAAGAGATCACTTGCATCAAAGCACTTGTCTCTAGTCTTTATTTCTGATAATACTTAGAGAGAAATATTTCCCCTCTATTTTTCTCTTCCTTAATAAACAAGGACATGAATCATTTCTCATTTATCACTTAACTATCACACTTGGTCTCTACACACCCTTCCTAGCCACTCTCAAAGTGCTGGGGAGTGAACATGTAGCTTCCTACATCCATCCCCATCTCCAAAATATGCTCTCTTTCATTTGTGAACTTGCACAGTCTATTTACAAATATAAATACTTTAACTGTAATAAGGCTGACGTTTTCTTCCATGCCCATAGACTGCATATTAAATCTGCTGCTTAATTAATTTGCACTCAGAGTGCCCGTCTCTCCTTCCCTCTGGCCAGTGCCTCTGCTCTGGGTTGTGCTCCCTGCTGCCCTCACCACATCCTCCTCTGCTTCCCTGGCATTATTAGTTGCTCCTTTTTCCCAGGCATAACCTGCATACAGCTGGACAAAACTGCTCACACTTAGAAGCAATTGTCAGCTCAGGCATTTGGAAGGAGGGATATTTGGTTTTAATCAGGCACTTTGGGTAACTTCATGCATCTCTCGTTTGATCATCAAAAGGGAAAAGCTACCTGTGTTTTCTTTAAAAAAGCACTGTTTGACAGCCAGTTGTGTAATACAGCCCAGAGGGCAAATGAAACTCTTGGTGAAACACACAGAATCTTTTCTTTGATCACAGAGGTTCATGTAAACATTTTCCCTCCATTCCCTCTGCTCATTTACTTACAACATACGCTCTCACCCCACACCATTGCAGCTCTCCTGCTGCCCTGGCTCTGTGCAGAGCCTCATCCCCCCCGTGTTCCCAGGCCAGGCAAGTCACCCCACATTTCAAAGGAAAAGCTGAGATTATTGCCAGTTTTGCATTCTCCCCAGCAGTTTGGTTCCTGCTGACCCAGACAGCCCTGAGCCTCCCCCACTTTCTGCAGCTGGGAAAGCAGACAGGCTCATAAGGCACCAGGGGAGTTGAATTCTCTGTAAAAATACATCCCTTACAACACCCTGCTGGCTGCTAATGACAGTACAGCTCCCTCCACCACCAAAAGACAGAGGAGAGGAGGATATATGAAAACCTGATTGTGTCAAGCCTCAAACAGAGCAATGTTTCTTGTTGTCTCCTTTCCCACCTGCAGCCAAGCATTACTGGCTCTGAACTAGTGGTGCAGTAGTAAAGGAGGTTACATTAGCAATTTCTACCTGAGAGAAGCGACCCACATATAGGAAAACATTAGCATTGAATAATTACAGACATAAGGCAGTGGATGCAGGAGTACCCTGTGCCAATTTTGCAAGGAGAAGGCAAGGTAGATACTCCCCTTGAAAAAAAAAAGTATTAAAAAAATAGGGAAAAAAAGTATTTTGGGGGATTTTTTTTCCCTACCCAATAATATGCAAAATAATGCCTATTCCTATTCTAAAACATTGACCCCTGCTGGACAGGCAGGATCCTGGACCTGCCACACCACAGTGCTGCCATCATGTTAAGGTCCATGCTGAGGAGGATGAGTTCCCACAAATCATGGGCTGGGCACTGCCCAGACAGAATTCCCATGGCTGCAAAAGCTGATGACCAACCCCTGCCAGAGCCTCACACAGTGCTTATGAGCTACCCAGGGCTCATTTTGTACCACAGGAAACACCAGGAAAGAAATCACATTTGGTATTCAAAGGGAAGGCTAAGACCACTGTAGAGATTTGGGCAACTGCCCTTATCTCATTAAAAAAAAAATATATATATATATACATACACTATATATATTTATACACACACACATTATATATATACACATTATATATATGTATATATACCTATATATGTGTGTGTATACACATAAATATACATATATATACGTATACACAATGCATGAAATTTTCTGTAGTTCTGTAGACTTATTCTACAGACTGTTTGTACATCTATGTACAACAGCTGGATGTGCACCTGTATAAATTTCTGCTGCATCCATGGCTACAGCCTGGCTGTTCTCTACACCAGGTATTACTTTAATTAAATGCTAATACTCAAAAATAGCTGAGCAAGTGTCTGAACAACCAGGCAGCAAAAGCAAGCAATGAGGTAGAGAATGGATTATCCAGATCCCAACACACAGCAGACTATTTACTAGATTTTATTTTCCCCCAGTAAAAATACTGCACTTTATAAAATTACTTGAGTTACAGGAAATGAAACGGAGGAAAGAACCAGACCCAACTTTGAATGTAGCTGGGTAATATCTTAGATGAAATCAATTTGCACAGACTGTGAAAAATGAAGAATGGGATTATAATGGATTATTTTAGTACAAGCTTTTCATGTTTTGTGTAAATGTTTTTGGTATTTTTGTTCCTCAAGAGAGATGTTTAATGACAACTGCTGAAAATCTATAAAATGCAGTACTTAGGAGCACCATGGAGCTGCCTTGATGTTGTGAGTGAAATTGCATGCAGAGGATAAATATATGTTCAGCAGCAGGAGAACTACCAACAGAAAAAACAGTATTAAAATATTTCTATTCTAACACTTTAACACTTCAAGTCCCAGGTGAAATCTTACTTTATCAGGCACAAAATTCATGTAATACCCAACCCAAAGCAAAGTTACTTGTGGAGCAGAAAAAAATGCTGGCATATTATCAAAAGGTTGATTGTCTAACAGAGTATTACAGAGAGAAGCACTCAGCCCTGTGAATCCTGGAAAACATCATTACCACTCAGAAAATTTAATTACCCCTTACATCTGTCCAGCATCTTTTTCTTCAACCATCCATGAGCATCACAGTTTTTCCTAGTGCTCTGAAAAATTCATCTACATCCAGAAATGTAAACAGGGAGGAAACACCCACAAGATTTTACATTAAAAGGAGAATTGTCTCCTCGTTGCCAGGAAAAGTCTGTTTCTGAATCAGGCAGCTCAACACACTGAGACCTTTCCAGGCTCACAATAGCCTCAAACCTGACACCACCATTCTGGCCTCTCCAGAGAGTCCTTTAGGAGATAAAAACTGGTCACAATACTGCATGTTCTCTTTCCCAAGGCAAACTAAATGAAAATTTTAGCCAAAATCCAAGTGATCTGAAGGGGAGAGAGCCTTTAAAAAAACTCAAGATTGTTGTTCAACACATAAAATTGCAAAAAATGCAGCACTTGCTTTTTTTTAATAACCTCAGCTTGAGTGCTCTTAATTTAAAATCTCATCAGCATAATCTTCTCTCTTTTAAGCAGAGGAAACTAGAGCCTAGTGATGACTTATGGTCACTAGAAGATATTTGTTTAGTTGTGGCTATACTTGCCACTATATAAATCTCATAGACCAATTGGGTTATTCACTCTACTGAGCTGTGACAGGTAATAACACAAATACTGCTTCGGGTCCTAATGACACTCTGCTGTGGATTCTAAGAAGTGCTTGTCTTATTAGACGGCAAGAGTGGTTCCCTGAGTTTGGATTCTATATAAAAACTAACACATGAACAAAGAAAAATGTTATTTATAATCCTAAATACCATACCATTCCCCAAAGTGACAAGATCAATATTGCAACTTGGCACTTGCTACTGTGACAGATGGTGCTATTAAAATACTGAGCATATCTTTTCTGCAGGAAAAAAAAAATAATAAGCCAGGAGATTATATATTGTCCTCATCCAATTTGCATTTTAGGTTACTAAAAATTGGTAAAAAAAAAAAAAAAGTAGAAAATACTTACATGTTCTTCTTTCAAATAGAACAAAACAGTAAAAAGAACTATTATATTCTTTTTGAAAGAGAGAAGTGAGGGATGCTTGCAGCAGTGTAAAGACTATCAGAAAAGGGTTTTCATTATGTTCCCGACTGTATTTTGCATTAATTTCACCAGGGCATTTTCATTTTTAACACAAGTACAAGAAGAGATAAGGCTGGGAAGATTACTGATGTCTTTGTGAACAGCTCCGTCGGGTCTGCTGGGAGCCTTTTGTGAAACACACCTGAGAAAAGCACGGGTAAGTGTCAGTTGTTTCCCAATTCCCCAGATATTTCAAATGAAGATTAGTTTAGGTACTTACAAAGGGTCAGCACTCGCAGAGCTCATTGTGCTGCTGAAGAACCTCCCAGCTGAAATTCTCTAAGGCTGAAAGCCCTGCAACAACTTTTGCAATCAAGATTACTCATTGATAGAAAGTTCTCCATTTTTATTTCTACCTATTAAGATTTCCAATTTGTTTTAATTACCCCCCCTCATCCCCATGTCTGGTGTTCAATTCTCTGTTGTGAATTTCTCAGAGTTGAAACAATTGGCTTTGCTCTAGTTATTTATTTATCTGCTGGTTTAGATACTCATGCTTAGGCAAAGAGGAGGCATTGGATGTTGAATCAGGAATTTTTTTTTTTATTAACTATAGCTCTGCAGAAGACTTTCTGTAAAGACCTAGACCTGACCTTTCCTTTCCTGTACTCTTAAACTGGTAACTTTGCTCAAGCAAGTTCTGTTCATTATCTTCTTTTCATTACATTCTTTCCATTCTTAAGGAACTCTGGCTAACTAGGTGATTCAGAAATACCTTTTTCTTTTTTATTAATGAGAAGTGGCTGGATAAAGAATTTCCAGAGTGAAGAAAAAATCCCAAACCTTCCTATTGGAAGCTATCTTTTGCCAGGTGCCTGTGTGTGTTGAGTAAGTGAGCGTCTTGATCAACTGGACAATTTCCTTTACTATCTACAGGGTACATGGAAACTTCTCTAAATTTCTCTCACAGTGAGCCCACTCGGTCAAATGCTGGATTCTTCATAAAAATGTTTCTGAGGGCTTCCATGCTCCTCCAGTAGTGCTGGGGAGGTTTGGGAAGTGACACAAAAGTTTAAGGATGGCTGGTGATGGTTGTTTTCCTGGTTCCCCCACAGGATGAACTAGATAGGGAAGCTGTTTTTTAAGGCTTGAAAACTGGACAATATCTGCTTTTCATGTGGGTCAGGAATTGTAATCTCTGGGCTAGAAAGGAGAAGGCTCTAGTCCTAATCAGTACAGAATTTTTTATGAGAATGTAATCTAAAGCAGAATTTAATAAATTATAAAATCTCCCAAGAATAAAATATAAAGTTCAGTATAAAGCATATAGTCACAAAAGAGTGCAACAGAAAATTTGGCATTGCAGATGCTAAATGTATCATATCAGAATCAGAATCTCTGTCCAAAAACTGGGGTAGAAAACAGAAGAATGGTGAATTTCCTTAGGTAACCCTTCCCTAATGATACAAAGAGGTGCTGGTCAAAAAGAACTAACTCCATTTAATGTGAAGCACAGCAAGTCTGATGGTTTTAATTTGTCTTTTAAGTGATGCTTAATCCAGGCTGCAAAACTGTTCTGGAACTGAAGAGCACAAAGTTGTATTCCAGTAGCTCCAATGGAGGGATAAACTGGCAACTGCTGTGTTTTACAGAGGTGCAAATCTGATACCATTAAATGAAAAAAAAAAAAAAATTCCCAGATGAACCAACTAACCAACCAAAAGCCTCTCACAATTCCACTGTCTCCATGTGTTAAGGCCTTGATAAAGTGGAAGAATTGTGGTTAACTATTACTTTAAATGCACCAGGGAATTTTCTTTAGCCAGTTAAGAAGGCTTGATTTACCTACCAGAAAAAATAAAATTATGCACACTTTTGTTAATGAAAATAAATAATATCTGAGCAACTGGTAGAAGAGATTTGGTAAGTGAGGAAAGGAAGCCAAAAGGTGCCTTGGAAGAATCATGTCAGATGATTAATCCTACAAAGAGCAGAACTATGTATTTATGGGGATCAGATAAATGTGTTTTAGTTGTTGGCAGGCACGGCTAAGAAAGAATAGTCCAACAAGAATAAATACAAATAGCCTGAGAGAAAAATTAACCCCAGTGCTGCTAAATACAATGTAATCCATCCTAAAGGCTAAATTTTGGGGAAAAAAAAAATTAATTTTAAATCAGAAACCGGTCCACGCCTATAAATTTCCATTTCTGCTGAACTGAAAAGAAAAAAAAAATAGAAAGAGACAAGGCTTTTGATGCCAAGAATAGAATGTAGAAATAAAATCAGGGAAGGAAGAATGAGAGAATTACATAATTCCAGCATCACACAATCACTGCCTCCGTAATTAGTGCTGACTGAGTCAACAAGTTTAAGCAGCCACATTTTGAACATCTTGCTCTTGAAGTTAAATTCTACTAGAAGCAGCAGAAATATTTGTCCTGATGTAACCCTCTCCTGTATCTAGGTAAGCAGAGGACAACCAAAGAGCCCCAGGGCAGAGAGGTGGGAATTTGAGAGCCCCTCCCTCATTCCCCAGGAGAGGGACAGCCCTGCAGTACCAGCTGTAATTCCCTTCCTCTTTGGGTGCTTTCAGACTCCAGGGGATGGGTCATTTCTTCGTATGCTCAACATCTGCTTCTGTTTTCAGACTTGAAAATCCTCCAGGAACTACAGCAAGGTGATTGTTACCTACTGCCCTGCTGATTTAAGATACTTTTTGATATTCTCTTAAATTTTCCTTTTAGGGAGTTTCTAAATAACCTAGAAAGTCACAGTAAATTATGAACAATCTTTTTTTTTTTTCCCCCCTCAGGGCATTGTTGGGGAAAAAGAAATGTTATAAAATCATTTAAAAAGGCATAGTTTTTAAGAACCCAGGACAGTCCAGAAAACTACCAGAGAGCTTTCGCCAAATATTGTTAAGCAGCAACATACACAAGGTCAGGCCAGAAAAACCTTCAGGCAAAGAGAGGTAAGTAATAAATTCACTTCCTCATGTGCACTTCTACTTTCTGGGTCTACTGCAAACCTCCTACTGAAAATGGGCTGGTACAGAGGTGAAGATGAATTAACCACGACTATGAAGGTGAGAAATAATCCCAGTTCCCCAGCAGCAGGATGCCCACAGGAAAGTTTGTTAGCAGCAGTCCTGTGGTGTAAAAGTGGCAATCAAAGAGAATGAGAAGGTAAATGATTCAGTCCAAGTGCAGAGAAATGAAATGAAATTCTTTTCATTTCTCTGCCACTTCAGAAGGTGAATGGGAAATATCCATCCCAAGGTGACACTTTACAGGTAATGAAGCCAAAGTACTCACGGAGGCAGATGTATCAAGAAAAGAGGTGAAAGAACAGTTCAATAAATTAAAATGCAATATATCACTCAGGCTGGTTGGTATCACTCCAAGAGTGTAGAAGAAATGAAGGTGAGCGACAACGTAAACGTATATTTTAGTATTAAACCATTTGAATCACAGCCCCAAAGGGGGAGGAGGTGCCTAAAACAATGTCTGTTTATTAAAAAGGATGCCAGAGTGAGATAGGGACAGGAGCTTTGCATTACCTTGTCTTGCCTCAGTTACAGGGAAGGGCAGAAGGGACACTGAATGAGAAAAGAAAGCATGGGTAAAAGCACTTCAGTGCTTACTATAAAGGATGGGCAGATATGGGCAAACCCACAAACCACTGTAGCATTTTCCAGAGCAGTTGAGCCAAGTAAGATGAGACGGGGAAGCTGAGGTCAAGCCACTAAGCGTGTTACTCCTTCTCCAGAGAGACATAACAAAAAAAGCTGAAGAATAACAGTGGATTCCCAAAAAGTCATTCCAGAGTGAATGAATATGAATAATCATAATATTACATGTGCAGTTATTTTGGCACCCTGCAGGATGATGGCAAGGAGTCCTAAAAACAGCGAGTGGCTCCAGCTTCATCTGGCCAAAGGAATATACTCACACCTGAGCTCTCCTCAACGTCTGTGGCTTCCTAGTCAAGGGCTAACCATCAACATATCCCACAGAAAGCCTGAGGAAACCTAGGTCAGAAATTGTACTCTTAATGTGCCTTTTTTTTTCTACTATGGCTATAAAGAGAGCCTGGAGTGACCAGGTCAAATACATACCCAGATATGAAATTTTCTGGCATTTGTACTTCAGAGAGATATATCTTATAAAGATTTACTCCATGCCGTTAAGGCAGCATTCTTGGTTTTCCCCACTGAAAATGTGTATCAAACCTGCAGGGAACATGCCAAAACTACAGACCAGATCCCCAGCTAAACAGGGTCCTGCCTGCAGCCCATCAGCTGCTCAGCAGCATCCAGGGATGGCAGGTGAGGGTTAGGGGCCCACATACCCAAAATGCAAATTGAATCTTCTCAAACTCCTCAGTGCAGAATCATCTGCTAATTGCAGACGTTTACCCTCCTCACCTCCTTAGAGAAAAGCAGCCAGTGGGTTTTGCAGGGAAGGAGGATGAAAACACCGGACTGCCGGAGTGTTTTCCTAGAGAGTTATTATCTGTTCAGCCAAGGATGAAGCTCCAGGGAGGACACCAAAACCTTCTAACCTACTTTTTTCTCCAGTCAAACGTTAAGATGCAGCAGCTGTTTCCCCATGGAAAGCAGTGCTGTGAACATGGCTGGATTTTCATTCCACATTGAATCTTGCTTAGGCCACAGTCTCCCACAGAAGGGGAAGGGTATGAATTCACTCAGGTAGGTCAGTGTATCTCAGCAGTTACCAAGTTTCCAGGCAAGCTGAATAACAAGTTCTGTGCATGTATATATTTGAAGAGGAAACCATAAACTGTAAAAACCTGTCAAAAGGATTTTACCTACTTATTCCTACTTTCATCAGAAAGACCACTTTTTTTCTGACCTATTTCTTTAAGGTCAGCACAAATCTGACCAAAACAATAGATTGCAATGACCTCACTGTATCTGATGATGCTATTTTACATGGGTTTGGGGCAGGCAGAGGGAACCACACTGCCCCAGTGACAGGTTTAGCCACCAGATCACTCTGCAGCCCACAAGACACATTCTTTATTATAAAAGCCCAGAACAGATGGTACAATCACAGAATTCATTTCAGATCTTGCTGGAGCTTCAGGTGCCAGGTGTGTAAATTTATCAGCCTCTTGCACCTCAATTCTCATTCTCTCTGTTTAGGATTCTGACTAACTAAGAAGATAATAAGATTTTTATTTTTTAGAGGCAACTGCCTTATATAGTTTCTCTCATAAATTTCTCAGCGAAAAGTCTTTGCACTCCCTTGATCTCTGGCTGCCAGATCTTTCAGCTCAGGTAAACAGCTTGAAGGGGTCAGACCAAAAATCACAGATTAATTTAAATGGCAATCCAGGACCCATGTAACTTTAGGGGTGAAGTTCACCACTTACTATGATACCGTTAACAAATTTGGTCCATTATTTCAGGAACCCAACCCCAGAACCAAGGAACCACAGAGATGAAACCTTCAGCTGTGGCTCCAGGATGTGCAGCTTACATAAGAACCTCTCAGCTCTTTCGGCCCTCCACCTCCAGTCCCCAAAACACCCTGTGCTGGGCACATCCTAGAAGCTCCAGGAACCTGACAAATTTCCACAAGATCCCACTACAACACCTTGGGAGCCTGGAGGCCCCAGCATAAGCTGCTAACTTGATGGGGAGAAAAAAGCTCCCCCAGGACCCTGCAGTGTCACAGAGGATCACCTGGGGCTGACCTGCCCATTCTCTTTGAGGTGTGCTACTGACAGTATTTAATTGTGTATAATTTAATTAAATCACCCCAACAGGCTGGGATTGGGAGGTTTAGGTGATAATTTCTCCTATTCAAGGCAGCTAAGAACACTTGCTTTGCTAATGCAGGAAACTGTTGGGCTATTTGCTTTGCTGTTAGGGAATTCTCTGCCTGTCTCCCACACAAATATTATCAGTCCCATTTGCTATCCTCAGGTCTCAAGAATTTATGTGTAGGCACCAAAAAGAGGGGGGATACATTTTAGAGACTTCCTGACAATTTTAGACTGCCACGAAGCCTGACTCACAGAAATCTATTCACAAAATCTCCCCAAATCTCCACAAATATATGCAGAAGCCCAAGAATATGCAAAAAAATAGAATTCTTTGATGATTGGAGTCAAACTCAGTTTTGCCTATGCCACACAGAGTTTAGTCATACCAAGCATTTTATAAGGTGAGTATATTTGTAGACAAACCTCTACAGTTGTGATATGGTTAAATTTTGTGTTCCATAATTTTTTTATACTGTGTGCACTGTTTCTCAGTGTACCTTTTCCAACATTGGAAAGATTTCAGTACTTTTACACTTGACATTTCTCTATCACATCTCTTTCAAAGATCCTAAGGCAATCTAAACCATCAAGTATGTCTCATAGCCCTACCATAAACTCCATGTAATTATTTCCATTTCAGCCACTGGGGAAGCTAACAAGAAACCTGTCTAAAATGAAGTAGCAGCAGAACCTGGAATAGAAATTTGGAGCTCTAGCTCTGATCCCTGATCTAACCATTAAAAATTTTGTCTCCTACATGGATTCAATAATCTTTCCAGAAAGAAAGAAAAACGAAAGAGCCTACTGTATAAGGAATCATATTTTCTCATTAGTTCTCTGCTGGTCATTCAGAGAAAGCAGACTCCAGTGGATAGGGTGGCAAGCTTGGGAGATCCAGGCTCACTCTTGATCTTGCACCTTTATTCCAAGCAAGCCACAGTCTCTGCAGCAGTCTCTTTCCTGAAGAATAAAGGCACTGCCTTATTGAGCCAGTTGGAATTAACCCATTGCTTCAGTTGGTGCATTGCTGCAGAGTATTAAGTAGTATTGAAAATCTGCATGCTAGGATAAAGTTAAAATTGCTTCAGTTGAAGTTATGTGGATTTATGAGCAGCTACTTCTTGAAACTTTCCCTCTGCAGAGCTTTTCCTCAGAGCTCTGCAGCTCTGCACTTATGCTTAAGTTAAATGATTGTATCCCAACAGCTCCTTTGAGCAGGATAATTGGCAATTACTTATTTTTGACATATGCAGGAGATCTAGTAAAGCATAATTCAAATTCTGTTAGCAGTGATGAACTCCTTTTGCAGAACAGTGCATTACAGTGCTCATCTCCACTGCCAATATCCCAGGCAGTTTTAATTCAAATCTCAGAAGTATTATGTGCAGCACATTGTTTCTTATCTGCAAGGTCCACACTAGAGAAATTCTTTTGTTGTGTAACCTTGAATCCTTTTCCTAAACTTTTTGAAACTCCTGCAACCCTTGACTGATTGAAAAGAAAGCAGAACTGATTTGATCTTGTTCCTCTTTATTTCCATGGCTGAAGCTTCCTGCATAAAGTGTATTAATTATCTCTTGCTCTTGTTAAAAACAAATATATCTAGGCATGTAAATTGCCAAACAGCAGCTCATCTTACTAAGATATTTTTAATGAGAGTATGAACAAAACTGCCCACAGACATGCCTGGTGGAACTCTACCTAGGAACCAGAGTAATAGGCTCATTACAGAAAGATTACACATTAGATATGCTGCTCCCTCAGTGTGAGTGCAGATTATCTGAGTGCATGTACAAAAAAATAATTTTACCACTGGTAAATTACACCTTTAGGCCAGAGGATACAATGTGTGTGCAGCACATCATTATATTTTAGCTGCATCTAGAACATGATGAATTATCTCAAAAAGCAAATCATGCAGTGACTGATTAAAAACTCATTACTGGGTGTTTTACTTTCATAAAACTGAAGTTTTAAAGCCTTAACTGAAGTCAAAGACTGTGCAACAGAGGGAACCCTGGATAAAATTTTACTATTTGGTCCTGTTTCCATGTTAGTTTTGTTTCTTTCTGAAGAAATTAAAAATAATTTGAAAAGAAAATATTGGAAGTTACATTAGAAGGGTTTAAATTTTCCTACTTGCTCAAGTCCCTGCCTTAAAAACCTCCATCCATATTCAAATAACATTTCTGGGGAGAAGCTGGCACATAGACTCAAAAAAAAAAATTCCACCCAAATCCAGCTGGAGACAAATAAGTAAGACTAAGTAGGGAAGACTTTGTCCTCAATGCCATGCAGACAGAATTTCACTCTTCAGTAACGTCAAGGCAACTTTTAGAAGTACGTGCAGCACAAGATAATATATACTTTATTTTAAAATAGAGCACCACATTTCTAACATTAGTGTTTATTGAGAATTTCTGTACAATTTAATTATGTGGCGTGTGAAGTTATTGATCTGGTAGTTTAAACACTTTTTAAAAATTCACTCCATTATAAGCTACTGAATTTTGTAATGATGTCATTCTTAGAGCTTACCATTATCAGTGCAATAAAAAAGAAGCCATTTCTAATTAGATTTTCTTAATGGGATACTGTTCGTTATGGATTGATTTTCTCTTTCCCTCTGCTATTTCTAAATGAGTTAGGTGAAGTTTCGTTTTTTTGCAAGTGGAGGTTAATTTTCACTGGCAAAGAAGCAGAGAAATTGTACAAAAGGTTTATGAAAACCTCCTTAGGCGACTTTGTCAGATCACCTCGGTGTTATGTTTCAGTATCATTAGCATTCAAGCCTCAAGCTCCAGCTCTAATAGATGCTGAAAGATTTGCAATATTACCCAAACTTGTGAAGAGGCTCAAACTTTTTTTTTCTGTAATGAACACAGACTGCACTACAGCAAAGCACTGCCACTCAGCAGCGGGGCTGCTGCAACAAGGTAATTCACAAAAATAAATGGGCAGCTACTGCTGAAGTGATTTGTAGCAGGGATTTTAGTGCAGGTAAACACAGATAAATGAAGGACCTTTCATTGAGGGACCTTTGTGAGGTTATGTTGGGAAGACAGCCAGTGTGGGCATCCTGTCTCCACAAGCTTGGTGCTCCTTTTGGTTATTCTCAACTCTGTCTGGGAACAGAGAAACACCACAAGGAGTGAGGACTCCATTTGGTCGTAATTTTCAAATTTCAAACTAATTCTTAAAGTTCCACATGCTCAGCAAGTACCAGCTGCTCAGCTCCCACTGGCTTTGGGTATGAAAAGTTCTAAATGCTGTGTATGGCTTGAGATGAGGCAGCCAACAAGCACATGAGCTCTTATGGCCAAGTATGGGGATAATGTCAGTTCATACATCAAACTGGTGTGAACAACACAATTCCAGCAGCAACTGGACTGAGCCTCTTCCCTAATGCCATTTGCACAAATTCCTCATCAATTCAAAGATTAAAACTGAGGCAAAATATGAAGAGCTTTCATTCTGTTCAGATAAGTGCTCTTGAACACAATGCACAGACATCAAGAAGAGTTAAGCAAAGACTCAAGGTCTTTTCTGCTGTGATCTGAGACAAAAGTCAGATTACCAAACACAGCAGCTTGGGCATGAGCCATCCCTTACACAACTGATAAATGCTTTCCTTTGCCTTGTAACTCTCATGTATCTCTAAATCAATAACACTGACTTACGTTACTTAGCTTGCTGAGATCAAATTAGTTCCACAAAACCACCTATATCCTAGTTTTTTAGAAGAGTGTACTGAAAGGCTTTGCAGAGAGTTTTGTTACCAATTTTCCTCTCAGCAAGGAAACATCTTTCCTGCTGTCACCAGGCACATGTGTCACACATGGTAGGAACTAGGAACCAAAGAAGAGCTGCTGCATCCTGGAGAGGCATCATCTATTTACAGTCTAAAACAAAGGGAAAGTCTTGAAGTTCAGATTGCTGCTGGATTTTTTTCCTGCATTATTTAAACCATTTGATCATTTAAAAATACTCCTTTTGGATACCATGAGCTCAGAGCCATGCAGAGAAGCATGTTTTAAGGCAGACTTCAATGAAACCATAGGGATTATTGAACACATGGTAAATCAGAAACAATCCCATGCCTAAAAAGCAGAAGGAAAAGAAACAGAAAGGCAAAAGAAGGGGGAAATCACATTGGCATTAGAGATTGATCCATTCCATTTAGCCAAGTCAATGTGCTGGAGCCCTCTGCCCTGCCCTACCCACAGTTCAAAGAGCAGTGGAAGAGAAGCATTGATGAAATTGCAGCAGAAGCTGGAGTGCAAACACATCTTGGTGGCATCCTGGCATGCATGGAAATGTAGAAGGGTTAAACATCCAGGCAGCCACTCTGGGCTAGAGGAGTTGCTAGGAGATGGTGTCCTGCCTTGGCATCATTCATCAGCCTGTGACAAACTGTTCCAACAGCACAATAATCTTATGAGTCACAGGTCTGTGTGCCTCCACTTAGTGTGGAGGGAACAGTTCTCACCCAAGGGTGGAGCATTCTCCAGGCCTTTTATGTGTTTTCTTGGATTAATTCTTGTTTGTAAAATAAGTAAGTTGCTGTGGTTTTGCA
Organism: Acrocephalus scirpaceus scirpaceus; assembly: GCA_910950805.1. Classification (NCBI taxonomy): domain Eukaryota; kingdom Metazoa; phylum Chordata; class Aves; order Passeriformes; family Sylviidae; genus Acrocephalus; species Acrocephalus scirpaceus. The sequence continues at coordinate 146,313,386 of OU383773.1, forward strand.
CAGGTCTCAGTGAATTCTACAAAACCCAGAAAAGCTATAGAGGTCATCTTGACTCATACAGTAAGAGCAGTACTGGTGAAGCACTCATGGCAGTCTGGAGGACGCTGCTCTGAGCAGGAATAAGGGTTGGCTCAAACCCCCTGGCAGAATTCCTGGTCTGAAGATCCTGAAGTCAAAAAGAACAAAGGGATTCCAGGCAATAGAAGCTAGAAGCCATGAAAAATGAGTAACATATGGATTATTAATAGCAGTGCCTGCACTGTGTAAAGCAAGACACCCTTTGAGAGAGCTGGCAGAGTGAACAAGGTTGTGGCTGGGCAGAAGATGGGAGGATGTGCTACACCACTGGGTTAGTCCTGTTAATTTTGTAATTCTCACTGCCACTTTAAAATAAAGTCAAACTGGATGGCTGCAGGTTGTACTGCTCCTACTGATGCTGTCAGGAAAAACTCCTGTGAAGAAACACTGATGGAGGAGCTTAAAGAAACAAAATCACAATATTTGTGACCACTTATGCTAAGAGAGGAAACATGGACTTGTCTTTAAGAAATACATGACAAATCTGGGTGTTTCCTCTCAGTCTTGCTTTGCCACATTTGACAAATCACTTCTCTCATGGCTTTGTCGTTCGTCCCTAAGGCAAGGATATTGATGTTTCCCCTCACATTTTTTCATCTTTTTAGATTACAAATTCTGCAAGGACAGAACATTTATTTATCTTTATCATTAATGTAATATGCCAGTGCTTTAAAAGCATTAATGGATTATACCTTCACTGCACCTCTCATGCTAAACACTAATAATAGTAATCTCCTTTTGGGAGATTGAGTGTTGAAACACAGCCCAAGCTGACTGATGTACCCAAGGTCACACAAGAAGACTCCAGCTGAGCCAAGGCTTTGGCCCCAGGTTTTTTACCCTACACTTTCATCAACAAAACTGGATAAAACTGGTGTGGAAGAGCCTGAAAAAGGTTATTTTTTTCTGACTGCCCTTCCAAAAAACTAGATAAACTCCCCCTAGGCCATTCCTGAAAGATGTTCCTCTAGAATGTCCCATTATACCTTAAGTAGTGGGGATCCCACACTACTGAAAATTGATTCTATTCCCCCTTTGCCTAACACTGTCATTATTTCCTGATGTCTGATGAGAATCACCCATTACTGAAGCTGCAATTTCTTGTCATGACCACAACAAAAACATGATTTGTAACACTTCTTTCCAACACTTTTAATAGAGGGCTCCTCACGGTGTCATTTTTTCTCACATGATGCACAAGGATTTAAACTAACTTCTACAGCAACTCTTTAATTTTCTACTGCTGTAACCTGTCCTGTCATCCTTTCAGCTGTGCACCTCCAAGAGGTGTTGAGTCTGGTTATCCTCCAGGCTGGATAAAACCCCTCAGCCTCTCTTCACACAGCCTCTCACCCAGCCCCTGACCATCTTGGTGGTCACCCCTAAACCTTCTGCAGTTTATTGATGTCTTTCTTTTTCTAGGGATCCCCAAACTGGACATAGCACCTCAGACAAAGTCTCAGAAGTGGTGGACAATGAGGAAAGAACAGGCATAAAGAGTAGGGAAATGGTTCAGAAAGTAAAGGCAATGTTGCCTATTTTATCTATTTGTGGCCCACAGTAGCTGGGAATTTACTCTGTGATAGACATGACCAGATTTGCTCTTGAATCCAAAAGAGAAAACTATGTTTGATTCTGCCAAGAAGAGAATATCAAGCTCAAGAGCTATTCCTTCCCTGAAGCATTATAATTCCAATTATAAAGACGTATTTTGGTTTTCACTTCAAAATATATAAATGCACTCCCTGCCCTCAGCACCAAAAAAAAAAAAAAAGAACTCAGAGTGCCACAGATTTTTTCTAAATCATGTCTTTAAATAGTATTAGGCCACTACGATATCAGTCTAGTTTTGCTGATGAATGTTTAATGGTTTTGGCTCATGATTACACCTCCAATGCCAGAATAAGTCAATAGGATTAGGCCCATTATGTCTCTCACATCTCTGTTCTGCACAGTTCAACTTCAATAAAATATATTTAAAGGGTATTTACCTGTCTCTGCAGGGTGGTGTAAGGATAAATTCAGCAGTATTCCCACAGCAGACTGAAAATATATCTGAAATTTTCAAAGCCACCTAGCAGATTTTGATGTACCATTCCCATTAATGTCAGTGGGAAGAATATATCTCAGAAATCTCAGCTGTAAAGCACTGCAATACATGAAGAATAATGGCAAACACAAAATTTAAGTAGGGAGCATAAGAAGTTATGCCTAAATCAGTGTTTCATATAGAAATTTTATTTCTAATTTTTATGTCCTTATACGGGCTAAAGGAAATGAAATCAGTAAAATGTGAGTCATCATTTCTAATTGCCCTGTTAAAATAAAAACTAATCAAATTATTTTTGGAGATCAAATGTAATGATTGCCTCATTAATATTCTCTCTTTTCCTTAGGATGACCACACTTACTTCATGTTTTTATTAAATTAGGGTATTCTAGAACCAATTGCACAAATTGACCTAATCTCCTTAGCAATGATTCTATACACTATATTTGGGAGATTGTGCAATTTCCAACCTGACAGGAAAGAACTTCTGAAGACAATAGATTTTCTCTTTTTTAAGAAGTCTGGCTGGTCTTTTAAAATAACTTGGGGAATTGAAACTCTTGCTTTCTGTAAAATAATTTCCCAGCAAGGAGAGCAGAAAAGAAAGAAGTTACAAATTGGGGGGGGGGGGGAACCCAACAAACCAAACACCAAAAAACAAACAAACACAAAGTCCATGTTGGTTTCAATGTGGATATGTATATAGCACACAAAAAGACAGTGAGTAGACTCTACTAATGGATTCCAGGGGTCAAGTACACAGTCCTCATACTTCTTGAAATGACAGGAATTTCCAGGAAATTACTTTCAAACCTTGGTAAGCTGTGCAACATATGAGCCTGCAGCTCTTGCCATATAACTCCTTCTCCAGGAAAAAACCTATGGGGTAACATCAGATTGCAAGTGATGTGAAAGGAAATTTCTCATTTAGGAGTATTTCATTCTAAATCTTCTCCAGTGTGAAAAGACCACTTGAGTCACAAGGTAATGGAGAAATAGGTTTCTAAGGTAGACTTTAAGCAGTAATCTTTAATATGTTCTACTGCACTTGGAAATATTTTGTAGACTCACAAGTATAAAGATTAAGTAATTTGGAAACAAGGCTCCCATTACCTTACAGATTAATTGAATAATGATGTGTTTTAATAGGTGCTTATATCCTAATTCACAAAGTTTATGAAAATTTGGATTCCCTCCAAAGTTGCTCATCCCTCCACACGCTTAATTCCAGGGAGTTTAATAGTTACACTTTGAGAACTTTTAACCAATAGCTCCCCTGGAACCTCAGAAAGATGCTGAAATGGTAACACAAAAATGAAACTATCTTTAAAAAAAAGAAGAAAAAAAAGCAAACAATATTTTACAACATTTTCAGAACTAGAAATATCTCTTGCAGTTTTTTTTCTGGTAAATAAAGCTCCTCTGAATGAATCTGCTTAAATCAACTGAACTATCAGAAGCAATAAAAATCTGTAACAAAAGAAAAGATAATGCAGTGGTAAAGGAGAATATTTTCAGCTCATCACTGAGAAACCATTAGCAAATTAAAAAAAAAATTAATGGAAGATTATTTTCAAGTAATAACCATTAATCTGGACTCACTAAATGTTAACACACTCCCTGTTTTTAAACTACTTGAAAGCCTAATTCAGATGCGAATGTAACCAGGGTTCCTTAAGAATGGTGCAATGCTATCATTGGGAGCCTTTTGGATTACGTCAGAATAGGAGGTACGTGAATCCACACAAGAGGAATGGGAAAACTTTAGCAAAAGATTAACAAATGAATCTGAATGGTTCCAAAATAAGAATAAGAATTCTGGTAGTCTGAAGGAACATGGGAAAATATGCATTGCAAATAATCTTTCACTTTTAGTTGTATTTCAGACTGCTACTTTTTCAAAAACTAAGGAAAAGCAGATCTGAGTTAATTAAGATGAGCTAATTTAAATACAGATGCTAAAAATGTTCATTGACAGTAATTACTTTTTATTTACGAAACTTAAGACCAGACTCAGCTGAGGCTGCAGAACTCACAAGACTGCTCAGAAAGCACTGAGAATAAATTAATGGTGGTGTGAAACTGGTTTAGTGAATTATGTTTTGGGTTTTTTTTTCTTTTAGACCTTTTCTGAAACATTATACATCGATCATTGCCAAAAGCAAGATACAAACCCAATAGATGAGCACCTTTTTGGCAAGAACCATCAAACCAGGCACAAAGTGGGACTCAGGCTGGAATTGGAACATGGATTTGGCTCAAGCTGAACACAAAATTGCAAACAATGACTCTTTTCCCCTGTGATTGAATTGCTAGGTATGAAATGGGTCACTCATCTACTCCAGTCCTCTCAACAACAACATAAAGGTAGCCTTGAGTGCTGGCAATATTACCCATGGAAATGTGAGGAAATGTTACCTATGGTAGGGGAAGAGTGTGACCTAAGGATCCAAATGGCTGTGAAAATGTCCAAGACACCAGGCTAGAGTAATAATTATAATTTCCACATAAAAGGCAATCTTGCTGATTTAGAAGATGTCTCCTGCTCCTGCCCCTTTTGTTAATTCAGGTACTTTGTGTCTGGTACTTGCCTTCTAGGGTTACTCTTTTATTGCTGTCTTGGCTGAAATACCTATTTCCAGTGAAAAATCTCCTCAGTGTACCTGAGGGACAAGGATCTGCTACAGCAGGCACATTTTGATAATAGGATCCTTCAGTAAGATGAATGATGCTGTTGTCCCAAAGTGTTCAAATCCACAAATGTCCACTTGACATACCCAGAGCAGAGTTAGCACTGACAAGTCTGTAGGAAACTGCAGTAGATTTTAAGTCATTCAACAGCTCCTTTGAATGCTGACCTTTGAGGGGACAGATACACCCAATCAGGCTGTGCAAACCACGAGTTTGAGAACCATCCTACATCAAGATGGCCGGTAGAGAGGAGATATAAACCTTATTAAAAATTTTGAGAGACTTCATAGAAAAAGTCTATTAAGAAGACCCTGCTCATGAAAAGTGACTATGATTAATGCCAACATGGTGTCCTTTGTTTCCAAGGATATAAGTAAACAATCCAAAGGGATTTGTCCTGCCTCACAACCATAGTGCTGGCATCCCTGAGGAGTTCCTACAGTGCAAATGGTCCCAGAACATGAGTGAATACCATTAACTCAATTAGTAATTGATGATAGGCACTTAAAACTCCAGACTGTGTTAAAGCTGCTCGTTAATTATTATCATAGCAATGCCTGGGTGGTGAAAGGTGTGAGGGAGCTGCCAACTCAAAGGATCTGGCAAGAGGTAACTGGAGCCAGCTATTCTCCCACCTCCACATCATACAGAACCCTCTGTGTTTGCAGAGTCCTCCCTAAATCACCTTGGCTCATTTGTACTCTGATCAAGCAGTCCTTTGGGTGAAAAAAAAAATATGGATGTCCCTCCATCCTCCTTTCCTTTATTTTCCTTTTCCTTTTCCTTTTCCTTCCCCTTTTCCTTCCCCTTTCTCCTTTCCTTTCCTTTCCTTTCCTTTCCTTTCCTTTCCTTTCCTTTCCTTTCCTTTCCTTTCCTTTCCTTTCCTTTCCTTTCCTTTCCTTTCCTTTCCTTTCCTTTCCTTTCCTTTCCTTTCCTTTCCTTTCCTTTCCTTTCCTTTCCTTTCCTTTCCTTTCCTTTCCTTTCCTTTCCTTTCCTTTCCTTTCCTTTCCTTCCCTTCCCTTCCCTTCCCTTCCCTTCCCTTCCCTTCCCTTCCCCTTCCCCTTCCCCTTCCCCTTCCCCTTCCCCTTCCCCTTCCCCTTCCCCTTCCCCTTCCCCTTCCCCTTCCCCTTCCCCTTCCCCTTCCCCTTCCCCTTCCCTGGAGTTATGTCTTCAGGCTACAATTTGGCTAGACACACACAAGCACTCAACACCTTTACTAATTATTTTGTTTGGATGATAACTATAAATTCTATATGTTAGCAATTAAGAATTTCAGAAGTCCCCAAATGGATTCTGGGTATTATATTGAAGCTTCCATGTCAGATTTTTAGGTTTTCAGTGCTCTAAGGAATTGGCCAAGCCTGCCAGTTCTGCATCAACATACACAGCAATAGTTCAGTGGCAGCGTGGTTTTGATGAGCTTGGTGATAGTTCCACAGTATCAATTATCTTTAGATTTGTGAAGCAAAGCAGAGTAAAGATGATGAAGCAGAGTGTACCAGATCTTAATGCAGAACTACAGAATGTATAATTTAGCATTTATTTTATTGCCAGCATTTTCTATATAATGTGGTAGTGCACAAAATAGCCTATCAAATGCATTAGCAAACAAAAGCTATATAAAGACTCCTATAATCAAAAGGCAGCTTATGAATAATTCACATTTCCATGCATTAGGAGTCATCCAGATAAAACACATAAAGTGCACTTAGCTTGTCCCAGCAAAAACCTATAAATTATATGAATAACTGTATATATATCATGTATATAATATCAACATAATATTTCAGATACCTTAAAGAATAAAGTTGCTTTCTTGGATGACTTTGAAGACAATTTGCAAGCTTGCTCAATTTATGCTGACAGTAATTGCTGTACAGCTGCCTGATTTAGACAGAGGGGGAAAAATGTATGCACTGTGCAAGTTACAGCAACAGAAGAAAAGCTGCTGGGCTACCTTTTGTGGTATCATTTGTACTCATTGACAGGACTACTGCCAGCTGTTCAATTACCTGTCCAGAATACTCCAGAATACACAGTGCTTTTTTGGTAGCTTAAGCAGAAAAAAACTCCTACTTTTGACTCACGCAGTACTTAGCAGTAGGTAAAGTAAACACACATTTATTAGATTAACATGGAAGGTTTGGGGAGTACTTCAATACTATGATGACAGAAGAAATTACATGTTTCATGCCCAAAAATATAAAAGTTATAAAGGAAGTAATGGAGTGCTCTGATTCTAAACAGTTTTAAGTTCATTATCAATAATAAAATAACATCAAGCTACATCTACAAGTCTGCAAATACACAAACACAGTTTCATGTGTTTGCAGAATCAGCTGTGGACATTCAATTTTCGAGGTGTTTTTTGCTTCCACGCTGAAACTCACCCCTGCATTACCATTGGATAAATAAGATGCAACAGCCACAATTCATGGCATTGCTTCTGTGGGTTTCAAATTTTGCCAAGAAACCTTCAAGCAAGCACCAAGCTGCAACAGTAAATGATGACAGACATATCAAATCATCAATGAAAATGGAGGGAAATGAAATGGACAATTGTGGTTACATGATTTAACCTTACAACAGAAGTCACACAGCCTATAGAATACTTAAGGGTCCCCTAATTATATTTTTTGTAGGATTCAGCTCTTGGAAGGAATGTGAATCATGGCTCAAGATGTAAAAAGGACAAGAAATTTGGTATTTATGCTCAGCTGTATACTGAGACAGCACACAGCAAAGGCTGAGGACTCTGGCATAGGCACACATCCTCTCAGACATATTCAGGACTGCAGGGCATTAACATGCTTTTAGGTAATCAGGAAATATGGCCATTATCTTCAACTCACTTTCTTCTTTGGGATTGCAGCTGACTAATTACCACAAAATAATTTACGAACAATTAAAGCATTTCTCAGTGCTTGTTGTTTGAGAGCAAGTTCCTTGATGTAGTAATGAGCAAAGGCATACACTAATCACCCATTAACTGGCAGGGTGCTTTAACATCATTTTGTCTTGCTCTAGAAAGGGATGTGTGCTGCTTAATTTGGTGCTTTGGTAGACTCAAGGGTTGAAGGCTGCTGAAAATGGCATCCAAATCTCTATTTAATTAGAATGTCACATGATATGGCCTCACTGCCTTTTGACTGTGAATATTACAGATTTATGCCTTCTCTTTCATCTTGTGATCTCTTGGGAGGGGTATTTGTCCTGTAGAATGAGTATAACAAGCTGCAAAACTAAGATGCCCCATACAGAAGTTACACAAATGATTTTCACACTGAATATTCAAGAAAGATTTGCTATGCAAAGGGATCAAGTCTGTGTTCTTCCCTGGATATAATTTTGCTGTGCTTTACCAAGGGGAGCACCACAGGGGATGATTCTGCCTTCTGTGCCCATTGTAATTTGGAGAAGCAGATCTGTTACCAAAGCCTGTAAAACCAAGCCTAGAGAAGAAGTTTTCTTGTCCTCTCTTCATGTTACCCCAGAATGCAATAGGCACAGCGTGAAATAGCAAACACTTTGTGCATCTCCAGCTTGACCTCATCTCTCAGTTGCTCTCTGCTCAGAAAAGTTTTGCTCTCCTTTTTCTTTGCCACTCTTCAGCTCTCTGTAAAGAGAATCTGCCACAGACAATCCTGAACAGTTTATGATTTGTTACCTACATCCCCTCTCACTGCTCTTGCTGCTGACAGTGGTTGCAAACTCAGCTGAGACCCTGCAGAACATCATCATGTCCTCAAAAACACTGGGAAAGGGATCCACAGAACTCCTCACTGGCTTCTTATTTCTAATCTGATTTTTTTAAACCCAGGTTTCTAATGATTTTTTGATATGACTATGTTGTATGTGTGTCTGCCCTGCTCAATTTTGGATTTGTGGCTACTCAAAAAATAGTTTAACAAATATATTAAAATTCCCACAAGTTTTGTGCAAGTGGGCAGCCTGTTAGGGAAGACAGATGAGAGTAAATATCTGTAGAAAATGAAGTGATAGAGGACAAAAGCAATCATGTTAGGAGGCACTGGAGAATTCACCCCAAAGACCATCCATGGCAGAGAAGATTCAGAAAATTCTCTAACTACAGCTTGTAAAGAAAGAAAATTATTTTTTACAAGGTTACTCAGATACACAAAACTTTGTGGGGAAGATCCTTAATCCTCTGTTGCAAATAAAGTATGCACTTAACCTTTACAGAAGACATCTCACTTGCCTTTACTTTTTTATTTGTCAGTGAATCTGACTTTTAGTTAGCAGATGAATTTCATAAATTACATAACTAGAGAGTAAATGCTTGGTCCTTATTATAGAGTGCAGAAAACAAGACACAACTGGAGTGACTCTCTGAAATATTTCAGTGAGATAGTCAGCTGAGGGCTTTTGGCTTTTTGAAAAGTGCAGGATTTGAAAGATAGTGGAAGGCTCTAGGTCTCTAAAAGTAAAAACCACATATATATCACAGAATAACAGTAAAATCTATTGTTAAACATCTGATCAGTGTAGAAGCCTTCTAGCAAGTATTTGTAGATAATTGGAAGGTATTGGTAGGTATGAATACCATGGGTAAGCCAAACACAAAATTATGCTGAATCCTAGAGGATACATTTTTTTAAAATCTACATTTTTCTGTTAGTCCTGCTATTATTGACTTGATACACATAGGCTGGGGCTGATTTACACCTCTGTTGGTGATTCTAATGGAAATAACAGTGGGGAAGATGCTGTATTCCTTTCATACCCCAAATTTTTATGGAAATTCCTCCAGCCACTGAGTCCTGAAACTCTGATTTGATTCATGTTTATGTAGAAAAAGTATCCCCATTGCAAACAGTGGTTCAGCAGAGGAATTAAAAGATCCCTTGAGACTATCATAACTTTTTATCATAGCCTCACCCAACAAGACAAAACGAGAACATTAGGCAAGTCAAATTTTGCTTTGAGGCAGAGATTTTTCAAGGGTGTTTCAGTGTCATTGATCTATGCACAAATCTAATCCTGATCACTGCTGTGTCCAAACCTTTCTCCCCCTTCAGTGGATATTATTTTCCCAGCTTGCTGGTGCGGTGTTGAGGTGTTATTTCAGCAAATGGGCCCATAGCCCACTGGTCTGCGGAAATGGTCTGAGATTACAAGACTGTGCAAGACTCTGGTGACAATTGAAATGTAACCCCAAACCAAACACCTCGGGAGTAAGTCAAACCAGCAGTGACCTGTTCTTCTTGATTAGATTTTGCAGCAGCAAGACTAGACAGAATTGCAAATACAAAGGCATCTGTCAGGAAAATGAAGTCTCAGTATGGATTTCAGAGAGTCTGTAGCTGGAACAGGAGTTTTAAAATATTTATAGGACATTCACAATTCACGAGTTATAGGACATTCAACCAATCACATTGTCAAAATCTCTGAACAGATACTGGAGGGTGCCTTCTATTTTAGAAATACACAGCAATCGCTCTATTGTAACAATTGATAATAAGGATACTGGGAAAAATACCCTAACAACCACAAAAACAAGCAAAAAAACCAAACAAAAAACCCAACAACAACAACAAAAAACCACCAAAAGACAACAGAAAAAGAAAGCCCCAAACTATAAAGGGTTATTTTGTCCCTGAAGAAAAAAAAAATGCCTACCACAAGTGCTTACTAGTACCTCTAAGAGTCCCTCTATCCAAGTGTTATTTTACTCCCTGCTCAGGCATCACTTCTCCTTATCTGCCTGCCACCATCTCTTCATTTTGATCACATTTTCTGAAATCTGTCTTGTGACTGTGATGGAGGACAGCCTTGATCCAGCCTGAGACAAACCCCAGTAACAAGACTGGGCTTGCACAACCTTGGGAAATGCAGCCTTAGGTCTCAAGCATAGTTTTGGGACTTTGAATAGGACCACTGCAAGTGCCTTGTGCCTATGGAGATGGGAGTAGGACAGTGCTGGTCTCTTGGCCAAAGGGATTGCAGAAGCCCAACTCTATTGTGAAAAATTTAGCAGACCCAGAACAAGAGAGTTTCTCTCCCTTAACTGAAAAACAGAGGATACCTTCACCTGGGTCAACTTCTCTTTCCAAGAATTTCTATGAATTTTTCCTTGCTCATGCAACCCAAACAGCAGCACTCATATATCTGATCTCTGCTCACTGCAAAATTTCTCTTTGCATCCTTGGGTTGGTTATTCTCTCACCCTGTGCCAGCCCAGTTCTGCGTCCTGTGGCCCTTTTCCAGTGTCAGGGTGGTCTGGTGAGGCTGGATTTGGCAGGCAGCTCCTCTGTGCTACGGCATGAGCTGAACACTGGCACTGGGGCTGGAGAAATGCACAGCACAAAGAGAGAGCAGCACACAGCAATGGCTCGTGTTACACATCCACGCTGATCAGAGCAGGTGGGGATCCTTTACAGGCTTCTCCTGGACAGGTGGTTTTCACACTTCAATCATTCCCTCACAACGTGCAGATTTTCCACTTCAAAGATTTGGCAGTGTTGAAAAGGGGTTTTTCAACCTCCACAGAGTTCATTTAAGTTAAGAGAGGTTCATCTTCCCCAGGTTTGTACTGCTGGAATGGCTTTGCTGCCACAGTGTTTAAAGTTCTCTCCAAACACCTTTTGGTGAAGCAATACACCTCTCCTCCCTGAGGAGGACTGCTGCACTTGAACATGCACAGCCAGGTGTAGTGTGAGCACAGGGTTTTCATGTCTGCGTGTGTAAGGAAATATATACATATACATATATATATATATAAACAGAACTAAAATATATAGGGACTCCACTTCTGAATTCTTCTAAATTACATTTGACACCAAGAACTCCAGATCTATGTCAAACTGCAGTTTGTATTGAAGTTTATCAATTCTTTCCCTTTTTTCTATTCCTCTTCCTGCCCTCTGTATTGAGTTTGTGGCCGTAAGAGGAATCCTTGCCCCCAGCACTGGGCTTGCAAGTGAGGGGTTTTTGCAGTTTGTGAGAAGGATTTTTGTATGAGCCATCCCTCAGCCAGGGCTTGGCTGAGCCCCAGGGAGGAGGAAGATTCAGCTCAGTCCCACTGCAGGGAGGCCAGAGGACGGATCAGGGTTGGTGAGTGAATAATGGACTTTGCTACTGTGTCAAGCCATGTAAGAAAGTTATCTGAGCACGCCAGGAGCTTATAAATGAAAGAACCACTTCAGAGATGTGGGAAGAACAGACCTGTGAGACTTAATGACTCAAAGAAAATCTATCTTCTAGTTAGGAGATGAATCCTTAGATGACTGACCTAAATCCCAAATAATTCCGAACAAGGGCAGAAAGACTGAGCTAAGAGCAGTCCTATCATTTAATCTTAAGTCTTTCTGTAGTACTGTAGAGCAAAAGATAATACAAGGAACAACAATCAGATATCCAGAATAATGTAACAATGCATGAAGGAGCTTAGCATGGGCAAGTAATATCTGTAGGCTTCATTTGCTCTGTTTAGTTATGCTAATAGAAAATAAAGATTTCCAGAAAAGATTAAAAGCAAAGAGATTCAAAAGAAGTGGCCTGGAGCTTTCTATAGGCAGAAGTCAGAAATCCAGCTGAGTTACAAATCAGCAAATAAATATATTCATTTCCTTACAGAGAGAAAAATCATATTAGCAGTACGGGTATTTGTTTACCATGGTTGTATTAAGATAATTTAATAATACCATATTTAGTTGCCTTAGAGAAATCAAGGTAATGTCATACAAATTTTAGAAAATAAAAGGCAGATTGGTTTGTACCAAGATGCTGTTCCTCAGCATTGAGCCTGCTTTACATCAACAGATGGCCTGAAACCTCTCATGAATCTTAACACAGACCTCTGAACTGAGGTAAGTCAGGAAAGATTTTCACCACTATTAAGTTCCTTGCCTGTTACTGTTCTTTTTCTGTTCTGATTTTAACAAATTCTCCTCTTTTTTACATTTATTTTCTTTATCACTTCCTATCCAAACAATCACACATTCATATATTGTGTGACTGTAATGCATGTATCTGCCACATCATCTCTGTATGCCCTTCTAGTAAGTATGTAAAATTCAAAGTAAAATTATTTCTATTTGCTACTTCAAGAGCTCCACTTGCTTAGATTCTCACGATTCCCAACTCATATCTGCAGCCTACACAGCAAATTGCACCCTGGTGTGCTGTCTTGCCTGATAAAGGCACTTTGAGAATGCAAACCATGGACAGGTTCTGAAAGCCTTGCACAGGTGCATCCCTTTTCTCCCAGAACAGCACATCTCCCCACCAGGGGAAATGCTGCTCCAGATTATTCTCAGTGCCAGCCCTGTGGGTAGGGACACCCTGAGGCTCTCAGGAGCTGCTGTGCCAGCCCCCAGTGGTGTGGTGGGGTTGTACTTGATGTTTAAATGCCAAATTTGCCCTCAGTTCCTTCAGGCTGAGTGTAAAGGTGCAGCTTTCTAATCCAGAAGACTCATGCAAGGCATGTAAACCCATTTGTAGGTACTCACAAACAAGCTGGTTTTGAAACATGCTGAGTAACTCCAGTGCATGCAGCAGTGAATATTCACAACCCTGGGAGAGCTTTACCATCTTTTCCAAGGAGCCCAGCCTGGAAAATGAGGCTTGCTTGCCTCAGTGGACTGCTTCAGAAATATTTACTGCTTATGTTGTCCTGAGAAATTTCTAAACGAGGGGCTGAGGAATAAATTTTGCCATAGGTGGTCTAACAGATTGGTGTCTCTGGACTCATACCAACTACTCTGCACAGACACTGTTTCTACCAGAACAACATTAACACTTCTTTATCAAAGCATTTCTGGTACAAAAAGGAATTAAAAACCTTATTTTTTTTCCTAAGAGGCATCAAACTAAAATATAATACAGTCTGCAAAGCAGTTAGGTACAATACCATCACAGGCTCATGAAGGCTGGAATTCATTGCAGCAGTTGCTGTTTAGCTCACTGCACAGCACAAAAAACCTAGAAACTATCTCTGAGATTGTTTGCCCTCAGCATGTCTCTCCAAATTCAAAGACTATTGGATCTTGGGAATTAGTGATGGAAAACAGCCCCAACCACTCCAGCATTCAGACCACCTTTTTAGTGATGCAAGGCTGGTCTCCTAAATCAATATTTTAGTGTTTCCTCTAGGTCAGTTGAAAATTTTAATATAATAGCAAAAGGATTTAGTTGTATCTCCTGTTAACTATTTTATAGCTGAAGAGATGTTGTAGGCAGTACAATTTTCTTTATATTCAGCATACATTATTCCATTTAAAATTTCATTCCATGAGTGTAAATTAAACTCCAACTTGTTATGACAAATATTTTCTTGTTTTTCTCATGTTTACATCTTTCATAAATATGTAAACTGTTATAAACGCACATCCACACTAGCTGTCATTAAATTAAAGCATTTTATACATATTTTACTGTCCTTTCTTACACTAATTGTTCCAATCCTTTGATTATTTCTTTCATTCAGTGTGTAATCCTATAAAAGAGCGCTGAAGGAGACAAAAATAATTCACAGCAGGAAGCAAAACAAAGTGGCAAACACAATTTCTGGATTTGATTTGGTAGGAAGAGAGGCCAAGGGGTTCTCTTCAAGATATTTTTAGAATCACTTTTATCACAAATCAAAAGGTAGAGTCCTCTTTACTTTGTGCTGGTGTACAACAGGCAGACAAGAAATTATGTGAGGAGAGAATGAGGAAGGAAAATATGTGCACTTTAGACACCTGAAGGGTACCAGCAGCAATGCACACACCCAGCATCCCCTGCAAAACAGAAATCCTGGGCACCAGGCTGAGCCCAGACCTGCTGCACCCTGAGAATTCCTGCTGGGAATCCCTCAGGCCCCTGAGCACTCAGTGATGGGGATGCAGGAGCTTCCTGACTCACAGTCAGGGCAGTCCCAGAGGCCAAAGAAAGAGCCTGGGAGCTTTTAATAATGAATTTCACAGAGCTTACTCTCTCTGCAAAACCTTCATGAGGTGTGTCTGGCTACTCAGACATGGCCCTTGGAGCATCCCAGTGGTTTTAGAGTGCTTAGGAGAAGAAATATGAAAAATGTTCTCTGTTTGAGACATTAGAAGTAGCAGGGAGATATGAAACGGGAGGACTTTCCATAGAAACAAATAGCTGGCCTGAACCAATAAAAAACACAAAAAAGCTAGTTCACCTTCAAAAGGCAAAAATTTATTGAGGAAGAATCTGTTAAGAATTTATGTATCACCACAAACCCTATGATCTGTGGGAAAATATCCATGTGTGTTTAAAGACCTAAAATCTCAGCTTCATTTTATTATTTTATTGCTTTTAAAATGAGCTGGATTTGTTCTAAGTAATATATGCCATTACTGCTTCATTTTCTGAGCAAACAAATTATTCTGGCAGTTTTGACAGGGAACACCACTATGTCTGAGAGCTGGAAATCTGTGTGTAACATCTATTTAAAGCACCTCTGTGAAGAACTAAGTGTAAAAAACTTCAGTCCACCCTACTGTGTCTTCTAGTTGAGGCATCTATCATTGTTCATGTGCTCCAGAAGGGATTGCTCTTCATCAAAAGAAAGACAATGTAAAGATCTGTCCTTCTGCATGAGGGCTTTTTGCCCCAACAGTTGCTGCACACAGCCTGACTCTGTAGTAGATGTTGTGGAGAGCAATATCCCATCTCCTTACTGTCCATCAAGTTACTATTTGAGAGATACTTCAGGTTCTTAGGGACAGCCTGACAAAAGCAATACAAACAGTGAGATTCAGGAAGCAGCCATAAACCTGTTTCTTTCATGTGGTCCAGCAAGTGCTTGCTCCAAGGTTTATGGGGAGCAGCAACAGCACAAGAGAAGGAATGGCAAGAAATGCTCACTAGAACCCTTTCTAAAATCTGCACAGGTCAGATCCATGGCTCAAAGCAAATGATCTTAAATTCTATCCTACTATTGACTCTTCAGCCAGGAGTCTGGCCATATTCCCAAGGCAACAGTAAGGCCTCTCTCCCTCCCTCCCCCCAAAGGATTCAGCTTTGTACAAGTCCAAAATCTAGATGGGAATATGATTGTGGGGTGCAGCAGAATAGCCCCCTCTTTGTCATTGCAGGTCTTTATCCTCTAAAAATGTCTGTGGGATGCAGCTCAGCTACTACAATGCACTAACACCACAGACATGTTCAAAACAAATGGGTACTTGTAATCATAGAGAGATTTCCACAACAAAAAATGGCTTTCCCAGGTGGTGGAGACTGAGACAATATATTGAAGCAGACTTCCTCAGTCTCAGGCGGACAGAATTAAGCTACACGCTCTCAAATGTACCCTAAAAGGTCTCCATCCAACCTCATGGTTAAATATCTGTGCCCTTTTTGGTATTTTTTCCAGCAGGAGGGTTTCTGCTGGCACCACTCAGCTCCAGATGTTGTCCTTTTCTTTGTGCAGAAAAATGAAAGAGCATTTCCTCTTTGTCAATGAGCAAGAATGATGAAATTAAGACTGACCTCAGAAGGGTGCAAGAAACCTCCCTTGCTCCCTCTTGTAGGTATTAGAAGAGAACAGAGTCAACACACAGAAATATCTTTCCTGTTTGCCTCACATGTGAGCTGTTTGGGAGCCAATGGTAATAAAAGGAAATTTCACAGGAGAAATGACCAGAAACTCAACAATGGTACATCTGAAGTGAGGACAAAAGTGATCTGGGAGCTGCTGTGGTAGTGAAAGGCAAAGGAAAATCTTCTGGTTATTAACTTGTGGAAAAACTGTCCAAAAATCACTGGAGGTGAAGAAAGTGATCAGTCACCCTCCTGACCAGTCCTTCAGATTAAGATATCTTCAGCAAGGCTGGAGAACACTGATTTTCACCATATGATACGAGGTGTGGGTAACAGCCATCATCCTGCCTGAAGACAGGAACTGGTAACACCTTCCCACAGAGCACCCAGTGAAAGGCAGAGGGAGGGAGTCCTTAGATTTCAGTAGAACCCAGAGTCTGCATTAACAAATTCTTTATGAACTGAAAGATGTGCCATTTTATTTATTGCCATCAGAAATCATTACTTTTACATGGCTTTTACACTCACCAAATTTGTGCAATTATGCAGACTTCTGCATTTGCCATTTGCAGAGGCATTCTAAATTATTAGCACCACTTCTCTAATACATGCAATTTTTTTGCCAGAAGGACACCATACCATTAATTCTGTATGCTCTCTAAATGCAGCAATTATCTACCAAACAGTTATTCTGTGCCATGCTTCAAGGATACTTTCACCTTCCCACCCTCCAGTGCTGTTGCTGGGCAAAGGAGGAGAAGTCACAATTATCCTCTAGGGAGAGAGGGTCAAGAGGAGCCCCAGGACAATTTCAACAATCTTTAAAACAACAACAGAAACCCCAACAGCACACACACAAAATAAATTATTATATGTAGACCTTTACTGAGTGTATTATTTGCCATTAAATTCTGCACATTAGTTCCCATGAGTATAACCTATAAAATTTTCAGATTAAATATTCACTTTAGCAGGGCACATGCAAATTAACCAGCAGCAGTGTTCCTCAGGTGCCAGCCTGGACCAGGCCCACGTGCTTTTTTGCTTATATAAACTGTCTGTGGGATCAAAGAGGCAAGAGGGTAATAAACACTTGCCCTCCACTCAGAGGAGGAAAACTCCAACTGAGATGGGTAAGAAAGCCTCTGTAGAAAAGGCCTTTCTCAATAGAGATGTCAGAAAAAGGGACAGGGCTGCTCCCTGCTCAGCTTTTTGTACTGGAGAGGGGTCCAGTAGTGCCAGTGAGCTCTGTCACAGCACAGCCCCAGAGAGCACAGGGACCCCTCACCTCTTTGGGGGTGGGGCAGTAGCAGGTGTCCCCAAGGAAGATCTGCCTTGTGCTGGGACCATGGCCCAGGGATGAGCAGGACAACAACACATCTCTCCCCAGAGGCCCTCAGGGGATCACAAGATTGTCAGTCAAGAGTCCCTCTGTTCTCAGACAGACACATCTAGCACATATCCACATCCCTCTAGCAATGAGTCCATTGGTTGTATTAAAAATGTGAGGTGGGAGCTTTCTTTTGACATCAGTATTTTGTGAGTCGTTTAAATACAGACTTTAAAAAGCCCATATTTTTTGCATAAATAGATATTTTTGCTAAATGTAAATACATTACATTCAGCTTCTGCATCTAACCCCAACTCTAACTTTTTGGAAGAAAAACCTGTTTACTGGTTGGTTTTGGATGTTGGTGTTTTGGGTTTTTTGGGTTTGGTTTGGGGTTTTGTTTGTTTGTTTGTTTGTTTTTTCCTGCTTGGAAGAGGCTAGGTCCTATTTAGGAGCTTAAATTAGCAAGACTAGACTCAAACTGCTACATCCAATCGTGGCCCTTTATTTCCAGAACCCCAAGACTCTGCCAAGAAGAGCATTGTGGTTATAGAAAATGAATCAAAGGCCAAGTCACAGCTCCCCATCATTGCTTTAGGATGTGCTGGTGTAGAGAAGAGAGCAATATGAGACTGAGCTGTGGTGTGAAGAGTGCCTTCCACCCTGGAGGTAAATAATGATGATCTTTAAGGTCCCTTCCAACCCAAATCATTTTATGATTCTATGAATGCAAAATCAGAGAAGCTGCTCCTGTCATCCCTGAACAGGAGGGCTGAGTTCTTGTGCTGTCCTTCTCCTTTCCCCTCCCTTCATAATTTAAAAATAAGTTAAAGCAATTAAGAATATGTTGCATTCATTTAAATAAGAACAGAAAATTTGAAGCTACCTCTCTGTGCAAGCAATGCAGCTAAGTCCCCATGCCACATGGCTTGTTAAATCAGATACATTCATCCAGAAACATGCTCAGCATCAAAGACTTGAGCTACAGTAACTTATTGGAGGTCTGCATATGACTACAAGGATTTTATTCCAGAAACCTCAGACATCATCATTCACAGTGAAAATGCTGACTAGAAATGCTGAAGTAAATTTCATACAGCCTACTGTCACTGATTGTCACTGCTGTCACTGATTACAGACAGCCATCAGTACAGCATCAGTGTCCTATGAACAGATGTGCAGGCAACTTCTTAGCATGGTCTATTGTGAAAGGAGGATCAGAGGTGAAAATTGATTTAGAATAAAGAGTTAAGCTGGAAATACTCATGTTCATTTTCATTTTCATTTGCTTCTCAATTTTCCATTTGAGCTTTAGGTTGCTGAAGTGTTTGAATTGCAGTGGATTATTCTGAGAGCATAATTTCTTTTGTAGAAATGCTGCCCCTGTGCTACAGACACCCTGATGTCATCCCTGGTATTAAACAAGCAGCCTCTCTGATATCTTCAGATGAAATAACCTGAAAGGAACTTGCTAAGGCAGACAAAATGTTGGGGGCAAAGGGTTTTTCACCCTGGTAGGGTCTCCTTTGCAGTTTATTGCCAAGGTTTTACATCCCACAGGAGAGGGAGATGAATCCAAGAACATCCCACCCTTAAGCCCCTGGTCTGTGCAGCTATGGCTCAGCTACATCTCAATCAGCTCTATCCAAAAACCTCACAACGCTGCCAGGACAGTGAACACCTGATGCCATTCATTTTTCAACAATTCATTAATTTTTTCTGATGGGGCAGTAAACATTTATAGATATGTTCAATTTTATAGTCAAGTTTTTTTATAGGCAGTTCCCACAGAAACCAAGAGAGCTGTTGTCACGGATGGAATCTCTCATCTGAACGAGGGTTTGCAAGATCAGTGTGTTAAGTTTCAATATTGTTTTGTGTCCATAGGGCTTTGCCAAATTTGAATGGAAAGCACAGAGTTTTTTAAAGTAGTGTGTGCTACATTTGTATCTAATGCTGCAGCAGGATGTATTTGTAGATTGCTTTACCAAGTCCACTTAAAACCTTAAATCAAGCAATTTAAAGCCTGCTTGCTGAGATTTGCAAGCATGTGTAAATTATTCTCTAATCCAGTTTACACTTAACAGCTTTACCACAGTTGAGAGTCCCCTACTGACCTCAGGGATTGAGCAGTAAAAGATCTACCCCTTAAACACAAAGTGAATTAAGTAGTTCCCCTGTTGAACCAACACACCACAAACTAATATTTAAGTATAATTAGAAAACTTGTAAGAGCTATAAAAGGAGCAACACTCAGCAAAATCTGCAATGTATATTTCTATTGATTTATAGGGTTTTTCTCACACAAAGGACAGGCCCTGAATAACTAAGACAGTTTAAGCAAACTCATCTTTGCAAGGAAGTCCTCTGAAGCACTAATTGTTATGTCCAAGAACACATGAAAATGTTATGTTCAAGAACATATTAAAATGTTTTTCCTTATTATTTTAAATCAATGCAGTTGGTTTTCTGCCACCCCCACTAGCAAAATGCATCTCACAGAGAGCAACAAATGGCCAAATGCCTCCTCAAGGTGAGCATTTGACCTTTTCAGTTCCATAAGCAGAAAATTATAAGTGATTGATTCACATTTATGTGGAAATGGTTGTTTTTGAACAGTTCTCTTGGTTCACTTGTCTGAGCAGTTTCCAAGTGAATCCTTTGAGCATGGCTGAGTCCTGGGCCAGGACAAGAATCTCCAGAGGGGAGAATGGTGGAGCCTCCTGATTCAGCCTTGAGAAGTCCTTGAAAGTAGAGGACTTGAAGTGGACATAGCCAAACCTTTCCACAGTCACAGGAACTAAAACCCACACAGAATCACAGAATCTTTAAGCCTGGAAAAGTCCCCTTTGGACTGGAAAAGATCATTGAGTCCAACCATTAACCTGACACTGCCCAGTCCACCACTAAACTGTGTATCTCAACACCACATCTACATATTTTTGGAACACTTTCAGGGATGGTGACTCCACCACTTCCCTGGGCAGCCTGACAGCTCTTTTGGTGAAGAAATTTTACCTATCTAAACCTCCCCTAGCATAACTTTAGTCCATTTCCTCTTGTCCTATTGCTTGTTACCTGTGAGTAACAAGCTGTGAGCTGACCCACACTGGTGTACAACCTACTTTCACTGTTGCTCCTTACCTGGGGACAAAGCAGTCTGAGGGACTGGAGTGTGTCCCAGCAGAGGCAGTGGTGGTGTGAGCTGTTCCATCCAAATCCCTCTTTCCTCCTCCCTTCCACCTCCTCACAAAGTCAGCAAAGGGAGGAGAGGAGAAAGCAAAGGAAGCACCACAAAAGCAGAAATCCTGACCCCTCCGTTGCCCTCTGCCAACACAATAAGCAGCTGCCCCAAGATATCCCCCACACCTGTACCTCAGATTTGGGGGGGTCTCTGTCATTTTTGCTCCTCTCAGACCCCATTCCTACCTGCCAGTACTAACCAGATCATCCTCAGGCAGGTCCTCACTGCTCAAGTTGCCAGAGGGCTGCTCCACGTCCACCTGGGCAGGCACCCATGGGTGCTGCAGGCTCATCCTCTGCTGTGGGACTTTTCCCTCAGGATGTGCTCAGCCCAAGCCTTTCCCCACCTGCCTGTGCTGAGGGTCGTTCTCAGCCTTTCAGCTGCCTCCTCCCTCTCTCCCTCTCCTCTCCCAATCATCCTTCCCCCATTAGTGCCTGCTGCAGAGGATGGGAGCAGCATCCTTGGAAATGGAAAGTGGGGAGAGTGCTAATTGATGGGCTGTTGCAGCCATTAGCCTCCTGTGGAAAGCTAATAGAAAGAGAGGCAGAAAAGAAATCATCAAGAAATTTCCGGAGATGCAGTTCCCTTCCTGAATCCATCTTTGCTCATTCAAATCTGGGGCCATCAGCTCTCACATCAGTTCTTGCATAGGCAGAGCTGCTGCAGGATGCTCTGACACAGCACAGCCCAGGAGCAGCTGTCCTGCACACTGCAAGGAAGAAATGGAATTCTCCAAATTTAAAGCTGCATCACACTGATGGACGAGCTGGAACTTGCACTCGTACCCTGTGCTCAACAGTGAAAGGGCAGATCACTGCCAGTCAAAGGAGAAGGAAAGCCCTAAAAGTCTGGACACACGTCCTGTTAACAAGTTAAAACCCTTCAGCCTTGTTGCCTTTAAGGTTGGGGTTCAGGCTATGATTCTTTAAATGTATAATGTATTTTAACAGCACTTAAACAAGACATTCTTTTTGCATCTCAGTCCCTATACATGCTAACACAAGCTACTTAAAATAATATATATCAAGATGTGTATTTAAGAATCAGAGAGACTTAAAAATTGCTTCAGAATCAGGTTTTTTATACCAATTTACAGCCTAAAGTACAAAAATTATGAAGTAGGATAGTACAGCTGCCTGATGGAATCAATGACAGTTCCAGGAGCTCTTCCTGAAGAGAACAAATTGCTCCAGCCCATCACCATAAGCATTTCCAGAAAAAATTACAGGGATTTTTCAAAAAGGAATATTTTCTCCTAAAAACCCTTCAAACACTTAGCATGAAAGGCCATAATAAGATTTTATAGTCATCACAGTCTGTTTGGGTCAAAAACACATTAAAAAAAAACCTCAGAGCTTAAACACTTACAGGTATCATAGATCACAATGAAGTGTCCTATTGAGTAAATCATGTCTGCTAAAAACTCTTTTCTAAATAAAGGCTTACACAAGAGAATCAGTGGCTTTGAAGTAGCCATTATATAATTTCACACAGATTTTCATGTTTCCATGACAATTGCTTTACTTTTTTATTGCTAAGAAAACTTGGCAAGGTGTTTTTTTCCAAGCTTAGGGTGAGTGTTAACCAGACATCTCTGCATCAGGAAGAACCATTACTAAAAAGGTCTCAAAATAGCCCAGTACTTGAGGTAAATATTACAACCTTCAGTCCTCACCATAGCCTAACATTCCCATCAAATACCATAATCTGTAATTTGCTTTATAATAAGCCATAATATATTTAATATATTTATATATTAATTAAATTAATATAATATATTAATATAATATATATAAATAAATTAAATATATAAATATATTTAATATATTTAATTTAATAATAATATATTTAGCAAATTCTACTCAGAATTGTGTACAGAAAGATTGATTGCTTATTGTTTCTGCTTTTTTTTTTTTTTTTTTTTTTTTTTGACCCTATAATTCATTTCCCTGGGGTTGTTTTTCTGGTAGGTTTGGCTTTATGTTCTTATTGGGCTGAGTTGGCTGTATCTTCAGGATTGTTTAACAACCAGTGACTTCTCCAGCAGGAGTGGATACCTGCCGAACACTTTGGAAGATTTAACTGTCAGTGATATATTCCAACCCTCTGGAGATCAGCATGAAACACAGGCCAGATCAAGAATTAGTTGAAAACAATGAGAGGCACCCCATGGATGGCAGAAAGCTCTGGAGAAACAAAAGTGAAGTTTCCCTGCCTTTTGCTGAAGGACATTCTATTTGGTATGAAAAATGACAGATACTTTTCAAGCAGTGCTATCTTGGAGTGTATATAATATTTCAAAAATATCTTGAAAGCTTCATATTTTAATAAACAGTTCCTACATCCATTTTTTATTAATATGTTTTTAAAAGAGGACCAGAAAATTAACAGTGTGAGTCAGATCATCAAGAAGGCATAAATCATCACAGCTCCACTGGTTTCAATTTATACTGCTTGTGAAAAAGACTCTCTATACCTTTCTGGAATCACAAAGTGAATTCATCATCCCCAAATAATTAAGGATTTAATTTAATTATCTGTTAATCTCTTCATTTTATGACTGGATTCTGAAGGATGGCAAGAACTACGGAGAGCTATTGCAAGGGATGTTAATGATAAGTACAGTGTAAATCATAATTTTGATATATCCATAAATACTGAGCAAGTTAATGCTGAGTTAAGTGGAGGAAGGGACTGTGTGCCATATCATAGACATATAATCTCCTGCATAAATATATTATGGCTTATTATAAAAGCACACTCTGCACAATATAAGGTCTAACCCTTTTGGTTTAATCCCAATCATAAAAGCCCTCTTTGAGATTTTGATGTACTTCTATCCAGAATAGTTTGGAATAGGAAAAAAGGAAACAATAGTATTTAAAACTGACATCTGATTCTGCAGAAATTTAATTTTGAGCTATATTACCCTGAAATGCCAGGTACCACAATGATGGAGCAGGGACAAACGCTTCAGGGAGAAGAGCAGAGAATGCATCAATTAAAGGATGCCTAATAGCCTGCAGATAAATAGCTTTCACAAATAGGAGGTAAAGGACAAAGTGTTCAGCTGCACAACAGCAGACACAGCTATATGCAAATAAAATACTTCTATCCAAGAAAGACATTTTGTCTCTTACAACTAAACCGCTCCCAGAGCCCATTTAAGTGCCATGCTTTGACTACAGTAATTATCTCATGTCACTTAATATGATATAATATCTACTTATGCTTAATGGATCTGTTTTAATTTCTAAGGAAACTGCCTGTTTGCACAAATGAAACTTGTATGATGATTAAAATATAATTTTCACTCAGGCAATAACACATTTCAGCAAACAAAACCATAAATAGAGATGTTATATCTATTTGAAGACAGACCTATAAATGTGAATGTCCTCTAGTACTCAATGCCCTGACTATAAATTGCTGTATATTATGGAAATTAACCATTTTTTATCATTGAATATCAAACGAAATGAATGAATATAAAACCAAAGCTAAGTTAAAATAGTCTAATCAATGTGATCACTAAGCAAGTCCACTGAGCTTCAGATCAGGGAAAATACAGATTATTTAACTAATAATGCAACATAATTTACAAAATTAACTGCTATCAGAGACCCATCTTCTGAAAGCATCCAAACAACTGTATTTAAAAACTGTTGAATTCCTCTTAAAATGGCTACTGTTTGCAGCAAATTTAACAATGAGAAAAACTAACCCCAAACTTTTCAAGGAAACCCAGTTCATGAGACATCAGAGAGATGCCAATTTCACTTGTTGCACCACATTAACTTCACATTTTTTAAAGAATCATTTGTTTAATTTCTATTATTTCAAACCTATGAGACATGCTATTGTTTATACAGTAAATATGACAATCTGTTATTATTTAATTTGTCCATCATGCTAGATTCCAATGCTGCAAGGGCTTTAACCATGTCCCATTCACTTCAGCTCTACAGTATATCTCAGCTCTAAAACACAGCCTGAGGGGAAAAGAAGCTTGTTTTTCTGTAATGCCTTTTTTATATTCATCCAACCTTAAATGGCATTTTTAAAGGCCACAGAGGAAATGAGTTTAGCTTAGTTTCCTCAAGAGCTCTTACTGTTTAAATGTTGTTGTTGCAAATTCTCTGAAACTTTTCTCAAAAGTCAAATAAACTTGAATGCTTAACGTCTTGAGAAATTTGCGAAGATGCAGCTAATATGCAAAAATAGAAAAAAGCATACAATCAAACCCTGCAATAAGAAATCTGATCAAGCAACGTGCATGCAGCCAGACAACTTGTCCACAACCACCAGAATCATCTGCTTGCAATTTATTTGCTACCATTGCAATCTTTCTAATACATTGATGCATATTTTTCACTCACCCTCCATATTTTTTTAAATCTCTTCATTCTGGACAATTTGTTTTTGTTCATCTCTGAGGTCTGCAGATCAAATACATATCCTATGTGGCTGTAGACATATTTTACAACCAGTCAGGAGCCTAAAACAGCAGAGTGATGGATATTCTTGAAAACAGAGGCACTCCCTGGCTTTTAATGCTGCTTCCAACAACCACACAGTTCACAGCTCAGCATAAAGTAACCAATAGCTGAACATAGGCATAAAAAAAAAGAAAGCCCAAATCCCTTCTTTGAGATGATATAAGGAGAAGTCTTGATCCATCCAATGCTTGATTTAGGTCAGTGAAAAAAAAAAAAAAAAAAGAGATGCTATTATGTCAGCCATCCAACTTTAAGATGGCTTGTGAGCTGACAGCCATGGCACTTTAAAGCACCGTCATGATGAGTCTTTACAAAGGGATTGTTTTAATCCTATATTTTTTTTTAAAAAGGGAATAAAAAAAAGAAAAAAAACCCAAACTACTTAAGCAGTATGGAAATCACATGATATTACAAAAATATCTGCAATGTGCTGCAAGGGAATGAAGCAGACAAATACTTCATGTAGTGTTTTCTACTCTATTTTTGTGGTTTTTTAAGGGTGGGAGATTTGTATGATTGTGGACATCTACAGACCTGTCATTCCTCTTAAACTGTTTTTAACTCTTTGTCTCTGTTTAAATAAAATATAATATCATAGAAAATGCAGAGATGTTAATTTTTAAGTTCCCTGAAAATCAATCAGTTAGTCATGGAATTGTACCAATTATTTTATGAGGGAAAGACATCAGTGTGAGAATCTATCAAGGAGAGAGACCCCATCAAAAGTCCTAACCATAAAACTTTTGATCACAGTTCATTCTACCCAGCTCATAGGACACTGTAAGAGAGAAGGACCATTTGGTTTTATTGTTCATACATCTGGGCTTCTTATGTTCCCTTTTATAATTTCAGGAAATGGAAAAGAAAGCAGAAAGAGCATGAAATATCCCTCTTCAGTAAAACATAAACCCCCCTACCATATCTTAAATCCATTTCTGGAATGAGAAAATAAGTTCGTTTGACAAACACTGATTTATTACTGGCAGTTACAACTTCAAAGCTGATCTTCTGCAGTGTGGGGGAGCATAACAGAACACCTCCACAGAAGTGACTACACACAGGACACCCTTTTGAAGTGTCAACTCTGGTCAGCTCTGATGGAAAGCCTGGTGGTGTAACCCAGGTGCTGGAAGGAATTCATCCAGCAGAGTTTTATAAGAAATTTGTTTTGAATATCAGGTGTTGTGACTGAGTCTCTCAATAAGAAAAGGAGTGGCTACCATATTCTTATGGGACTGATGCTACTTTCTTTGTCACATTGTGCTACCACACATCTTTATCTTTGTTCTACAGCATCCCAGAAGGAGCATGACAAGTCCTCTTCTCATCTTACAGCACAGTGCAGTGTGCACTTGATCATATTACACTAAACACCACATTTGATGTTCTGGTCAATACTCACACAGCCCTTATGAAACTTCTTCTCTCCTCTGCATGGAAAGGCAGAAACGTTGTGGGTATGAACCTGTAATGTTCTAATTGTGCAAGGAGCCATTATTCACATGGTACAGCAAACCCATACGGGGATGTGCACTCACCTGCAATTTGGGACCTGACCCACGTTTCCTAATGGTTGTGAAATGTTTCACTAAATGTAAAGATCCATTTCAAATGTGGATACCAAACTGAGTTGACATCAAGAGCAGTTATGTGCTAATTATGGAAATGACAGACTGGTCCTGTGGATCTACTTGATTGTTTTATTCTCACATTTAGTATTAGAGTCCTAATGTTGTTCCATGAGGAGCATTCCCATTTATTTTAATGGCAGTGCAATCTGATCTTTGTTCAATAAAGAATAAAAACTACTCCTCTCATGTTTATCTGAAGGGACTAGATATACCCCATTAAATTTCTTCATACCCCTTTAGTAATCAGCCTCTCAATTATCCAACAGTATTCCAAACTCTTTCAGACTTAATTTTCTGTCATTCTGGCAATACACCCTTAATCTGGCTGCCATTGAAGAGACAGATAAGAATATTTCAATTTTCTTAGCATTTATTGTTAGTCAGATTAGTTAATGATTAGTTAGATGTAAGAGAATGTGTAGAAACCCTTCTTGACGTTATGCAATTAGTGTTGAGGCCCCAAGCACTTCAGTCAAGCTCAGTGCAGACAAGTGCTGTTCTGGGAGCACGTGCTCTGCCTGCAGGCCCAGCTGTGTGACTTCTGCATGGAGCTGTGCCTCTGAGCAAACCCAGAGTGACAGCTTTATGTGACATGTGACATGTGCCTGCCCACTAAGAGCTGGGCCACTGTCTGAGTGCTATCCTCCTCTTTCCTCTCTTTGTTTATGCACCACTAGACACCCACAGCTGAAAGTGCACTTTGCTGGACTCCAGTGATACCCAAAATGAAATAGAATCTCTCCCTGAAATGGTTCCTCTAAGCAGTAGAAGAATGTGCTTTGTATTCGTTTGTCCTCAAAAGATGGGAATGAACTTCTGCCTTTCCATGCTGTAAGAAGCAAAATTGCTCAGGAGGATTCTTTTGCTTGCTGTGACCAGAGCTTATAAACAACACAGCACATCCAGGCCAAGGTCAAGTCAAATGTGACTCTGCCTTGTGGATTTCTCCTTTGGGGTTTGAATGTTACAGTCAGGAGGGAGGGAAAATATTTCTTCTGAATTAAAGCCACTGCAGAATCATTCAAAATGCTGTCACCAAGTTAAGGGCTTTTGACATTCTAATGTGCTGAAAAGTGGCTTTCAGCACATTTTTAACACAGTTTCATGATAAAATCCTAATTCAGAAATAAACTGATGTAGTTCGTTCAGTATACTCATTACTCTGACAGGTACACTTTAGGAGAGCAGCTTCTCTCTAGACTCAGGAAATCTGAAGCCCACAAATGTCAAAGCACTGGCATTTCCCAGGTCTTGCTGACAAGGTGAGGGGGTTTGAGGAGGTTGGAGTAGAGCCCTGCTATTAATGACCAAATCATTCTCTCATGTCCTTCAACCCCTTTCCATAAACTCTGACCTCTAAATAAACCTCCTTACAGCAAATAGAAGATGTAATTCCTGTTCTCTCTTCACCGAACCATAAAACTTCTACATGACCCGCACTTTGGAAGAAACAGGTGAAGAAATGCAGACAAACACAGGTACAACAAAAATCTCATTGATGTTTTAAAAAAAAAAGCAACATCAACTGTCAAATTTCCCACAAGTTCTTACAGATCATACTTCAATATTAACTTTCTCCATTTGGCTGCCCTGGTGGGTTACACATTTGTGCCATTGAGCAGTGGCTGGTGTGTGGTTTTTGCTGCTTTGCTTCCAGTAAGGTGAGATGCTCAGCTTTTACCCAGTAATTTAGTTAAACATAATGGAGTGAAATCATCCCAGAATATTTACTGCAAGCTCAAAATCCCACCTCAGCTGCATTCACTGAGTGCAATAACACTATGTGTGTTCCTGTAAGTATAATTTGGTTCCTATAGCAGCTCTCAAATTAACAGAAGAGGAAGAAGATTTGATTGCAGTAATTGATCACAGGATTATAAACCACCGGTGTAGAAGGCGGTGAAAACAAAATCTGCACTGCAAGGAGTTACTGGGAAAGTCCTTGCTTTCCAGTAAAGGCTGAGAAATATTAGTAGGAAATCACAGAGTACTGCTGACACCTCATTTGGATAGTGGGCACAATTTTGGTCATTCATATTCATGAGAAATGAAAACAAAACCAGAATAGATGTTAATAATGGCTGGCAAATGATTGGGGCAGTGGAGAAACTGTCTTGTGACAGAAGCTACTGGAGCCTAATTAAAGGAAGGCTGCTATCTATAAATATACTGGGAAAGGGAGCAGAGATGGGGAGGTGCCATTTACCCCCAAATTTAACACTGACATAGGGCAGATATATATAAAGCAGAAAGAACAAATGCAAGCTAAAATCAGAAAATGTGACCATCTAGCTCTGGGGTAACTTTGTAATAAAACCAGAAAAGAATAAATGTTACATGAATCTAAGATCATTGTTGAGTGGTTTATGAGGGGGACAGGATGACAGGGTGCCTGGCCAGCATTATGAAATCCTGAAAAGCTGCTACCAATTTCCTACTCCTCACAGCACTCTCCTGACAAAATTAGGCAAACATCTTTGCAAGTTGGACCTGATGCTCAGCTGCACTGTGAGCATCAGCTGTGACCCTTTTCTGCTCCCAGAGAGAACACACTGCCCCATGAAGTGGTCTTAGGACTGCTTTAACTTTCTCCATTTACCTGTGTAAGCCCCTGGGTCCGTTTGGCACTACCTGGGCATTACCTGCTCACCAGGACACGATCTGATCATGTCCCTGAACTGGGGATCAGTCACAACAGCCAGATGCAGAATGTTCTGAGAAGTAAAGAAAATATAAAAATCCAAACAAAAGCCCAGAAATTAATAAAAAGCCAACAAAAAAAAGCTACAAAAGAGGAAAATGTGTCAATCTGCAGTCCTGTTTGCTTATGATGTCCTCAGAAGTGAAAGGAGCAGAATCACACTCTGATTCCCACCACAGCTCATTAATTGACTCTAGAAATGGATATGGCACCCCAGAGCCACAGCCCAAACCAATGAACAGGGAATGTGAGATTCCAAACTCATGGAGAAAAAAACAGAGCAAAAACACCCCCTGTATTTTTGCAAGAGAAGTAACTGCTGGAAGTAAAAGGGGAAGAACTGAAACAGCCAGCTCTCCATCTCATTTCATTAAGGTCTTATAATGGCTTGGACATGTGTCAGTATAGCTGAGCTGTGATGGAAACAGGTGCAAACACACAAGGCCACAATGGCAAGGAAGATGGTTTGCCGAGCTCTGGCCACAGAAAGTTGTGACTCATGGATAGAAGCCTGGAGAGAAGAATTTTCACACCTCCAGCTTTTCCCTATCTCTCCAGCCTGAGCTGCCCATTGTAGTCTCCGAAGATGACGGCAGCTTTTGGCCAAAATACAGAAAACTGACGTGTTCTGTTCTTCCCTTGCCTCCAGGACTGGCTGTACTCCTTCTGCCACTGACAGCACTGATTCTGCTGCATGCCCAGAAGCAGGGAATTGGATGCCAATTCACCCCCAAACAGTATTTTCCTGCTGACTGCCACCATCAGGAGACTGAGGAGAACATGCCTATTGCCATCCCACACTGCCCTGTCAGATGGTGCCCATGTGAGCCACACAGATGTCTGAACACCAACTCCTGCTCACTTTATTCCAGTAACAGCCAAACCCAGAAGAGACTTTCAATGAACTTCCTCCCTTAGGTACGTAGCTCAATGCAGTGTGCAGCCACCTCGATTGTGGCAATAAAACATTGTTGAGGTGGATCCGAAAATTCATCCTTTTTTACCAGGTTATTTTCAGGGCAGATCAGTTCACTTACCAGCACATTGATCTGGCTCACAGCAGGCCATTGTGTACAAGCCATTGTGTTGGCAGGCTGAGGATTAGCAGCTCCCTTCTCTGGCACTGCCTTCCAGCCCCTCATGCTGGGAGCTTCACTGAACTCCTGAGCCTGTCCAGTGCTTCATGGAAACACCAGCCCTCACAGGGCAAGGAATCAGCTGTTTGCAAGCAAAAAAGCACTGGGAAGAAGCCAGAGTGCAGCAGGGTGAGAGTACTGAAGATCATTAACAGGAGGAAATAATGTCTATTTAATGGTCTCTACTATTTGCATATATATTAACTCAAATGAATACTTCAGCCACATCCTGTGTCCACATCACAGCTTCTGTGATAGTGAAATACGAAGGGGGAAAAAATGTCTTTTCTCATATATAAGTGCACATAGGCAGGCATGGAGCCTTTGCAAAATGCTGCACCTATTTCTGCTTAGTTATTCCAAATCATACTCTGTGGCTGATTTCCAGTCTGCAGGAGATGGAAGAAAGAAGGCTTGAAAGCAGTGTGGGCTCCTGGTGGAACAAGATAATCTGAGACAACCTGCCATCTCCACTGTCTGTCACTAAAAGGCCCCATTTATTATAGATTTTATACTTTTTGCAAGCAGTGTCTTCATCAAACTCAGCTACACAGATTTTAGCATCCCAGTATGAGGCGTTTAACAGGTTCTCCTTCCCTCCTCTGCATGTGTTCTGTGTCTCAGCTTGTATAAAAGCTGTAGAGAAGAAAAAGCAACATTGTCCCATTTCTGCCAGCATGTTTAGACCATGGCATACAAGATACTAAACATCTTCACAGCAATTCAGTGCCAAAAGTCAAAATCTTCTCACTCATATTGAAGGTAAAACCAGACAGGAATTAAAGAGTTTTTAAATTGTGATTTCTAAATCAGCTACCTGAAAAGTTCCATTCTAACTTACATGGCAGATTTACAGCAACAGCTACTCCTGATTTGCACCCCTGGGTTCACTGTGAAGTCCTGACTCCTTGACCAGCAGCACTGATGATCTGTGACATGCTGTGCATTCAGGAGCCCAAAGTCTTGGGCTTTGGTCAGCAGCAAAAGAGACTTAGGGCTCTGGGGTCTCCTGTCCTCTTTAAAGGACATTTGGATGAACCCCTCTTTTTGCTTGGGAGCAAGAGGGCTAAGAGAGAGAGAGAGAAATGGACAGACAGAAAAACAAAAACCAGTCAAATCAACCCTCCCGAAAGGCCTTATGTGTTAAATTTGTCAATTATGAATAGTCAAGAGATCTGGGATCCATGGGAAGATGCACTGGCCAGAGTTACCAGATCTCCCTGAGCTTCTCCTCTTTCCAAGCACTCTGCAGCTGGGGCAGCCCAGCTAAGCAGAAACTTTCAGGACAAGCAGATCCAGGGCTGTCCTCCACTGAATTCTGGCAGTTTGACAGGTCACTGTAAATCTCTTCTACATATCACACATTACAGTAAGTTATATTAGACCCTGTTGTAAGAAAGTCCTGATTCCCTGGAATTAAATTAAAATAAGTAGGAGTAAAGAGTTAAGCAGCTCCTGTCAAATATTTTTCCAGCTCTAGTTTAGAAACTTCCACTGATGGAGATCTGACAAACTTTGTAGGCAATCTAGCCCAGCTGCCACATCTGGAGAGTTAAATTTCCAAGATCATTATTCTATGCCATTCCTACATCAAGACCTAAGGATAGGTTCCCCCTTTGCCATTTCTCTATAGATAACTAAAAAATGTCATTGTGTGTCCTTGTGATGTCAGACATTAAAAAATACCTGGATTTACACTTTAAAAATTAATTTTCCCTCTATGGTACTGGTTCATTCTCAGACTTAATAGATGTTATTTTATAGAGAAGGTTTCTATTTCTGTCCCTTATCAGGTACAGATAAAATTGTCTACATTGTATTTAATGGTGTGTTGCACTCTGGGTGAGAGTGTTTTGTCTTTCTAAATTGTGTTGCTCTCTGACATTGATTGGTGATACAACAACACTGTGCCTTGAAGATTTCTGCTTTTTTTTATCCATCCTGTGTATTCCTGGGCTGTTAGGAATATAGTAATGGTTTACCAGCCTGGTATTATTTTCACTAGATTTTCTCAGTTTGTCCCCAGTCACTGCAGGCAAAAAAACATAACATGAAAGGTCAACAAATTAGCCTTCAAGAAAATACACAGAAAGCTATTTTCTACCCCTAAGAATATAACCTGTATTTTATCAAATTATAAACAATATGAAATATAAAGCCATTAGGACAGACACAGATGTAGTGACTTTGCCAGGCATGGGGAGGACAAGTACTCTCTACATCCATTGACTGTGCCACCATTCCCTCAGGCTTTTTCCTCCTTTAAAGGACAAATTCTACAGGGGAAGTAAAACCCAATTGCTGCCCCTGCTCAGACAGATTTTTCATCTGAAGTCCCCACCAAGGTGACCAATTAATGTTAATCCAGAGGGCATTTTGTGTGATCAACCATTAGCGATGCAATCAACCCATTCATGGCCATCTACTGCCAACACACTTGGGTCATTATGAAGATGGATCATTTTGAGCTTCTAGTTAGAGGGAAAAAGCTTCTTATCCCTCTCCCATAATCATCCAGACTCAGATGTAATTACCACTGGGCGATAAGGGAGGCTAAGGAAAGGGACAGACTGAAATATGTCCTCGACAGCCTTAAATGTTTTGGATCTTAATTCCTTAAAGCCCCTTATCATTCTAAAAATATTAGCTTTGCCTCCAAAGGTGGGACTCATTTGGTGAAACACAGACATGTGAGGTCTGAGCAAAGCCATCCTGGACACATTTGGAAGTCAATGGAGCTCAAGTCTTTCAGGTCATGGGCTCCTAAAGGAGGATTCTAAACCCAGACAGAGGAGGCACGACCTGGGAGTGCCATTATTGCTCTTTTGATTATAAAGGGATTTTAAGGTGATTGGATCAGATGGAAATGTCTTTGCTCCATTAAAACAAATCCTGCCCTGTGAGCCTCCCAAACAACTTTTCACCACCTCTGATAAAATCCTTCGTGTGCACAATTTTTGCACACTTTTTGCCCTTAAGCAAGCAGGATTTGTGTGTCTGGATGCACGTGAGCACACCAGGACAGGAGGAATGATAAATGTGCCCAGGGCTGGGGACCAGCAGGCACCAATGTCCCACAGGGAAGTGCATTTCTTTGCTCTATTTACTAGGAAAGCAGAAAGGTTGGCGGGTTCCTTCTGCCACTAGATTTCCAAGCAGCTGCCCAATGACCACGTTAGTGGCTGGTGAGGGCACTTATAGCATTCTCTAAATGTTTAATATTTTATTCCTCCCTTGAAGCATCTGGTGTAAGTCACTTCTGGAAACAGAACGTTGGACCAGATGGAGCATTAGTCTGTGACATTCTGATCTGGTAATTCCTATGTTAATTTTTATGACAATTTAGATAGGCATTGGCCACAGGGCCCAATCTGAGTCAATTTATTATAGGAAATTTCTTTTTTTCCCCTTTTCCTTTTCTATTGAAAAGCTTTTTTTTTTTTTTGACTTTTTCTTTTTTATTTTTTTAATGTTGATTTTCACAGTGCAGTGCCTGGGGAGAAAAAAGAGGCATTGCAGATTTCAGGAGTTAAGAGGTGGGCTCCTACTGCTGCCTCAGAAACAGAATGAAAAGGGGAACATTTTTTACAGTTGTTATCTGCAGATTTGGCAGATGTCTTTTCAACTATTTAGGAGCTTAAGTACTGTGTGATATGCACCAGTAAATGCAGCATTTAGTGCCATTACAGTCAGCATCATAAAGAGGCCTCAAGGTTCCCTTATGAACCCCAGTTGTGTTGGCTTAGAAGGATACAGAAAAAAAAGTCTATGATTACAACATGCTACATTTTTAGAAATGATCAATAATCCTGAGGATATCAGAGTCCAAAAGACCCAGCACAAGTGATCATAAAGGGAACTGATTTTCACCGCATTTCTGAATATCAAAGTTCTTTCCATGTTAGACTCAAGAATAAAGGCATCCCAAACTACCAGCCACCATCAAAATGCTACTCTGAGATACAGAAGCCTGTTCTAAATTGCAGAAACATTGTCAGATTATGCTGTGCCCCCATTTCAAGACAGTTTGATTGATCAAGGTCAGCTATGAATAATACTGACAATTTTATAGTCACATAATTTTCTCTAATTAAACCTTCAGCTTCTACCTAGGTACTTCTCCCTTATGTTGCTTGTGCTTATACATCCTTCTGATGCCAAGCTGTGAAAAAATTATATGGGTCATATAATCTTGTCACTGTTCTTTTCTTACTTCAGTATATTAATTCCAAAAACATAAAGCAAAAATATGAACAAAAAGATTCACGACTACTCTTCAGTGTGGGAAGATGTGAGTCCTTGCAGGCATTTTAGAGATTAGCAGTGCAACAAATTGTTAGTTCCTCTAAATATCTGGTTCTGGCTAAAGAAACTAATCATATAAAACTGAATCATTAGCCTTTGGCAAACTGCCTCAGTTCCTGTTAGAACAGGCCGGTACAAGATGAGAAATTGAATGAGGTGGTTTGGACATTTTTTCTTTTTTAATAGCAGAGGAATGTGGAAAATTTTTGCCCATTAATTTTTATGTACTGAATAAGGCCTGAAAACATCCAGTAAAAATAGATCTGTTGTTTTCCAGTTGTGTTCATGAAGGATTCCTTGTCTCTGTACAGCCATTTAAAATATACACTGTGATTGCACTGAAAGGTTAATGGGAAATTTCTTGTCATTTCTGTCAGGGTTTTGTTCCCTTAAGTTACAGTGATGAAATGGCACAGTGGTGACTTTTCCAACGAGTTTCACAGGGCTGTAGCAGCAATCACACACTCATCACTGCTCAAATGGAGTTTCCTGCATAAACTTATTCTGGGGTGGGTTTGTACCAGTAAGGCATCATGTGGAGAGGAGACAAAGCTGCACCATCACTGGTGCCATCAGCCTGAGGTGCAGCAGAGCATCCTGGGCCAACCTGAGGCAATTGTTCATAACACCAGAGCCCAGAAAACCAAGTTTTAGGGACAAAAGGGTGCTGTCATTTCCAGTCACCCTATGAAAGAGGGACTTAGAGCTCAGAGTGCTCAGACAGAGCACAATTTCCTGCTGGAATGCCTCTTTTTCAGCTCACCCCTTACATCTGGGCCTCCCTTCCATAACAAGCCTTTGCCAGAATTATTTTTCTGCTTCACAATAGAAACCAATTGGGCTAAACCCAGACCTGTGAAAGTGCATTTGCACAGGCAGTCCTGAGAGGGGAAATGGCCTGAGAGAGGCTGTTTATCTCAAAAGTGTCACTAGGAGAACTTTCTCCTTTTACCTGAGTAGCCAGGTGTCTGATTTACACTGAATTGAATATTTTGACTGCATTTTTTCACATAAAGAATTAAAGCAGCTTGAGATAAAAGCCTGAATGAACACAGTGTCATACAGTAAGTTCACAGACCCCACAGCAAGCCTCCACATCAGCAGTAGAAGCACCTGGGGATGTAGAAGGGTCAGAGGATGCAAATACACTCAGAGCCTGTATTTCATACAATCACAGGATCATGGAATCATTAAGGCTGGAAAAAAATCTGCAGGATCATCTAGCCCAACCTTCCACCAAATACCACCATGACCACCAAACCACAGCACAAGGTGCCATGTCCTTTTGTGTTCTGAACACTTCCAGGGATGCTGACTCCACCACTTCCCTGGGGAGCCTGTCCCAATGGGCTTTTTTCCATATCAGGGGGCATGGAAAATTCAGTTCTAGGACTGTCTGCAAAAATGGCACAAATTTGCTGGTTGCCTCATCATGTCACTCCACATCTCCCCCAAACCACCCTTGCAGCACCAACACACTGCCAGTGCATAGGGAAGCAGAACCAGGGAAGCAGCGCAAGGCTGCAGTGCCTGATGGCAGGGGACAGCCTGCCAGGAGTGCTGCTCCTGGGGACATCAAAAGTCCAGGCTGGGATGTGCTGGGTTCCTTCTGGAGGCACAGGATCATACAGCCACCTCCACCTGAGCCATCCCACAGAGCTGGGAGGGTGAGGAGGCTGAGAGAGAAGGAATTCATAAGAAGGGATAGGAAGGCAAGCCTGGAGCTGAAAGATGTAGGATAAGAAAGATCCTCTTAGAGCACATCTGAAAAGGTTGAAGGCCAGGGAAGAAAGAAACAGAGAATCTCAAGGAAACAGTGATAAAGCAGCCTGGTGAGAAGGATGTGAATAAGAGAAGGTTACAGGAGCAGGAGGTTGCTGAAAGGCAAAGAGAGGATGCCAAGAGGAAAGATACTTGGTCCTGACAAAGTGAGAACAGACAGAAGAAATGTTATCTGGGGCAGAGTAGCTCCTAGAATAGAATATGATCTTCTCCCCTATTTGGAGTAAGAAATGAAAATTCCTATCTATAGACATGTTTTAACAACTTCCACGGTTTTTTCCTTTATTTCCCACTGTTGCCTCCATCAAAACCTTCAACTCTGAAGTCACATTAAGCAAGTTCTAATATTCACATGGAAGAGTCACCATTTGTGTGGGGGGTAATGCACATTTGTGTCATTGCCTTCACCTGCACGCTGGTGTGAGAGACCTTGGTGGGAGACGAGGTCTGAGCTGAAGTGCTTGTGAAGGTCACCAAAGTTCAAGGAGCAACATATCAGCTACCAAGGCCTGCTTTGGAAGAGTTCTGGCTCTTTTGTCAAGACAGATGATTTCTCTGAACTGATTTCTGAAAGGAATAAGCCTTTGAGAAAATCATTCCTTCCATCCTGAATACAATAAACAATAAGAGGAAGAAAGAAAAGTCAGCATCCTTCTGAGTTGTCTGAAAAGGTATACATTTCATTTTTCTTAAAAATTACTATTAGAATTTTTTGCATTGCTGGGCAATTTTTACCCCTTCTGCTGATTTTTATAGGTGTCTAAATTTGAATGCAATCTATTCAATAAATAAATAGGATGATCAAAAAGAGGTTCCTTGTTGGATTTCCCAGCCTGTTTGTTTCTTTGAAGATCTCTCTCTTTTGTTACTACTGGAATTAGGTGAACCAGTGCAAGATTTTGGGAACCTTTTGTGTGTCTATCAGAGAGAACACTGAACTGGTATCACCAACCCAGACAACTTTCAGTGAGAAAGAGGATCCTAAGAAAGATCATTTCTGTCACATTGCTCTCTCCCCACAAGTGATGAGTTTTGGAATGTCTCCAAAAAAATGTGGGATGTCTGTGCTGTGTTTAAGCCTCTAATTTATAATGCAAGCAAATTATTGGACCAAATATGTGCTTTATAGGTCTGGCTGCATCCATCAAACCCCAGTTTGGATCCTGAGGCAGCCATCAGATCTGAAGTGTTTTAATTTCCTTTGAGAAGGAAATTAAAGTTTTTAAAACTAAAACAGGCTGATGAAGAAAATAGCCTATTTTAAAAATATGGTCAGTCAAGAGGAAAATCAGGCCAAAAATATTCACGTTTCTTCAGAAGAACTGTGTTAATGTAACACTTTCAGTAAAATTAAAAGAAGGGAAAATATGACAGAGCAGCAAAACTTGATGAGCTGATATTAATGACTCTACCTCTTGTAATGATCAGAGGGAACTGTCTAGACCAGGAGACCTATTAAGTCTCTGAGAATAAGCAATACCTCCTTTTGAGAATGAGAGGTTCAATTAAATACTCTGAGTGAGTTTTTGGAAGTTTGGCCAAGGCAGCTTATCTATGGGAGACTGCCTCTGAAATGAGCCTCCAGGCCCCAGTGGAATGTGCTTGGCTAAAAGGTAGCAAATTCCATCAAAATCATTAATGATGTTACTTTCTGAATTCTGGAGTGCAGAGGATAGCCCTGGGCTCAGGAGGGCCAGCGGTGAGATGAGCTGAAATAAAGTACTGAGTCTGTCAGAACTCAGTCAAGCTTCTAAAAATAGCTCTCACTGTTTTATTCATGTGGGTAAAATACCTAATTTCAAGTCCCTTCATGGTGTTCAGCTCCCACCAAGGCTGGGATTGGCCTTCTGCCATAAAAATGGCCCTTGTCTTGATTCAGGAACGTGAGCCTCAGGGTGAAACCAATGAGAAGCAGCTCTGAAGGGAAACTGAGGCAAAGGGACTGCAGAGAGGGTGACAGCAGAGAGTGCAGAATAACCATTTGGAGTCCTTTCAACACTGACTCTCTAAGAACACTTATTTTTTTCTAAAAATAGGTAATTTTTTTACCAATTCTTGATTTACATTTTCCTTTTTTTCCCCCTGATGTTCAGGTATTAATTTCCTCTGTCTACTTGATGAATTATGATACATTTAGCAAGATTTTTTTTTTAAATCTGCTTTTGAAGGTACATACACACATCTCCTGTCAACTTCTGTACAAATACCCAGGAGTCTCTTATTGCCAGTTATTTATATAGTTCACCTGGCCACTCAATAAAACCAAATGCTACCAATTGATTGGCACAATGGCGAATCATTGCAGATTTTGAAAGATTCTTATAAGTTTGGTGTGAAGGAAGAATGTGAGAGCTCATTACACCTTACAGGGTATAATCTGTTGGTTACACTTCTTTAATTGTAGCCACAGTTCCTTGTGTTAATATTTATCTCTCATATTGCAGTTTTTCAACTTTTTTTTAACAGTTTTTTAATCTTTCCAATATTATTCACTAGGCCTGAACAGACAAAAAAGGCAAGGGGGACTCTTTGTTTTTTCATTTGGCTTTTTGCTTTTAAACTTTTACTAGAATTGCCCTGGGAATTCCATTATCATCAGGATTGTACTAAATTAGGGGCACTAGGGAACCTCTTTGAGTTTGAATGCTCAAAGGCCACCAGCTCTAGTGTGCTTACTTTTTGCCTTTTTACACTAATAATTGCACAAGTGTTCTACAGATTTGATGAAAAAATGCACATTCTCCCATTTTCTTCAATATCAGAGACACAGTCATGTGAGTTGTTAAAAATAGTTCCTCTTAATATGTGTTTCAGTCTTGGAAAAGAGTGAATACTCTGAGGAAGAATGGGTTAATAAAACCATTTTAAATGAAGAGAAGCACAAAAAAAAAAAAAAAAAAAAAAAAAAAAAAGGAGCATCCAGCAGAAATGGGATGGAAATAACCCTGGACCTGAACTCACCAGAGGAAAAATATTTCCATGGCAAGAATAATCTGTATTTCAGTCTGTAGAATAACCTTCCAGTGCATTTCCCACAGAACACTTCAAGGTATGTGCACCAGAACTGGACAAGACATTGCACAGCAGGGAATACATAAACTGGATAATCTAACAGATATTTTCCAATTCCAATGCCTGATGATTTTGGAAAAGGAAAAAAAACCACAATTGTTACAGCAAATACAATAAATCTCTTACAGTATCAAGCAATAAAGCAGCAATTACTAAAGGTCATGACTGTAATTAAACAGCATTATTTATTTTATTGCCAGTGCCTCATTTCTATTAAGTTAGATGCTAACCCAATTAAGTAACAGGCACACTTACTTCTAAATATTTTTTTTAAAATCTTTGAGAAACTTTATTCCCAGAGAGTTGAGTCTTTTGTTCATACAGTGGTAAGAATTAGCACCTTTTCATAAAAATATAACAATACAAAACAGCTAACATTTTCTTCAAGCTCGAGGTTAAAATTAATTTTTAATGTTTGCCTTGTTGTATTTCTAACTGTATTCATTCATTTTTTCAGTGTAGGCTCACTCATCTGAATCCTACTTCCTTGCCAAGTTCTCTGTCACATTTTGTTAATGCATCTCATCTACTACTGAAAGTACAGAACAATATCATTATGTTATTTTCTTCTGTTTAAATTCTTTCATTTTAAAAACTGGGAGGGGGAGAGTTTTCCACTTGATAATGTGTGAATACTTACTAGCAGACTTTATTATTTTGTCAAATACTACTTCTAACAATCACGTTTGTGCTACTATTCCTCAGCATTTTATCTTCCAACTCCATACTGGTATTTTTATCCTTTGTTTCCATAATGTTTGCTTGCAGATGTACCTGAAGTTTTGCCCTACTACTCCAAAGGTAATTTCTGGATTGGTAAATACAATTTGAAATGCAGATAGGAGATAGAAGGACAATGCACTGGAATTTCAAGTTGCAAAATTTGAACTCTTGAGCTGTCCTGGATCCTCCAACTTGTTTAAATCTATTGCACAGGGTGAATGTTGAAAAGCAGAGGTGGGGCTCATCTGTCATTTTCTCCTCTTTCCTGAGTCCTCAGCCTCTCGTTAAAGGCTGATGAAGAGAAAAGTCACTGAAAGCTCCCTCTGTAGAAAAGCCTGAGCTAGCACGGGGAATAAGAAGGAAAGGAGTGGAATGGTTGGAGGCCATGAGTGCCACAATGTGAGACACACAAACCATGTGGCTCCGCACTGCCAAGGCATCCATGGCTCTGCTCAGGTCCAGCTTTAAGGAGACTGTCATGTGCTGTCCCAGCCCTACATTGGTACCTGGGAGCTTGCTCAGTCTTCTTCATGAATTTAGCCCGGAGTTATTTGCAAGTGGAGCTGATCCAAAGTGAGGATCACCCAGCAGTTCCTCACCCAGTTCAATATCCAGCAAGTTTGGATGCTGAGCGAGCACTGAGGTTTCCTACAGACATTACAGATCAAATTCTTCCCAAAAATGCAGTCCTGAGCCAACCTATGCACAGCATGGCCCTGTGGTCTTTTCCACAAAATACATATTTTAACTCTCCTCACTGTCATCCTATTC
Source organism: Acrocephalus scirpaceus scirpaceus (assembly GCA_910950805.1). NCBI lineage: Eukaryota > Metazoa > Chordata > Aves > Passeriformes > Sylviidae > Acrocephalus > Acrocephalus scirpaceus. Next base: position 146,354,910 of record OU383773.1, read on the forward strand.
AAAATGTTTTCTAAGTGGTCTCCAGCCACAGTGGATTTTAGGATTGTAATTTCCATGTGTTAAAAAACACATTAATAAAAACACATAATTCAGCACACTGAAACACTGGATTCTCAGGGACTTGGCTGCAGGGGCAGAAAGCCATCATAGAGGAAGACATTCAAAAATGTCAAAGGTGATACAAGGAGAGAGATGAGGCTGGAGAGGTGGCAGAAACACACCCAGGCACTGCAGCCTCAGAGCCAGACAAAGCTGGGGATGGGGTCCCAGGTCACAGCCTGTCACTACTGTTCTACTACAGCCTGTCAGGGTGACCTTAGACAATATTTCTGTTTATTTTGTGCAAAAGGAAAAAGTCCTACTCTGCCACGGGCACTGTGACACTCAGCTGAGCAGCACTCCGGACATGGAATTGGGAATTCCAGGGAGCTGGGCTCCTCCTGGGCCAGACAGGAGAGTTGCTCACTTCCCAGCACAGCAGAGATAGTAGCATTACACAGCTTTTAGTTACATCAAGAACTGCAAATATGATGACTATTATTCTAAGCTATAGAAAAGCCTCCCCTATTTCAAAAGTTTATCTCAGCTAAACAGAATGCTTTGAAGTCTTTGAATCCCTATTTCTCAGCTAAACTATGCAGGCTTTCAAAGGCATGCATGGACTCAGGAAAGAGGAGAAAATGACAGATCTGAGCCCCATCTCTGCTTTTCAACATTCACCCTGTGCAATAGATTTAAACAAGTTGGAGGATCCAGGACAACTCAAAAGTTCAAGTTTTGCAACTTGAAATTCCAGTGCATTGTCTTTCTATCTCCTATCTGCATTTCAAATTGTATTTACCAAGTACTTCAAATTTTTCTTTATAACAGGTTATTAATCTGACACATGATTTTGCAATACTTGTGCATTCAAATTCCTGCATAGTTTAGCAGATACATCTGACCTTGCTATTATCCTTCCTTTAGGAGATTTATACAGCATTCCTGCTTTGGAAAGATCATTAATTAGCATGCCAATAGAAAAAAATGAAATTGCCTGCCATCTCCTATGTAAATGCTTTCCCATCTGTTCCTTTCTCATTTCCCCTGCACAGACTCTACCAAAGGTAGCTTTATTTTTTATACTGCTCTTAGAAAATAGTGCATTCATTGTTTTGCAATTTAAATCTGTTAAATTGTGTTGCATTGTGAAATGTGGCTCTATTAAAATAATATATGGACTTGTGTAGTCTCTCAGTATCTGAGCAACTTTCCAGCAAATTTGGTGGATGTCCTTTCCTTAATATCATTAATTCAGCTTAAGGTCTAAAGAGTCAGACTGCTACTAATAATAATTGTTTTAAAAATTCTTCCATTTATTAATTAATAACAATTTATAGCAGTATTCCTGTAACAGCCCAATAAACTCATCAGAGGTTTCCACATTGTGCTGTAACACTCCACAGCTCCTAGTTCTGCTGTGATAACAGAATTATAGAGTCAGGTCCAAACCGATGGGCTGTGTAGTGCTCCAACATGCACTGAGCACTCACTTCCCAGTGTTAAGCTCTCAATCCGTGAGGAGTTCATGCAATACCCAGAAGAGCTCCTTGCACAGTATAAGAGGCCAGAAGTGTCCATCCCTGTTCCTAATTGCTGCTCTCCACCAGCAAGGGAAGGAACCCACAAGGACCATCCAGTCCAGCTCCTGGCCCTGCACAGGACACCCCAAGTGTCTGAGAGCATTGCTCAAATGTTTCTTGAACTCTGTCAGGTTTGGTGCTGTGCACTGCCCTGGGGAGCCGGTTTGGTGCCCAACCAGCCTCTGGGTGAAAAACCTCTTTCTAACATCCAACCTAAAGCACAACTTCAGGCCATTCCCTCAGGTGCTGTCACTGGTCACAGAGAGAAGAGATCAGTGCCTGCCCCTCCTCTTCCCCTCACAAGGGTTTGGAACTGCAGTGAGGTCTCCTCTCAGTCTTCTCCAGGCTGAACAGGCCAAGGGACCTCAGCCCCTCCTCATATGGCTTCCCCTTAACCAGTATTTTCTATTTGCTCTACAAAACAGACATTTTTTTCAGGGGCGTGGAAGAGAGGGGACAAACACGATACCCTTACATTTAAAACCAATAATTTTTAAATAAAACATTATTGTCAATGTTTCTGATTTGGAAGCTCAAAATTTTATCTTACTGCTCATCACTTCCCACCCAGGCAATGAAGCCTTGCACCATCACCACTGCAGTTTGCAGTGAGATTGTGTGTTTTGTCTTTGCTTTATGTTTCCTCTTTATTGCAGGTTGAAAAGAGTTTCCTGCTCGCTTGCATTCAACGAAGTTTTGCTCTGCATTTCCAATGAATTTTCTGGACATGGAATTTTAAAAAGTAATTAGCCAAATATATTACTAAGTTTCCTTACTCATAAATATCAAATAGCAACATAAAAGAAGCATATGCTGTTGTGGTTCTCCAACTGGGTGCCAGATGGCAATACTAAGATTCAGACAGAATCTGTGCTAGAGTCAGTTGGGAATAAACCACCACTCAGATAACTTTTTCTGTGCAGTAGGAAACACAATCTCCAGAAAAATCAATGCTTTCCATGTGTCTTTCAGCTCACATATTTCAGTTTTTCATACCAGCATCACTGAAAGAGAAGGTTTTGGGTTGTCAAAATGAAGGCAAACACCTTGAGTTGAACTGTCAGGATGAGGACAGAGCAGGGTGGAGCTGTCACAGGTCAGATGCCTGGTGTCCCCGTTTTCATGGCAGACCTGGTTCCAGGTGTCACAGGCTTGTCTGAGGTGGATCTGACAGAACCCCCAGCTGGCACCCTGTGTGTCCTGGATGCACCAGGGATGGGTCTGGGTGTGGCATCGAGCACACAGAGCCTGAACAGTAACATGTTTGAGTGCACCCACCAACATTCACTCCAGCATATGGAAAAAAAAACTGGTTTAAGGGCACTGAGATATTTCCCTTCAGCCAAACAAAATGTCTTGCATGTCAAATCAGAAATATCAGAGATTCTGATTTTCCAGTCAGGTGTACAGCACTGCCGAGGGAATGGGAAGATTCTCTGGTGTTTGTACTTCCAGAGAAGACAGGATGTCTACTTGGATGACAAATTGCAAGAATTGCAGAGTTTGACCCAGAGACAGGTGAAATAAAAGAGGAAAAAAAAGTTACATGCTTCTGTGGTCTTTTGTGAATGTTAATCTTATAAAAACCAGGAACTTGTAAAGCACTACACCTCAAAATTCATGAAAAACAGGAACCACAAATAACCCACGAGGGAAGACAATATTTTTTTAATGAGGTTTACTAAGCTTATTCCAGGGTGATGTGTGGAAAACGCAGTGACAAGGCTCACAGGCTTTGATCACAAATGTGACACCTCCTGGCCAGACAGCTTATCTTGTCTGGTAGCTGGCTCATTAAGCTGCTCACTACAACACTGTCTGAACCCAAACTTAAATTCTCAAAATTACTGGGCAAAGTTATGGATTTGGATTGTTTTGTAACTTCAGCACAGCATGAAGATCTCTTCATGTATTAAAAACAGTTCAATGATTTTGAATTTCCTGCCATTTGGAACTTGCTGCAGAGTTTGTGCCCTGCTTTGTTTGCCTTTCCCTGTGCAATCTCTGCTTCTTCTTGCAGGTATCATCTTCCTAGAAGTTTAATATCTCACTCAAGTTCATTTTTAACTTCTTTAAAGCTCTACTTTTCCAGACGGAAGAGGGGGGCTCTGCCAGCTCCACACAGAATGTCACAACAGGTTTCTCTTATCAGTGTTACAAGGAAGGTTTTTTTCTGCTGCTATTCATTGTCATTGCTTTCCTTGAGTGTTTAACCACTTCCATTTCCTTTTCTTCCCTGCACAGACACAGTGCTTTGTTTTGAACAAGAAAGCCCAGCGGAGAATCTTCATTAATTCAAAAGCCTTTCAAAAAAGAGCCTTATATTTTAACTTCAGTCACTCTAGCCAAAGGCAACACTGGGAACTTCAAGGAAGAAGTATCAATTTAAGTTCTTAAGAATAACTTTCACCTAATGTTACCTCCCATTTCTCCCTATCAAAGCAGAGAAGAAAACATTTTCATTTTCCAGTGAACAGATTATGTTTTTATGATAAGCTCATTAGAAAATAAGTCTGCTCTTCTAAAATAGTTTTGTTCTGCAGATCCTTGATTTCTTGAAGTCCTTTACTTGGAAAACAGAGAAAATCTGAGGTGCCAAACCTGAGCTGTCTGCAGCCATGACGTTCCACTGATTGTCTGCACCATGCACACCATGGCTGTGAATATTCATTCTGCATTCAGAATGCAAATGCACTGGGACATCGCTTTAACATACCAATATAAATACTCATCCTCCTTTTCACCCCGAAGTAAAGGAGCCTTCAGTGGCTTTGGACTCTGGAGTCCTCTATACCACAAAGCAGCCTACTTTCAACACATTGCTCTCTACAAATAAAACAAAAGAGGGATGGAGTTTTTGAACTTTCTCTTGTCTAAGCAGGAAACTGATCCTTCAGATGTGCCAAAGAACAGGAAAGTAATCTCTGACGGTTTTGACAGTGACTCCAGAGTATCTCTAGAATCACAACATAATTTCTCAGTCTGAGCCCATACATTTGGCTCTCAGGAGATACCAGAGTGGCCTGGAGGGAGACACAGGATCTGTAACTCTGCTACAGCAGAAGGAGGATGCTGTGTGGGGTTTTGGGCCATCTGCTCTCCTAGGTTGCTCTCTGCATGTCTCATGAAGATACAGCAAAGCAGTCAAACACAACAGAGTCACCTTTTCTTCAAAACTGCACAGTGATTTTGTGGAAGTTGGGAGTAAAAATGTCTTCTCCTGGATATTTTTGATTCATATAAAAACAGCATTGTATAGTGTCTCATACAAATAAATGGCATATTTTATATCTTATAGTTGTTTTTTTCTTCTCTTAGCAAATGTTTGCTTTTGAAGCAGAAGGTTCCATTTCCAGAGAAGCACAGCACAAACACCAGCCTAACTTTCCAGCTGAATGTGACTTGAGCTCATAGAGAGAAGAAAACCAAAGTGTTTGGGCTGACACCAGAGGCTGAACTGCAACATCCAGAACCTGAAAGCTTCCCTGGAGTGGGTGCATGATCTCCACATAAGACAGCATCCTACAACACACTTGTGTGTGTTCCTGGACCACAGAGGAGGACACATTATCACCTCTGATTCATCCATTACAGCAACAGACACCAAAAAGTTTTCCTTCTGCACAGGAAGTACAGGAGGGATTCACGTGTCTCTAATCAAGAGATATCAACCACACTGAAACACGCTGAGGAAAGAGTAAGGATGATCTCTACATTTATTTAACAGGCTGGAGATGATGTCAGTAGCCAAGGTACCAGTTTTAAGCTACACCCAAAATCCATAGCTGAGTAAGGACACTGCAAGGGGCATTCACTGCAGGTGCCCCAGGAGAGTCTGTAAAATCCAGCACTGTGCTGTGGGGATGCCAGGCACAGGCAGTTCTGTAGATAAATGGAGGAAAGCAGAGGGAATGCAGCAAGGAAAGGCAGATTTCCCTTCCCAGTGGTCCCAGACCTGGTGCATCAACAGACCCTGCAAAACCTCATCCCCACTCTGAAGGTTTGGCTGAGCCCAGGCCAGCTCAGGTGTGGCCAGTCTGGGACCAGGCTGCTGGGGAAGGGCTGTGTGAGACCATCTGGGAGAGGCTCCATCAGGGGCTGACCCTCTCCCTTGGGAGGTGCCTGTGCTCCAGCCCTTGCCCCAGGTCCCTGCCTGAGTGATGCTGACCCCATGCCTGAGCCCAGCCATGGGTTCTGTTGGTCCCAACCTGCTGATTTGAATTCTGGCTTGTCTGTGGATCTATTTATCCTATGGATGTGTCTGGAGACCTACCCCACTGGCAGAGTCTGACTGCCATCCCTGGGCCAGCTCTGCTTGCCTTGCTCTGCCCTGCTTACCCCACTGACTCCCCAGCTCCTGGGTGACTTTCCCGTGCTGAGCAAATCCACTTTGGCTTCTCCCCAACAAGCCCCCTCTAACAGGATCCAGCAGCCACCTCCTGCTTAAAACGAGGGATGTGTCATTTCAGGATGGATTCAGAAATTATCTAATAATGCATAAAAATAGCTTCTATATCTCAAAAGTGCATTTCTAGAATTCCCAAGCACCTACCAATTGAAATGTCCATTTACATAAGTACCATGGGGTAGTGAGACATAAAACCACTCAAAAATTTTTTTTCCTGCATTCAAAATTACCTCAGAGGCTTTAGAAATTCACCTGCCTACATCACATTCAAAGAAAATAATCTCACAGGTTTAAACATTGTATTTAAACTGAGCATTCAGTTTTATTTCCCCTTTGAATGGAAACAATAGATGCCAGAGGAAGGAGCATGTGAGTGCCACATCACAAACCCTGCTCCTGCCGACATTTCAAGGACAAGCAGAAACAGCTTGGTCCCTCACTGACCTCAATACCCACAGTCTGAAAAGAATAACCACAGCCCTCAAAGTGGACCAAACAGCTGAACAACAAAGAACCTCGAAAGTATAAAATCAAACTCTTTTTCATAATGGCCACATGCAAATCAAAAGTCTTTGATACTCCTGGTGATTTTTAAATTCATTTAAGCATTGCAGAGATCAAACTTCAAGTTCCATGAGTGGGAAATACTAAAAACGTGTTCAACATCACCTCAGTGTCCCTGAATCCTTACATCTCACAAGATTTATTGTCCACTTCATCGCAGAGCTGCAATGAGTATGGGATGAGGGGCTCAGTCCACCACAAACCCACCATCTGAAAAGCTGCTGGTTTTATACCGAACTGACATCAGGAAATAGTTTCCCTTGAATCAACAGTGCTCAAGAAAAGTAAAAAAAGCAATAGAGGACTGGTAGGGTCCTGCATTAACTACTGTATCCTTCAGATGCTCCAGGGCAAAGAACTTTTCTTGTTTTTTATATTTTTTAAGATGCAAATATGCTATTATTTAGCAGACTGATAGTTCTGCAAACAAGCTACTCATCTAAAAAATGCAATTACTTACAGAAGGGATAATTAATGATTGTTATAATTTTGCCCACAGCCCTTCCTGAAATTAGAGCCTGTGGACTTGTTGTCATGTAAATATCTACCAGGAGGCACTACTTGCCATTAACTCCTACCATTAAAATAAAATGAAAAAATCAGGCAGAAGATTAGAGAAGAACAAAGGGACATGGAAAAAAGTGACTTCCCAAGGATAGCTGCAGAACACATACTGCCTGCACCACAAACCTTCATCTTCCCTGCATCCATCCCTCTTACTGTATGTAAATACAGACTCTGCATTTTGAGCAGTTGTTTCACTCTAACATCATTATTGGGTGACTGTTGAGAAGCCCTGAGCACAATCTGTTCCTACTGAACCTTCCTTAATTATCACTAGATGTAGTCTTAATGGATTGCCTGGAAGTGTCAGTGAAAATGAGAGAAAGGACCGTGGTTCAATGAGATTAAACTTAAATTAAAATCAGGGCCTTTATAAAGGATCTGAGAAAGACAGAAAGGTTCATTCTTTCCTGGTTTTGCAAACATTAAAAATGGCTTGAAAAGCATCTTGCACCACCTTTGAGTTCCTCATTCACTCACTCTTCAGGCTGAACTGAGCTTGCAAGAGAGGCAGCGAACACAACACAAAGCCAGTCGCCACTTACCAGGGCAATTTAGGGATGAGCAGGAATTTCTACTCTCTCCAAAAGCTTTCCAAGGCTCACAATACAAAGTCTGAGAGGCAGCCACAATGATGCAGGCAGGAGCAGCAGGATGGCAGTGCCCGCTTGCTTGCAACAGTGGGGAAAAAAGGGCAAAAGAAGAGGATTTCTGGGGAGAAGCAGAACTGTAACTAATGGAGGCTAAGAGAACCGAAAGTGTGGAGTCGTGCTGTGGAGCCAGTAATTCTCAATCATCTGCAGACGTTTTTATAGCTCGAAAAATATATCCTAAACAGGTTAAACTACCCACTGCGACAAAAGCAGGCGCTGCTTGAAACGGGGATGGCTCATTTTCCCTGTTAGACCTGTTACTTTCACTGAAGTCTAATCAGTATTTAATACTCCACCAAACAGGGCAGAAATAATGCTTTCCTGTTTCGTGTCCCTAGGCAGAGCTGTGATCAGTGACGTTTTCAGGTTGCTGTCACATTTATCTCATTAGCATGAAATAGCGTTGCAGCTCTCCTTTGGAGGTGCTGTTTCTAGCTGCAAGGGCTGTAAAAAACCCCAAAATATGTCATCTAAGCAAAACCACTGAATTCATCCTCCATGTGCAGATGTCTGTGAGATAACAGAGTCAAAGGAGAAGCAATATCTGTTCTGGTCTCCTCAACAGATTCTCAGCCATGAAATTTAAACCCTGAAATAGGACAATCACTTCTTTAACTGTTTCACTTTTGCTGAATTTTATGTCAAAATGGCAAGTACAATTATCATACAGTACCCACATCCCTCACAGGCACTCTTCAGGACAGATACCCTATTTATTGCCACTTCCACTATGACAACCACAAGGCTGTAATGAACTGCATCTGCAGAGTCTCATGCAATGCTAAAGCCAAAAAGGGTAGAGAGAATTATGCAGCTTTTGGGGTGGGGCTGGCCTTGCAGAGGGATACCTGAGTGTAACCACACAAACCACATCTCCAGGTTCCCACTACAGACCGTGCAGGTCCAGTCAGTGCAGCTAATGAAGTTCCAGGCACAGTTCAATTGATGAGGCATGGATTTCTGTGTTAGGGTGATCTGAATTCTTCCGACTCCACTAATTTAATCAACAACCTCCACTAGCATGGGAACTTGGTGGCCTGGACCACACTGAGATGCTACAGTTCAGATTTCATCCTCAGGGTTTGTTTCAGCTGCCTAAATGCAGGTAATGGCATCATCCAACAAACTGTAAGGAGGGCAGAGCTCCAGCTGTCTCCTGAGAAGGACTTGTTTTTTGGAAGATGGCCTTTGCTATTCAATTGCACTGTTTAAATATCTTATGACCTTCCTAGTGCATTAGTATCAAACTCATCTCTCTGCTATTTAATTTTAAAAACCCTCTTTTTATCACTCTTGGAGCTGTAGTCAAATGTTCTCCACTTGGTGAAGTAAACCCAAAATTTCTGCCCTCAAATTTTCAGTCTGGTTATCTCTGAAGCACAAGCCAATGCCAGGGCAGGTCAATGAGCAGAATTATGATTTATTGTGTAAAGATCTATGTAAGTGACTCTTCAACTATCATCTGAACCATGCAAATATTCCAACTGGTACCGTTACTGCTTCACCATAAAATTGCTGATTCTGACAGATTTGAGGTTGTTGATTGGTTTCTATCAGAGAAGTATGGTTTTCCAGTGATCACTAAGTTTGGAAACTGCTGATCTTTCTTAATTCTTACAGAAAATAAAGAAAATATTAAAAAAATTTCTTGCTATGTTTGCCCATCAACTGAGGAAGACAATTGGGCTTTATTAAAGATCTGGATTTCTGTGAATATTCCTTTACATCAAGGAAGAGTTAGGTAATATGGTAACCTCAATGTTCAAGGAAAATGCATGGATAAAAGCTTGCTGTTTATGAATGCTAAAAAAGGCAGGTTCATCAAAAGACCTATTGAATGACTGTCAGGGATAGTACACACCCACAGAATGGTGAGGTTTTCTGAGTTTTGCTGTTTTAACTGTTTTTTAACTGTTTTGCTGTATTCTCTAGGTAGTGCTCTGGTCTATTTTTTCTTAAAATGTCTGTAGATAAAACACATTTTATCTGGTTGCAATGACATTGTTGCTCTTTATCTCTCTGCTTTGTCTGGAGGTGTGCCAAAGGAATGTCACTACATCATTTGCAATGATGCATGGTCACATAAACTCCAGTGTCCTGAAGCTTATCCTTTAAAATTGCATAGGCAGACATTAAGGACTCCTGAAAGAAACAGCAGAGTCAGTGCCCATGATACCTGAAAAATAAGAATCTTCTACTTGGTATCCCATGGCTTTATCTGAACTTGTCACTTGGGCCTCAGAATTAGAGGTTATTTTAAAAGCCACTTATTATTGTCTCACCATAGAACAAGTAATGCTGTGCTTTCATTTGTTTGCTTAATCGAAGTGTGGAGATCAAATACACAAAGAATGGAGAGATACATCATTTTCTAACAAAACACATGGAGAAAAAATTAAACTTCTGGAAAAATAATGAATAAAATTCAAATTTTCCAGCTATTGGGTTGATTTATGTTTACAGACCTACTGTCAAGGGCTGCTGCCTGTACTTTATTTTTTTGTCCTGAGCGGTGTCTAATTTCTTCTGTGTGATTTCCAGGATCAGAAGTTACTATCTAGGTGGAAGCAGGCTGCAAACTCACACTGTTTGTAGGTGATTTGGGCCAGGATAATTTCGTTGTGTTCTGCATTATTCTACTGCATTAGGAATATGGAAAGTATTAGAAACTCATAAATCAGTATCTATGTAAAGAAATGCCAGCAAAATATACTCCAACTCTAGCAGTGCAAAGAGTATAACCCACTTGTAGGTTTGTTAGAGTTATCACTTTGAAAAAGGAACTAGAGGAAGGTGCTACAGGAGCAAAACTCTTTGAGAGCAGCATTTTCTATACCCTAGTAAACAATCCCATCAAGAGCCCGTCAAGAAGAAAGGCATCACTTGAAAGCAGATGAAAATATGATAAATAACTTTGACTTTCTCATAAATTTTTTATGCTTAGTAAAGTATAACTGTCACAAAAATATTTTGGAAAACCATTATATCCATTCAGTTTAATTAAATGCCTAAAATATTGAAAGAATTCACTGCCTAGTTCCAGATGGTATGTGAAATGTATTGGCTATTATATTAGAAAGAGTGATTGTTAAAAATAGTGATTTTAATGAACCCTTTAGATACATAAAACACTTTTCAAATAGTATTGCTAGTAATGTTGGCACTTTTATATAAACAAAATCCAATCTGCATGAGAAAAGAGTAAAGTCAAAAATCCACCAGCCTAAAAAAACCAAACTCAATCATATATAGTAAATACTAACAAAAAGTTTAATCAGGGATTATTTTTCCTTTTAGTCTCAGTTGAGGTGGTAACTCTTTAGAGAAAGCAGCTGAAGTAACAGCTACTTCCTCCCAACCCCAGGGAAATGTTCTCTGATCTGACAAACTGTGTCTGCAGTGTTCAGTTAGGTCTGCATGGGAAGATACTGGAAGCGAAGACTGAGCATTTCACAGCTGGCACGAAAATTCCTGGCACGATCTGGGAAGCTATGAAATAACATTGAATTGTTGCAAGGACAGTTTGATTCTTCATTTTCTTTCGTCTGCTCTGTGAAGAGGAAGTTGTTGTGTTATTAATATGATGCTGTCCTTGGTCTCCTGGCAATGTCACTGGTCCTGCTGCACCTCTTCTAGGGTGGGGAGCAAAGTTAATCACAGTTTATTCATAAAGAGAAATCAGCTGGAGGAGGTGGCCAGACTCACTGGTGAGGGCACAGGTAATTAAAGGTCTGGAATATCAGAGGTAGAAACAGCTCTATGGCTGAGGAAGGCAGAGCTTCCAAAGGGGAAAAGCTTGAGCTCTCCACCTCCTCACCCCTGATGTGGCTGGTTTGCTGTTCCCAGAGCCACAGCTTCCCTGCAGCTCACTGAATGTGGCACCTGATACAGACAGGGCAAATGCCCAGACCCACATGTGGGTACAGGGGGGTGGAAACAAGGCTAAAAACCCCACAGCATCCCCAGGAAATCTGTGCCTGGTTCTTACAGATTGTCATCAGAAGGTCATGGGACACCAAGGGTGTCAAGGGAATTCAGCTTGCAAATTAAAATACCTAAAATCAAGGACCTATATTAACCTTAAACTCATCTTTATTTCTCCAGGCACAATTGGCTGTATTGGCTAGATATGCACAGGATGTAAGGGGAGTTTAGACACTCCTGCAGACACTGATATTTAGTTGTCAATCTGTGAATTTAATCCTCCTTCTAGTACCTAATAATATTACCAAATGAGCTGACACACATGGCATGGAGTGGCTTGCAGAGCAGGCATCCAGGAAGACTGCAATGACCAGAGAACTACCCTATTTCCCAACTCCTGTTAAAATTCTGTAAGAAAATAGAAAAAATAATTTGTGTTTAAAAAGGCAGTACATTCTTTGTCCATCCATGACACCACATTGGAAGGATAAATGTTTATATTTACAACTACAAACCAGAATTATCTACTTAGCATTTCTTCTTCAAAAATTTAGCACTTAGGCTGCTGCAAAGGAGCTATGCTGCATCTGTATTTTGATTCCTTAGTTTTGCTTTGCCCAGTATGTTTTAAAACCTGTATTGGAAGTCATTGGGTTTAATGGCATGCAGGAATTCAGATAGTACAATCCTTTCTGCCCCTAACATCTATAAATGTGATTATATTCATGGTGAATCATATGGCCAGCTACAGCATGGAGAGGCCAAAAGTTGGCATACTGTTTGTGACTTACAAAATCTCTTGACTTTGAGGCTACTTCTTTTATATGTAATTGGATCTAAGGTGTTTCCTCTTATCTTCCCAAATCCCTCTGTTTACTTTCAGTAAAATCTACGTCTGTGAGCTGCAAAATGGATTTGATGCTGATGTACCATTTTTGACAGAAAATCTCCTGTCCCACTTCTCAGACTTTCTACAGAAATGTAAAACGAATATTCAGAGAATACCTTAAGTCAACAGGATTAAGGACTGTCAAGTGCACTGCTTAGTCCTATCTACGTGCTGAGGATTTTATTGTACTTTCATGAGAATATTTGCACTGGCAGTTAGGGATGTCTCTAGGGTTTAGCTTTTTTTTTTTTCCCCTCTCTCTTTAATAATAGCTAGGGAGGTTGAAGAACTGCCAGTTGGGATAAGAAGCTGAACTCCTGCCTCCTCAAGCTCTCCACTGTCAGTTTAATTGAGTTCCTTGCATAACCTTTAATCTGACATCCTTTACACTCAGCAGTGCACTATTTTACCAAGCCTTTAATTAGCAGTGTGTACCAGTGCTGACGACTCACACACCATGACCAGGCACCACTCTGCTCCCTGGGGAAACCACCACAGTGCAGGGGGATCCTGACCTGGGGAGGCTGGAAGATGGGAAGGTGAAGAAGGGAAAGAACTTGACCTTTGAGGGTAGATGAGCCAAGGGAGACAGTGGCTATCAGGAGAGCAAAAATGCATGGCAGCCACCAAGGAAGAATAAGCACTCAGAAAATCAAGCAGTTCTGGAGAAACAGGCAGAAAACAGGGTAAGATAGAGAAGATAGAGAAATTATGAATAACAAACAGATTAAAAAGAAAAGCCTAACAGGCACATTCCTGGCCTTAATAAATCTTGCATGGTAGAAAAAGAAGGCAAATGATGCAGACTCTGCCCCAATAAAATGAAAATCTGCATTTAGTTCAAACACAGAAAGAGGAGTATGGGAAGCACCTTCTGCACTTTGGTACTCGGCAGCCCAAGAGTGAGTAGGGAACTAGGATTCAGAGTGGTGTCTGCTGGAAAGATACATAATATAATAAACTTGAAACACCTCAAAAGATAAAAAATAGAAAGAAAAATCACAGAAAAAATCCACAGAGAGCTTTAAAAAATAATCCAATAAAATATTTCCAATATAAGTATTGGGATTTTTTTTAAAAAAGGTAATTTCTGTGTAAATATTTCAGACAAAAATCAAGATTTTAGAAAAAATCAGTGAATCAGAAAGTTCCTCTTTTTTCTACTCTCTTCCTAATCTTCCCCTTTATTCTGTCTTCTCTTCTTCCCCTCTTTCCCTCTTCCAAAAAAATGGGAAAAGGCACAAACCAACATTTTCTCAGCTCCAGAGAGGTGATAGCAGAGAGAAAGGAAAGAGGACCAGAACAGTGGAACAAAAATGCCACGTTTAGTTTGGAAAAGGTATAAAACTTTATGGCCAACTCAAGTAAAAAGGGTGGGAAAGGGAGTGAAAGACAGGGAATTTCTTCTCCACAACAAAGTGCAAGTCACTTCCTTTATGTGTTTCCAGCCCACACAAACAATTAGTGTATTTAGAGACAAAAAAAAGGCCTAATTTATTAATAAAAGACAGCAAGTCTGCTAATATTATATCTGTGTTTTATTAACATGAAGCAGTACAGTTGCAGATCTTACCATTTACTCAACATCAAAGAGGAATTTTGTCTAGTGAATTATGAATTGAATGTTTCTACCTCCATCCAAAAGGCCAGTTTGTTCAAGGATGAAGAATAACACCCCAGAAAATGGATAGGGCTTTTATGGGATGCAGTAACAAGGAAGGATTGCACTGACTTGGCCCCATTCAGAGTCTGAGTTTGTAATGTAGTACTGGGCTGTGAAAGAATAGGACAAAAAAAAATTTAAAAGAGCAAACTTCTGCTGAATGTTCCATACATATGGAGGAATCTAGGGGAAGGAGAATCTAACAAGGTCTCCTGGCCTGGCAGTGCTTATGTCCTAATCAGAGAAAACACAGAAAGTCACCAGGAGAAATGCAAGGTCTCAGAGTGCAGCTCTCCAGGGCAGGGACCATCTGTCTGCTCTGTGTTTGTACAGAACCAAGCCCGCTGGGGTCTTTGCTAAAAAAGTTAAAAAATTATACTGGCTTTTACCTGAAGGTAATTTAGAGGCTGTATTTTGGGAACACCAATGGGTAAACAATGACCTTGACTGCTTTATTAAGATACCATGCCCATGGACTAATAGTTCTGGAAGCATTTGCATTTAACCAAAGGACATGCCATTTACTGGCACTTTAACGCTCTGTAAGAATACAAGCCAAAGCAAAATGTTGTTATTGCCCTTTCTAATTCTAATTAAATACCACTGTCTTGCTTGACCATGAAAAAATTGCAGATTTCATCCTTCACAGCTGTTACTACCGGAGATGGAGAGAACTGGAAGAAAAAAAAAGCATCAAAGAAACAAGACCTGACATCTATAAACCAGAGAAGAAAAACTGACGTGTTGTATAGTGTGAGATGCCTTTATCTAGCTGCCAGCTTCTTTGATGAGTTCACTCTGAGCATTTACACTGAACTGGGGCTGAAGGTTTTGTTTCTTAAACATCCCCTTCACTCAAGTCAGACTGTGTCAGTGCAGCTCCCACGAGGGAGGGAGGGAGGGAGGGAGGGAGGGAGGGGAGGGAGGGAGGGAGGGGAGGGGGGAAGGAAGGGAGGGAGGAAGGAAGGAAGGAAGGAAGGAAGGAAGGAAGGAAGGAAGGAAGGAAGGAAGGAAGGAAGGAAGGAAGGAAGGAAGGAAGGAAGGAAGGAAGGAAGGAAGGAAGGAAGGAAGGAAGGAAGGAAGGAAGGAAGGAAGGAAGGAAGGAAGGAAGGAAGGAAGGAAGGAAGGAAGGAAGGAAGGAAGGAAGGAAGGAAGGAAGGAAGGAAGGAAGGAAGGAAGGAAGGAAGGAAGGAAGGAAGGAAGGAAGGAAGGAAGGAAGGAAGGAAGGAAGGAAGGAAGGAAGGAAGGAAGGAAGGAAGGAAGGAAGGAAGGAAGGAAGGAAAGATCCTCCCACTGTCCCAATCTGGATTTATGAGCCACTACTCTTTTTAAGCTGTCACAAATGCTATAAGGTTTATCTCAGTCTCCTCCCATCACGACAGATGCTGACCATCACTTAACCCATGCAAACGCATTAAAAACAATGTACACTATAGTAGAGTTGGAAAATAATTCAAATCCCCAAACAAGGGAGAATTCAACCTTCTGTTGTAAATTGCCATCTTTGATGTTGTTTTTAAAGATGATCAAGCATCTTCAAGGCTTTGGAAGTCACAAAGTGGAAAATATGTTGACCGCCAATATAAACGTCAGTTACAAACATCCTTAACAGAAGGCAAAAGCGTGAATTTATCTCACCACAATTCTTGGCTTTGATGTAATTATGCTGAAAGATACAGAATACTCTCATGAAAGTTATTTTTTAAAATGGTTTATAGTTTTTAGGGCAAAAAAGTACAACAGAAAGGGCCAGCTAATCCAAACTGAGCAAATCCAGTCAGGTAAAAAAGCCAGCTTAAGTCAACAGGCAGTGGAGCTGCCTGGGCGAAGTAGATACAGATATTTAAAAGTCACAGATTTGACAAATCTGTCACAAGATCAGGAGTGGAGCAAGAGGGGTCAGAGCCTCCTCTGAGCAGCTGTCCAGGGACAGTCCAGGCTCCTCTGGTATACACAGAAAAAAACATTTTACAGCTCAAATGAGTAGTCTGCACGGGGAAAAATTTGGGGTTCACTTTTTACTTCCAAGACACGTCTGTTCTTCCTCTTCAGATATTCCAGTCAGGCTGTTGGAGAAAATCTGGTATGTCAGACTTTCTTCCAGAGGGACCAGAGCTTTGTTCATACTGGTTGCACGTTCTTTGCACCTTTTTAAGTCGAAGTAGACAAAATAATAAGCCATCAGCAACAGCAGACTTAAAACAGCACATCATCATGCTCTCAATGTAATTATTTCATCACAGAGAGGTTAACTGAACTGATAAGTGTGCGGTGCATGAATATAAGCCCATGACACAGTGTCTTGCTCACATTTTACCCTGTAAGTGCATTCTGTATGAATTTCAGAAGCTTTTCATATGTCTGTTTCACTGAAGTGGAACCTGCTGTGGTTTATTGTGGTTTTCCTTGTGGTTTCCTTCTTTCAGAAGGAATTCTTTATTCCTGATTGAATAAGACTACACTGGGAGTTTTAGAAAAAATATTTCTTTACCATCAAACTACAAGGCATGAAGTATGGATCTCCAAATTATCTGCCATAATCTGTACTTTAGTTACTTTTGAATTTTTTATTGTGTTTATCCTCTGAATACAAACATCAAAAGTGAGACCCATGTGTTTTTAATGGTGCTGCAACCATTTCTGTACCCTGACCATTAAGTATCATACAAGAGTGGTCTAAGAATGTTCTCCACAGTAGGAGTGACCAACCTCAAGTGACAAAAGAGATTACAAACAGAAATGAAGAAACTCCTTTCTATTTTAAAGGAGTCACAAAGTACTCATCTTGTTCAGACCACAATTAAAATTTCATTTTGGAACCAAGGACTCATAAATCTGAACCAAGAAAATACTCTTCCTCATTCTCCTTTTCTTAAGCTTTCTCAACTTTGTTTCTAGGGAAAGTATGAGGTACAACAGTCAGACCTGAGTAGAAATAAATCTACTTATCACTAACACTATGGCCAAAGTGCTTCCAGTTTGATGTGTGTTTGTTTTTCTGACGAGTTGCGACAAGGGAAAAAAATGACCACGCTTGCATTTATTTTGATCAATAGCACTGAAAAGCCTTATAAAATCCCCCTTTCATCTGAACATGCCCTTGAATGAAGAAAATATAATAAAAGAAGAATCAAGTTCCCTCTGTGACAAAGCTATGAAATAACACCCTTTATTGCTTGTTCTACCAAAGGAGATTGTAACCTCTGTATTTTAGAGTCTGTTTTGGATATTTGAGACCACATGTGTGTTTAAATATCTGTCAGGCTCCAAATAATAATAATAATAATAATAATCATTATACAACAAATAAAACCAAACATCCTTTTTTTATATGCCAAAACACAACTATTGAACCATGGCTTACATGCAGATAAATTAAAGCACAAATTAACAGAATTAGGCATGAGGTTAAATACTGTGGATTTCAAGGGAACAGAAACTCATCTTCAGACATGAGTCCCTTTGCTGGGCTTATGATGATGAATGCATGTTACAATTCCATGACTTATCAAGATCAAACTACATTTGGTAAAGGCACAACTGTGTGCATTTCAGTATATTTGATTTCATAAATACCAGCTTCTCTTGATGGAATACATTTAGTAGACTGAGAACTTCAGTGATGAGGATGCAATAAATCAGCAACTCAATCAATGCTACTAACACAAGCCCCTTCTTATAATGAGGCTTTACAGAGATTTTTGTTTAGTGATTTATATCTCAATATCAAGTTGTGACAAAAGTATGGGGTTTAGATCCAGGTTTTCAATGTATAAAGAACCAGGAGTGTTTCTCATATCCATGCTTTAAGTTTAGAAGAAATGATTGAGGGTACGACCCAAATCCATAGAGGCTTTCTGCTTCCAGTGCTCTGAATCATTTGTCTTTCAAGGGTAAAATTTTATTTTTTAAAGTTTACTAGTAAGAGAATGAAAAGGGCTAATTTATTTCCACATTTCCAAGCTCATATTTAAACTTCAGGATATCATACTATTTCTGAAATGGAATGCATTTCAATTTCAAACTTAATTTCCACCATATCAAGATCTATGCTGTGTTATGCATATGTTTTCTCATAAACAGGTTTGTTAAGAAAGGGACAGTCTACAAATGGAATTAGTTTTCTTTCTTTAAAATGTCATAAACCCCACCACTTTCTCAAAGTCAAGCCAATATTGCAGCCTGAAATTAGGACTAAAAGAATGACAAAACTGATTGGAGTGTTTTTCATTTACTGATCAAATGAAATATTTTAGATTCAAACCAATTTTGGATCAGAACAGCTTTCTTTATTTTTCCCCACCAAAAAAAAGTATGTATTTCAGTGTTTACTGAACTCACCAGGGGCCAGTGATACACATTTCCCAGAAAATCACTCTTTGTAAGACAGCTGTAGGATGCAAATTGTAGGTATTCCTACAACTATTAATAGTTAATAACTATTAATAGCATAGCACCTACTAAGAGCATAGAGATATTATAATGATCTTTAAATCTAGCCTCATACCTTCTTTGTATATAGAGAGGAAATAAAAATGCTTCTGTCCCTATGTGGGGTTGAAGGTTAGAGCTTTAGCTTCACTGAAATATTGCCTGCACATTTCAGCAGGTAAAGACTGTGAGTGCTGATCACTCTCCAGCACCCTTCACATGTCCTGCTGTGAAGGGCATTAACTCCTCCTGCCACTGGCTGGGAAAACAGACCTGCAATACCCAGCCTGGTGCATCCCTGCATCCCCAGGCTTTGCAAACACTGATGTTTATACTGGGGATTGAATTTGGAGACTTCAGACATAGCTGCTGTGACTTCCCATTATTTGCAAGTTTCAAACTGGTTGCATTTCATTTCTTTTCTCTACTCCTTTTGTTTTCCCTTCGAAGGAGGCACCAGAAGTGATCACTGACACCAGCAGGACCAGGTTTTCATTCACCATCTTTGGCACCACACAGTTCCACTCACACACACCCACCCAGAGGCAGACAGGAAAACAGCACAGAGCAGAGCCAATTACCATCTGGAAACCTGTGGTGCAAACTGCCCTGCTTAAATAATTTCTGTTCAAGTTTCACGTTAGGCACAATATTTTTGTTATGCAATAAAAGTACACAAAACTACAAGTATATTTGCATTGTGTTTTGATTTTTTAGTTATCTTTCATTAAGCAATCATTGCGCATCAGGCATCAACAACTACAGGGTTTTTTCAAGCTTGTCAAAAGGCTTAATTATTCCTAGAATCATTTTTTCCCCTGCTAATAAACTTATCTATTTCTTACTCAAAATAAAGTCCATTCACTCTTGTTCTGCTCCTGACTCACTACTCTCCATTTTCTAAGAAGCTCTTGTGCACTGGAAATGCCTTGAAATCTAAATCATCATCTAAATCATCAATGCCTTCTCATCTAAATCAAACAAATTCAGCCTTCAAACAAGCTTAGTTTAGTTTTGTTTTGTTTTTAAATCTTGTCACTCTTGCTTTCCTCTGGATTCTTTTTAATTTGTGCTCATAATTCTGAAACTGGGACTCAAATCACAGAAAAAAAAAATCTATAGCAGAATTACTATTTCCCACATCCTATTAATGCTAGTTTTATTAAAAATTCCCTCAAGAAAGTCTTTACATCTTTACAACAGCATTACAACATCTACCTAATTTATGATCTAACACCAGTTCTTTCTGTGCTGCCCAGTGAAATATTCCCCATTTTATATTTCTTAATTTGACTCTCTTCAGCCCTGTAGATGGTATTTTTGTTTATTTACTTTTATTTTAATGAATTTAGGCTATTTGACAAGTAGCTCCATGCCACACTGTATTCTAATCCTGCACTCTGCAGTGTCTGTAACCCATCCCAGGCTGGCATCAATAGGAAATGTCAGCAGGGCAGAGTTTCCTCCACCATCCAAACCAGTGAAAATATGAACAAAAGGCCTGAGGTTTGATGCCTGGGTACATTCCAGTGAAATGCTCTCCTAACTTTACAGAAATCCATGAGTGGGTTACTCTACTGCTTTTCAGGAATCTCTACACCCGTTTTGAAACCATTGTACCCCTACACCTTTTGGGAAAAACTATTCAGAATGGTGTTGAAAGCCTTCTTAAAATTATGTCACTCCTACCACTTTTTATCCACTTGGCAGATCCCATCCTCTTACAGGGATGACACAATTTATACCTGACAAAGCCACAGGGTCTATTTTTATCTCCTTATTATGCTCCACAGGGTTATTAATTAATAGATCCATTCTCCTTTGGGCTATTAGAGTCAGCTTGGCTGGTGGAACATTCTCTCAGGTTTCTTCTTCCTTCCCTGTGGTTCATTCCCCAAGTGTGGTTCATTCTCACAGGTAATTTTACCTAGACTCTCCTAAACTAAATATGTTTGACTTATCTACATATTTTATAGAGTTTTCTCCTCCCCTCTTTTCTCCAGGTCATCTGTCTCCTTGTTAAATTTAATCACTTTAATTAAAGAGTCACAAATTTCTTTTAGAAGACTGAAATAAAGCATAAAAATTTTAGCCTTTTCTCAGCCATCATGTTTTTTCTTTCCGCACTATGTAATTGGCTTCTTTTTTTTTTTTTTGTTTTTTTTTGTTTTTTTTTTTTTTTTTTGTTTTTTTTTTTTTTTTGCCTTTCACATAATCCTAATGTATTTATAGTGGGGATTTTTGTTGTCCTTGAGCTGACCTGCTGCTAGTTATTCTGTGCCTCAGCTCAACCTCCTCTCTTTCCAAATTTTTGTGTGTTCCTTCACGTATATTTTGAAACAGTCTGATCTCTGAGAGCTGAACCTTATGTAAATCTTTGCCCGCACTAGAAAATACCAGAAAACCATCATGCCACAGAGTTTCCCCTACATGTTCCATGCAATCTGCTCAGATGCACAAATTTTTATGATCACAGAAATATCCCACCTGGCCCTACCAGACCACACAATTCCACTGCAAAGAAAATTCAACTAATTTAAAAAACTGATCCAGAAGTGTATTGTATTTTGTTGTTTTGGGTTTTTTTTCCCCTCACTGTGGCCAGTTGTGTAGTTGCCAAGTCTTTTGTAAGTCAAAAACCATGATGAGCCAAAGCCACAAGGAAGGAACTAAATGAGCTATCATTTGTGGCTTTCACATACCATTCTTTATTTCGATAATACAATTTAAAATTATAGTGGTGAACAGGCATAAATGTCAAGTGTAATAGCATTTGGTGGTGAAACAGAACAGAAACTGGCAATCTAACTGCTGGGCTCTGCACTGGAGTCCTGTGATACCTTTTCCTATTCAGCTTTTACAGCTGTGAGAACAGCTGTCTGTCAATACAGCCCTGTGTTATTGTCAACCTATTTGTCCTTCCCATCAAACCGACAGCAATTTGGGCTGATTGCTATGCAGCCCGAGTAATTTGGGCCCTGCTCTCCCAGACACTCTGGTGGCAGCTGCATTTCCATGGCTCCCTGCAGCACACCTGCAGAAGGACTGCAGTCCGATGGCTGCAGTGCTACAAAACACCATAATTAGACCATATTTATGGCTGAAACGGAACAGCTGAATCACAAGGGATTGGGCATTCGTGGATAGCTGGGGTGTTACCTGGTGCAAAAAGGTGAGTGCTGCTACTTGGCATGCAGAGCAATCACTCTGCTTAACAGGGTGGTGGATTTTACACCCACACACTGTGACCAAAAACCCCAGCCTGAAACAGGAACGGAAATCCAAAGCTCTCTCCAAGCATCCACGTGCTCCAGTGCACCTGCACAGATCCATTAGAGCCAGTCAGAAAGGGTTTGATTGCAAGGGAAAATCCTGTGCTTGTCTGTTATTTCCCACCCTTTGGTATCAGAGCAGCAGCGCCCAGCAGCGCTGTGAATCAGAGCCTCATTTACCACCCACCGCTTAATGCCAGCTGTTGCCTGGGATTGCTTTCAAGGGTAGGTATTTGCTTTTAAACTGGGCTCTCAAACAACCCAGGGTGGTCAGACAAGGGCACTGGCATATTGCTGGGGGAAGGGCATCTCTTGCCTTTAGAACCGCTCCTGGGTTCTATCAGTTTTTAAAAATAGTAAGGAAAATTAATCACATAACCTGGACCTTCATTCACATGCAGGGAGATGGAAGCTTACTCATTGAGAAGTGAGGAGAGCAGCATGAAGAAGTAAAAGAGGGTCCCAAGAGATTACAAAAAATCCACTGGGTTTACAGGAATAACTCACTGACTGATAATTCATCACTGGGAAATAAAATGGTTTGTTTCCAATAAACATCCTAAATTCATTTTCCCTATGCAAAATGAAAGATGATCCTGAAAACCGCTGAAAGGAGCACTTTTCAAAATCTGTGACCACTAAAAATTGGTTTATTCCACTAATCCACACTGCAGGAAACAGCCTGACTTCATGCTTTTGTTCATCCAATTCACATATCACTATACTTTTAAGACTACTACTGCTTCATGGGGTTTTACTCTGACCAGTAATAAATCCCTAAATGCAATAGAGGTAGAGGAAGAAACAGTTCAAGGACTAAACAACTAAGCTTGATTTTCCAAGCAAATAGTCCTAGGTAACAAGTTAAAAAAAAAAAAAAAAGAAGAGACCTGTAATTATTTGATGTGGTGCATACATAATAGACTTTGAGGCAATTATTACAGAAAATTCAGATGGCCAGAGTTCATTTCCTGCGCAAAGTTCTCTCTCCTCTGAGACTGCAGGCAATTGGGCTATGTAGCCTCAAGCACAAACCTCAATAACTTCATCTTTGGGGATTTCAACCCTTTTGATCACTTTAATAGAAAAAGTGATGTGACACCTGTTTGTAATCACCCGGGTTTCCTTATGTAAGTCACTCGCTGCTGTATGACAGGTGTGACCCCACACCCCGTTCCAGTTTGTGACACAAACTGGGCCCCCATCATTTGAGAAACTTTCCATCTTTACCTCTTAATATATGCCCTAGAAATAAATAATAAAATGCTCAGCACTTCTCAGGAGTAATTCTCTGATGTGAAATCATGTACCATACACCTTCTGCTCCCCTGTTTGTCTGCAGTGCCTAAAACCTGGGCAGAGACCTGAGAGAGCAGCAGGAGCCCAGCTTAGTACTAAAACTGAGTGTTTGCAATGCTAATCCACTGGATTCTGCATCTTTTGCACCCTCTTCAATTGTAAGTGGCTTCTGGAAAGAGGCTAAAAGAAAGATAGGTGTGAACATGGCAGATGAAAGCTATCAAGTAACGAGGGCTTGTTTAAAACAGAAATTACTCCAGAGGGGGAGGGACTGTTAAAGAGAAGCTGTTCCAAATAACTCACTATGTACAAAGTCTTATACATATAAATATACAAAGTGTGTTTCAAGGACCCACATGTCTGAGTCACACTTGTGTGATAATACAAAATACATTTCTGTATCCTGTACCAAGGATACACTTCTGTGCTCTTACACTCACACTAAAAGTGATCAAGACCTAACCCTACAACAAGCAGAAAAAGGACCTTGCTGATGTCTTATTTTATTTTTATTTCTTTTTAATTTTGATTTTTTAGTGCAAAAGCAGAACTTGGACTGTGCCCTGAGGTCCAGATGAAGCCAGTGCCACAATGTGCTGGCCCACATTTAAACAATATTAGACATAGCAGAAGAAGCCTGGAGCTGCAGCATGGCAATGGCAAGCATCTGTATGCCTTGCCAGCAGCCTGGCAGATTCCCACTCTTCTCATATGGGGATAAGCAGCTGTAGGATGAGCAGCTTGAGATCAGCCTACCTGAGAAGCCAAGAGAGGGGTAAATCAGCAGAAGAATCTCCTGCTGTGATGAGACTACTGAGACCCAGGAACAGAACCAGCCACAGGCCACTCCTATCTGAGCACCTTCTCTTTTGGTGCCTGATTATGCCATGTTGTGGTTTAGCCCCGGCCTGGTGGGATGAGGAGGAGGATCAGAAAAAAAGTAAAATCCATGGGATGATATAAGAATAGTTTAATAATTGAAATTCAGTAAAATATAATATTAATATACTATTACTACTACTACTAATAATAATAATATGAAGAAGAAGAAGGGAGAGAAGTAAAACCTAAAAGAGACAAATGATGCATTATATAATTGCTCACTACCTGCTGAGCAATGCTAAACCCATCCTGAACCATCTCAGCCCATCTCCTGGGTAACTCACCCAGCTTATATACTGGGCATGGGGTTCTGTGGGATGGAACATCCCTCTGGCCATGCTCCCTCACAGCTTTTTTTGCACTTCCTCCATGGCAGAGCATGAGTCACTGAAAATTCCTTGGCTTAGGGTAAGCACTACTTGGCAACCCAAACCATCAGTGTGTTATCAACATTGCTCTGAATCCAAAACACAGCCCTGCACCAGCTTCTGAGAAAAAATGAACTCCATCACAGCTGAAACCAGGACACACTGACAAGAGTTTGCCTGTGTTTCATATTTGTGTAAGGCTGTCTGTACCTCGTAGCTGACAGGAAACTAAACTGCTTCTGTCATTTCTTTATTTCATTTTCCAGCAATTTTCCTCCAGTGTATGTGGGAATTTAAAAGAGTGACAAACTCATTTTGAGTTTGTGCTGCAAACCCCATCAGCTGAGGTTTTGCTCACATACCACGACTGTCTGAAGAGATTTGGCAGAGACTCAGATCCAGCTGGTGCTGGATGAGGCTTGGGCAAATGATGCACTTTCCAATTGACCTGATAAACTGGCAGTCTTGGATGGCTGCATTTTGTCTAATTTGCAAGAACTGCTACACAGAGCTTATTGGAATCATAAATTCTGGTTTTCTGGAGTCTTTGCTTCTACAGATACCTGATTTTGCATTTGGATCCTTCTTGATAAAAAGTTTTGTTTTCCTAATCCAAAAGACACTATGATTACAAACTAAGGGCTAGAAATCATTATGGAATCACTAGATTCCATAATAGAATACAGGAAACACAACTGTGTGTTCAACAAGCACTCTTCTTCCATCCTACATTTCCCCTTCTGAACACTGGGTTTCACAAAGACAGGACTCTTATTTTTCCCAGCACATTTTTAGATAACATGAATAATATGGATCAATATTCACAAAGAGTTTATCTCTAAATATTTCTACACTTCATTTTATTTTTCTGCCTACTACAGATAGCTATTTTGTTATCTATTTTTTACAGCTCTTTTATCCTCCTTCTTGCCCACTGACTTGGTTGTTACCTGCATCTCTACCCTGTATATATTTCTTTGTTGCCTTAATTCTTTAGATGCAACCTTTAAAACCGAGCTCTTTGTATTTCTTAACGTCTTAGAGTGACATAGAAAGCAGCAGAAGTGTTAGAAGTTTATTTTGGAGTTTCAACAGAACTATCTGGAATTTTTTAGACATTTTTTTAACAAGAAAATTCTAACACATTGTTGCCTGCACTTCACATTTTGACAGACAACATCCAGTGACATCTGCTCAAGGGAAGTCTCAGGAATAAATGACTGGTTTAAGAAAAATGAAAAACCTGGTGGCAAGGACAGTTCTCCAGGTCACAACTTGCCTGCCAGTAGCTACTTTTCCATGGTAAAACTTCATTGCCCAGTCTGAAGGGATGACCCAGCCATGCTCAAAAAGGAGAAATTGACATTATATGACGTGAGACAGAAGACCAAGCACCTGTAAGGTGAGCTCAACATGATGCACTGTCCAGGAGGCCTCACCTTATACCTGCTCAGGGGGGATGCAATGAGCATCAAGGGTTTCATGGAGAAGATGACTGATGAGCTGAGGTTCCCTGTGAAAAGGCCTTTGTGTTGGTTGTAACATACAGATCATGACCTGGTATGTCCCATTAATTTAAATTAAGTAATTTAAGGGTATTGTTTGGCTTCAGTTCTCTGGTATTTGACTGCCTCACCATTTGCAACATATTTATTCTCCCCAAGATGAAAGGAACTGGCACTTACTCTTTGAAGGGTGAAAAACAAGGAACTGAGAAATTAAGGGCACTGATCAACACTGTAAAAACACTAAAATGGAGCACAAGGAATCATTTATTCACAACTAGAGGTTGCCTGGCCTGCAGGAGCACCTGTATCCATTTGCCAGAATGAGAGGCATGGGAGCTATAAGCCCCTTCTTGCAGGACCTGAGCAGGCCACTCCTTTGAGTCTTGGCACTTGTTCCCTCTCCTTGCTCATCTCAACGATGCCCTTTCAACACACACTCTGGAAAAGCCTTTAATGTGAACAATTAATGGAAAGAAAGCAGAAATCTCAGAGAAGAAAAGACGTGCAGAAAAGTGAGTAATGATTTTGTGTAGCTTTGATTTATTGACTAGTGGAAGTTATGTATGTATGGTTATTTAATGTCTGTTGCCGGCTGAGCAAATTTGTTACCAAATTCAGAGTGCTTAATGCTGAATGGTCATTATGTTGCTGTAGGCTTAATTAACTGGTGGGTGGACTATGGGTTTTAGTATAGATGGAAGGGGGGTTTTCTGTTGTTTTAAGAAGCAAATGTTTTATTAATTTGAGGGTTTTTTACATACTGTCTCAGTATTGACTATAAAAAATGTCAGAACATTCTAAAGTCTTCCTAGTCTTCCTGCCATGGCCTTTTTCAGTAACAGTCATTCCATTTTCTTAGACTATTCAGAAATATTCTCTCTGAATCCCTATCCAGGCACAATTAAAAAAAAATAAAAAAGGACTTTTGAATGCATTTTTGTCATCAGAGCCTTTAATATTTATATTTAGTTGGTACCTTTCAAGATTTGCACTGAGCTGATTTGATGGTGGAGTGTCAGCCCAGCCAACAGACCCTGCTCTGGTCTTAGGGCATGTTCAGTACAAGCCAGGTGATGAGCTTGATGAGCTGACAGCCCCCTGTGCTTCCTTATTTTCATACTTCTATTTAAGTGTGTGACTCAAACCTGCAATATTCCACCATGACCAATGTCCCCATGACATTTAAGGGACAGTCACTCAGGCTGCAGGTGGTTTGTGATTTATGTCTTAACAAATGGAGCTATTCAATTTACCCTGCATCCAAGGCTTCATTACACAAATCCTGAACTAAACTCCTCTTTGTCAGAAATTAGACCCTGTCTGGAGAGTATTTACCTTTGCAGCAGTAGGAAGCAGCAACTTGGAATAAAATGTTAAGCTGCTGAGGTATTTGGAAGTGTCTTGAAAACAGCTCAAGGAATCTTTCTCCCTCACAAAGGGATCTGATGCAGGGTCCCCACACGTGATGACCACTGGTCCACATTTCCCAGGAAATCCCTAGCTGGCTCAAAGAAACCATAAGGAAGGCCCTTGGCACGTGGATAAATTTGTGCTTTATTTATCAGCAACATTGCCCTTCTGTGATCCAGCAACTTCCCTCACCACAACCCTGATGATGAGAAGATCACACTGTTAAAACTCTAAAATCCATCTGCATCTCCTCACTACAGCACTCAGGACAGCATTGTGTCTCCTCATCAGCTCTCTCCAAGGGAGAACAAAAGCACAGGGAATGTCACCATCTCCCCCAAGGCTGGCCTGTGCTGGGCAGCAGGGGGGACCAGGACATGCACTCTGGAGATGCAGTATTAAATATGAGGATGGTTCCTCCATGGAATTAACCTCTTCACAAGCACCTCTGGACTGGCTGCCCACCAGTCCTCGCTGCTGGGCTTTGCTTCAGTGGATCTCAGTTCCAATTGTGGCTCCCAACTGGCTAAGTGAGCACTAAAATAGCAAAAGATTTGAAAAAATGCTGCTCCTTTTTATACTGTGTCACTTCATTTATTACTATGTATCATTTAGCATTATGTATTTGCCACGGGTGCATCTGGTAGCAATTACTTTGCTACTGTAGACGTTTCCTATTACCTGATGTAGACATTTTCTATTACCTTCTCCTCTGTGTAAGCCACTCTTAACAGTGCAAAAGGTGTCAAGAAATCTGAGTTCTGACCCATGGGGTTTCCCGGAAAGCACTGAAGTGGTTAATTTATACAGCTCCAGTAAGAATCAAAGTGCTTGGCAACAAGAATATCATATAAACTCTCCTCAGCACAGGTAGTTAATTGAGTCTTGCAAATTTTACTTGCCTGCTCAGCTGGGATGAGTAATTATTTTTGATGGACGAGTAAATTGCCATTAGTGTTTCCATTCTGCTAAAGCTGGAAGATTAGTCTTTGTGGCTGAGCTGATAAATTTCCATTACGGTGCTGCAAGTCTGAGTGAATGGATGTAGCTGCACTTTCAAACCCAGACACAAAATCTGTCCTTATAGGTGCAGCCTGAACCTTTAATCAAACACTGAGCCTCTTCAACAGGCAGCTGGAGTGAACCCTACAGAAACACTGACACCTTCTCAGCTCGAGGTCTTGCTGTTTAATAAGGAACAGTCATTATCTGAAATGCTACACAAGCTGACTGACACACCATGGGTACATACACCAGGACTGTATTTGCTGTGTACCTAAAGCCCCTGTTTCCTTCATTCCCAAATGAGGCTTGATCCCATGAATCACATCTCCTCCAGCTGCCCTGAGCTGTCTCCTGAAATGCCTCTCAAATCTTTGCTGCTCTTTCAGTGCTAATGGCTCCAGGCACCCAATACCCAGCTGAACCCCAGCACTCAGGGGATGTGGGATACAGCAGGGCCACATGTCACAGAGTCTGTGCAAGGCTGATGGAGGACACAAACCCTTCCACAGAACAGGCAGGAGAGGTCATGGGTGAGGAGCTGATTGCAGGAAAAAGACTTGACAATTGCATTAACCGTCACAGTTCTTTAAGAAAAAAGTCTTTCTAAAAGAAATTTTGGCTTGAGAAATAGTAATAAGGACCAGTTCTTTGGAGTACACAGACACTTGAAAGGGAAGGGGCGTCACAGCAGGGACAGCACAAAGTAGCTGGGAGAACTGGCATTAGGTGTCTGAATTTGATTGCAGCAGGTGTGCCTACCCTCACTGAGACACAATCTCCAGCAGCTTCCCACCGTGCAGAAGCCTACCCTGAGCTTCCAACATTCCCACCAGCATTTATAAGCATGGAAGAAAGCTTTAAATAGACTACACAGTCACATTTGTGCCCTGTGCATCAGAGAGCACGCCACAATCCCTCACTAAGGCAAAGGCACCTTCTGGAAAGGGTGGTTTGCACAACCAGGTGAGGTGAGGGACTCAGCACCTTTGTCCCCACACCGAGTTCCTCACCCCTCCTGCTGAATTCCAGCACCAACAGGTTCATGTGCCTTCTGTAAGGGCTCTCTGTGTCCTCTGATAAAGGAGGGTCAGATGGCTTCACTGGCAAAAAGCTCTTGCTGAATTTTAAGCTGCATCTTATTCTGGAGGGTTCTTACAGGTGACTTTAGAGTCCTTACAGCCCTTATGTTCCCTAAGGTGCTTTTCATGCCCTCCGTGTTTCTCTGTTCTTCTTTGTTAGTAAGGACTCAGGAAATCACTGCCAGGTTTCTCATACCCTTATAAACAAGTGGATGCTGTGACACTGTTTAATTATTAAATAAACCTGCAGTCTGAAAGTGGCTGGAGACAGAGAAGGACAAAAAAATTGTGCAAAACTTTTATCAGATGCAAGAAAATGTGCCTAGCAGAAAGCCTGATCAGGATGTGATACAAAATGCAGACATTAGCTAGATTTTTAAAATTGGTTTCACTGACATTTATAGATGCAATAGAATGTATGTGAGAAAAGATTCTTTGGAAAGTATTTAAAACATTGTAAATTGTAAAGCACTTTATTTGGGGAGAAAATTACCAGTAATTTTAGCAGCTCCAATTCCTATCTACAGCAAAAATAACTAAAATAAAACAAAATAAAATAAAATAAACATTCCCTGGCCACTACTAACATTCTCTCTTCCCTTTCCATAGCTTTATTTAATTGTGGTTTATACCAACTGCAATTCTATCCTACTAATGTAGAAAGATGCAGGCTCACATGCTTACACATCAATGTCCTGGCAGATAAAGCACATTATGGGGCACTAAAGTTCAAAGAAGGAAATGAGCTTTTCATTTGAAACTAAAATGAATTTTATTTCCATGTGTCAGACTAGAGTGATGCTGTGCTACTCCCAAAGCACAGGGGTGCAAAGCCAGAAACAGGCACAGCAGAGTAAGGGGTTTTTTGATTATGTGGGACAAAAATGATGACTGTTCCTGCTGACTTTCAAAGAGCATCAGCACACACCTGCCTGCTGTGCATCTGAAAAACCTCCCTGCAACTATTTCTAAATCATAGCAAGGCATTCCTGTGAGGAGTAGCTTAGGGATCTGGGGTGTCTAACCTGGAGAAAAGGAGACTGGGGGGGGGTGTCTTACCACTCTCTCCAACTCCCTGAAAGGAGGTTCTGGGACGGTCAGGGTCAGACTCTTCTCCCACGTTAAAAGCAAGAGGGCAAGGGGAAATGGCCTCAAATTGTGCCAGGGGAGGTTTAGGTTGGATATTAGGAAAGATTTCTTCACCAGAAGGGTTGTCAAGCATTGGAACAGACTCATGAGAAGTGATGGTCACAAGTCCTGGAGGGCTGTAGGTGTGGCTCTCCACATGGTTTAGTGATGGACTTGGCAATGCTAGGTTGGACTTGGAGATTGTAGAGATCTTTGTCCAACTTCACTGATTCTATGGTTCTGAAGGGCCACATTCCTTATTATTTGCAAGATGAAGTGAGTGACAGTGTTGATGAAATTTCCATGAAACACACAGAGAAGGGGACACTGATATTCCCTGAAGTTACTGCCTTACTGTTAAAAGAAAGGGACTTCTTTTTTATTTCTTCTTACCATGGAATGAATCTGCATTCTCATCACATCACAGATGCAACCTAAACAAGTGAGAGCAGTCCTAAACTTTGAAAGCATATGCACTCTCCCACCTTCACTGCATTTCCTAAAGCCACTAACTTTGGTATTTCTTTCACCTTATGAATTCTCCAAACAACCACCCACACATCTTTATTTTGACTTATCAAGGTAAGAACTTATTCAGCCATACCTGGCTGAGGGAATTTATCATCTGGCTTAAGGCAGCATCAAGACATTCTCAGAACATAAAAACACAGCAATATTTTATTTAACACCTTCTCCAGCAATCTATGCAAATATATACATTGCCCCTTGGGTTGCCTTTTTTTTTTTTTTTATTAAATTTTGTTGCAGCCATGCATCAGTGGCATGAAGAGATACAATCTAATAAATGTGCTGGATCAGAATAGTTCTGACAAGGTTCAGTGTAATAAATATATGATGAAAACAACACCTTGTTAATCACCAAAACACATTCCCTTATAGACACCAAGGCTTAGACTGGCTTATGGGCAGCATAAGCCCAGCAGGGTTTGACAAAGCATTGAGAAAAGAGATCATTAGTTTTTCAGAGCCATAAATCTCACATATCCAATTTTTAAACCACTGACAAAGTATCTCCATGGAGTGACTAAATTTTTCAGATGGCATAATTTCCCAAGGTCTAGTTGCAAAACTGCAAGGATCATAAAAAGGACCCCAAAATGCCAGTTTATTTTATGATTTATTATTTAACTTGTAGCAAAATTATTATCTTCCTGAACTAAAGGACTGCATCCCTGGTTGTGCTAGCAGGTAGAAAATGAACACTATCAATTACTAAATCAAACCAGCAGGTTAGAGACCACCTGGAAAGGGAATTTAACATGGCATGTAAAGGACACACCTCCATCCCCGTGGATGTATCCACCAACTTCAGTGGAGCTCAAATTAATGGCAGCAGCCAGGTCTAACAACAAGTGGAGACAGAAGAGCCAAGATGTCACAGACAGTGTGGGGGATGGGAAAAGAATGACACTGGGATTTGCTCAAGTGGCTCTTAAGTGTCTTGAGACTAAACCCTCATGGATGTGGGAATGATGGGACATCCCACAAGAGCCCAGTGTAAACACAGGTAAAGTGATGCACAAAGAAGGAATGACCCTAAAGTTTACATAGAGAATGATGGGGTTTGAGTAATTAGCACTCAGAGGGGAGAGCTTGGGTTAAGACAAACAGATCTATGAAAATGTCAGCTGGTGATCAGGATCAGTCAAGGATGCAAGTCAAATGCTGCAAGTCACTAGGCAAGGAACAGGGAACAGTCAGTTAAAACATGTAGGAAAGGGGCCAAACAAGGAGGTGTGGAATGCAAAAGGTGAGCAGGGAATGCTTGTTTAATCTTCCATTATGATAATTATGCAACATTGCATATAATGCCCTAAAAAGGGACATGGTTTCAAAAGCTAATGGAAAAATACATAAAAGAAAACTTAATTTAGGACTGCTAAAAGGATGGAGAGCTCTGGCTTATGAAATTGCTGGAGGCTAAAAAGATGTACTTGAAAATAACTAAGAGCAGGTTCAGGAAATTTGAAAATCTGTGAATTTCAAGATATTTGGTTAATATTTAAACAACCAAACCATAAAAGACTGTGTTGTTTTTTAGAGTATTCTTTTAAGAATTTATTAATCAGCCACTGAACAGGAAAAACACTGCAATCATAATTTGCAGAGGATCTAGATACAGAAATGTGTTTTGTACTCAACAGCAAAGACAAATACACAGGAGACAAGGCTGATCTGAAAACAGCTTGAGAAAAGAAGAAAGGGCCAAGTTAATTGGATAAATTTATTTTAATTGCTCATTGATCCAACTCTAGCTATACCATAGTACAGCATTCTCTTATTTCCTCTTACTTTATTATGGAAATTCAAGCATTCTGATGTACAGTCATGATCATCAAGGGAATAACTTTTTGGTTGGGCTGTTTTATTCCTTCAGGAAAAAAAAAAGTGTTAGCTAGCTGTATTCTAATGGCTTTAGCCCTTGTCATGCTTTATACTTGAGTTCTGGACTGTCATACCAACAGATAATCCAGAACTCCATCAAATTGATCAAAATGTATGACACGGCAGCGTGCTTCTTAAAATGTCAGTTTGCTCTCTTAAATCATCCTTAAGCTCTAACAACTTCTCAGCAGAAAGCTCCAAAAGTTGCTCATGTTTTGCATTGTAACCTTGTTAAATATCACCAGGCTTAGAAATCCAATAATATCGAGCTACCAGCAGCACCCTCATTTATATGTCACAGAAACAGAATGGTTTGGGTTGGAAGGCACCTTAAAGAGCATCTAGTCCAACCCCTCCTGCCATGGGCAGGGACACCCTCCACTATCCCAGGTTGCTCCAACCCCCATCCAACCTGGCCTTGGACACTTCCAGGGATGGGACAGCCACAGCTTCTCTGGGGAGCTTGTGCCTGGGCCTCACCACCTTCTCAGTAAAGAATTTCTTCCTAATATCTAATCTAAATATAACATCTCTCACTTAAAATCCTTTACTCCTTCCCCAATCACTTCATGCTCTTGCAAAAAGTCCCTCTCCAGCTCTCTTGGAGCCCCTCTAGGCACTGGAAGGGGCTCTAAGATCTCCCCAGAGCCTTCTCCTCTCCAAGCTGAACAACCCCAACTCTCTCAGCCTGTTTTCATAGCAGAGGTGCTCCAGCCCTCTGAGCATCTTTATGGCCTCCTCTGGGTTTGGTCCAACAAGTCCTTTTCCTTCCCATGTTAGGGGCCCCAGGTGGGATCTCTTGAGAGCAGAGCAGAGGGGCAGAAACTCCTCCCTTGACCCAGGACACCACTGGGTTTCTGGGCTGCAAGCACCCATTGCCTGGTCACACTGAGCTTCTCATCAACCCCCAAAGCCCTTCACCCAGGGCTGCTCCCAACCCATTCCCCACCCAGCCTGTATTTGTGCTTGTTCTCACTTGAGGATTTTGCTAGATGGTGACTCACAACAAAAACTCTTTGCCTGCTACATAAGAGCTATAGTTCTTTTCCGAAAACTCTCTGGGCAGATGACAATTCTCAATCCCTGATTTTGTCTAATGGAACCCATCGGGAAAACATTTTCAGTTTAGCTCTTTCCCTGCTAGCAAGGATGTAAAGCAGTAAAATGGGACATTTTACAGGAAAGTGATCATAGGAGTTACCCTTGAAGCTCTCTCTGACTCACCCTCTTACTTACATGTCCCCCAGCTCAACATATAATACAGTGAAATATCATCTTTTTAGTTAAAAAGTGGGATAGCTCTCAAATAATCATCCCAAATATGTTGATAGGTAATTCTGTGGTAGGAACAGGTGGTTACCTGATATTAGAGGATGGCATCGAGCAATGTAGGATCACTCATTTCATTTAAAGAAGCAGAATTCTTCCAAAAATGGGTATTTATAAACCCCTGTTTTGTTAATAAGCCATTCATCTGCAGGTGTTTAGGAATGCCTCCTTGACACTTAACCCAAAGGACAACACTCCCTTTTTTTTTAATGAGAAGCAGCCCTGACATCCACACTCTTCCCCTGGCTCCTTGGGACATTATTGATAGCACCTCCAAAGCTTGTTTCTGCATCTCTCTTCTATGCCACCACAAAATTCCTCTGAAGGACGTAAAAAACAAATCCTTTTTGGGCATAGCACATAGCCTGCGCTTTCCATAGCAATGAAATCTACAGAAAGACTGCTGAAGATAGCCCAGGGGAATTTCCAGTCCCTTACAGCACGGTTTCCCAACTACCACTGACAGATGTTTTTATTCTCTCTTCTGAATTGTTCTCTTCACAAAAAGTATTCCATATTCTTTCTTAAAGCCATGTATAATTATGAAGTTTCTTCTAAAACCTAACCAACATATTATTGTTGCAAATTAAAATTTCTCTGTAGAAAACTTTATTACAAAAAAAAGCCTTTTCATAGCTGAGACACTTAAATTTTTTTCTCTTCAGTTTTCTCTTTTTTTCAATTAAACATATACAGTTTTTAAAATTTCTTTCATATTCCTCAATGCTTCTGAGTTCATCTGGACTCCTTCCAGTTTCCCTGATTTCCCTCCAAACCTTAGGCCCAGCATTCAATTTCAGACTTCCCTGGTATCAAATAGAACTGAATAATTACTTCCCAAAACCTAAATACAACCATCAATATACCCTGGAATGAGCACCACCATTTCTGCAGTTGCACACATTTTGGATCTATATTTAACTTGTCAGCAACCATCTATAAAAGCCACAAACCCCCTTTCCTGCAGGGAGCTGCTTAGCCAGTTATTCCCCATTTTGTCCTGGTGTCAAATGACTTTCCTTCCTAACTATAATACTCAGCATTTGTTTTTCTTGACTTTTATCATATTGATTTCACACTGTCACTCACATTTATCATGATCATCTGAAATTCTATGCCTGTCCTCTTTGAGAGTGCTTGCAATTACCAATTTTGCAAACTTTAATTGTACTCCTTCTTCCATTATCCTAAATGCTCACAGAACAAATATGCAGGTATAGTCCACAAACTCTCCTACTCATATTAAAATATCAGCCTTTGAATAATGACTGCAAACATGTGGAAATCTGTAGAAAGATACAATCATTCTATTAAAAGAAAGAAACACATTAAAAGAAAGAATTAAAAGAAAAAAACACACATGAAAAAAATTCCTCAGTTCAGAATTTCAACAATTCAAAGCCACTTTTCCCCAGTTCCTGCTTCCAGGGGTACTTGTAAAAGAAACAGCTGAACCCAGCCCTTTTTAGGGACCCTACAGTGGTCTTTACATGCTGACACACAACTCCCAAGGGAAACTGGCATTTAAACAGGGAAAAGTCATAAATTCCAGATAGACACTAACATTAGGTTGGAGTCCTGTTCTACCTGCATCAATGCAGAGGAAAACAAGTTATCCAAACATGCAAATTGCCCATACAGTCTGAACGATAAGCTTATGTCTAAATTACTCGAATCTGCTTAAAGAAGTGGTAGCCTGTTACTGCTGTGCCTTTTAACCCAGGAACATAACTCCTCACTCTTCTCACTTGTACTGTCAGCTATCTGCTAAAAAAAATGTGACATTCAATGTACACCTATTTGCCAAATTGGTTTGGAAACAATGAGGTTTCACTTCTAAGAAAAAGTGTGAAACATGACATGACTTTACAAATATTAATCTTCCTTTTCCAAATATTATCTTAAGATGAGTGTCCTGAGCATTTCTTTAAATTCACTGAGCAGGCTCCAATTCTTTTTCAACGTGTCTAATCAGAGATGCAGATTTCCCTATGAGGTCCAGCATTTCAGGCATGGAGTGAACACAGTCTACCCATTTAGGGCCTTCATGAAGCTGCAGTCCCACAGCATCTGGCAGACTAATGCAGTATTTATCCCCACCACATTCCCAGGAGTAAGGAATGCTGTTATCCCACTGTAACAGTGAAGGACTGGAAGCCCAATAGATCAATAGCTGCCCATCCGTGCAGTAGAGCCCAGGATAATGAGTCCCAAAGCCGGTGCATCCTGAGTCTGCTCATGAGCCTCCTGAGAAATGTATTTTTGGGTGAACCATCACTCAAACACAGTGTCCTGCTTCAGCAGGTTTTGCACCACTGTGGCAGCCACCAGCAACATCGGGCCCGTGGCTCCCACTGGTTGTAGATTTCTCCTGTATTCTCAGCTTTACCTGTGAATATGTCAGCATAGTGAATGCACTGTGTGATCTCAGCTGTTATCTGGGTTAGGGTCACTGGAAAAGTGTGGCAGGATCTGATGCTGCTAATGCTGCAGATGTTTTCAGGAGTTACTCAAAGAGCAGCAAAACTCAGCCCAAAACCCCGGTGTGACCAAAGAGAATAGCTCATTTCAAAATATGCCCGTGGGTTAAAAAGCCAGTTCAAATAATTAGCTTTTCTTTAACAGTATTTTCCACCCTGAATATCTCAGTTTGTACACTTACATCATAGAAAACCCAGCTCAATGCTAATGCACAGCTCTTCAAACACTGCAGCATCAGTCTGGTGGAATGACAGAAGTGTAACAGGCAACTTCTGCAGCTGTCGTTTTTCCTAATGGAGAAAGAACTCCCCAAAATCAGGTTTGGGCTAAAGAACCTGCAACAATAACAAGTCACTTGCTGTCCTGCACCCTTTTGATCAAACTCCATGGCATTAACCAGCTTCACATTTCTGCCCCACGCAGTGATTGCTGTAAATAATTTTGTCCAAGGGTGCAGAGACATGT
Source organism: Acrocephalus scirpaceus scirpaceus (assembly GCA_910950805.1). Classification (NCBI taxonomy): domain Eukaryota; kingdom Metazoa; phylum Chordata; class Aves; order Passeriformes; family Sylviidae; genus Acrocephalus; species Acrocephalus scirpaceus. The sequence continues at coordinate 146,392,260 of OU383773.1, forward strand.
CTGCCTAGGGCAGGGCTGAAGCAGCAAGAGGGTTTGCAGAGGTGTGAATAAGTTAAAGAGTAACCAACTCACAAAAAACAAACAAACCAAAAAAAGGCCCAACCAACCAAATGAATTAAAACAACAAAATAAAAGGAATCACATGGGAAGAAAACATCCTATGTCAATAAAAGGCAGGCAGGACAAATCCAGTCCTGATGTAACCTGCGCTGCAACAGTGTCCTCAGTTATCTGCACCCCACACACCCTGAAATGGAAAATCAGAGAAGCAACAACAGTGCCAATAGCTCCATGTGAGGACAGATCAGTGAAACACTCATCATACCCAGGCCCACACAGGAAACCTCCAGGCTTCTCCTCTCCTTCCCTGCTCCCACTTCAGAAGAAGAAGTCTTCAGAACTTCTCTGCTCAGCATCATTCCTGCTGAATTCCCTCCTCTCTGGGGCACAGAGGTCTGCTTGCAGCAACACCCACCCCCACGAACAAAACACAGATTTCCAGTTGCACAAGAAACTTTTTAGCCCTCTCCCAATGGACACCAGGACATTTTCACCCAGAATTACAGGCTGCTCTCTGCCACACCTGATGTGTCTCTGGGATACCCTATCACCCTTGCTGCCTCTCAGGGAGCAGGGGTTTGTGAGCTGGCTGGAGCCTGGCTCTGCTGGGTTTAAATGTTGCCAGCCAGCACAGCACACTCAGAGCACTGAGTGCCCACCCCAGCCCGCCTACCTGTTTCACTGGAGCTGCCTCCTCTACAAAGAAGTCTTCCATGGCTGCAGCTGCTCGGGTCTGTGCGAGGAACCGGGGCAAGGGGCGGGGAGAGGGGTGGAGGGGAATCCTGGAAACTGGCACAACCTAGATACACAGGCTGGCAGAGCAACCAATGCTTAAAAAAAAATCTTAATTAATTACACACAACCCAGCAAAATTCTGAGCAACCGAGCTGGCTCTGGGGTTGGTGAGGTTTGCTCACCACTCCAATGAGGCACAGAAGGTACTTTCAAAGGCTCTTTGCTCTCTGCAGAGAAGCAAGCAAGGATGGCAGCCATCCTTTGAAGAACAGACCACCAGCAGCCAGCAGTGCGCCTTGGCATGAAGCTGAAACAAGACCAGAAGGAGCTTTTTATCAGTAGTGTTACCTAAAAAGGGGCTGCTATTTAACCATCCCAGTGCTACAGTGAGGTTTAGAAGAGATATTGGGAGTGCAAGTGTCCCTCTGGAGCAACAGCAGGTGGGGAGGGCGAGACAGAGGCATCCTGCAAGGCACCCTGAAGGTGGACAGGCTGTGCAAAGGCTGATCAAGGGCCACCAGTTATGGCTTCACATGGGTCAACAGCTTAGATTGATTCCAAAGGGAGGAAATTCCTATGAGGACAACAGCTCAGGCACTGCCTTTCCCCCTGCAAAAACACTGCAGGCTGTACCCCTATGTTTGGGATCCATCTCCATGGCATTACTGGCAAAATTCCCAACTGACTCCTAAGGGTCAGGATCAGCTCTGCAGGCACAGAAAAAAAACAACTCTCTGATGAACACCTAGTCTCGTCATAATAGCTAGAGGTTTTCATAATTCACAGGGAAAGTATTTAAAATAATCTGAACAGTTGTAAAAAGCAGCAGAGGATTCCTGACATAATAAAAATCTGTTCCCCAAAGGGCCGGGATTTGGAAAAAAAGTTATTAATTGAAAAGTAAGTGATTTAGGATGGAGAGTCATATAACTGATGAAGGAGAAATGTGCTTCAGATCTTCACAGAAACAAAATGAGTTGGAATCCCTCAGCTTTTCACATCACAGCTTTCTTCCTAGCAATCATATATTTTTTTCCTGATGCAGGTTGAGAAAACAGACTTTGAAAGTTCAAGAAGCTTCCAAGAAGCCCTGTAGAAAAATAAAATTACTCAGAAGCTTTTTTTAAAACTACTACAGTACAATCAGACACCAAGAGTGAACACTATTGGGTTCATTGCTAATGAAATGACCTTAAAAATCTACATTTCATTAAATGGGGTATGCAATAAAATGCCACAGGGGAAACATTATTTTATTTAGTAATATCAAAAGCTGTCATTTCTGCAACAACCTGGGGCTACAGGAAACCATATTCCCATGAATAATTAGCATTTGGCATTAAGAAGTATTTTATCAAGAAAGCTGCCACAGCTCTATGTAGCCCAAGCAGAAATGTTGGAGAGTATTAATGAAAAGTAAGGTCTTCTCTATTAATTTGCCTTTGTACAGTTAAAATCAAAACCTTTTCATTATAGTCAAATTTTGTTTTAGTATTAATGAGACTAAAGCTGTATGAAAAGTTCTGTACAAGGAAGAAGACAGATGGAAAATATTATCAGGAAAAACAACTATTTGCAACATTCTGACTTGAAAATGGCACTTCTCTGTGTTAATAAATAGCCCAGTTCAGTAAATCATGTAAGAAAATTTTTAATTTTAAGGATACAACTTTTTGGATCCACACTAATCTGCTGTCTACATTTTAAAGGACAGAATTGAACAACATTTCACTATGTGTGAGAACTGCAAAAGCAAAATTTCATGATCTTTATGGCTTTTTTCACCTGTTTTCAATTAATAGTTCCTTTCTATTTCTGTGAGCTGGGGCCAGAAAAAAAGAATACCATTTATAGCATATTACCTGATGGCGTTTCTAAAGGACTTAGCACAGGAAATTATTAGCTATCAGTTTCCCTGCAATAACTATGCACAATTTCACTTTTATGACCTGGCACTCAGAGGTAAATGTAAGGTAAGCTGAGTTAATCAAACCTGGGCTGATTGAATGATACCTGGAGCAAAAGGGAAACAATCTGCCTCACAGAGCTGATGGTGGAGCCAGACAGGTTCAGATCAACAACCCTGAATCAGCTGCCCTGAGGCAAATCCTGTAGTGCAGTACCAGGTTCACATGGCAAAGCTTTACAGAGCAGGGAGGTTAATACATTTATCAGCTGTAAAGGATGTTTAAAGTCATTTATCCAGGAATCCTGATGGTTGCAGGTCTTCTCTGAATTTGAGTTCTGTTTGAATTAGACAATCCACTAGTCCTGACTAAAAAATCCCAGACAGGAGTTCATTACAAAATTCTTGGCAGTTTTTTCAACTAGCAGACTACACCTACCTGCCTCCTTTGGGCGGGTACCTTCAGTTTTCTTTACTCTGCTCTAATGGCCCCTCATTCAAGCAGATCAGAGAGATGACACAATAGAGCCCTGAACTTCCACTTCAGCAAACAAATATTTCAAACTCACTCAACTTAGTCAGACATATTTTTCCCTCTCTTATGCAACATCAGAGAATCTCTTGATCCTCTTCATTGTGCTCAACACCTCTTGAAACACAGGCACTTGTCACGCATGCAATTTTTAATTAACAATCCCATCAGGATCAGTCAAAATCTACTGTAATTTCCTTCTTATAGAAGGGTCAAATACATGTGAGCATTTTGGAACAGACTAATGTGCAGGGAGCTTGTTCTTCACTTGATATCCCTCAATGACACCAAGTCTTTTTTTCACAGATATTACTTCCCTCACCCTTCAAATATAAGCCATATTTTTGGTGTCATATATGACTGACTTGAAATAGATGAGGTTTGTGTTCTTTCAACAGATCCAACCCATCAGGCATCTGTCACATTATCTTTAGTATTGACAGCAATGTCAGTGTAACATTATCAGAAAGCTTGGTCTGCCATTGCCTCTTGCATTCTTATGGGTGAGTTACACAAGTTTTGGGAGGGTGGACCAAGAACCAGCACGTTCAGGACAGAGAACATCTACTCTGTGATGGTTCTTCATGTCCAGTTACACTGTTATAAAGTTATTGACCAAATAGCAACCTAACCTGTCTACACATGCTAAAAATTTTGTTATCTTTGGGATTTCATCATCTTTGTCTCTTCTTCCTCTAGAAAGTCAATCTTCTAATTTATTATAATGATTACTACTAATGACTTTTTCTTCACTTGCATCCTGACTTAGTATTCTTATATTTATAATCCCTTCTCTGTCTGTATTTAAAAATCTCCTTGTATCTTTTCTCAAAAAGATAGGCTAGAAAAGAAAACCAGTAATTTTTTATTACTGCCAGGTCACTTAGAGGACTATTCCTGAGCAGAACACAGAGACACCCTCTTGTCAAAGTTGATGTATCTGAAACTTTCCTGAGATTTACTTCCCAGAAGTTCATGGCATTCAGCACTTGTTGGGAATTCTGGACTCACATGAAAAAACCACAGCAAACCTCTGTCAAAGTTGTCAGCTGTTGATTGGCCTTTCTCTTTTGAGATTGTGTCATTTCTACTTGATTTCTCCATGAAACTATTAAGGAACCCAGCCTTGCTTGAAGAAATCGGAACCCTTAGTCAACCTTCAGAGGAATGTGAACCTGAATTTTGAGAACTTGAAGCCAGGAGAGTTTGACTTTTGTAGGGCTTTTCTCACAAATATTCTGAGCAGGTCAAATGTTGAGTAACATTAATACAAACCGTCACACACCTTTCCTGGTTGCAGGAAATAGCAGGAGCAGCCTCCCAACCCAACTGAGCTCACCCAGAGATACGGGGCCTGGCAAGATGCTGATAACTTGAAATGCTCTTGCCTTTGTTCAATCTACAGTACAGACTGGAAAGAACAATAATCTTTTCCAGTTGTCTTTTCAGCAATATTTATCACTTTACTTCCTTTAACCAAGTATTTGGATGAAAGTTTTAACAATTACAGTCTGAAAAAAAACCCGTCCTCTGATTTACTGATCTTTGCATTGTAAACAGAGAGTTCAGGACAGAGGGATATTTTTGAAAATCCAAATAGTGCAGCTCAGTTTTATTCCTTCTTTGATACTGTTCTTTTTTATGTTGCTACGGTATGTCTGCTCCGTGTGAAAGTGAGGTTGCTATGGAAACTACTCATTATTTTTCAATAGTAGGCTAGCTACTTAATAAAAATCCTACATCTTTTTAATCCCTAGAGAGTCCTAATTTATCCCATACACAGACTTTCCTTCTTGACAGTTCCTTTAATATTCACTGCACTGCAGTGCACATTAATCTGAACATGTCCAACAAATCCACAACTTACTTCTGAAATCAACTTTCCAGAAAAGTTTGGGTTTAAAAAAAAAATATTTTTTTTAGCTTGTCTTTTATCTGCTTACATTTCTGTGAAAGATTGTAGGTATGAACAGCAAAGCCAAGAGTGGGCCTGTGTAAGAGACAGACATGGAAGAAAAAAAACCCAAAATTCCTTTATCTATAATAAAAGGTAAAAGGTGCAGGAAGGGAGGATGGACCATGATCTAGCCTGGAATTGGAGTTAATTCCTTATGGTGCCACAGTCTTCCCTGGCCAGCACAGGCAACATTCGTGTCTCTCCTTTTCTCAATTCACCACCTATAAAATAGGTGGTGTCTATTTGGTAAACAGGACCCAATTTCCAATAGGAAATTTCCTACTTGGAAATTGGAGCCCAACCTGTTTGGGAGGCTAAATTCACCAGTGATTGTCTCAAGCAATCAACCCAGGTAAGGGCAGTCAGAGGGTGGAGCTCTGGGGCCTCCACACTGTCCCCATGTGTGACAACTTCTCACTTTTCAGACATCAGACTGTACCTCTTATTTATTTACCTTTTCTTCAAAGAAGAAAATTAAGTAATTAATAAATGATTAATCAATTAACTCTTAGCCTACCTAAATCCTTTTATACTGGGTTCAATATTCTACATTGGGTTAAGAGAATGTTGGTTAAAGGTCCTAATTTCAGAACCTCTGCTAGTGTTTAAAAGAGACTCCTTTCTTAGACCAAATATTCATTCCTTACTGAGGATGTAACTATTCTTAAACATTCATTCCCCTCCAAGGATCTGACTATCCCCACATTTCTTACAATTTATTTGAGGCAGATTAATGGCATTTCAGTGGAGCAGCTCTTATCAGAACAAGAAAGAAAAATAAAGGAGCTGCAGCAGCTGATTCTCTCACCCCTCTTGCATTAGGCAGGGTCCTCAGATTACTACAGAATTTAACTGCTCCACCCAATGACAAAAAATCTCCAATAACACACACTAAACAAGCAACAGGAACTCCAGAATTTAATGAAAGCAGAATTAGGCTAACAGAAAATAAATCTGTCTCAAGTATTTCAGAGATTATAAACAACATTTCTTGGTTCTTGCTGCAACTCTTCTTTTTTCCTCTACATTTTCCTCCAAACAACCTTACATGCATTTCATATAATAACAAGTAAACCTGATTAAAATTCAGCCACAGATGAGAGCAGCTAACGGGAAACTTTGAAAGCTAACACGTCTACATTTAAGTCTTCCTACATATAATCAGCTTTTCCTCATGGGATTTCTAAGAGGAATCAACTTTCTCATCATTCACTGCCTATCAGTCCTTGCACTGTGCCATTTAATCTAATTTTTAACAAAGGAATTAATACACTGGGGCTTTTACATAGTTCAAGAAACCTCCCTTCTAGCAGGCTGCTTACAGGTATTCCATATCAATATCAGATAACCTAAATAGATCAATAATTTGCCACATGCAGTCTGAAAGGTTTAAAGGCTCAAATGTCTTTATCACCAATTCAGGTAAAAGACTTAATATTCTCCACATTCTCCTTTTTGTCTGGTTATTACCATCCTAGGACAAAAAACTCCTGAATTTATTCTTGTTCACTGTAATTGAAACTCCTTCCTGCAAGAGTTTTTGGCTTTTTCCTGACCTCAGCTCAGAAAAAATTTCCCGGTGACTCTGTATTGCAATTTTGACTTCATTGAACTCTGTCGCTTGTTTAACATTTCCCAAAAGACAGAATATGACCCACAAAGATTTTCAAATTATATAGTCCCTGTACCTACAAAGCTCATATATATATCCTAAACAGCTTAACTGAACCAAAGAGTTAATGGTACATTGCAGGTGGACACACAGAGAGTTATAAATTTTATCCAAGGAGATTTCAATAGGAAAACTGAAGCTGAGAACAGATGAATTAAGCTGGAGGGTAGGCAGCAGAGTGCTGGAAGGGCATTAAAATGCTGAGAGTGGGACTCAGGAGCTCTTTCCTGAGCCTTATTTCTCTCAGCAGAAGGAATTTCTGCTCAGCAAACCCTGCCCTCTGGTGACTAAATGCCATTAGTGCCATGCATATATAAATACTTGGGGGGTTGCCTCTTTGCACACACATTGCAACAAAAAATGCAAGCAAGCATCCATTCAGTGGCATGATTTGGATTTTATTTGTTCTCTCTTCAGATATTAATGAAAAATATTGGGTTTTTTCTTCTGTTTCAGAGAAATGTTCATGTTACCTACCCTGTACACTATGTACATAAACATTTCATATTGTATTCACTCCTCTTCTCTGGAAACAACCAGCCTGATCACACAGTGTAACAGATTTATTGTCCATAAATAATGAACATTTTTGGATGGACAAACTTATCATATTTGTACAATCAGAAATCAAAGCCTTCCAAAGACAATAAGAAAATCATGAAATAGATACGTACATATCTTTGACAAAAACCTTTCTTCAGAATTCCTATTCAACAGTTTTATTTAAAGTTACTTGCTAAACTATTTTCCTGAGCAGGTATCAGCTCAGCACACAACTGTGCTTCTTTCTGAGCAGTATAAAAAGTGTATGCCCCCTCCCGTAGTGGAAAAACTTGTGTAGTTGTAGCATAGACACCTTTCCAAGTGCTATAAACCAAAATCCAAGCAGTCATCAAAACCAAAATAGCAGTTGAGGGGCAGAGATCAGCAGGTCACTGGATTTTTAGAGCAGTTGCCAGAATTTATATATTCACTGGCAACTCTGCTGAGAACTGCCGGGTGCACAGACTGTGCCTCTCTTTCAAAATTGAGGAGCTACGAGAATTTTCAGTGGATTTTTTTCCCCTGCAGATTGTTAGGCAGCATCGAGGCCTGGCACAAAGCTTGTCATGCTGAGACACACCTGGACAGGCAGGAAGAAAGGTAGGGGAGAGGCCCATAAATCACAACTTCTTCCCTGTCCAGTGGCTGCACACCACAAAATATTGCATTTTTTGCCTGTCCCAGGCTGGGAGCTGCAGAGTGGAGGAAGAGTTGGGTGCCAAGTTGCAGAGAAACTTTGAAAACAGGCTCCAAGTGACCCACAGAGCACTTAGCTGAGACTGGAGGAAAGCTGAAAGACTGGAAACCGCTGGAAAAACTGGTTAACTGAGAGCATTTTTATTGCTCTCACTACAGCCGGAACCATTCACTCCGTGGTGTTAAACACTACAGCTCCTGCAAAGATGGCTTGAGAAGGTGTTGAACAGATGCTACAGCCAGAAAACTTCCTGCTCTCTCCATCCTCTGCCAGGAACACAAATGTCTGTGGGGTGCAAGATGGCACACCATGGGGAAGCCAGAAAAAGCCCTAGTACAGAGGTGAAACACAAGTTTAACCCTGCCCCAGAACCCACCCTGGGCTCACAGCACTGGAGCAGGCAGTTAAATGATTTCCATTCCCCAGCATTGTTATGAGAGACTCAAAAACCGAAAAATACTTCTGACCCTCAAGGGAGGGAAAGGTGCTGTTGATCAGCAGGGGAAGATGCCTGCTGGCTCCCCAGGCCTACCATGCAAGTCAGCAAAGCTGCTCCCCTGCCCACAGAGGATTGATTGGGAAAGCAAGACACCCGCAGAGACCAAACCCAGCAAGAGCATTGTGAGTCCTGCTGCTGCTGCTGCTCCTTCTGCACAGCCTAAGGCAAGGAGAGAGCGCCCCAGGCAAGAGCAGAGCCACCCAATGTCCTGAAGTTGCACCAGGGGAGGTTTAGATTGGATGCTAGTAAAAATTTCTTCATTGAAAGGGTGTTCAAACATTGGAACAGGCTGCCCAGAGAAGTTGTGGAATCACCATCTCTGGGAGAATATAAAAACATGTGGATATGGCACTTGGGGACACGATTTTGTGGTGAACAGGATTAACAGTTGGATTCAATGATCTTGGAGGTCTTTTCCAAGCTTAATGGTTCTTGGATTCTTGTTATATGCACAAGGCAAAGCAGGCATGAAGAAACAAATAAAGGAATAAGAACAACAGAGCTCAAAGCACAATCAAGAGAACAATTACGAGGCTTAGAGGAGAGACATTTTATGCCTTGCTACTTCTCTCAGTCACAGTGCTCCCGCTAATTAGAACAGATACAATTTCCAGGCAGAGTGGGATTTTCAAGTTAATGGTGCCCTTAAAAATTTTTTCTGGCTTTCATTACTATTCATGGCACAGGAGTTTGCTGTCACTTACTGTGACTCAGCAAAGGTCTTACATGTGCATGGGTTTAAGTTCATGCTCACAGAGTGAGAACATGGGTTTTCTGCTGAGCCAGGAACCCCATGAGGAGTGCCTGGAATTCCTGATCTCAGGCCAGGGAGGCAGCCTGTGCAAGCTCAGCAGCTGAAACAGAGCATGAGAGTCAGGTGTGGCTCTGGGGTCAGGGACACATGGGCACAACCTCAGTCAATGTGACACTAAAGCAGCTCAGATCTGCTGTGGAGCTCAAGAGGTGTTGAGAGCCAAGAGGTGCCAAAGAACCAGAAAATCTGGGGCACAACTAGAAGCCAGAGCACCCTACCATCTAACTGGCCAGTGCTACAAGCTTGGGCAATTGAGTACAACACAGTTTTTTACAGAAAGGCTCCATTGCAGGAGGATAAGCCATCTTAGCAGCCACAGAGATGGGCTGTGCCACTCTCAGGTGCCTTGAGGCTGATGAAACATCATGAGGTATCTCAAAAAACAAGGATCTTCCAAAATATTTTGTGTATAGCACCAGTTCTCAACAACTAGGACTGAAATTGCACAGCAAAGGCCCTGGATTTGCAGTCCCACAGTGTGGCTCCATCAGCTCATGTAGTCCACACAGCAGTGTCAATGCCAAGGAGGGTTTGTGCTGTTGCAATGATTGTCAAATTGCTGATTTACTGAAGACATGCTGAATGGCTTGGAGACAGAGAACATTTCTTTATTGCTGACAATGCTGAGCCTGTTGTTAGTACTAAAGTGCTGGAAAAAGGAGGGAGAGAAGGAGCAATTTACTTGTAATTGTCTTGTCTCTAGCTCTGTCACTTGCTTTATATTCTTGTTTTTTGCCTCCTCATCTGCTCCTGCCATAAATTCCTGGCTGTGCTTGTAAAGCCTTTCTCCTGCACCTCAGTGCCCAAGGGATGCAAGGCATACACTGGGCTCACCTTCTGTCACAGGCCCTCCGGAGGGCACCACCAGAGGGGCTGAGGGAACACTGTGATCTTCATTTCAGTGACATGTCCTGTTTATGCTATTTTAATTGTGGTTTAGTGGCTCACAGCCAAGGCAAGGAGTGGATTCCAGGGCAGAAGGCAGACAGCTTGATACTTTCACTCCCATCTCTGATACCAGACACGGCTTCAAACCATCCTGTAACTTGAAAAGTGCATTACAATGCATGAGCGTGCCAGGCTGGGGGCAAAACCACTAAGAAGAAAAGAAAAGACATGCATCTCTTCTTCCCTTCTTTTTGTGTGCATTGTCCCTTACTGTCTTTTGCAGTTTGTCTTCCTTTCCTTTTATCTTCACCTCTTTTCCTGGAAATTTGGAGAACTTCTACAGCAGTTTGAAACTCGTGAGTTTTACGCAATTCTCACCTGGACACTGAAAATCAAAGTGAAGTCTGAGTCACACTGCTTAGGAGAGTCTGGTGCCTTCTGTCCCCACTCCAGAACAAACCCACAGCACGAGGGCAAAGGCACAGCGAGGCTGGGCTCCCACACATTTTTTGGGAAGCAGCATGCTAACTTCACAGGAATCTCATCTGCCCTCCCCATGTCTGCTCTCCACACCATGTATTCCAAACATCCTGCTAATGCAATCTAGAGACCTCCAGAACATCCAGACCTTCAGTGGTCACCTTCACTTAGGGAAACCAAATAGCTTTTTCACCTTGCTGGTAAATAATAATGCCTTTCTCACTTAAATAAATCTGGCAAATTTATTGCATTGCATCCAAGGATTGCTTTGACAAGACACAAGGTCAGCCTCTGTTCCAGTTGCTCTGTTTTCTAGGCAATAATTTAAACTGCAGAGGGGAGCCCTGTTCCTTGATATACTGAGTTAGGACATAAGGGGAATAATTGTACTGTGTCCCCCCCCCAAAAAAAAAAGTTTACCTTACTGATTCTTAGAAATAAAAGGGGATAGAGGCTGGCCAGGTCCTATGTGGAAATACAGAACTGATGGCTTCCCTGCAGGGGTAGAGCAAGAAGTGAAGGGCACATCAGGGCTCAGGTGCACAGGAACAGCAATGTTTCTTTCAATTTATCCTCTTCTTACAAAAAACCCTTTCTTTCTTTATTTCCTCTCCCTTTCCAAGAGCAAAGAGTTAATCTTTGATGCTCAGTGCTCCAGAATTCTGTATATGCCAGAAGTTTATGTGTTTGTAGGAAAAATCCAGTGCCATGGCCTTGGGCACAGAAACATCCTCAGCCACAGGCTGCAGGGAAGACACACTGCAGGAGCTACAGAGTCTGTTTATATTTGTCTAATATTCTTTCTCCAGGCAATCGCTACTGACAATTGTCAAGGAGATGAAAAGAGAAACTATTTTGACCTTTGGAGTATGTACTCTGCTATGTTACAGTACTGGAATTTACTTGGTGACTTTAGATTTCTTTTAGAAGCTCAACACCTGAAATTATAGAAGCAAATCATAAAAGGCCTTAAGGGACTTAGAATTGTTTAATCTCCTGATTGAGTTAATCAAATTTTAAATTGTGTAGACTTGAGTTTACAGATGCTGGGAATTTGCAATATTAATGCTACACACCTTTCATTTCAATGTTTGCCTCCTCTATTTCTCCAAGACAGTGCACTGATCAACTCATAAAGATCATTTCTCCTGCTGTCCTGTGGCAGGAGGAGCCTGGGAGGCAGCAGGAACAGAGGAGTCAGGCTGTGCACTGCTCTGGGTGCTCCTCTCCCTGTCTGTGAGATGTGTAATAGGACAGCACATGTGCATCCTGCCAGGTGACACACAAGACACATGAGCAGCACTCCTGACCGTGAGATGGAAAAGGGACCAGGATGGGAACCCTTTGAGTGCCTCCATATCCTGTGCACCGTCCCAGAAGCAACAAGGGAGCAGAAAAGCACAATGTTCCCTCCCAGGAGGGAAAGAAAGGTGTCCAGGACTGTTCCAGGTGGGAAGACAGACATGCACAGCTGAAGCTGAAAAACAAGTCCTGCTGACTGGCTACCACCAACTGATCCATGTGGAGTCCAGTGCTGCCTTGGGGTTTCCATTGACTTTGCTTCTGAAGAGTAAGGAGTTCATGACTCTCTGCATTGATCTGGCAACGGGCAGTCAAGAGGAATGGCAGAGTAATGCCAAATCCAGACCATGTGTCATCCCATTAATGGTGTCCTGTGGGAATATTGTGGGAACTGAAAAAACAGAGGACTTTCACAGCCTTACAAGAAGCTTACATAGATAGAGCTTTGAAACAGAGTTGAATTTTAGGTCTTGAAATATTTAGAGTATAAAAATTTCCTGAGTAATAAGAAATATGAAACAAGTACCTACTGTAAGGTATACATGTAGTTTTAATGATTGGTTTATGCAGATGTCTGTGAGCTTTTGACAACTTTCTATTGGTTAGAAAACTTTTAAAAGGCCTTGAAACACAGGGAATTCTGGCTGCTGTTAGCAAGATGTGAGCTGTTACCATCTCTCTTGTCTCACCCTGTGCTGAGACTGATGTTGCAATAAATCTTGAGGAACATCTCCCAGCAGTTCCAATATTTAAAAGACCAAAACCCAAAAACCCAGTCATTATTTAAAAAACTAAATCCAAGAGTGTCCAAATAGAGCAGCCATAACTCAGGCTCCACTGACGCTCACATCCCTCATGACCCTCACAGGCTGGCACTTCAAAATTCCTGCAGAGATTAATGCACACATGGTCAGCTGGTTTGCTTTAAGCTGAGATCCCCAGCTCAGATCACAGGGTCATTCTCAAGGCCCGGGGCTGGCCATGAACAATTTATATTCCATGGCCCATATCCCATCCCAAATCAGCACATGCAGCTCTCCTGAGGCATGCAGAGGGGTTTGTTCTGTGAACTGAGGGGCTCATTGAGATTCTAGTTACAAAACAGGTTACTTCAGGGATGCCCACAGTTTGAATAATTTAAAGTCAAACTGGACAAACACAAGAATGTATTATGCAGAAAAGCCCATTTTGGAAGGATAGCAGATAACCTTCTTGGTCTCATCTCTCTCCTCATCACTTTAAATGTGTTAAGAACTTCAGCTGGAAAATGTTTTTCCCAGTAGAGTAACATTAGGGCCATCCTGTTTAAAAATCAGACCTAAGCACATCAGGAAAACCAGCCTTAGCTGCAGTGCTGAGGACTTGAAAATGTACCTGGTGAATCATCAGATCTCTGAAAATCAGCTTCTCCAGCAGCTTCAATTTCAAAATACTCAAAGTTATTCAGGTTAGTTTATCATCTACCCTCTTACCCCCTTAACAGGAGAGAGAAATTAATCCCTCTCTCTGCAACAGTAGTGGCTTCTGTCAAAATGTTTTTCTGCACATATTCCCAGACTATTGTCTTGGTCCTTTTGTGAACATTATTGTATTTTTTATTTCTGCTTTTTCTCTCAATAGGCTGTCGTGATTGATCACACACCTATAGTACATTTTCTGTAAGAGAACTGGCTGTTCCCTTCCTTACCTATTTTTCTCCATTTTCTTTTTTTTATCCTTGAATTTCATTTGGGGTTGCATACAGAAGCCACACATCCATCATTTATATGGCCAAGTTGGAAGACTCTAGGCCAGCTCCACAGAGATGCTTAAATGCCAAAGCCCAGCAAAGTTCAATTCTTTCTCAGACCAGACTTTAATATTCAAGATAATTATTCTTATTATTTTAAATAATATTCTAATTATTTAAAATATTTTTTATTAAAAAGTGGTACATTATAAATCTTCACTTTCTGTTAAAAGTACAACAGGCAAACACTACTAGAAGTGAGCTTGTTCACAAAATTCAGCAATATCATTCCACAGAATTTCCATTCTTATCAGTCCCATATAGACAATAAACAGGAAATTTTCTGACTCCTAAGTGCCGAGAATTAATTTGAATTTCATGGCAAGAGATAGGGATCAGGGAGAAATAGATTAAGAAGCACAGTATATATCTTCATACCCGGTGACAGGAGACTGCAGCCCACACTCACTTTGTTTTAGCAGGTCCAGGTCCCTGGAGCAGCAAAGTCTCAGCAGCAAGTTCAGCAAGGTTGGCCATGCAAACCCAAACTTCCTCTCCCTGGTAGCCATGAGGAGCCCACAGTGAGATTTGTGCTGCCAGAACTAATTTCCTAATGGCACCCAGTCAAAATAACATTTTATCAGACATGGCTACACCTACAGGAGTTGCAGCTCTACCTCCACAGTTGCAGTAATTCCTTTCCCAACATTTGCAGCAGAAAAAGGGCATTAAATGTCATATGTAGAAAAAGGAGCTTAAAAAAAAGTGACATTAACACAGGCCCACATTTATAAAGAACTAGTTTCTTCCCCTACCAAATATATTGAATGATAGAAAGGTTTTCAGCCTCTCAGCAGAGATCAATTCTTGAAATCTGAAGCCAGACAAAATCAGAAAAATCCAGATGAAAAATGAGGCACATAGTTGAGGGCAGATTCTTGTGACCAGGAGATGAGATGAACTAAACATAATCATAGAAAATAGTGAACAGATCTACACTACATCTCCAAGTTGTTCAGAACTACTCCTTTTAGCATAGCATTAGTATCAGTATTTGGACATAGCACCAAATACTGCTCTGGTTGATATTAAATCCATAATTTATTGTTCCTGAATTCAAACTACTAAATATTTACAGGCCACAAACTGAAACTGAACTTTCTTTACAGAAAAAATTCTGAACAGTCTCAGGAATCTCACCCTTACTAAGCTTACTTCCAGACAGACCACACTTTAAGCTTGTTTTCCTCAATTTGCTGAACTCTATGCAAATCATCTTCCCAAAATACTTTTGTGTCCTCAGAGCACACACATGAATAATTTCTTCTGCATTCATTCATAAACTTGCTTCTTTTAATTTTCTTCCTCAAATTTAGTTCTTTGAGCCACTCAAGACAAGGAAAATTTCCATCTTCCAGGTACCTGAAGTTTCTCCAGACTCAGAATTTGGAAGTAGATCTTCTGTAATATAAAGCAATAAAATAAAACATCCTGTGGTGCTGTATTTCTCTCTTAGCAGGAAACCTCCTGTTTTCCATTGAGCAATGATGAACATTTCTTCCTATTGACTCCTCTGGGAACTCTTCTAAAACCCTAAGGATGCTCTGTCTTATTAAAAGTAGGAAAATCTTCGAAGTTTATTACATCAGCTGTGAAGTTCTGCCTAAACTCAGTGCAGATACAGTATCACACAGAGCAGAGAGATGAATGGGAGACAAGATTTCAATTATTCTTTCTCAGGAATAAAAACATTGAGGATACAAAAAGACAAACACCTTTTGAATAGCTTCAGTAGAGGAAAACTGTGTGAGGTAATAACTAGAATAATACAAAATTCCAGAATGGTGTGCATAAGAACAAGGAGGAACATGGAAATATAGCTGTACTTTATCTTTTTGTGGAAAGCTTTTCACTTAGTTGTTTTTGTTCCACTGTTGACCTCCTGGAATTTTATCCTTGTATATCCCAGGCTAAATATTTTGGAAATATGTTCGGAGGGGATACTGGGGATACTGTCACTCTTTTCCATGTGGACTGATCCACTTTGCATGGATCAGCTTGAATGATTATGTAGGTCAGAGAATTCTCAACCAGGGGATTCTAAAACATTCTTGGAAAGTCAGATACCCGGGTTTAAAACTTTGCTCCTAGGATTTTTTAATTATCTGTACAAGGTGGTAGGATTTCTATAAGACACCCATAAAATGTGTATTTGTGATTAGGAAACTTTCTGAAAGACGATTTCACCCATCTGGACAGATTGCTACAACTCTCTTATTCTATTTTAATTTAGTCTAAATTAAATTGTCATTGCCAAAACTGTCCCTAAAGTCAGGACAACCTTTTCAGTTTAATGTAAACTGAAATTAGAGAGTTTAGAAAGAAATCAGTTTATTTGGAAAACAGCTCAGCTAAGTTTACCTGATTATCCCAGCACAAAACACATCCCCTCTGTGCCAGAAAATATATGAATACCCACAGAAAGGTAAGTTCTACCAAAATCATTTATTGTTAATGCATACTACAGAAGACATTCAGATGCATATAAAAGGAGAACAGATAGTGGAAAGGTGTCAGAGCTGTTGATCTGACTTCCTCATGAGTCAGGTAGAAATTACTAAAATACGCCCTTTGCTATCTGAAAAGAATTCAGCATTCCCAGTTCATTGCATGTTTCCTGCAATCTGACAGCTATGACACTAGAGAGAAAAGGGACTTGTTTCCCCACAACAGCTGATCCTGTTGAGAGGATGAGAACAAAATTATTTTCAGTTACTCCATTAACTCAAAGGTCTGTGGTCACTCTCCTGCATTTAATCCACTAATGAAGCACTGGGGACTCCTTTTGCTGTCATGTGATGCCACCTCTTGTTTTCCTGCTTGCTTTTCTAAGAGGGAGCTGTTTCTGTAGACTCAGCTGGGCACACAAAAGAGGTGCAGTTTTTAGGAGGAACTCAGCTCATGTGAGAGGAATCTGAAGGGCTCATGCACTTGAAAGTTTTTTTACCCACAGTTACCCTAATGAAATAAAAGATATTACTTCTCCCTACAAGTCTCGCCTTAACTCTTAGCACAGCACATTTTGGGGGATCTCTATGGAACTGATACAGTCCAATGCAACTTTAACTTAGCTCAAGCACTCAGGGATTTCTAATGCAAAGCCCTCCTGGGGGAATCAGGGGGGCCCACGGTGAAATGCATGACTAGGAAGCAGCAGCATGCAATGAAAGAAGTACTGAGCTGGAAAGCTGGAGCAGGGACAATTTCATGACTAAGCAGGACATGCTGAAGACACAGGTGATCTCCCTGTTTCTCATGCAGCCAGATTCTGTAATGCTGGGCAAAACATTTAAGCTGAAATTTGCTAATTGAGCACACAGTGTTACTTACTTCACAAATGTCCACCTCTGGGACTTGTGATACTGTTTGAGAAATGCTGAGGGTCAGCACTGCCACTGAGTCAGTGGCAGTCACTGATCTGTGTTTTAGACTCACACAAAAATAGTCTTTACATCAGTATTTAGGATACATTAAGAATTGTTCCTTAATTCAGGGGAATAAACCCCTTCTCATGTTCAGCAGCTGTCCCATGAGAACAAGTTCATTAGGTTTTGAGAAGCATTCAAAAATTGTGGCAGTAAATGCTAGAAAAGAGAGCAAGAGAAAATTAAAAAGTATCTGAAGAGAGTGTATGGCCCAAGGCCATACATTAAACAATGGGCAGAAAATCAAACATTGAAGAGCTTTTAGTTAAAGGACTCTGAGCACAGGAAGAGGAGTCCTGTGCAAAAAAACCAAAACCAAACACAACCACAGTGACATGCAACCATTAATTTAAAGATGCACAAAACACTCAAGGAGATTAAAGTAATGAATAAAAGAAAAAAATGAATGAAGAGATTCATTAGCAACAACAAGTCCAGCTCTGTTGCATTTTTTTAGTGCCTGACACAGTGGTGACTCCTCTGATGTATATTGCAATACCATGCAGAGGTATCTAGAGGAGCCCTGAAAAACCTCTACCAGTGACTGGAAGTTTACAGCAGGGTGAGTAATCAATAGACAAATTAGTTCTGACTAACGTGAATGATCAGCAGCTGAAAGCTTGCACTGCATCAGCCCAACAAAGTGCTTGTGGTACCCTGAGCCCTTCCACAAGAGCATTTCACTGAGCCCTGCACATGCAGCTTTGGCACGGGGGACCCTCATCCCTTGGGCAGGGACAGCCCTGGGGAGGCACTAATTTAGATCGACAGGGTGTTTGGTGGCATGTGCATTCCAGCTCAAATAACCACAAAAATCCCAAGTCCTCAACACAAATTAGCACTTTGAAGCAGTATGAGCTGTACTGCTTGATCTTTGCAGTCTTGAGAAGTAGAAAAAAAAAAAAAAAAAAAGAATTTTAGTGCCTCACAGTTTGGACATTTTGTTGGGTGAATGATTTCTAACACAATGCCTTTTAGCCCAGGGCTTAGAAAAACCATCAAGAACAGAAAGCTCAAGTAAGATTATAGGATATAGCAAGAGCACTTCATCTTAACAGCAGTGTAGAAACATTATCAGATGGCTTTTATTGCATAACCAAAATCTTCTG
Organism: Acrocephalus scirpaceus scirpaceus; assembly: GCA_910950805.1. Taxonomy (NCBI): domain Eukaryota; kingdom Metazoa; phylum Chordata; class Aves; order Passeriformes; family Sylviidae; genus Acrocephalus; species Acrocephalus scirpaceus. The sequence continues at coordinate 146,410,668 of OU383773.1, forward strand.
GAAAATCTGCCCAATACAATCCAGGGATTTAAATATTCCTGAAAAATTAAATGCCACACAGGAAGAGAAGCCAGCTTTCTAACTCCCAGTCACATGCCACAGCCATGGGTTTGCCTGACTTACTGCTCACGTGCAGCTTGCCTTCCCTCTGCTGCTGGGACGAGATACCTGGAGATTACTTTGGCAATTTTCACCCCAGCAACATCACCACTGTCCTGGGCACCCATTTCTCTCCTCTGCACTTGTGCAAAGCTGTCACCTGCATCCTCTGCCTCTAGCCACACTGACAGAGCACCACCATCACTGCTTCCCCTCAGCACCCGTTCCAGAGAGCACGTCTGCTGCTCCCTCCTGCACTGCTCAAAAACAGGAGAGTACCCTTCTCCTCTCCCAGTGCTGGAGTAGTTGGTAAGAAATTTGCTGCCTCAGAGCAGTCCTGCTACATTAAACATCTTCCCACGTTGTGTGTCATCACCTGATTTGGAGAAGTGGCTGCATTAAACCAGTCTGTGCCATGGGTCAAGTTCTCACAAGTGCTCAGGGCCAGGCACAGCAAAGGACGCAGCTGCTCATGAGCCATTCCTACACTGGCAACATTTACAGCCCACTGTGAGCTTGAAAAATCAGCACTAGGGATACTGAGGGGAAGAAAATAATAGGAACAGCCTGGCTTTGCCTGTGGTACCCCTTCTTGGGTGATTTTTACACTCACCATCTGCTGAGGAGCAGAGCCCTTCACCTTAGCACTCTTACCACCACCACCACACCCAGCCATGTGCACTTTTCCTCAGTTTTCTTTCCAACTCTCCCATTTTTCCCATCTTCAGAGAGGACAGGAGAGAGGAGACCCCTCCTGGGTCTGCAGTAAAAACCAAGACCTCAGCCCAGGTGATGGGGTTTAGAACAAGGCTGAGAACCAGTTCCTGACCTCTCACTAGACAAATGCCACAACAGTAATGGTCAGTTTTGCTCTTCCAAGTGGGGTCTCTAAAACAATTTGTGTTTCATTACTCAAACACTCCAATAAACCCACCCTGAACCCACATGGTGCAATGAGTCAGTGAAGAGCACCAGGTGTGTTCCTCCTACATGAAGTGAGCTCTTGCTCTGCCTGTTTGTGAGTCACAGAGGGATTTTATGAACTTGTATTCTTACAGTTGGGCAATTCTGTCACATGAGCAGCACTGCCCCTGTGGCCCAGGGGTGATTTGTATTAAAAAAGGAAAATACCCAGTAAGGCTGTTCAAACTCAGCTCAGTGTTCTCAATCATTTGAATGTATTGAGCTACTAAATTCTCTTCAGATACCAAAATCTACAACTCACATAGTCTGGAGATAATGTTCATACACTGTCGAGGTCGTATAACAGAAAACAAACTGTCTGATATTCTTTTGAGTTTTTCATCCATAGGCTTTCTTTGCAAACTGTCTTTGTTATGGAGATAGGCAAAGCTACTGTCTATGAAGGACTCTGGGACTCTGTGTAGAAACAGTAAAGCCAAGCAAAAAAAAGAACATACAATTCTACAACAATAAGAGAAAAAGAATTGCACTGAATTACATTTTCCCACACAGAATATTTGCAGTGTAAATGTCTATAGATGCTGCTGCCCTCCTAGTGACAAACCTCTTGACATCTTGCCTCTGCAAACGGAAAAATGTTTGGCCTGCAGGGGAGGTATCTGGAAATGCCTAGAGAAATATCATAGACAACTGACACAAGTTGTTTGAAATGCAGCAATCCAGAGACTCTCAAATAAACCTGACTGAACTATCTTAAAAATATTTTCAAGGGATGGATTCAGCCCTATATAACCCATTATATTGTGATTATTTTTTTTAAACAGACACGGAGTCTAATAACCTTTACCTCTTCTGGAGATTCTTTGAAAAGATGTTTAGCCTGTATAATTAAAATTGAGTTCCTGTTACCAGGCTGGAGGCAGAGACCTCTTCACCGGCTCATGCAAAATTTCAATAGATTTAGTTGCAAAAGTGGCCCCTATGTTCTCTCTGCTTCCAAAGGCAGAGATATAATCCCATAAAAGTAGGGTTTTTGAGATCTAGCCTAAAGCTAGATAAAACTTTTATCTTCACCCAGCCTTTCTGGAAGACTACTTCAATACTTCAATGCTCAAGATCTTAAAAATCTTGTTATTTCCTGCCTAAAACAATTTATGAGCAGATCAGAGCCATCAGTTCTTATTCCAGCAGTATCCTTCATTTTAAAAAAAACTTACTGTCATCAGAGAAGGGCCCATTGACCTGAATAAATGAGAATCAGTGATTATTGAAGCTGACCAAGAAAAATGCTGGAAATGCCTCAGTCTGACAATGAAACTTTCTCCTAGATAGATATCCTGAGGATGGACAGATTCTCCATTTCAACTATTATCAGTAAAAAGGAGAGACCAAGTCATGGAAAATTCTAATCTCCTCCTTTGATAAAAGACCTATCAAGCATAAAAAGTCTCTTCATCTTTAGTGAGCATGCAAATTTACATTTGGAAACTCTGAAGATTATGTCACTGTGATGTAAAGAACATATTTTGGTGCTGCACCTTGCTGGACTTCTCTGACTCCAAAGGAAGAAAAGAGAAGTAAGCACTGACTATGAAATACATTCTAAGTTTTCATCTGAAAGTTCAGCAACATCAATAGGCAAACACTCAAACAACCAGTTTGATTAAAAGCAGCCACAAGATTTGTTCATCCAATCTTAGAAATTTAGGGTATCTAAATTGATGTTAAGAGGCTCAGTTTCCAAATATCTGGTTGAGCATATACCCCTCAACTAGCTTCTGCTTCACATTCATGGAAACAAATGGAACAGAAAAATAAAACAGTCACATTTTCTTGCTTATTTGGAAAGTCACAGCCAGCCCAAATGAAAGTAGGGAGAGGGAGAGAGGAAAGGCAGTCCCTAATGCCCAGCATGTATTTTACAGTCAGTCAATAAATCATCCTTCTTCTGTTTGCAGAAATGCCTTGAGCAGAACAGAGCAGTCCTGAAATGGTTCGTTACTTACAAACATTTGATGAAAGTGGATTCAGCTTTTGGTTTATGATCCAACATGCTGGAGGAAGATGAGTTTTCTAGATGAGATACAGGCTGTACACACAAAGCTAAACTGCTTCTTTCTGCTTTTCAGTGCTGTCCAAGGCTCTGGGTTAAAGAAAAACCCAGGAGTGGGCTGCTGCCAAAATGAGCCCCACAGTTCTCACTTAGAGACATTGATCCTTCTACAAGTCATCCTCACAGCATTATGGCAAACAGGAAAAACCTCTGTTACACATATCCTTTATAATTTTTATTTTAAGCTACTTTTAAGTCTTGCAGTTTATTAGTCTTTCCCTCAATTATGACCTATCTCAGCAATCTGCCTTTCAAACAATACTCACCAAACCTTTCTCAAAGGAGGAACCTGCTGATTGAGTTGTCTCACAGAAGGCTTCCTATTAGTATATGTTTGGAATGCTTTTAATCATTTTATGAAGTTAGGAAATTCTCATCTATTGAACTGCAGTGGACCACAGAGAAATTTTATGGCTTGTCACCAATCAAGATCAGCTGAAAGGAATGCAGAACGGTGTTTCAAATTAAATTACAGTTTTTCAGGTTGGACTGGCACAATCTGTCTTCAACAAAAGAGGAGCTTTTTTTTGTGTAGAACTTTTAGGGCAAATTCAATCCTCCGATTCACACTGCTGCTCCCTACATTTGACACTGAGCTGCACAGTTAAAAAGCTGACTGTGGCATTCTCAGGCGTCCTTCCAGCCCAACGGCCATGTGCTATCTGCCAAAAGCCCATTTCCAGGAGAACTCCAGATTAGCACACACAGGGAGGGACAGTGAAAGAACATGGTTATAATTTGAGGGATTTCACATGCAGATTTACTGAGTGTGATTAAACTGGCTTTAACCTTGCTCTTAACCTTCACCTTCTCTGCCCAGTGCCAGGAGGCAATTCTTTGTAGCTTATCCAAAAAGGAGAGAGCCACCCCAGAGCTGTGCAGTTGTTATGAGTACCCCTGTGTCTGTGGGAGAAAGGAAGTGTTCCCTCATGACCCAACATGAGAGAAGACAGAGGATTTCCTCTTTTCCCTCTCCTCTAAGATCAAGTTTGCCCATTGCCTGGAGAAGAACAACTTAATGAGGAATACATAACTTGCTGCTGACTGAATTGTAAAAATGAAACAGAACAAAGCAGCAACAAAAGTAACCATTTTGGTCATGCTTATATGTACTCTGAATTTACATCCTGTGAATGTGCTGTTACCTTCTCTGAACATTCATGGGAAGAGAATTTCAACCCTCCCTGAATTTAAATGGTCACAGACAGTGAAGGTGCTCCTACCTATGGGAAAGACAATTTTAAGTTCCCTTCTAACCCAAAAAATCCTATGATTTCTATGATTCTCCTAGAGACCTCTCCAAACACCAGACATATGCTTCTATACAACCCTGCAATACTAGCACAGTTAATCTAGGCTGAAAGTACACCAAGAAAAGAGAATATATACTCTGATGTAAACTGAAAAGTTTACAGTGTTTACAACTGAAAAGGAGCAGTGTTTTGTAAGCGATAAAATACACCTTGAATTTGTTATTCACATTTTGAACAAATCATAAGGATAATATTTTTTTTCCTAAGACTGCAGGTGTAACACTACATAGCTAGTCACAAATTAAGTATTTATAGAATACCTTCTTAGGGACATTACAGAAGAGGATAGAATGAGAACTGTACAGCTTTTCTGTCAGGTATTTTATAAAGACATTAAATATTTGGTGAATTCAGAGAAAAAGGAAATGGTAAATGTTTTCATAGAACCAAAATGCAACAAAAATGGCTTCTAATCTCTTCCTTCTGGAGGCACCAGAACACTTCATGAGAGGTGGAGTAAGAGTACAAGAAACAGTTCAGGAAAAAAAATCAGACAAAAATTCCCAATCTTCCATATTACAAAGAACCTGCCTTCCTGTCCAGAACTAGCTGCTAGACTAGGCTAAGTAGGAGGAAAGGGAAAACATGGAATATTCTGTCTCAGCCACAAAACTATATTGCCCTATGGAAAAAAAAAATTAGAAGTAAAATTTCTTATCTTTCAATATCAGAGTTGGAATCCAGTTCTGTGCCTCATGGCTTTCCTCTTTCTTCTTTCTTTTCCTTATCCTTTGTCTGTTTTTCATCCTCTTGTTTTTAATCTTGCTCCCACAGTCTGCCTCATTCTTTCCCCCAGAGGAAAATTAAACTGAGGACACTGATTGAAAATTCCCACCTAGGCTCTAAATGAGTGTATTATGGCTGTGTCTCCTTTTGGGCAAAAGAGATCTCAGAAAGCTTTTAGCAGTAAAGCTGCCAGAACAGCCCAGACACCACACACACACAGAAGGCAGACAGTCTTTGAAAGAAGGAAAAAAAAGAAACCTTAGAGACAACAACCACAAATTATTCCATTCTACCCATCTTCCTTTCCATATTTGCTTCCTTTTTTTTCCCTCAGTGGCCTTTCCCATCTCCCAAGTACATGACTTTTAACCCACACAACTCTTCCATCAGCCTGACATCCATGTTCATGCTTCCCCAGGACCAGCCTTGTCACTTTACCATGTTAGCTCACGTTTCCATTGGTGACAACTCTTGGCACGTTTCCCCTGAACCAACCAGAGCTTCCTTTCACACAGCACAGAGCACTTTAGCAGCCAAAGCACAACAGTCTGATAACTGCTCACCCAGTATCATGTATCTTCTTATTATCTGCTACATTATCCTTATCTAATTGCATGCACTTTGGCTCAATCTGACATTTTCAAAACTACAGATGCTTATTAGCTTTTCTTAGCTAAAAGAAAAAATGTGCATTATAGTGATTATCAGTGCCTGGCACTGCCTATGAAACATTGTAATGAGAGAGACCTTTAGCCCATCATAAACAAGCAAAATCATGGCCTGTTTTGGTTATTAGCAATGCTCCTACAAATGTTGCCACTGTCAGAATTGATGATGGCACTACTAATTATTAATAATCTCATGTTTCTGTCTATGGATTCTTTTTAGCCAAAAGCTTTAGGCCAAAAGCAAAAATTATGTAATTCTGCACCACCACAAGGAAACTACAACTGAGGAAGTCACGGCCTTGATTCCTTTGTGGTGCCCAACAGATGCAGGTCCTGCCTCACAGGGGTAAATAACTGGCTGAAGGTCATGAAAGAGTTCCCTAATAATTATTCCAATGCTCCACCACTGATCTATGCCCCCTCAAACAGAAGGTATCTAAATGTGCCCAGAAATCAGTGAGAGTTACCCACTCCTTAAAGAAGCTGAAGCTGAATTACCCACTACTTGAAGAATTACCCACTATTTCAATGTCACCATCCTCAAACACAGGGAGTTTAAACAAGGCAAGTACAATAGATGGGGTTACTGTGATCCTAAACCTTGGCTGTGTCAGTTTTAATTAATTACTCTTGTTTGCAGTGACTCACTGTATGTGTTCTGACAAGTGTTTGTGCTGCAGTTCATAACAGAACAAAGAAGCTGCCTCAACAGCACCCACTTTATCAGAGACACCATTGTGAAGCACTACAATACCTTTAGTGTTTTCTCTATGTGTCTCCTCTTGTATCTGGGATTACACCAAAAAAGATTTTAAAAAGGAAAAGAAAAAAGGAAAAAGAAGTTAATATAGAGCAAGCAGAGGAACTGTATCAATAAAGTGCTTAGATTCAATATGCCTAGCAGTAAAGAGTAGTAGAAGTGGAAATCTTTGGTTCACTATAAAGCATTTATGTGTCTATGGCAACATGGTTGTTGATTTCTACAGCTTCCCTGAGAACAAAGTAATAGAAATTTGGTCTTTTAAATATTGCTTTTCTTTTCTAGCACCTAGATGAAATAGAAATAGAAAAACAAATTCAAAACCAAATCATATTTAATACAGGTTGTACAGAAACATGAGGAACAATTTAGCAATAAATTACAAACAAATAAAGATGGGATTCTACAGTCACATGAAACATAATCCCACAAGCAATCTGTGCAAATCTCAGAGCTGTGTATGCAACAAACTTATCTTGGGACAATCAGTCTCTTATGCAAGAGATCAAACACTATTTAAAGCAGATCCCAACATCCCCTTTGCTCTCTGCTCAAGCCTGCTGGTGCTTTCCCCTGGAACACGAGATAACCCAACCTGCCTATCCTGAGAGGAGGGCAGGGACACAGGCAGGAGCTGAACTTTGCAATGCCAGAGGGAATATCAGCGGGAAGTGGCTGGAGTGGAGCCACTTGGGTTTTGCTGGGATCTCCATCCCTAGGCACCAGGGCACAGAGAGATAAGGCTCTCTCTGTGAGAGAGTCTGTGAGTCTAACAGCAGCCACCTGTTAGACTGGGAGGAAGGAATGACTCATGGCTTCCCAGCAGGGCAAAAAAGACAGAATTCTTCTCCCATGAAGAGGGGATGGGAGAGAGGAAGAGATGAGCTGTGCTTGCTGCCTCTATGGCTTCTAAGGGATTCAGAAGTGTTGGGAGCAGATGGGAAGAGCTCTCCATCCCAGAGCCACCTCCAATACCACCCAACCTGCCAGCAGCAGCAGCTGCCACAAGATTCCTTTTCTGTGACCCTGGTACAAACATAAGTGTCTGTTTTGGTACTGTTAGCAGGTCATACTTCTTTTGCCAAAGGCTGGCCTTATAAATAAAATTGTTTTTTAGTCCCCCTTAGCCAGAGGCACTGCAGGACACTTGAATTCATCTTCACAGACACAAACTGTACAGACTGGGCTCTGCAAACTCTGCTTATACCCTTGAGAAGGGACAACAGGCAGTAACAAGCCTCCTGCTGCTGCTGGATTCCTCCCTCTGCCCCTGCCAGAGCAGGAGGAAAGCAGCAGGCACAGGGATCCTGTGTAAACCTCCTGCGGGTTCTGCTCACCAAGTGTCCTCAGATCTAGGGCTTGGAGCCTGCAGCAACATCTGTAATTGCTCAGTCTGCATGGTTTCATTTCTCCTCTGACCAAAATACCACAGCTACGTTCTTTTATAGAGAGTCTGAGCTTATTTTAATGGAAAATAAGGAACACGAACATACTTCTGTCATAAACACTTTAAAATTAATGACTGTGGTATAACTGGAGCTGAGGTTACCAAGCATTTCCCACTGCTGCATTTCCATTTCATGTAGCTCTGCACATCCAAGAGAGAAAGCCTGGGGAGAAATTTGCATTTGCTTTTGAGGTCTGCCTAGACTGAAATCTGCATGAAATGCTGGAGCAGATGCTATTGACAAATACAGAAAAGAAATATAAAAAGCCCCAAACCACCCTCTCCCTGAAAAATTATAATGAGAGCATAAAGATACTACTGTCCATCCTTTTGGATGCTTTAAACCTCCTTTCACTCAAAGCAAACTCCAAAGCCTTGAAGAGCTAGAGGGAACCATCAGACATTTGAAATGTCACAGGAAAACTGTCAGAAATGAGTGCTAGATACAGAAAAAACTTAAATGTGCCAGACTTCACAATTAGTTTTACACCTGCAAAAGTATCCATGGTAATAACTGGAGCAATTTTTAGTCTTAAAACCCCTGGGGCCCAGAACCAGAAATTGCTCACAAGGCTGAGCCACAGCAGACCACAGAGCTGAGATGAACTGTCCATGTGCCACCTCAGCCTCCCATTTTCCATCTGCAAAGTGAACATAATAATAAGTGCAGTTTTAAAAGTCACAGAGACTGCAACTCCTGGAAGAATCCATGTAAAAGCTGAGCTCTACTAACAAGCACCTTGTTTAGAGTAAAATAATTTACACTTCGTAAGTGCTAAACAATTAAAAACCATATTCAGTTTTCCTCAGCAGAGAGTCACAAAACTGGCCTTTTTCAAATTACCTCACACACTCCAGTACCTCTGCATAAACTTAAATGTTTGCAGAGTGAATGAGGATAAGATCCCTCTCCACCTCTCCCCTTGCCTCCATATTGCAAGTTCCCTGAGGCTTGAAAACTGCATTAATCTTGGCTGTAATCTTTGGGAAGGGTTTCAAGTGCTATTTTAACAAAATAAACTATGAAACATCTCTAAACTAAAGTGCTTAAAAAAAAGAGAGATATAATTAAAGCTGTGGTTGCATGTAGAAAATTTAGGTTCCCAAACACTTACAGGTTGAAATGTTGTGAAGGATTTCTCTTTCCACTGCAGAGAAACCACTGCCCAATCCCCTTTCAGAAAACTTTCCTGGATTGTACCACCACACTTTCCCTCTGTTTCCTTCTGCACTGCTCTCTGCTGCAAAACATCTGTGAGCCCAGTGCCCATTCTGACTCTCTTTTATAGTTGTATACTGGCACAGTAAAGATTATGGCACAGTGATCTATTCCTATAGATGAATGCATGCACTCAAAATATGCTTGAACTCAGTTAACTCACCCACACGGAATCTTACCAGTACCAAACACCCACAATTTAATGAACACACATCATATTTTCAAAGGTGCATATATCAGTTAAAAAAGGCTTGATCCAAAATAAGTATTTGTGTATCTATCTAGGAAATATATTCCAGAATGTGTTTTTGTGTTTGACCACAAATCTTTTGAAACACCTTGAAACTACAAAACTTAATTATCTGTTTGTACTTTTGAGAAGACATACTCTATCACAAGCCACTAGGAGTGAAAGAGGCTTTTGGGAAAACACTGGCTTATTTTCTTGCTTCCCTTTGGGAAAAAAAAAAATCCCCTAGAAGGAAGGTTTGTTTCTTCCCACCTTCCTCCATGTCTGAATAAGGGGCCACTTAAAACTACTGCTGAACCATTTCTTATGAGCTTTGAAAACAAACATTTCTCCTTGGAGGTGAAAAAGAGAGTTACAAAACTGCCACCAGTTCCACCACTAGAGAAAGAAGTGACAAATTGAAGAACCCCCACAGTTCTGCAGGTGTGAGTGTGCAAACAAGTGGGTGGTTGATGCTTTCCTGTAAAAGCAAGGCAAAGCCAAGCGCTCCATGGAGCCGTGTGATCACCACACGCTGCCACCCCTTGGTCACGGGATGAAAATGCTCGCACCTCACGGCAGCGTGCTGGCAACAAAAATCCCGGAAAAACCAACCAGCAGCTAATGAACTATAACGGGAGATTTTGCTGCACCAGCACAAGCATAAATATATTAGTCCAAAGTAATGTAAAGTTTTTTATTTCAAGGGATAAAATCTGCTGACTCCCCAAGAGCATCTTCCAAGCTGTGATACACATCCTAAAGACTGTTTTCAGTCTGGCCTTTCCTGAAACAAAAATATACAAATAGGTGGAGAACAGCAAACACTCACAGATTTTTTTTTTTCCCCCCACCTCCTATGTCTTTAAAAGCCCCTTGGAAACCAACTTGAGCTGCTCCAACCCTGGGCTCAGCCTCTGTTTTCTGCACTCAAGCTCCCAGCTCAGAAAGAGAAACACCATGAGCCGAGTACTCTACCTGAGGTATCCCAGCCTATGGCACAGTTCGCTACTATTAGAGAGATGATTCAGCCTCTTCACACAGTTATTCCTGAATACTTAAAAATACATTTTCTCTGGCAGATTTTTTAGTGTGTGCATCATCACCATGGCTAGTGAAGTCTAGGCAGAAACAGAGGCGGATTTTAAACTGGCAGCAAAGATCATAAGTTTGGTTAATTAAAGATATAGCCATAAAGCAAAGCATAAAAAGTGTGTCACCTGCAGATCAGTGTCCAGTACTCAGTAATCACAAAATATATGATGAGCTTCTGTGCAAATATAACCCATGATTTTAATAAGGTTTATAAGTATTCCTTTTGAAGGAAGTTTGCTGCAATTTTTATTCATTTCAAAAGGTGAACTTAGAGAATGTCAGCAGGGCCTAACTATTTCCATAGAAATAACTATTCCTGCTCTCTGCATCTTAATGGCTGGAGGACATCTGAGTTCAGCATCTGAGAACCCACCAAGAAGAGGCAGAACAGGAGATTCTTACAGACCTAAACAGTTGGTTTTGCCCATACACACAGCAGTACAGATGTATAGAGAGACTTCTGGTTACAATTCAACTTGTTATAGCTTACAACAAACTTTGGGTCTCTGCAGTCCCACAAAACCCTCTGTACAATCAATTCATTCATCTCTTTAGGAGAAAACCACCCCACTTTTGAAATGCCTGTTGCCTGCAGCTCAGGCCTCAACATTTCTGAGGCTTCTGTCCTTGACACACATTTCTAGGAGGCAATATCTCTTCCCATTAGACAAATAATAAACTGAAAATTAACACTTTCAATTACATGCAACAGTAAGTCTGATGTACCGAATTACTTTTTTTTTTTACACTGATGGCTTTGATTCTCACTTTCTCAGACACACTCTGTTAACAAAGGATATTTGATTTACTAAATCCTAATTTATCCAAGCACAAAACACAGTTTTACTGAGGCATCTCAAAATCATCTCTATTTATATCTGAATAAAAAAATTCTCAAAAGGTAAACAGGTCTAAATAATCAATTGCAGAACTAATAAAGTATAATATATAGCCAAATATAGGTTTAAGAAAATGCAAAAAAGAAAGAAATATTCAGAATTCAGTTATTGAAAGAATATTCAGAGGCATGAAAGCTTTTGTACTTTGGGATTGGCTTTTTTTGTATGCTTCAGTCTCCTATTAAAGCCAGTAAGAGTTTTGGCTAAGTAATGAACCTGTAGGAATGCAGCATGTGATTTTCATATTAAAAAAAAAAAAGTTATAATGTTTCACTGAAGGATTCAATATTTTTAACAGATAACTTATCATACAAAATTCACTTTAAAAACTACTTCTGTGATCATTGTTCTACAGTCAGTTCCTTATAAAATAGATCAATATTCCACATTACAGGGAAGTGTTGAATTTTTTATGCACCTGATTAATGCATTGTTATCATCCCAGTAATTAAAAGGAGCGGCATTACACACAATCAGCATGATACATCTTACTCAGCACCTCCTGGCAGTTGCCTGCAAAAATTAAACTCATTAATCACTGTGATGCCAAGAAAGAAGCCTGGAAAAGATGAAGAAGCTCTATTTTATAGGAAAAAAGTTCTCAAGTCAATGTGTAGGAGAAAATCCCTTCCACTGTACAATATGCAAAGCATTTATCTCATCACTCTAAGAGGTAAACCAATCAAATTTACCACTTAAAAGCTAACCTCATCAATCTAAAAAAGAGAATTATGATAACAAAATTGCTCACAACCTGCTATACCACCACACTAAACTGAATGAAAAGTTCTCACAGATGTTTCCTCATTTAAATAAATGTAGTGAAATGCTAATCTTATAACAAGGTAAATATGTCATCTGAATTTTGTTTAGAGCTGTTGCAATAACTTTAATATCAATAATATCCACAGAGCCAACTAGGAAGTGTTTTTCTGGGGTCATTTATACAGAACCCAGTTTCCTTTTTACTCCTTCCATAAATAACATGTCCATCTCATCAGACGAACAATTAACATGAACACTGTGCAAGATTTTACCCAGGTTTTGTTCAGGAGTTAGGTCTACTATATACATGTTTTCTCATATACCTTTCATGAGTTGACTCATAGTAAAAACTATTTAAAATTCTAAAGAATGCTGTGACCTCTACTTTGCTATTTTTTATGTTACAAAAACAATGTTCTCAAGTGTGTCTCAATGGTGTTTTTAAGTCAGCAGTTGTCATATAAAATCATTAGTGGTTTGATTTGAATTTTTTTAGGGAGGTACTGCCTCCTCTTTAACGCTGTATAGGTTTCAAGTAGTATATTTCCACCAGTAGTATTTCCAGTGGACAGAATGCTTACTTACAATACTGTGACCTTCAAAGGCAAGATCCTGTCTTTCCCTCTGTTTTGTTCTGACCTGAAGTCCGTGCTGGTGCTTGAAAATATAGTGCTGAATGCAGCACACATATTTCAATAGGAAAAGTCATCATCAGTAACCCATAAAACACACTCAATTCTCTTCCTATTATTAATCACATGACAAAGTTAGGAACAGAACAGTCTTGTTCTCAGGTTTGTTTTGATATTTCCAAGTGTGGGAAGGGAGAAAACCCTTTGTTTCCTTATGTTTAAGTTCTGATTTTTCCTACTACATTGATGTCAAAAGATGAAAGGCAATGTGAATGTCCCACTTGTGCAAAACAGCAAACAGAAGTCTAATCTTAGGAAGGAATTTCCAATGCTGTCTCCTGCAGCCCTTCCCCATGATGAGCAATAGCACGTACTCCTGGCACCCTGCAAAAACAGATCACTCTCCCTGTACTTCTCCCATGGTCTTTGCCAGCTCTCTTCCTCACTCTCCCCCTTTCCTCGAGGGTCTCATCCCCAGGGCTGCATTTGCTCACCCTGAGTGAGCCTGACTGCTGCCACTCTGTCCGTGCTGATCTCGCCACGGAAAAGGGCGCGAGGTCACTGCCAGCTCCCTTGGGCACGGGTCCTGGGAGTGTTTGGGAGAGCAAACTGCTCCTCCTCCTCGGGCCAGGATGGGTTCGGAACCGCGGACAGCTCCTTCTGGCCCGGGATAAAAAGGGTTCAGCACTTCGGACAGATCCTTCTGACCCGGGACAGAGGCGTTCGGCACCGCGGACAGCTCCCCTGTCCCGCTCCGCTCCGGTTCAGCACCGCGGACACCTCCAGCCCGTCCCGCCCCCTCCTGCCGGCGCCTGGCGCCGCCGGCCGGACCCCCGCTCCCTCAAACACCCGATTTAAAGACCATTTCCAGTAGTCTGTCATGACTTCATCCTCCCGACCTGAACGACCCTCTGCCGGAGAGCACCAGCTCAGGTTGGCCAGCTTCTGCTGGAAGGGAGCACCTGTGAACTGCCGACCCAGCCCAGGGGACTTTCTCGGACAGGTTACCCCCTTTAGAAACAAGTCACACTAAGTGTCCACGGGGGTTTAGAAGTCACCCCAAATCCCTGTTTCTGGCCACACTTTTTTGCACTTAGTTGCAGAAGACGCTTGGCAGGCACAGACAGCAATGTCCCTCAACAGACAGCAGTGCCCAGCAGTGCCCTTCACCCACTCTGAGGGATGGGAGAGGGGGGGAGAGAAAAAAGAAAGAAAAAAAAAAAGAAGAAGGAGAAAGAAAGAGAGGGAGAGAAAACTTTCCTTTTAGAAGTTAAAGGATATTCTTAATAATATTATTTTGGAGCCTGCCAGCAGAAATCACTCGCACATGCTAAACTGCAGGCTTTCCTCTGCTTCCGGACTCAGCGCTTCTGGTGACCAGAGAAGCGGCCCCAGACATCTGCTGTCTCCAAATCCAGGAAAGCGAAATTAAAACGAGAGAAATGTGCCTGAGCCCAGCCCTGGAGGTGGCACTCCGCTGGCTCGCAGCGACACCTAGAGCCCAGCACACAGCCGGGAAGGGCCCCGTGTCCCCAGCCACACCGGGAGAGAGTCGCGAGTGGGTGCGGGGGCCCGGGAAAGGGGCCCGGTGTCTTCCTGCAGTTGGCCAGGGCCAAGGAGCAGCAGTGCCAAAATTATTGCTGGCGAGCGGGTCATAGAGAAGAGTCAATTCAGGTCCCTGTCACTGCTGTCCCCCGGGGCTGTGAGCAGTCAGTCACCTCTGGGTTTAGGGAGAGGTTTAGGTCGATTGGCCCCATCGCTGACAGAAGTGCACTTGCTCTACGGACCACAAAAGCCTTTACGAAGGGACTGGAGAATGGTCAGGGGTTTAAAAGACAATCCGAGGATATTTCCCTGCATACACAACTCTCTCCTCTGAGTGAAGCAGCCCTGCTGTTGTGGCTTGAAGCTGTGCCTTGCTTGGGAAGGCTCCCAGAGCCAAAGCTAAGCCCTGCTGCAAAGCTAACGCGTCCCACTCGGGCAAGAAGTATTTTTAACAGACACAAACATTATTCCCAACTGCAGCCATTTGCTTCCCCTTGTGTGTGCTTCCACAGAGGCAAAACACACTCAAATCCCTCTGCAAACCTAACACCAGCCAGCGTTGCGGAGCCACATGTTTTGATCTATCGCTGGCCCTTGTTCTCTCAGTCTTCCTGCTTTCCAAACCCCCTGTCCCCCTCCTCGCCACCCGGAAAAAAAACAAGGAGCAATCGACCCGGACTAGTTTAACTCCATCGGACACAGCAGGCAGCCAGCGGCCTGGATTAGTCACTCGTTACTAAGGCGATATGCAGATGCACCCTTTGAAGTCGCTGCTCTCGGAAGCAGCGCGGGAGCGGAAGGTGCGCGGCCGAAGTTTGCGGCTTCCCCGCGGGGCTGCCCCCGGGCAGCGGGGAGGGGGGATGGAGGGAGCCAGAAACGGCTGCGCAGGGGTTAAAAAGTTTCCCTGCTGCCAGGTTAGGGGAAGGCTGACAGCAAAGCGAGGAGGGAGGGACAAGGTGAAGACTTCTGCCCCGGGAGAATGTTAAAGGGTAAAACACAGAATAAAATAACAATAAATTTTAAAAAAAATTAAAAAGGGGGTTGGGGAGCCTTGTCTCCTAGCTTGGGGGCAGTCGGACGGAGCTGGCACTCGGCGTTTCCCAAGGTGCTGACCCCGCGCCGCCTAGCCCCGCTCCACGGGAGCGGAGAGCCGCGCAAGGAGCTCGGTACCGGGGAACGCTGCGGGGACAGCGCGGGGGAGGGCGAGTCCTGGCTCCCCTCCACTCCCAGCGGGCTCCGTCCCGTACTATTCCCGGCGCTCAGGGGAAGAAGCGGAGCGCAAAGACCCGCCCGGAAGAGCGGACAAACCGCAAGAAATCGCTGCCAGCTTAGAGGGGCACACAGCCATCCCGCAGGACAGGGGGCGGGGAGGGGGGGGCACCCAAAACCCAACCCAACCCCACGCGAACGGCACGGGCGCTTACATCCTCCTCCTCGCAGTCACTTCGCGACTGGTATTGGAAGCGGGGCCGGCTGCCTTCCTGTTGCAATGGACGCGGGGTCTTGCCGGCAGCGCCGTCCTCCTCGCTGCTCTGGGCGCCCAGGAGGTGACTCGCTTCGGGGGGAACGGGGAACGAGCGGGAGGTGTTGATCTTCCCGCTGAACCGCTGGTACAGTGAAGCCATGAAGTCAATCCGCGGGAATCGAGGGAGAGGGAGGGAAAGAGAGCCGCTTCTTTTTTTCTTCCCCTCCTCTCTTGTTTTTTGGCTACAGCATGCTACACGCGGGTGAGGATCAGTCCCACATCAGTGGGAGGGAGAGCGAAGGATCCTGCTGCCCGGTCCTCTGCACCGGCACCCGGAGAGAAGCCGGGGGGTTCAAGAGAGCAGAGACGGGGGAGTGATGAGAGGAAGAAGAAAGAAGGTAGATAAATAAATAATAGAACGCAATCGAGCCGTAACACCACAGGCCCCGGGAATGCTGCACCATCCAGTGTTGGGAAGGAAAAAAAAAATAGAAGAGAAAAAAAAAGAACCAAAACACTCCACGAAGACGTACCCCCGATAATGGCGCCTGAGTGGATCAGCATTAAATGTGCTTTGGGGGTGTGCGTGTGTGTTTGCAAAAGCAGGGGAAAAAAAAAAAAAAAAAAAAAAAAAAAAGAAAGAAAAGGAAGGGGGGCTGGCTCAATCGCTGGCTGTCAGCGGCTCCCCAGGCAGAGGTGGCGGAGCAGTCGCCTCCGAGGTCGCATACCAACAGTGTGCACAAGCGAGAGGCAGAGTGACAGAGTGTGTCAGACGGAGTGGAAGAGGCTGGGAAGCCTCATTCAAAGCACGTTGCTCTTCTTGGGAAGGAGGGCTCTTCTACGATCATCTCCTTTTCGGTACCTTCTGGGTTTTTTTCCTGTCTATTTTTTTCCCGGGGAAACAACTCAAAAAAAAAAAAGAAAAACAAAAAGAAGAAGAAGGAAAAAAAAAAAAAAAAAGGCAACAGACACCTGATCGCCAGCCGAGAGAGAGAAAAAGAGGTGGGGAGGGGGAAGGCGAGGCTGGGAGGCGGGACCGGCAGCTGGAGGGGCTCTGGGAGGCCGCTGTGCACGGAGTGGCTCGGCCCCGAGGAAGGGGCGAGGGGAGGGAGGGCCGAGCCTCCCCACTGCCCTGCCCTGCCCCAGCGGGCACGGCTCAGCCCGGCAAGCGGGCACTGCCCGGTCCCCGTCCCATCCACCCTCCCTCCTTCCCCCCACGGCCGGGGAGAGGGGGAAGAAGAGGGCTGCTGTGGGGTTTTTGGAGGTGGTCGTTGTCGTCGTTTTTTAAAATAATCCGGTAAATCGTGTCTCTTACTATTTTTGTATTAATTCATTTTTGCTGCATTAAAACGTGCTTCAGCGCCCCTCAGTGGAAATCCGCCCAAAGCTGCTCTCGGCGGCTCCGGCCGGGGATAAACAACCGCGATCCCGGCGCCGGGGATGGAGCCTGGTCTGGGCTGGGCTGGGGTTGGGGTCAGGGTCCGATCCAGGGCCGGGACACGCCGGAAATCCCCGCCACGGCCTTTGCTCGGGGCCGCCGGGCCCCGCTGCCCCAGCCCGGGAACCGCGGCCGCCGCTCCGGGCGGGGACACCGCGCACTGCCCGGGCCGGCACCGCGGGGCTGCCAGCGGGGTCCTGCCCCGCCAGCCCGGCACCCCTGCTCGGGACACAGGGTGACAATTCCTGTTGCTCCAGCACCAGGCAGAGGGGTTTCCATAGCAACAGATGCTTAGGTTTAAAGGAAAGTGGCAGAGTTGCTGCCCCTTCTTCTGCTCTCCAAAAGATCCTCCCCTTTGACCTCTAAATTTACCAGAGATATTGGGATCACGACACACAAAGCATAAACCAGTGTTTTCCTATTCCCAGTGACAGACTTGCTGCTAAAGAGCTCACAAACTTCATTATAATCTAACTAGTGGATTTCATGGACTAAAACTCTGTTTCTAAGCATTGTTCTTGCTTGAAGTTTTAGCTGTGAAGATAATACCATCTCTGATACATGTAATTTCATCAGTCTTAAAAAACCCACTTTAGTAGATCATGTACACAATATTCTAAAGTGCAATGATTCCCCCCTCCATGATTTCAATAACTGCCTGATCAAAAATCTCTTCGTGTCTGAATAGCTTCATCAACTCCTTTTTATTTTTGTCTTCAAAGTCAGGCATGAAAAGTCTTAACATTTAGATGAAAAGAGAAACTTATCAGGAGAGAAAACAAAAACAAACACTCTATCTCCTTCCTGACAGAACTTGAAAGAAAGAATCATTTTGATCTTCACAACTGAGATCCTGACATTTAATTAAAAAAACAAGATGAACATACAATGCTCTGAAGCAAAGGTCTGGCTTCTAAGTCATAGCGACACCCATCATAACAGAGGTAACTTTCCAGAAGCCCCTTGGACCCCTTGTAACTTGTGTTTCAGACACAAATTAACTACCAAAAATCTGGACACAGAGCTCAGCTAAATTCCACCTTGAACTACATTAGTGATATTCAGAATCATCACGGGCTTATGATATTTGGAATTGGTGACAACTAGCACTATAAAAAAAAAGGAACAAGAGAATAAAATTAAAAGAAATAATACATTTTTAACTTCTAAGGGAAAACTAGGACACAAAGGAATAATCAAAGAAAGCCACAAAAAGCCAAGACGAAACCACTAGGCAGGAAAACCACCAAAGATTAAATGTCTGAATTAAAAAGTTTCAAAGAAAGCACAAAAAAAAAAGAAAACATTCAGCATCACAGCCCAGTTCAAAACCAAAAAAGCCTCTAAGGACCAATTCAGATCCAAATACATTGTTTGTGGTTTTAATTCTTAAGAACCAAGATTTCACATAATTGAGTTTGCTTAGTCATGCATGCATATACTGGGCATGTATGTGTGTACACAATTCATGGAAAAATTATATTAAAGGAACACAAAATTGCAATGTCAAACACTTGAAAAGCTCAGTAAGAAACAAACAGCCAAATGGTCCTCATCCACCAAAAGATCCTGATCATGTAGCTTTGGGCTGTGATTCATTCACCCAAAAATAAATAATTACAGCTATTTAAAGGCATTTCTGATTCCAGCTCTCCCCTCCATGACAGGCCAGGGACAGCAGAAACAATTTAATATCATGTTCTGTGTATCAGGGTGGGTGAAGGAAGATGGTTTGCACCATTTGGGAACGGCAAGACACATTTCTGTCACCCTGCTACAGCCAGAGTGACCTTGTGTGGAAGGGCTGAGCAGGCAGCTGGAGAAATATCTTGAATAACCCCCTGCAACAAGATGCACCGGGATCAGTCTGTCGATGGCATTGCTGAAAGCAGGAGGAATTTTCTGAGTCATAGGGGACCCAGATGATTGCATTAGGGACTCTGGAGAGCACTCCAGAGCCTGTGCACAACTTATCTCAGGATGTAGCTTGTCCCTGCAAACGTGTTATGATAGCCCTGCCTGCCTGCTGGGGAGGGGCACAGCCCAGGCTCCAGAGGCACTGTGCAGTGCTGGCAGCACCTCTACCCTCCACTTGCAAGCCCGTGGTTAATTTGCTGTTCATCTGTGCAAGACTGGGAGCCCAGAGTCCTCTACAATGTCCTGGTTATGTGACCAGGAACTGGCACACAAAGTGCACACCAACGGGGCATGGAAAGCACGGAGCCAAAAAAAATAAAAACAAACACAGGAAACATCGAGACATGGCAGCAAAATGGCACTAAACAAACACCACATCAGGAACCGGGGTTGCATTGCAGCCAAAGACCTTTCCAGCCCATGGCAAGATTTGAGGAGAAGTGAGCAATTTGTGTTACGAAACATGTGTAAAGAGGCAAAATATTTCACAAGTACAAACCTAAAGTTCTTGTCTTTAAACACACATCCTACATGTAAGAAAAATCCTTTCCCTAAATCCTTCAATGAGATCCCAAGATAAAAATCAAGGCACTTCAAAACAGTGTCCTCAAGCGTCTTTTAGTTGTATATTTAATTCAGTATCCAAAGTTTTGAAGGGAGGTTTGATTCCTAACTAGTGACATTTTCATCAAAATAAAGTGTGTTAGTTAAGACATTTTCCCTGCAGCACCAAAGTCTGTTTTACTGACATTTTTTAAAGCATTCAGATAGAAATGACACTTTTTTCTCCCCATGTTGTATAAATAAACAGAGTCCCCATATTTCAGCACTATTAATGTCACACAGTCAAAAGCAGGTCAAACCCAAGCCCTACTGCCTTTAAAACTTTACATTAAATATTTGTTTTCAGACAAATCAGCTCCGAATAACACCGGCAAAGAAACAATCCAGCAATATTACTCCTGGATATATTTTATTTAGATATAACTTCTGTCTGTCAGGGAATTTGTGCTTTGTTATTCACATTCCATTCTTCTGTACTGACAAAGCAATTTATGAGCTTGCCATCTAATAAACATAGATTTTGTTGCAGGCAGAGCTAAACATGTTTCTAGTTTTCAAGTGGTGATAGTTATTAAGCAGCTGATTAGTGGGGCTTTTTTTAACAAAAGATAATTTTTCAATAGTTCAAGTACACTTTTTATTATTTGAACGATTACATTTTCATTTTCCAATGAATTTGTAAAGGAATTTTAGAATCTCCTGGTTATTTTTTTTATATATATATCGCTCTCAAAAAGGGCAAGGTAGTATTTTCTCTTAAAATGACTGTATTTATTAATATAAAACATCTGGGGTTTTGATAATAGCAACTGTCTAGGCACTAAAGAGACAACGATACAATATTTTAACTCCTATTACCATGGTCAGCCAAGATAAAATCATCCGGCTCATGAATCTCTAATGGCCCCAGGCTTATGCCTTCTATACATCTGCTGCCTGGTGTCAACTGAAAACCCAACCAAACCAGAACAGGAAATCCCTTTCCTGTGTCAAATGCACCAGTTCAGCAGTCCCTGAGGATACACTTGATCATTCAATTTGATCAGTGCTGGGGGAAGCATTGCACTGTGTCAAGACAAGTGACAGTAGGGCTGCGGAGGGGCAATCGTGGAATTAGTATGCTGAGCTGCTCACTTTCTTAGCTCATTATTTGTGCTAGCAGCATCTCAGAGCAAGTGATGTAGAAATGCAGCACTGGACAGTGAGTGAGGACATAGAGAGGCATATTTCTCTCTGGAATCACACACTATTCAGAAAACTAATCTTGACGGCCTTATAGTGATTAAAAAAAAAAAAAATAGAACAAACAAAAGTCCCTAAACAAACAAGAAAGCTCTCCAGGCTGGACTAAGAGAAACATTAGTAAAATTAGTTTTCTGGGCACCACAAGAATAATTCAGTCTTCCACAAGTGGTGGAATGAAGGCTTTTGTGAGGAATAGAAAACACTGATACTCAAGTATCCCTTCCTACTGGGAATAGTAGATAATGGTGGCTTTACAGTATACAAGATTTGGGGAAAAAAAAGAAAGTAGTCTGGAAGAAAAGGCTCTTCAGGAGAAGAGATGGGCTCAGAGGGAGCCAAGAAGAAAAAAATCAAATGCATATAGAAGAGGCAGGGACACAGTGAAGGACCAAGAGAAAAAGGAGATGAAGACAAGAGGAGTCAAAGAAGCAGAGAAGAAATGGACCAAAACTGTCAGATATGGAAAGCACCAACGTGACTGGGGAGCAGGAAGCCAGGCTGGGGTGTACAAGGTTAATTGGACCCACACAACAGGGGCATTTTCAAAACCAGGGAGATCAGCTACTCCAAAGGGCAATTCCAACACCTGGTGCATAAATGTTCTCTGAGTGGTCAGTAAGACAGGTGATTGCAACTACCTTGATACTCACCAAGACCTAATTAAATGAAATCAAGAGGACATAGCTGAATATCAGCAGGTTCTTCCTGATAGTGTGAGCAGGACTGTTTCCAAAGGAAATGGGTGCAAGTCCTAATGCTGAGGGCACTTATAAATAGCCTGTGTGAGGCATTAGAAAATGTGCTGTAAGGCATAATCCTGCCAACTGGCAAAACTATACATCACATGACCAAGAAGGTCTTTCCCATATGGTTTTTTATGATTTTGCAGTTGGTGCAGAGGTGATGAAAGGCAGAAAAAAAAAGAAACCAACACAGAAGAGAGGAGTCAGGAACAAGGGTTGTGCAAGTTTGTTGCTAAAAAAGGTTATGCAAAGCTGAAGTAAAATACTGATGCACAAGTGTTTGTACAGCTGCTCATCACATCAGGGTCTTGGCTTAACTTTGTAGCTGGTACTGACATTCATACCAACAGGAGTTTGTACTGCAGACTGTCTTTCTTGTCTTAATTAACATTCTGTCTTTGGGAGCTTTATCTGAGAGAACTTAGGGTGAGATCCCAATTCTGTGTCTTCAAGACAAGCCAGGAAGGCGAGCATTACAGATAAATACATTTTTCTTTGGATGCCACGAGTAGTTGGCATCCATGTGAGACTTGGCTAACATTGCTGAGCTGGTCTCCACTCTGCACGCTCCTCTCTGCTCTGTAACCTGCCAGGGTTTGGTACTCAAGTCAGATATGCCATGACAGCAACCAGGTTGCCTGATTAATCCGATCTCTCAAGGGGGTTTTCAGTAAGAAAAGGGAATATATTTGTCCTCAGAAAGGCAGAGTAGGCTGTTGCAGGGCTATCAGAAAAGCAACCATCTTGCAAAAACCTCCCTCTGTCACCTCAGACAGACTCAAGGCAAGGGATACACTCAGCTCTATATGTGAAAGGGATGCACAAGGTTCCTGCTCCATTGGTGTGCAAGAGCCATCTCTGCACATCCTTAATTGCCCAAGCTGGGAGAAGCTGATGCAATTCCTCCCTAATTCACCACTGTAAAACTGGCAGCATGCAGAAGCAAAATACCTTGGAGAAATTCTAAATTTCCACTTGCCAAAAAGAACTTGTGCATGAAGAATCTTGAAGAAGCAGAAGGAATTTAATGAGTTAGCATTTCAAATGTATGCCACAGGATTCAAAGGGAGCAGACAAAACAAAATCATTTAATTTAAAGACTTTTTTTTATAATGCAAAGATTTTCTTTAAACAGATCTGACTCCTCAAAGTAGCTGTCACTAAATTCACAGGAGTTTTTTTGTGGTTGTTGCATGGAAGAGAACTAAAACCTAGATTTACTAAAAGACTCGGGGGATGTAATGACACAAATTTAGGTTTTGGAACCCCCCAGCTGAAAGGAAACCCTAGAGAGGAATATGAATATGCAGGGGGAAAAGTATATTTAGAGAAGTGGACATCTCAAAAATGCTACCTTAGGCTAACCAAATATCCTCCCACTCCTCTGTTCTGCTTCTGGCCCTGCCAGACATACATTTCTTCCTCCAGTTTGGCATAGATTCAGCATATTCAAATATTCTTCTCTTGCAGCATTTACAGAGAAAGGAGCAATGATGGAGGTTTGTAAAACCTCTCTGTGTGAGGGAGCATGTTGGGTATTCTCTAAGAATAAATACCAAATCAGGCACTCTTGAAGGCTGTAGGTACAATTCACCCCAGTTTCTGTCTCCCATCAGGATTACAGGCAGGTGAGGAGTGTTGTGGGGTGTCCTCATGGGCAGTTTTGAATGTACATAACTGTCACAGGGGGTACTTCAGGAAGTTTTTAGGCTGAACAGAAAAGCATCTGATGAATTCCAGTCATCTGGAGCTAAGTAGGCTGTCAGCACAGATTTTATAGAGCACAGATCTAGATTAGCTGTCTAAAGTCCCCTGAAATCACCTAAAAGTAAATAATCCCAGTTTGGATTTGAGACTAATTTAAATTGGTAGGTATTTGTGCTTCTTCATTCTAAGTGCTGGTGCCTGTTCTTTCCTGCCTATTTGCCTTCATAAATTGATTAAGGAAAAAAGCTTACAGGCTTGCTCATAGTTTTCTAAGTACAAACTACATCATTTGTCCAATTCACCTGTCTCAGTAACATAAAGTCCAAAATCACTGAGGCTCATGGAAATTATTTTAAAGGTTTGTAAATGTTTCTGGTCAACTGCCATTATGTAACAATAAAAAAATATACAGGATTATAAATGGCTGTCAAACAGTGCATTCATTTTTAAAAAGGTGGGAGACCCAAGGACAAGAATTTAATACTGGTAGGAGATCAATAAATTACATCTTTACCAGTTTAAAAAAAGTTTATGACCAAAGATGTTTAGAGTCAATAAACAAGCCAACCAATGAGAGGTTTTCATTTTAAACACCTCTTAGGATTTACCTGGATTAAACTCACCAACATATGTGCTTCTTTTTAATTTTATTGCACTCTTTCAACATATGCCAGAGGCACTAAGCTTTGCAAGGTTATTCAGCAACGTGAGGTACTGGAATACACATTGGAATTATCAAAATCAGATCAGTGATGATATAATCAATATGAGCTGCTGCTTTGGGAAATTCCAGGTGATATTCACATGAATCTTGACTTTTCACTGCATGTACCTAAATTTAGGGGCATTTTATTTCTAGTTGCTAGTGTATCTGACGGAGATCTTATTGGCTTGTTAAATAATATCTTTAAAAAATAAATAAACCAAATTCATTGTGAAATAAGCCCAGCACACACCTAGTCACTCCTGACTTAGAGATAGATCTATAGGTAGATTTATTTGCATATGCCAAGGAATCATAAAAGCATGTCAAGTGAACTGAAGAAAGTATGAAAACTAACTTTAGAGATGTTCAACAATTTCATCCCATGGTTAAAAGCAATTCAGGACTCCTCTAAGTGAAAAAAATACAAGTTGCTTCATCATGATCTGAATAAGAGTGTGACAAGGCAATTCTGGGAAATTCTGACTGCAACTGATAATTTCAAATCTCTGAAAAAGGTTTGTTCTTCCAGAGAAAAATAATTTAATCCCCTCCAAGTTATACAAGCACAAAGCAGCATTCAGATCCTCCTGTTCCTCTTCACAAAAGCAGGCAAACAGCAACTAGGCAGCTAAAAATGTCACAAGAGGGTCCAAAACCCAGCTGTTGAGTCCATCATAGTTTCTGCAACACAACTTCAGCAGCACAACCAGAGCTGCATTTTGTAAAAGCAACACTAAATGCAATTGTTGAAAAAAGAAGGCCACCATGACTTATAGAAGTAACTTCTGACGAAACATCACTTGCTACACTGACTTATGCCAGCCCTCCAGGAATGTTATCAGCAATGGGCATTGCCATTTATCTGGAATTTACAGTTCTTAAATCACCTAATTGTTTCTCAACACTACATCTTCAATGATTTCATATAAACAACCACAGTGTAACCTTCTTCATCTTCATGAGACCAAGTGATTTTTACCATTTCATCCTAGCCATTATTCACCAATTTAAACACGTTTTTGCCCATCCAGTAACTTGGCAAAACAGAAGGCGCTACTGATTCTGAGGACGATAATTTTCGCGAAAATTTCCTTTACTGAGAAAAGAGTATTCCCATTCTGAGGTGTTGATGTCCTTCTATTGGTGCTGTTTGGTATTTTTGGAAGTGGATGACGCCTCAAAACCAATTAGCATGGCCTAGTTGTGTCACCCAGAAACATACGGGTCCTTGGAGAGGAAGCACGCGTGGTGCTGACATTTGAGGCGCGTTATGACAAATGCAGGCAACGACTTGTCAGAGGTGGAAACATTTGCTGGATAACAGAGATGACATAACCAGAAAGTAGGACAGCCACCCCAAAATGGGGCAAAACTGTGTTTTGGCTAGAATAGGACATGCAGGAATTTAAATGAGCTGGGATTTTCCTACAGAAAACATCTGCCTTATCTTGAAATGCACAGCACTTTCTTTGTATTAAAGAATCTGCAAGAAAGTATTGGAAACTGCCATGTATCAGGGCTCAGGTCTTATAAGGAGTATTTGAGGGGGCTGGGGGTGTTCCTCCTGGAGGAAAGGGGGCTCTGGGGAGACCTCATTGCTTTCCACAGCTCCCTTGGAGCAGGTTGTAGCCAGGTGGAGATTGATCTCTTTTCCAAGAAACAGGATGACAGGTTCAAGTTGAGCAGAGGAGATTCAGACTTGATATTACAAAAAATTTCAACATGGAAAGGGATGTCTAGCACTGGACCAGGCTGTCCAGGGCAGTGGTGGAGTCACTGCCTGAAGGTATTTAATAGATGTGTAGATGAGGCACTTGGGACATGGTTTAATGGTGGGTTAGCAGTCAGTATCAATGATCTTTTCCAAACTAAACAATATTATGATTACATGTTCCTACGGGAAAGAAAACACCTGGAAGGGGCCCAAATCTTCAGAATTTCTCACTCTCTTAAGCCTGAAGTAGTGTTGCTTTCAGAGCACTCATGGAGGCCTATTTCTAAATAAGTACTCAGGCAATCATTTCATCTTTGCCTGCTTTTTGCAGGGAGCTGAAGAGGAGCACTGCTTTATCTGTGATGTACCTGTGCATCGAGCTCCTGATCCAGGGCTGAGGGGCCCTCTGTTATCATGACTGAACCTTGACTGGGATTCTCATGCCGAGCTTAGCTCCCCTCTCCACCACAGACAATTCTCTAGCCAGGCCACCTAGTTTAAGAGGCAGCACAAGCTGCCTGCCCTGTCACCTTGGAAGCCCCACACGTGCCCCAAAATGTCATAAAATAGGTTTGTGGGTCAGCTGCAGTGTGGGCTGCCTGCATATCCCAGCTTAGTACTGCAGCCATGGTGGGAGAGGCCTGACTGCACCTTTCTGCTTATTTTAGGAGCAGCCTAAGGCAAGTTTACAAAGCAATCTCTCTCCTTTTTTTGCTACCAGTAGTGCTTTTCTATAGAAAAAAAATACAATAAAAAAGATCACACTGTGATTTCTAAGCTGACAGCAGGCCTTTAAGATCAAAGCACAGACTTTAAATTAAATATGCTCCATCACACAAAGTTTTTGTCTATTGTATAGTTCATATTAGAAAATAGTTGTCATTTCTTTATCAGATCCCTTTGGAATCTCACTACTGTTGGACCCTGCCCTCTACTGACATGCTTCTCTTCTGAACACAATGCAGTCTCTTATACAGATGGCAACCTAGATGGCACGTTTAAAATGAGTCTTTTTTTCAAAAGAGAGGTAAAAAAAAAAAAGGACAGGAGGACAAAGCTTACAATTCTAGTGATTTCTATTTTCTATGTCAAATAGCTGAGAGAGGGAAAAAAGAAAAAAATAAATTGAAATTAAATATTAATAATAATCTGAAAAAAATTCATTTGGATCAATACTATTTTATAAATAAGAGTCTTGACTGCCTTCTACCCTCCAGAAATAAAATTGGATTTTTTACAGTGTTTGTCAAGCCTGTTCTCTGAGTGTGAGGCAGAAAATACACCAGACAGGGTAGAAGTTGCAGTGGTAAAGAAGCAGCTGTGTCGTTCTGCTAACCCACAGCATTAGCACACAGGGAACAAAGCAGAGCTGGAGGTGAGGGAGCACTTCCACTCCCCCAATCTGTACACTCTGTCCAGTACACATTGTTTGAAGTGACAAGAGAGTAAGCATTTTGATATCTGTTTTCACTCAAGGCTGTAAAGTAGAGACAACACCCATTAAGACTTACAGTAAATTTCTGAGATGAAACTTCTCGTCAGTGTTTTCAGGATGAGACCAGCAGAGCTGAGGGATTTGCTCATGAAAGTCTGTCCTGGGGGCAGGAGGGTGCACATGCTTTATCCTGTGGCCTTTTGTTCTACAGGGTGATGACTCCTCTTGCTGGGAAGGCTCAGAATTAGAAGGACGTGAAACATCAGGAGAGGTGCCACTTGCTAATTTTGGAAGCAGCAAGGCCCCCAACCAGGGCTGTTCATCTGATCTGGTGCCCAGCTGCTTGTTTAAAATAGGCAGCTAATGGAAAAAGAACTAAACCACAAGGATAGTAAAAATTCCTTAAGAAATAGCATCGTTCTTCCTAAGTCATTGCTATCGATGTCACTGGGGTTGGTGTGTGTGCTCAGGAAATTGTGTTTCTTATGCCACAGTTGTTCCATGTTTTCACCACAGTCTGGAGGAAAACCCCAACGTTCTGGTTTCTCTTTCTATAGGGTTCTCAGGTTATTTATTCTAGCCAAAAGCCAGAGTTACTGCGGGCACAGAGAATGCTTTATGCCCTCCATAAAATCATTTGACAATCCAAGGAAAACTTCCCTGAGAGTGCTGTTCAGATTCCTGTGTGATTAATTGTATTTAGTGGGCACTTTACCTGAGTAAGGACTGCAGGGACTGACAATACCTCAGCAGGCCAGGCCAAAACACTGAAATTATCCATAAGCCTAGAAATAAACATCTGGGAAAAAACCAACTGTAAATACAGATCAGCATCACCACTTGAGGGTGCTGCAGTAGTTCTTAAATATTAACTCGAAGATGTGCTGCCAGGCAGGTACTGTACACAGAGCTACACGGCAATAATTCACCTAATTACTTCCACGGAGGCACTCAGAACATTTGGAGCTAAATTAGCCCAAAATACTGCTGAAAAGGAGAGCTTCTTCTGAAATAGAGGTTCAAAATCCTAAAAACCTTCCTAACTAACTGTGTTAATAAAAGAGGATTCTCCTTAAAAAGAGCTGGGAAAAGGAAAAAATAAGCCAAACATTGAGGACCCTCAATTACAAAGTCACATGCATTTCCAGCTTCAAGAAAGTCATTACAAGTATAAATTCTCAGCCCTGCACACACATTTCCTTTGACTGCAATACAAGCGAATATTTTTCAAGGCATATCAAATTGATTTTGCTATAAACTATTATGGGATTATAGCCTCTTTGAATAGCCTTCACTACAGGAAACACACAGAACTGGTCTCTGTGGGAAATATATTGAATAGTCAGTAAAACACAAAGCAATACCAATATACAATAGAAAATGTTTCAAAAAAGCCACAGCAACCTAAATGAAGAGCCTGTGTCAAACATAATCTAGGATTCTCCTATTATGTAGAAACTCCTTTTTATAATAAAAAAAGTTATTTGCTTGTGAGGATATAAAAATGTGAAAAAAGATAAATTATGATAATGATGTTTCTTTTGAGTGTATGAAATCATTTTATATGTGAAAGCACAGTGACTGAAATGAATTCTCATTTGTAAAGTTTGTCCAGTTCCAGTCTTTTAATCTGACTCTTATCAGATACTCAAGAGAGCTGGTCAGGCAGTATTTCATGATACTCTTGAAAAGTGCTGACCCATCCAAGTTAAAACTGCTGGTGGTAAAAGAGCTAGTTTAAAAGGAAATTCCCTGTTCAAAGACATTAGTGGAGGGGGATTTATTGCTTGAGTTTAGAAGATATACACCAGCCACTTTCAGCCTGAATATAACACCAGTTTGTATCCCAAAATAAAGTGATTTCGAAATTTGGATGAAGAATGGAAAAAAATTTAAATGAAAATATATCACTTAAGTAGAACCAAACTAATTTTACTCCTTGGCTTGGCACAGAGCAGGCAATTGCAAGACTTATTACCCATCCCAGCTCAGAGCAGCAAAGTTTTTGGAGCCTTGAAGCCTTAGTTTCTCTCAGCTCTGACCTCCTCACTGGGTGCCCACTAGAACACGGTATGAGCTAAGGCTTTCTGAAACTATTGGAAAAGATAATGATTACCTGGACCTTGACCTCGAAGTCAAAGTACTGCAATCAGCTAGAAGAGTCACAGTGGACTGGTGCAGGGCTGAATACAATCTGCAAACAGGTAAATACCAGGAATAGTCCTTTACAGTGAGAGGGAAGGAGTCTCACCCTCTTTCAACAACAGCTGCTGCTGATGTGGATGCCACCCATGATCCACAGCATGCATCGCCCAGGGCTGTGCTCTCAGACATAAGGATCTGGTCCAGTTTTTGAAGAAAATTGATTTCAACCCGATGAACATCTTTCTGCAGTGTGTGTGCTCTGCCCAATAAATGCTTGTGCCTCTCCTTCCCAGCTAAAGATGACAGAGGGAAAGCAGTGAGATGAGGGTGACTGTATGAAGGTGTGAAGACCCAGAAATTCATTCTGCAAACTGTGCTTCTTCTCTGGCCTTAGCACTCTAATAGCCTAGAGCCATTTGGCCCCTAGATTGCAATACTCAGCAACAGAAAAAGAGAGCAAAATCTACTGTAGGCACTTCACAGAGAGAGGAGTAATCTTTGAGGCTATGTGGCAAGACATTGTTTTATTAAAGTATCTGAAGTTAGAGCCAGCATGTCACAATTCACTCTCTTTATAAAAAGAGTGTCAGAAATAGACAGACAATCTTGACACTATGTGGGTTTTCCTACAGCCTATTCATTTCTACATTGCATTGTTCAACCAGTTATTTTTAAATTTTCATTACTTTACAGACAGTGCCCTGATTATTCCATTGAGAATGGTATCCTTTTAAATACTTTTACAAACGCCTTTAAACATAATTAACATTAGCCCAAGACCTAGCTGCTTCCCTATGCCAAAGTCACAAATACCAGATAAATATTTCCAATGATGAAAATAAAAGATATGTAAAATTTTTACAAGTTAAAGCACTGCTATGAGGACTTTTTTGAAAGACAAAAATAGGAAAGGAAGATAGAAAACCATCTTGGCCTCATTTAAAATAGAATTCCGTCACACACAGGTGAGAGCTCCAGCTTGGCCAACTCCTACAAGAAGTGTCAGCAAACAGGCCAGAGTGATTTGGCTGTTGGATGCACAGACACGAACTCGTGGTTATTGAAATGCATCTTTACTACATGGGAAATTGTGCCTCCAACAAATTTTACCATAGCATTTGTCTCCTATTAACTTCAGTCTGACCAGAATTAAATTTTGGGCAAGCCTCCCTGATTGTTTCACTTCCCCAGGAATAAAATGTGTGCATAACAACCTGCACCTACCCCAGAGGGGGCTGTGAAGATTAATGGGAGGAAAGCACCTGGATCCCAAGGACAGACACTTGTCCTAGTTATGTCTGTGTATGAAAAATGATCAGAACTCCCCTGTCTCTCAGAAAATGGTCACAGTTACTTTAAAAGACATATTCAAGCTAAGAGTTATGAACTCAAACACCAGAATAGTTGAAACTATTAACAAGTAACATGTAACAGTGTAAATGTATTTCACTGGGAAAAGGTCAGCATTAGAGATAGGAGACAGCCTTTCACATTAGAATAACTCATATCACCTTCTGTTCATCAGTCATGTATTTCCATAACTGCTTTCTTTCAGTCATCTTATTTAACAAAAAGGATTTATGATTTGTGGCAAACAGCACTGTGGAAAAGGCATATTTATTAAGTCTGCCATTGCAAAATCTTTTCTAGTAGATAAGTGTTAGGACCCCTCAGCTTTTTCAATAAATAATTTTATTATTTATTGCACA
Source organism: Acrocephalus scirpaceus scirpaceus (assembly GCA_910950805.1). NCBI lineage: Eukaryota > Metazoa > Chordata > Aves > Passeriformes > Sylviidae > Acrocephalus > Acrocephalus scirpaceus. The sequence continues at coordinate 146,441,890 of OU383773.1, forward strand.
ATAAATACTTCTACTTTATATTTTGTTCAGTTTAATTACAGCAGTAACATGCTGGGTAACATTTCTAATTTTCCCCCCGTAAATAACTGGTGTCATTACAGACTCCTGTAAGCAGACTCATTACAGATGAGGAGCACTGACACTCATTAAACCACTTTGGTTTCCTACACACAAATGGTTTTCAAACATTAAAATCTTTAGGCTGAAATATTTAATTCAAAGGAGCATGTGGCTGTTTTGTGTCAATGCACACAGGAGAGACAGACAGCTGTGCAAACACTGAATTATGCCATAGTGCAAAACTCTCCAAACTTCTCTGCAGAAGCATTTCAAAACTTCTGTCCTCCTACAAGATCTTGAGCACTGCATTTTGTGCATAGTAGGGTTAAGATCTACCATCCTTTTACTCAGTGTGCAGGATGCAGAGAAAGGAGACAACAAAGTGATTTCATTATTCCTGCTCCACGTTCTTCCTTCACAGCTTCACAGATGAACAGAATACTGCTACTGTTGAGATAATTAGCACAGGCAGTTAATAAGAGATTGTTAATGTTTCACTGGAACACAAATAGCAAAAGATAAATAATTCCTCCCCTAAGATCTAAACCAGAAAGAATAATTAACAGCTGGAGGGGAGGGAAAGCAAGAAGCTAGAACACACTCCAGAATTCCAATCTGCTACCCAATTTTTGCAGGAAAACATGAGTGTTTGTGAGTTATATCATTTATTCCAACATCTATTCCACATCAGCAAACCACCTGCACAACATCCCACTGAGTTGAGTGATGGCAGAATTGCACTTGAAGTTGAAAATGCTTATCCTTGGAAATGGGAGATCTCAATAATGTGATTATATGGTCAACTTCTGTAAAAAATGTTATTCAGTCTGCATGGAAATCTTTGCAAGATCAGGGCTACAGCTTTGTAGCATGGTCACCTCATAACCCAGTATCTTCACCTTTAGCCTGTGAAGAGTTATATTCCTTCTTTTGCTCCTTGCTTTCTGCAGCTCTATCATTCTTTCCTGCTAAGAAAAAAGCTTCACCATTTCTCAATACTTCATAACTTCTTTTGCTCCTCAGGGAAAGTGAGAAGCATACAAAGCATAATTAAGACTTAACAACCCTGTGTTCTAATTCAGGACCCTTAGAAAAAACAGCTGTAACTAACTCATCCTGCATTTCATGCTACCTAGGTAGTGCCCTAACACATTTTTCTCTCTAAGACTCTAAGACTTTTCTCTCTCTCTCTCTCTTTTTTTTTTTTTTTTTCCCTTTTTTTTTTTTTCCTTCAGAGGGATTTTCCCCATAATCCTCTTCCTAGGCCACAGGCAGCTCTCCCCAAGTTTTTCACCACACCACATTTTTTTCCTTCCTAAGCCTCATTACGATTTGTACTTCCTTATGGCATCCTTCTCCTAAACACAGCCCTGGCCAGACACTCTACCAGGCTGTCAGTTCCTAAGTCTGTGCCACTCTTGCTGCCTCTGATCTGAAATACAGAGAGGGAAAGTCCCCCACTGGGCTGGGACAAGCCACCACTGAACCTTTTTTGCCCTTGAAAGGAGATGGTCTACACTAGAATATCCATTTCAAAACAACTGCATTTCAAGGTCGAGCTTTTCAGGTGTTTTGAGTATGTGGTTGCCTCATTCCCATTATGCACTGATGGTGCTGTATGTAAAAAAAAAAAAAACCACCAAAAACCTGCCCATTCATGTATCCCTTCCTGAGCTCTGCCAAGCTTCAGGGCATAGTAGAGGAAGACCCTTGTAGTTGCCCCTTACACACAGCAGTTATCAATTACTGTATATCAGTAAAAGTTCCTTTCCTTCTCTTGGGTACTCTTCTTTAGGCAGCAGATGAGCAAGTTTTGTAGCTGACAGCAGGCAACACTCCTTTATCACTTCCCTTTACAAGAAGAACCACAAGTTTTTGCTTCCAGGCTGTCTGCACACAGGATGGCCAGAGGGCTCTGCAGTGCAGGGCAGCACAGCACACCATGGGAAGGCAGGAGTATAGAAGCAGTGTTTCTATGCCCAGACACTTTCCTGTTTCTGGGATTACTGGTGGGCTGAGGAAGGGTCTAAAGAATAATTTCTTAAAATGGTCTAAAGATATCCATTTCTTAAAATCATCTAAATCAATCACAGAGATGGTTTCAGTCTGCAGCACTGAGGAAAGGCAGTTCTGGAGGAAAAGGAAGTTTAATAAAAAACAGAATGGAAATACTTCATATGCTATGACAACATTTGTTTATTTAGATTTAAAAAGAATTCACAAATCTGCCTCTCCATGGGTCTCAATGCCCTAACATCATTAATTTCTCAATAGAATTTCAAGAGCTTTAAAGTCACCAGTTTCACAGAAACCCAGGGAACAAACCACATTCAAGCTTGCACTTGCTTCTGTGCAGGTAGAAGAAATGCTCTCTGCCTTTTGCAGAGTACTCCAATTCTATAAATATGGGTTATTTCAGTCCTTTGAACAGAAACTCATTCCAGAGTCCTGCAGAACATTCTTCTAATTGCCTTAGCTCTTAATGGGCACACAGGTCAGGCACCCTTCTGATCTCAGCTTGATGATGCAAGTTTGATCCTTGTGCTATGATGCTCCCAGCATCATAGATCATAGCTTGTGCACCATCCACAGCCTCAAAATGACCAGTGGAGATCCTGAGCTGGCCATGCCAAGCAAAATATTTTCCTTGGAAGGAGGAATCTTGCATCTGCAAATGTGCATGGAAATGTGCACTTCCATAGCTGGCCTGTGACAGCGTGACAGTAACCTGTCCTTACATGACCAGGCATGGACAAGGCAGCTGAAAAGGAAGGTCAACAGGCATTTTCCAAAGGAGATCAGATGCAATTCTTACTTTCTAAGGCACAGAAACTACCTGCCTCTTCATCTTGCCCTTAAGACCTCCATATTGCTGTCGGTGAAGCTCAGGCAGTTCACTTTAATCCACACCGAGACATGACTGGAGAGAGGAGCTGACTTCCAGCACTCAGATTCACTCTGAAAATGCTCCCAAATACCTCAGTGCTTGTACAGACATACAGTGGGTCACACAAATACACAGACACAAAGCACTGGCAAATTTTGGAGCCTCAGTCCAGACTGGAGACCTGCAGGGCTTCCAAATTCTCATCAGTCTAAAGCTGGAAGTCAGGCCTGATCCAAAGTCCACTGAGAGTCTTTCTACAGGCTCCAAATGTTAGGCCTCTATGAAACTGAAAGAGAAACTGAAAGAAAAACTGAATTCTCCCCAGAGTAGCAAATTAAACCCAGATAGGTACTGGCTAGGGGAGTAGAACATTGACGAGATTTTATGTACATCCCTGGGATTATTTATAACTAGAGAACCAGGCTTCTTGTTTATTTGTAAAGAAAGTATAGCCACAGCATTCTGTCTAAATGAGCAGTATTTTAATCTTTTAATAAGCTTTTCTATTTATCCAATGGGGCAATATTTCACTCTCCTCCTGCACTCTGAATTTTACCTGTGGTGCCCTTGTCTATACACATCTTTCATGACTGGCAGAAACGAGAACCACAGACATTTCAAAGCACCACCAGTCATTTCACAAGTGTGCTACAATGTGGTAAAATATATGGCATAATGCAACTACAAAATACATTTTAATCTTTCCAAAACCTGCTTCTGTTGATGACCCATAAAAGGGAGAAGTTCAAAACACTATTTCATTGCTTATCTTCCCTGCCTAGGCTCCAGCATTACCAGCTGAGAAATGTTATGAGTCTGAATGAACTGACCACCTGCAATAACCAAATTTCTTTCTACTATTTGAACAGCAAATATGCACAGGAAATGCAATAACCTTCTATACATGTCAAAAGGGCAGAGGAATCCTTAAATTCAGTGGACTACTCCTATAATTGCCAGGAGGATCCACAATGCAGGCCAGAAACTTAATACAAGTGGGCGCTGTTCTTTTCAAGCTGGAATAACACTGGTTTCCATTTAGAAAAGCAACACAAAAATCTTATGCAGCACAAAAAGTGTTGCATGAAAGCAATTTTTGATACCACTCGCTTTTGCAATTTCCCTACTGCAGATTTCCTTCCTATTCCTTAGCATCTCAAATCAGAGCAGCAACCTTTGCTTTCTTAAATAATCACAATGACTTAATGCAGGCATTTTACATCCACCACGGCCATGATTCATGGAAATAGATTTGTCCCCATTGCTTAATGTTAAACATCTGAGGTCAGGTTATAGGCTAATTTAAACATCAGATAATCCTCCTGGTGTCAGTGGGATCACGTATGGCACAAACCATTGCTCCAGTTGCATTTCTGTCTCCTGAAGCCTGCCACTTCATCTTAACACACATCTTTGGTGGGCTTCTAATGGGTACAGAGCAATGAGAGTCATTCACAGCAGATGGTATTTTGTGCTGCTCCCTGCAGATGGGAGTACTGGGATTTGCCAGTCACAAACCCCATTCCCCCCAAAACTGGCCTAAAACCAGATCAAAAAAGCAGGACAATTAAAACAAAACAAAACAAAACAAAACCACAAAAAAAAAAAAAACCCCAATACATATTTTTGTGGACCAGAACTAGTGAAGCAAACTTTTCCAGCTAGGCAAAGGTAACAGTTAAATCCTCTGGTGTCTAATGAGGTATCAGCTCCAGCTGGAATTTGTCCTGCAGGTATGCATTTTATTACAGCTCTTCTTTGAGAAGCCCTCAAATGCTTGATAAGACAAAAAATTACATAGCATTCTCCCTTTACAGGTCTATGAATTGTGTCTTTTCTTACCAAACTACCTGTTTTTAAAGAAAATTGTAGCATTTTTCCAGAGCTGGTTGTAAAAGTACTGAAATGGGCAAAATCAAATAGAAACACACCAAACATGACTCTGGTTGCTTCAGCTTCTTTGGAAGCTTCTTTGGAAAAGAAGTAAACAAGAGGGAGCATTAGAAAAGTATTACCATCTGCAGTTGGGGTCTTCAGACAACAAAATAAAGCATACTTAAAACTTAGAACCTCTGAAATCACTCTCTGGGAGGGTATCCCCCTCTCCACTGCCTGAAGAGACCCAGCTTCCTTTCTAAGATATCTGGACTGAATGCTGAGAATGAACCTTTCAAGTCAGCAGTTTTGAAGACGAAAAACTCTGTGGACCTAGTGGATCCCCCAACACATTCCCTCAATGAAGCCAGGAAGTTTCCTTTGTCAAGTTTGAATTGCCCCTGGATGTAGGACAGCCTATGAGCAGCCCCTCCAGGAGCTGAAGCTCATTCTTAAGGACTTCTAGAAAGAGAAGCAACTGCATTGTTTATACTGAAACACAGCTGGCACAAAAGCAAGGAGTGGCAAAATTGCAAAGATTCAGAGTTTTGTGAGATGGTTCTCATATAGATATGGCACATTCTCTGGGATATTTGTGAATATTGAGAGTACTGTTTCAGCAAGAGAAAGGTGCTCCATTTGGCTAAAAAACCTGCTTCACCTATCAGTTCAGGGCTGCAAAACTGCAACACATTTATAGAAAAATCTTCACCACTAATACACCTGTCTTTACTAAAAGGCCATCTGGGATCACTTCTACTTTATTTCTGATAATGCTCCATCCCAAGCTCAGCTGCAGCCACTGGGGTTCTGTTCTGACACCTGTAGGATAACTGGTAGGTAAGGACTGCATGCACTCCCTGAAATGGCTCAGCAATCTTGTAAAATAACTGAGCACAACTAAAGAAATATCAAAAGATGCAGAGCTAGAATTAGTGAAAAAAAGTAGAATTTTATTATTTATATTCCAGCAGCATGCAGGAACCACAAGAGGGATCTGGGTCTCAGTGTGCCAGGGAACATATAAATACACGGTGGAAGCCAATTCAGGATCCGAAGAGATTACAGTCTTCAGAAGGAAGAGAGGTGGGAGGTGAGAAAAGAAACAGAGAGAATTAATATAAACACATCAAAACCAGTCACAGAGCTAGGAGTAAAACTGTCCCTTTCCAGGCTCTGAAGCCTCTCCTCTGTCCAGTCTGTCAAGCTGCCTGCTAATCACGAGTTTAACATCTTTAATACGTTCACTTTCCACAAGATCTCTACGAGCCAAGACATGGGGAGCTCCAATCAGAAAGCAGGTTGAATCACATCCCCAGAAACAAAAATGATCAGTTTATTCTGCTATAACTCTTCATGAACCTACACTAGGTTATTGCTCCTTTGTCCTTTACTTCTCTTTTGCCATCTTTTTTTTTTTTTTTCCCTAAGTAGGTCACCTCATCTCCTGAAGTATGAAGCTGTAAGACTATGAAAACATAAAGGAGATTTATTTCTCTTTGTGTGCATGATCTTCTCCACTGAAAGAAGTATGGGAACGACTACAAGGTTCATCATCGACTTCCAAGAATAGACAAATGCCTTTGTTAGGCTTCTGTGGCATGTCTCAAACACAGGCAGGATGTAATCCTCAGTGAAGGCAGAAGAACTCTTGCTATTAAGTTGTTCACTAAAACATTTGAGCATGGTCCAAGGGTGATAAAAGGTCAGAGAATAATTTCATTTGAGAATTTATATTGTTAGACTTAACATAAGGCCATTAATGTGGGGGGGGTTTAACTCCCTGTCTCAGACCTCTCTGCTCCCAGATACACATTTATATTAAATTTATGATTTACAAGCATTGTGATAGACTGTCCTTTGCTAGCCTCTTATAAGGCTCTCAGTCACAATGATTCTTCACATATGATGTTTAAATACATTTTATTTAGTTGATCTTGAGAAAATAAAATCCCCAACAACTTAAATCCTGGACATGTCAAGGTTTCAGCTGTCTAATGTCTAATACATGAGGTTTTCATAGAATAAAACCAAGCACTTTTTCCCCTCAGTATTCTTATTTTGCACCTTTTTAAACTGATTTCTATTTGCACCGATTCTAGCAGTCTCAGTTCATACCACCAAAAAAATGATGCTATCAACAACAGATGCTTGTTCTTGGGAAACAGCTCCATATGAAACAAGGCAAGATTGAAGAAACCCAGAGCGTAGAGCAGAGCCTGCATTCAGGCTGTCCGTAGTGAAGGAAAACTTGTGGCTATTTTATCAAGGGGTGGATGTCAATGCTATAATTCCAGAGCCATTTATGAATGTACGAGACAGCACACACAAGCTCCCACGTGCACATTAGCATAGAATGTTCACCAATATCATGATTCACCAGTGGCCATTTAAACAAACACATTGAAATGCTGATATTTCAATCTTATGGGAATGCTGACATTCCAATCTTATGGAAGATGCTTTTGACAATAGATTAATGACATATGTCCTTAAAAAATTAATGATATAAACCCATATTCCAATCTTCTCTGCAGCAGGCAGACTCTTCCTGTAATATAAGCAATAAAATTATGTGGAATAGGAAAATCTCTTTAGAAGATTAAAACAGAAAAGAGTGCACTAAGAGTCTCTAATTTTTAGAGTGTTCCTATCTCAAATTTTCACTTACATTTAAAGCCTACCAACTTTCTTCAGAACCAACAACTGTTAAAATCCAATACCTTTCTTAGGAACTAATCACAATTGCATGGACCCTGCCATCACCAGAAATACCATCTACATTCCTCTGCATCCACCTATTCCCTCTGTGTGGATACATTTTTCAACTAAAAGCAGCCCCTCTTTCTGGGCATCCTTTATCAATGGTTCTTCCCTGCTTTTGACAAAGCAGAGAACACAAAGTTTGAAGCAAGAAAGCTGCTGTGTGCATATAAATCAATGAAGTTCACAAGAGGAATTAGGATCTAGCTATGCTGATATCTGATTCCAATGGAATCAAAGGCAACTATACTAATGTAGTGTCTGCTGACTTATAGCTGTCATTAGATTCACAGGTAAATTTAAGCTTCTGCTGACCTAGAGCTTTCCTTAGATTCACAGGTAAATTTAAGCTCTTAAAAAAACTTGTTAATAATGCCAGATGACACAGTTATGCAATTATCTGGTCCGTTAGTTTTGCAGTTTACAACCACTCACAAGTAGCTTTCCCACACTCCGAAAACTTTGATGAAAAACAGTATTTACAATAGAATAGCTGATAACACAGTGCTGATAGCAGAAACTCTTCTCAAATCCCTACTTCAGCTGTATCCAGGGCTGGAATAGAGATCTCTTCTGAGAATTAGAAGGAAGGCATATGTGAGATCTCCTAATGCCTCTGGTGACTGTCAGTCCAGGTTCCTCACGTGTGCAGAGTCTTTGAAGCCACGATGTTTGAAAAACCAGAGTTTTCACACAACTTAGTTTTTACAACTTGCTCCAGGAAAACTGCGAGCAGAATCACTAAGAAAGGACACACCGAGAAACTATTAAATTCTGAGACTTCATCTGACCTACAAGAGCAGTGAGCTTGATAGTGCTCCATCCATTAGTATTACTGGCCAAGGCTGCTCAATAAAGGCTTTACGATGAAAGCGTAACAACCACAGCAGGCATAATTCTTAGTGTTCCTGTGGACAATGGCTAAATCAATACTGAGCACCAGCCTCAGAGTTTCCAGATAGCAACACGGTAAGTCTTCCTTCTTCATATAACTTCACTAACAGCATGCAGTAAACCATTCAGCAGGCAAGGAAAAAATCCTGCATTTCAACACAACAGCATAAATTTTCCCCTTCTACCTTGTCCTCTGCTGTGGCAACAGGACAGATAGGCCAGCATGAAGTGTGCTACCTGGACATGCATTCACTTCTATGGATTTGTTCCTGCACAGTAAAACTTCTTTGCGATATTTAGATGAACACAGCTGTTATCTCCAATGCATTGCCCATTTTCAACCTGCATCCTCAATTATGTCTGCAAGGGCACACAACTAAAACCCAACAGTGACAGAAAAGGATCTCAAGCAGCACCGTATCCGACTTTCCTTAGGAACAAAGCATGTAATCCACAGTTAACTCCTGGTTTCCTAATCATCAGAGCTCTTGGCCGTGCTGTACCCTCACTGTACCAGCTGAGCTTTATTTCACACCTTTAACCTCCCACAATTTAAATATTTATAGCTAAGCTCATTACATAAGCTTCCATTATAAGTAATAACCACTGTAGGTCAGGAGTCATTTGATCTATTTCAGCACCTATTTCACAGTGATGAGTTCTGTGCAAGCCGTGCTGACAGCACTCACTGGATCTCCACAAATTCCATCAGGAAACTGGGATGACCAGCTAAGATGCAATACGTCCACCCCTCATCTGTCTACATTCCATCGGGAATCCTGAATCAGTCCTGCCCTGTGTCTGTCAGTCTCCTAAGTGGTCTGTAATACTGATCTCACATAAAAGTACCATAAAGAAAAGACTTCAAAGGCTGTTCTGTGTGGCTACTGAGGCAGCGTGGCCAGAAAAGGACAAGGCAGAGCTGAGACTCAGTGGCCCTCAATGACCACAGGTTCTGACACCTTCCTGGGGAGAATTTACCTAAGTAAGGGGAGGTTTCCAGCCTCACAGCAAAAGAAACATCACAGCTACTAAACAAGGGATATGCTTGGGGTCTAATCCAAATTGAATCTTTCCAGTATTCTCTGTGAAACTTTTCTATGTGTATTGAATAATTCTCAAGTATGCCGAAATTAAAATGAACCAAGTATGATTTCCTAATTGCATGTATAATCACTTCTGTAGTACATATATAAATGTCATAAATAAAGGCACTGAAACACGTAAGAATTTGAACAAATATACATTTTAAATGTCTGCAAAACCTCAAGCTACCTAAAATACCTGGCCTCAATTCCCTATCTGACTTGAGAGCACAAATGCCTTTGATTTTCAACCATTAACTCTTTTGTGACACTGGGATGTGCAGGCCAATTAACTTGAGGGTGGTGAAAACTGCAAAGATCCCTAAAGAATAGTCTGACTTTACTTGTGTGTGAAATCACTCTTCAGTGAATGCAAAAGGAAAATCAAACAGAGCCAGCCCCAACCACAAAGGTGATGGAGAAGACAGGGTAATACCACAATCAACTTCTTTCACAGGAAGAGAACTGTTTTCTAGTTAAATCCTCTTTCACAGAGGATTAAGCTACTATGAAAAAAAATAAAAAAGAAGAACAGTGTCTGCATAACAATTCAAAACCTGCACCATCTGTAGACAAGCATCAAAATATTTAAAATCCCACTGGCAGACCACTGAAAAACCAGTTTGGCAGTGTCTGCTGCAGTCAGAAGCAAGTGTAAGGAGAAGCCAAGATTAAATCTATAGAGATACTCAGATGTGGAGTCTCTCTTCTGTCAGATGTGGATATATCCCCATGCATCACAGGCCAGGGAAAGAGAAGAACCATGCAGACAGGCTGCACTGGAGAGCACACACCCTGCGGGGTCACAGCACATGGGAGAAGCCACGTGTGCTTCAAATGCAAGATGCACAAGCCAAGGGACTTGAGAGTGTGAGGTGGAAGCCAAATGTGTGATCTTATACTTCATGCATGAGACTCATCAGGCCTGCCTGAAGCCTTACAAAAACACTCACAAACCAATTTCAGCCAGCTGGTTTGTATTTTCATTGTATTTCCTACGGGCAGAAAACAGAGTCTGCCCACAAACTGCATTCGTATTCTCCTCGTGTAAATTTTACTTTTCAGCACAGCTATGATGGGTTTAATTTCACCTTGATTTCTTTGGAGGGTAAAAGCATTACAGAAAAAATAAATTTCTTCTGCTTTGCCTTCAGCCAGAGAATGACAGCAACATTCTCCCTGTGAAGAAACTGGTAATGCTGCAGTGATTTTTATCACTAGCACTTGTATCTCCTGGATATTAAATAGATGTTTGGAAAATGCTGTAGTATCTCTTTATTTATAAAATATAACTGGGTATAATTCTGCAAAGTGATGAACTCCTCTTTATCAGGAGCTGAGCAGATCGCTTGCCTTAACTCTGCAGTTTACATTAATGGACCACTAAAAGTTTGGCTTGGGAAGAGGATCATAATATCCCAGATGAGGCAGACCTAAATTATGCAATCACCATCTACTCTTGTCACATCAAGGGCACAACTGAACTTCCCCTACCTGCTGCCAAGTCAGCCAATGTAGGTGCACAACCTGTAAATGCATCCAGATCGTGACAGTGAGCAGGTGTGTCTGATCTTGGAAATAGCTAACCAACACATTATAGTATTAGTCAACATCAGGGTGTCAAAATTCAGACAGATTTTAAGCTGGAGAAATAAAAAATATAATACAATAAGGACAAGAAACAGCATTTCAATGAGAATAATGAGGTCAAAAAATAAGGATTGGGGAATTTACAGATAGATAGAAGTTCTAAGGGAAAGAACTTTCTACTAAAACAGTTCTTAAACTTGATATGAGACAATAACACAACGCTTCTGGGAAGTGCAAACACTATGATGGTGTCAGTGAAAGACAGAAGAGCCCTAATACACTTCCAGTAAGATTTTTACAAAATCTAGCATTTAGAGTTCTGTGCCGAGTTTGAGACACAAAATGCTGATCAGTTTGGAGAGAGTAGGGAGAAAGACAAGGAGGAACATACAGGAGGAGAAGTAACTGAGGGGGTAAGGAAAGACCCCAACAGCTTTGTAACAGCTGGTTACAAAGGAAGAGCCAAAAATTGCTGTGTCTGTGGTGGTCAGAACAGATAGCACAAGATAAGAGAGGGAAAAGATTTCTAAGGATGCTGTAGCATCACCCAGGAAGACTGTGAAACCTGCCCCATTAGAATTTTTGAGACATTAAATAGGTGAATCCCAAGAGTGACTAAGGCAGCATGATCCTGGATTGCAGCTGAACAGTGAACTAAGTAAAATCTTATATTCCCCTTTAGCTCTGTATTTCCTTCTTTCTTGTTGGTGAGCTATGTTTCTTTCTTGTTTTGTTCATTCTATGGATGAGCACGGCAGAAAGTCCACAGTCTGGCTTTCAGATCCTCACAGGAGATTGCAGGGTGTAAATGTACAGAAAAAAAATCTTTCTATTCTTTGGAAACTATGCACACTTGAAATCATAAAACTCCACAATAAAGTTTCAGAGTCTTCAAACCATCATGTGTCAGAGTAGGTATTTTAAAGATGATTTTCATTATACTTTGTATTTCTCATTTGATTATAATCTGATTCTATTCTCACTTTAATAGGCAGTACTTTTACTGACTTCAACAGCATTATTCCTCCTGTTTTCACACTCACTACACTAAATGAGGGTAGACTCAGTCCTAAATGAGTAAAATGGATTTAGCATTACACAATTTCAAAGTTCTGGGTGTTTTTTGCCATTTACTACTGCCCTCCAGGCTTCCTTTATATCTATAAATTGTCTCTTTGATGGCAGTGGCAGGGATGTATTTGTATAAGACAGTGTTTGCTTCCATAAACACAGGAAGACAGATGAACCCCTGCAGAACCCTGCAGCTGAGGCGAGATTGATCTGTAACTCAACCCAGCAGTTTTTAAATACAGGTAACATGAAAAGCTCTCCAGCAAGCTGCTGAATGCAGTAGTCTGTTTAAAAACAATACAAGAAGTGACTGAGCAGATTCATCTCCTTGCAACAAAATTCTCACTGAATAAGACAAGCTTCCTCCAAAGGCTGGGGTTTCCACTTACTTTCTGTGCCTTCAGCCCCTGGTAAGCTGCACTTCTGAGTTCATGAATGCAGCAGCATGAAGTAGGGAATATTGAGAATCTGGTGCTCTTTTTAGATCTCAGTCCACCTGTAGACAAAATCTCTAATAATGTTCAACGTTTTACACATTGGCTGGAGTTAAGGAAACACGTTATTACCACAACAATAAATATAGTGACCTGCAAGTTAAACTAAACTGGAAATACTCTGGAAGTCCATTTTACTAAGTGTTCTGAAATTATATTCAATATCAAAGTTCTGGTGATCTCCAGCAGTGCCACATCATTGTTCCTGTGGGCATCTTCCAAACACTAATTTCATTTTTTCAGACATAAAGTTTCTCCGGCTTCACAGTGTTAAACTGGACCTTGTAAGATCTGAACAAGAAGCTAATGAAGGAGAACTTGCCTCTTTTTATCTTGGAGCACTCCCTGAAGGAGTACCCAAAATAGGGGTATATCTATTCAATATCAAGAACACTGGACTGGCAAAGGTAGTTTGAGAGACTATCTTTCATGGATAAAGGATATCCAGAGTACTCCTCCAAGAGCAAAAAGTCCTTACATCCAAGAATATACTTAACCTCTAAAGGCTCTAGGAAAGTCACAGTAGGTAACTTTTAGTTTGTTATCCTCAAAACACAGCTGTCTTTTAAAGAATCAAAAGGCTGAAGTGTCCAATTCTCCTTCAAGTATAATCTAGTTTAAGTCCCCTTCCAAACTCTGCTTTACCCAGGAAGATAACTGGCAAACTGTAGGTTTTTAGGCAGCCAGGAGACATAAAGTTATGTCATGACCCTTTTTTGTTTGCTAAACTCTTCCATGGAAGATGAACCTGAGGAAATCCACAGAGCCGATAATCACCAAAATTATCTTCCTTTGCAAGTAAAAATAGATAAGGTAGAAGAGTTGTTCAAGTAGAAAAGAGTTTCATTCCTTTTACAGCAAAGTAATTCTGCCTACTTAACCACACTACTAACATCTTTCTCATAAGAGAAGTAATTTTAGTGACTTTTGTAAAGGACAATTTCTGATTTCTGAATATAATATAAGCAGAAGCTCCTAGAATCCTGGATAAGAGGTAAAAAGAAAGTGCCTAAGATGGAGGTAAGCCCATAAAACCCAGCACTCGGAAACCAATGTTGAATCCAGAGCTGGGGTTAACTGAGGATGCCTTGAACATTGTGTGGATCATCAATCAAGACAAGCACTCCAAAGGAAATGCTCCGCCTCTGCTCCCTATGAAAGAGCTCCTGCTGCTCCTCATGCAGAGCACCATTGCTGGGAAGGCATTTCAGGGGAGAACTGTTCCCTTGATTGTGTAGGCTGCCAACAGCTCAGAGGATCTCTATCTAACGAGACACTCACAGAAGAAATCCTGAGCATTGTCCTGTCTCAAATCTATGGTAATTCTCCAGGGCAAGGGTCAAGTTCTTTGGCAATTAGCAGAATAAATTAGTTTGTTAATCACCTTGGAGGAACAAGTACCTAATCAATAGGAAGGTGCTATGATAGTGACTGAAGCTATTCACATAATCAGATAGCTAGGATGTCCTGGTTTTGAATGACATTTCCTACCCAAAATAGCCTGGAGGAAGAGAAGTTCTGTTGACAAATGGGAGCTGAGTGAAGCTGTTTGGGAATGCAGGAACGATGTGTTGCCTTAAGCAGTTTAAGTGAATCTGTGTGCATTGCAAAACTACATCTCTGAAACTATTTCAAAGTTAAGAGTTGCAAGAAACTATTCAGGAAATAATGTGAAAAAACAGGTCTGGCATCAATCAGAAATTCATAACACTTGCACTGCATGGGAAATTGGGAAAAACTGCACAGAACTGAAATTACGAGAGCAAAACCATGGAGAAATCAACTGACAAAATAAAACTGCTCACTGGTTACATCTGGGAACTCGAGTTCCCCTTAGTATCACTGCATGCTTTGCTTTGGTAGGCACTCACCATTTATTAACACTAATGAAATTGTGTCCTGAGTGCAGCAATCAGGGTACGCTCAAAGTTTTCCAAGCAGCAAACCTGGAGTTTGCTTCTATTTTAAGATGAAAAGTCACAATTCATATAGCTTTTTATCTGGATCTTGCTCTGACATAACCTTTAGTAACTCTGATGCCATCCAGAAGGACCTTGACAGGATTGAGGAGCTGGCCTGTGCTGAACTCGTGAATTTCAACAAGGGCAAGTGCAAGGTCCTGCACATAGATTGTGATTGGATTGAGAGTGACATGAAAAGTTGGACATGACCCAGTAATGTGTGCTCACAGCCCAGAACCATATCCTGGGCTGCATGACAAGAAGCAGAGTCAGGAGGTTGAGGGAGGAGATTTCCCCTCTCTGTTCTGCTCTGGTGAGACCCCATCTGGAGCACTGTGGAGTCAGAGCTGTTAAAGCACATCCATAGGAGAGCTCAGAGGACTGAAACACCTCTCCTGTAAAGAAAGGTTGAAAGGGTTGTTCACCCTGGAGAAGAAGAAGCTCCAGGGAGACTTTCCTGGAGCCTTTCAATACTTAAAGAGATGGGGCTTACAAGAAAGGGAGACTTTTCACCAAAGCCTGTAGTGACAAAACAAGGGGCAACGGCTTCAGACTGAGAGAGGGTAGGTTTGGACATTGGGAAGAAGTTTGTTACAGCTAGAGTGTTGACACACTGAAAGAGATTGCCCAGGGAAGCTGTGCATGTCCCGTGCCTAGAAATGTTCAAGGTCAGGGGGGATGGGTCTTTGAGCAACCTGATCTTGTGGAAGATGGCCCTGCCTATGGAATGGGGTTTGGGCTACATGATCTTTATAAGTTGCTGCCAATCCAAACCATTCCATGAGTCTGAACTTTCTGTGCTTCCCAAGAAGGTCTAATTGCATTTAGTTGTGGGAAATTTTCTTTGAGAGCCACAAAAAAGACACAATGACCCTAGAGAGCTTCTCTCAAGCAAAAGCAAACTGCTTCTGCAAGGGAACTATGGACTATCACACAAGATGGATTACATACACTCTCTCTTACCAAGAGTTTTTAAGAGAGCTCAATGTCTCCTTCTAAAGTGTCCTAATTACAAAACCCAAGGTTTCCCATTTGGTTTTTGTTTCCCCTCTCTATCAAGACTGTTCCTTCCACCATTTCCAAATTACTTATCAAACTTTCTTAAAAAAGGAAACTCAGTCAAAACTTCAAGCCCTTGTTTTATCAAATCAGCATTTTGATAAGATTTCAAGATCTTTATCTGCATTGTTTATCTGTCTTAGGCTTCTCTAGGATTATTGACTTGACTTCCTGCAGGAGGTCAAAATAGCTCTCTGGCATAATAAGCAAACAGGAACAAGCTTTTGCAAAAATAAAAGGAAATGACCTTTTAGATTTCTCCTTCCTTACTGGATTATTTGAGCCACTATCATATGCTGGGGCCCAGTACAATCACAGAGCAGAAAAATGTTCAGGAAATATTCCAGTCTTATGTAAGGTAGGAAGCAATACACTCTGCAAGTAAAATTTGCCAGCCAAACTAGCACAGAAGCTCCACCAGGTCCCCTGTGGACTTGTGTTGCACAGAAGCTCTGATTAGATTATCATAATGATCTGATTTAGGCCACAAAATCTATTATTCTGAACCAGCACATTATCAGAGATAATTTTGTAAACTGATGTCAACATTAGAGAAACTCAGATTACTATTCAATCAATACTTGGAACATTAGAACAAATTCCTTAGAGTCCTTATGTGTATCTAGTGCATCAGTAACAGACTGTAGTATTTGCAGAACTCAGGGCAAGTATCAAGTCTATTTGTTTAGTTAAACAAAAGTCCTCTGGATTTCTGTGAAGTTTCTCTGGCCTAACTGACATTAGCTAACAGTTGCTCTTAAAAATCTTACAGCTTTTAGTATTGAATCCAAGGAAAAACTCCAGGGTGTATTGACAGCACAAATCTTCCCTAACCTTCTCCTGTGCAGGAGTAGATTTTTCAACAGCTTTTCAAAGAACCAGAAAGTCTGCTTTGGAAACAAATCAGTAAACTTCCCAGCTGGCAAGGCACCAGCTTTCCCTGACGCATTCCTGTTATCAGCCTAATTTAATGATGGGTTTTATTCTTAGAGATCCTAAATGTACACTTTCATCTATAAGGACCCTTAACATGCATAAAAAGTTTAGATAATCTCTTTTGACTCACTCCATCACATCAGGCTTGGAAGTGAAGTGAGGGTGAGGCACATCCAGCACAGCTCGGGCTTTTTGGCCACAACATCCATCAATTAAAGAGCCAGGAAAGAAGAGCCACCTACTGAAAAACAAACATACACTAGCAGAAAAGGGTAAGCTAGAGCTCCTTGCTCCTTCTCATCAGCACACAAGAGCAGTAAAAATTAGGCAATTAGTCACAGTCCAACAGCCTGCTCTCAGCACATTCACTGGCACAGCAGCCCTCCCAGCCCAGCACAAGCTGCAGAGCCCAGCCCCAGCAGCTCTTCACTGTAAAAGGACAAAGGCCAGCAGGCACAGGGTAGCAAGAAATGCTTTCAAACAAGCCATTAAACCAACCTCAGTTTCCAAAATAGATCACGTTGTTCTTGATACCTCTGGCTAATTGAATTATCTGGGGAAGCAAAAAAAAAATCCAGAAGTTCTCCTGATTGTCTTGCCCATAATTATATAGCCTGAAACATGTAAGATTAGTGCAAAATGAGTTCCTAATTCTGAACTGGTATCTTCAGCTCTTCAACCACAATAAACACCTCACAGATAGGCTGATTCTTCTCAGCAGACATGGTTAACTCTCTCACTGATGGGTATATTGGAGGAAAGTACTCTGCAAAACAATTACAGCATTTAAAATGTTTTAATACACAACAATTTTCCAACTCAAAACATCAAAGAGGTGGGGGGTTTTTTTGAGATTTTACCATAGAAAAGAATAAGACCATAAAATTTGGGCTGTTCAGCTTGGAGAAGGGAAAGCTGCATTGAGATCTCATCACAACCTTCCAGTATTCAAAATTGCACAATTGTATCTAAAGAGATGAAACTTCTTTTGTCCCAAAGCAAAGTGACCAAAATTTCTGGAGGAGTTCTTTAAGGAAGTACATATTTAAGTTTCCTTTATTTTTCTCATTGATTGCTGTTGAACCCAGGTTTATGAAGCAATCTGATGCAGGCATCAGTTTTAAGGTGACTTGGGAGGCAAATCAGGAATATCTGCTTAAAATTGTATCTTTGCTGAGCAATAGCATTGGTATGACAGGTACAGCTAACAGAAGGCAACAGACACACAGCTGCTGCATTTAAAGCCAGATATTGTGTCAGAAAATAGTCCAGTAGTTCCTAAAATAGGCCTCGGAACACACAGCACAGCACTAGACTCCTGCAATGGAAATTCTGCCAATCCCCTTCAAACCTAACAAAGAATAAATGAAAGGAAGGGAAGCATTTCTCAGTTTTGGTTTTCTAGCCTTATATACTCAGTGAAAATCTAATTTTTACCTGTATGTATATACATATACACATATATTCCTGAGAAAAGCCTGTGGTGAACTACAGGCTTTTTGGGATTACTGGATGCTGCTAAAATGTCCCATAATGTACTTTGTAAAGTCATATCAGAATCTTTTAAACAGGCTGTAGTATGGGGTAGACTGCTCAAAGCCTAAAGCAAGGAATATAATCCAGATATGCCATAAAGGTGTTAATTCATCTACCATAGGAAGGACAGGGAAAAGATATAATTTAACAGACATATTATCTGTGACATCCCAGTGTCAAATCACAAGTAGCAAAGAAATGTGGCCTTTTAAAGGTCTGACTGATCAAGGCTAGACCATTCCATGTTCTGTCAAAAAGAAAGAAGGTTGACTTTTAAAACCAAAAGGAAAAGAGGAGCTGTAGCTCTGAGAAGTCTCCAAAGCAAGCCAGGTAGAAGTTATTTAGCTGACTTACATGGAACAGTTAAGGAAAATCCCTATAGGTAAGCATAATGTTAGGGACAGGTTTTGGTATTCTATCTCTTGCTTCTTAATTTCTAGGAAACACGGTTATTTTTTATCATTTTTTTACCGTCTATGTACCTTATTTTATGAAAATTATAAGACATTTATTAATGTAGATCTGAAATTTTCAGGAGTGTTTTTTAGTAGAACTTGTTTTATTAAAATTCCTGTAAACAAAAACTGCAAAAGTGTGTCCTTGCCCTCTTTTTACAGCAGAGCTAAGTAGTCAAGAAGTCATATTTCTATACTCAGACCACAGCTCAGTAATACAGAAAAGCTGTCTGTAAGGCTCACAGCACCAGATCAAAAATTTTCTAGCTACATGACACACAAGTTTATCCCATAGAAGCTAATTCTGCTGGTCTAAATCCCTCACAGAACTAGGGACAAGTTGAGGTTGTACTGGCAGAATTTGGTGAAATCAGTTATAGTTTTGCCTTCCACAGCAGCCTTGGAAGCCAAAGGAGCTGACAGAAGTGTGGGCATGTGCCAAATCCCAAATTAGATCCAGCTCATCTTGCTGCATGGTCCAGTAGTCCACAGATGAGTACAGATGATTTTGAAGTCACAGCTTCTGTCTTCTCCAGAGAACAGATATAGGCCTGTCTATTCCCACAGATCTCTACTGGCCTCAAACTTTAATTGAGTTTGAAAACCTCAAACAACAGCAGTGCAGGGCAAGAAGAATTCTGGACCACAGCACAGCACAGAATAGCAAAAATGGCTTTGTTTACAGTGTTTCAGCAATTCTGGGCAGTTCAATTCTAGCAGAAACTCAGAAACACAAATCCAAAGAGGAGAGTTAGTATTCACCTTGCTGTTTCAGAGGCTTTTGAGTGACTGAGTTATTGGTTAGTTTTCAGAGTTCCTGGGTGTCTTAAAAGTGTTAAGAGCTCAGACAAAAAAGCCCTGCTTCTGGTGAGTGTTATACCTGTGAAAAAGTCTCATTTTCCAATGAGGCAAAAACACTGTTCTCTGTCTGTACATGCAAACTTTTTAAGAACGATGAGTTTTGCAACTGAAAAATCATACTGTTTCTTGACAGTCCATACAAAAAATACTGGTGCAGGATAGGTATGGATATGCATGCAGTCTGAAATCAGGTCTCTCCTGGAGGGCAGGCCCAGCAGAATTTCTCCATTACCAGGGCAGCAACGACATTCAGCTGCACCACTTCTCTTCACACCCACAGGATGCTCTGAGAGTGCATGAAATACAGAGTTTTAAAAAAACTGCAGGGGTTCAATACAGACTGAAACTGAGCTCTCCATAGTCAAATAGAAAATCAGAATGTTCAAATATTTCTACCTCGTCAATGATGCATAGCATTAAATGTTGGTTGGCTGCACTCATTTTTTGAGGGGAAATAAAATATTTAAAACAAAAGCATAATAAACTATTTATTAACTCAGTCATCAGCAGAAGTCGTGCAGACAGACCCTATAAAACAGTCACATTTACATCATTGTGTGGTAATAAAAATGTCCTCAACCTGACATGATTTTTTTATCAGGATGGTGTTTTTCCCTACAGTATTTTCACAAGCAGGAGACAGAGGAACATTTGCAGCTCTTTACTCCATTTTAAGGAGTTTAGATACCTGAAATGACAGTCTGCACTACCTGAACTTTGGCAGTTAACTAAAACTAAAATTGATCCTCAGCCCTGTATAAAAAACCACATCTCACTAACACAAGCAGACATCCAGGCACTCCATCCATTATGAAGTACTTTTAAAATACTATTCCTTATGACAGTGGTAGCTTTTAAAATGAGTTGCAACTGAGAGTGTATTTTAAAAGGCTGAAATAAAACATCAATTGGCATCTGACCAACCAGGGAGATGTGGGAGAAAAATAACACCTGTTAAAGATGGTCCTGATGTACAAAAAGGTCCTCCTCAGTATTTTCAGCAACTCCATCAAGGCTCATTCCTGGACAAAAGAACCTATTTCAATGCATGGATTTTCTCAGACATGTGGTTATCCCAGCAGAGAAGGCCACTCCTCTATGTGCTTCTATTCTAGAACACCTGAATTAGAACTTTGTGAAGGTTTTGCTTTGCACAGCACCAGACAAAGTCACAGTTCTGGTTTGTGAATTGGGCTCATAGGTACTACTCAATCCAAATTAGTATCTTTCTATGCTGGGTGAACATTTCCTTGTAAATATGGGAAAATGTAGATAAATTAGCCCTCTCTGCCTAACTGCACTTTCTAAAATTTTTCTAATGCTGTGCCATATGTCTAGTGCAGTACGTAATAACCTGGAATTAATGAGAGGGTATTTGAGGATCTATTGTCTTTTTGGTAGCACCTGCTGCAGTCAAATTCCAGAACTCCACTGAAGATTTATTATGTTTTCACAAAGTGTGTTTTCATATGGGGATTTTGAGACTGGAGAAAAACCAAAAAATTATATACCAGAGTTTTCTTCCATCTCTGTGTGCGTAGAATTATAGAACCATAGGATGTTAAAGAGTTGGAATGGACCCTAAAGATTCTCTAGTCCCAACTGCCCCAGCCAAGGGAAGGAACAACTCTCACTTGACCAGGTTGTTCAAGGCCTTATCCAACCTGACCTCGAGCAATGTCAAGGACCGGGGAACATAAAATCTCCCTGGACAACCTGTTCCTATGTCTCACCACCCCCACAGTAAAGAACTCTTTCCTAGAATCTAACCTAAATTCCCCTCTTTCAATTTGTACTCATTACTCCTTATCCTATCATTTGTATAGGACATGCTTGTATATTTTTATAGTTTTCCCTATTTTTCAAGCTATAGCTGTTCATTAAATCAATGAAATATATATTTAAATCATTCTCTTCTAAATACAAGAAAATATTTTAAGATCTGATGTTTACAAACATAGAAGGGCTCCTGGGAGAGCAGCTAATGATGTCCACCAAAGCTCAGGATTTGGGTCAGTTCTGTTTAATATCTTTATCAATGATCTGGATGATGGGCTCAGGTGCACCCTCAGTCAGTTTACAGATGACATTAAGTTGTGTGGATCTGCTGGAGGGCAGGAAGGCTCTGGACAGGGGATCTGCCAGTGGCATCCTGGCTTACACCAAAAACAGAGTGGCCAGCAGGAGCAGGGAAAAGGTTATCCCTGTGTACTCAGCACTGGTCAGGTCATACCTGGAGTGCTGTGTCCAGTTCTGGAACTCTCACTACAAAAAGACACTGAGGTGCTGGAGCAAGTCCAGGGAAGGGCAAAGAAGCTGGTGAAGGGTCTAGAGTCCTATGAGGAGCAGCTGGGGACGTTTATTCTGGAGAAGAGGATGTAGCAAGGAGAGTATTGGTCTCTTCTCACCAGCAACAAGGGCAGGACAAGAAGAAATGGCCTCAAGCTGCACCAGAGAAGGTTCACATTTTCCATCAGGAAGAATTTCTCCACTGAAAGGGTTTTCAAGCTTTGGAACACGCTGTCCAGGGAGGTGGTAGGGTCATCATCCCCAGAAGTATCCAAGAAATTACTGGATGTGGCACTTGGTGTTTTGGTTTAGTTGATGTGGTGGTGTTCAGTCAAAGGTTAGATTTGATCTTTGAGGTCTTTTTCAACTTTAATGACTCCATGATTATATTTCCAAGTACTACCCAGAGGTGCCACAGAATACATGATAAAATCATAGTGTAGAAAGTCAGGACTGCAAGTTTTGAGCAGTTATGAATTAGTTACAGTGCTGAACATCCTTAAATAATGCAAGAAGTCTAAAAATCATGAAATACAATAATTATTTACTCCTAGTGCTTTTATTTGCCCTTTGCTTTTCAAATGACTGAGATTTCCATTTGCAAGTTTCTTCATAAGCACCATGGACAACAACTGCCTTTATAAACACTGTAATTGAATATTAGATTTTCCATTAAACACATCACTGCAAGGCTGTAAGATGGGAGACAGTTCACTGTATACTGACATACTCCCAAAGACATAAAAACTGATAATACAAAGGCCATTATTGCCTTGATGTGCATGAGATTATAATAGCCAAATATAACAAAGATAGGAGAGGAACATAATAACAAGTAATAACAAGACCATGGCATAAACAGAAAATACATTTTCATAGAAATAAATGTTAATTACTTCTTAATCCAGAATGTGCACATGTATGCATAAACCCCACCCCAGCATTAGTAACAGAGCAAGTAATTGCAGAAGAGTGAAGTATCTCATTGTGTTACTCCACACCTCTCAACACCTTTGACAAAATATATTCTTTCTATTCTACAGGTAGCAAGAGACACACAAAGTGTCCAGGAGTAGCCCAAGGTCACTGAGGTCAGTGCCAGCCTGCTCAAATCAAAGCACCTCACTGGAGGTTATTTGCTGTGTTCATACAATGCTGCATTTGTGATTTCTGTCCAATTTCACTTTGCTACACACTCAAGTGACAAAAACCTGATAAAGGATTCTTAAATCAGGTGTGAAGAGAATACTTTTTAAAGGGATATTCTGGATAAAGGTTAAATAAAGGGGAATTTTAGAGAGCTACTGACAAGACAATGTCTTTTGCACAGATTTGTGCTCATTTTTCTCCTGGATAAAACTCCTCTTGAAACAGAGGTGCTGATTTTTCTAAGTGTTTTTATTACTGCAAAAATAGCAAGGTAAACTGAGAATTTCTCTGGCCTAAGGGATGTTTACATTTATTTAGTTTTTGATCTGACAAATACAGTTTATAACCTGTCTCTCTAGGACAGATATGCTACTTAAAAATAACAACGAAACAAACAGTGTCAGTCTGAATTAAAGTAACTCGTTAATTCAAAATGTCTGAACAGGCCTAGGATCAAGAATGAGAACCCAAGGCTCCCCAGTCAAAAATAAGTAGTTTAATCAGCTGCTCAGTGGGTCTTGTGGCATTCCTGTATCCCATGAATCCCAAATTGCAAGTTAAAATTTTAATATCTAAAGGGAAAAGGCTCTTCTAATCCAGGAAGGGACATATGGGCTTGAGCCACTTAGGCAGAGGAAGGATCTCCTGCTTTATATAGGTGAATACTCCAACCACAAGGTTTTACAGAAAAAAACATAAACTACCCCTGCTCTGTACTCCTCCCCCATTCTTTCTGAAGCAGCAGCTGTGTGTTGTTTTCAGTAAGAGTTGATGAATGCCTGTTAAGGGTAGCAGCACCGATGGAACAGACTTGCAGGGATCAGGACAATTTCTCCTGACCTGGCACAGGCACAAGGTTGTTCCATGGTGAAAAAGAGACAAACCTCAGCATACAAAAACAGGCTGTGCAGGCACTTGGCAGACTAAGATTAAAAAGGAAGATATTAAACCCATGTATGTATCCTGAGTTTTAGGCTACAGCTGATCCAAGAGTTCCAGGACTATTATTCTTAATTTACATGACTAAATTCTTGACAGCTTCAGCTTTAATCAGCTGAATCCTGTTTTGTTATTAAGTTCTCATTCCCTACAATAAACGTCTGTACCATCACTTTGCCCCTAGTCTGTGTAAAAATTAAGACTGGGGTGGTGTGAAGAGAACCAGAGGTGCAGACTACAAAATTATTACTCCAGCCATGTATGAAAAAAACAACATTAAAGGAGTGAAAACTTGTGAGATGATCAATTGCAAAAGACTAGAAAGATGAGTACCCAGAAAACACAGATATTTAATGGTGGATGACAATCTTAATGAATTAATTTTCACTCCAGAAATTGAATAAAGCTTTCCATCACCTCATATATCACTGAATCATTTGTTTACCACATTAGCCAAACATCATGAAAGCAGAAGAGAATAAAGCAGATCTTGAAGAGTTTGGTGAAGATGTAAGACAATCAATACATTTTCACATGGCTTTCATATAAAATATTATATTTTTGCAAGCATTTCCCTGGGAGAAAAGCAAGTACAGTTTTAAAAATGGGAATACTTGTCACCTAATAATTGATACAAATAGCACAGAAATGTAGCAAAGAACAGTGAGAGTAACAGGATAGAACAACATCTACTAAAGCAGCCAGATGGAGATTCTGGCTGGCAACTGGAAGAAAGTTGTTTTCTACACAAAACCTTTGCACAAACTTGGAGACAATGAAAGGAAGAACAATTTGTATTAACAGCCCTCATGAATAATGATGAGAACTTTTACTATTATTTGTGGAAAGAAATGAAAGGCCTATGAGACAGACTTGCCAGGAATAATGCCTCAAATCCAATAACAGCTAATGAGAATGTTTAGTAAGTACCAACATTCAAAAGGAAAAAAAGAAAAGAAAGGGGAAAAAAACAGAGAGAAATACTTTTCTTCTTATAGCAAGAACCAAGAAATGGAACAGAGTGGTTGGTTATTGCTGAGCAATGAGGGGTTGAGGCTGACAGGTCACGTCTTGTAGTGAGTGGGGCCCTTCTGCAATTAGCATGTAACTCTATTGCCATCAGAGATTCCTAGTCAGAGAAATGTTTGGGACATTGGATTTTATCATGTAGGAATAAGGCTTGAATTGCTCCTGGTCTTAGAGAAGTGGTTGCAGGCAGCAAAGGTAAGTGATCTGACAGGAAAAAATCTGAAACAGAAAGAGTCATAACAAGTACTGAAACCCAAGGGTAAAGGAAAACAAGAAACAGAACCAATACAGAGGCATCTGGGTTCAGGATACACAGAGGGAGCGGGGGTGCAGGAGGCTGAAGGAAGACAGGCAGATCACGTGCTGAAAATCACTGTCTTCTAATTTTGAAATACACAACCATTTAAAGAAGAAAGAAAGCAATGCATGGAGTTATTGAAGACATAGGGATTTCCAATTAAACAGAGCTACACAAAGTGACTTCAGCAAACCCAAGGGCCATCAATGTGTAGACACTACAGGAAAGAACTGCCAACAATTCAATCACCACGCTGGCAGTTACGCTGTTAGGTCAATGACCAATTCTGTTCCAGCAGGATTGAATAGCCAGCTGAAATGTTGCCCCTACAGCTTTGACAAGGCACTAACAGCAGACCATAACACTTGTGAGCAAGAGCTGCCCATAGACAATAAAGCCACATTGAGACCAAAGGCCAAATGCAAGGTGTCAATAGGAGACTCACAAAAAAACCAAGAGCAGGTACTGCATAAAGTTCACGTCAGCTGACATGCAGAACTGAACAGGTCTGGGAAGCACAGGCTGTGGATTTAATCACAGTAAAACATTAGGAAAACTTGAAGTGATGCAGGCATTAAAAGTGTCACAAAAGTGATTTTTTTATGCTGCATGGCATTAAAATTTTTTAAAAAAATGTATTTTGGGGCAATGGACTAGAAATAACATGTCATATATCCCAGGAAGAGAGTGAAATACAGAATTCATGGGCGTCATTTAAAACTATAATGGAATCAAGATTGTCAGTGGCAAACAAGAAGCTTATAAAAATTGAGGACTTTGACTTAAATCCACTTTCTACAGCACTGCATGGGGAAGTGTCTGCTCACAGGTTACTGCTCCAGTTTCTCAAAGCTGAGAGGTCTGGAGATGTTCAAGCCTGGACTGTTGACACAAGAGAAAAGCTTATCATGAGTAAAACATCTTTTGTGTTGAGTTCAGACACACAAAAAAAGTAGACACAATCAGAACGTGGTGAAACATGGAAGTGTTGTGGTGCCAGTTCTTCCCAATTTATCCATGGAGGAAGACAGAAGTGACTCAGTGACAAAGAGACTAAACTGCAAAGGCAAGAAGGGAAAATATGGGTTCCCTGATCCAGAACATTGAAACACTGCAGTTATCTCCTTCCAGCAGACAGAAAGTCAGGATTCTGCTTGGTCTCTTCAGAACAGGCAATTGCAGCCTAGGAGAAAAATGACCGTCAAGGCAAGAAAACACCTGAAAGAAGCTCAGACCAAGGAGGCATCCTACCTAAGCAAAGAAGCCAAGGGCACAAAGCCATTGGAAACAAAAAATCTGGTCTGCTTCTAGCTCTGAAACAGCCACACAAAGGAATTGGGCTAAACTGAGTAGGACACACAGCATCCTCCACAGCCAGGGACTTGGGGAAGGGGGTGGGGACAGAAGAGTGGAGAAGATAACTGTGGAGTAAATAGAAAAAAATGGATCAAGAGGTTGATCAGGGCAAGCAAAGAGACTTCTGCTTGTGTTATATTGAAGGGACAGAACTCAAGCTTAAAGATCACTGCAGTATCAGTCAGCAACAAAGTCCTCTGCAACACCAGTAATAACGGGAAATGGCTGATCAGTGTTTAGCAAAGGGCTTGCTATTAACAGGCAAATCCAAAAATGTACTGTAGGTTGGCAACCACAAGAACTATGATGTTTTAAGCTCTAGCTTTCATATTTTCAGATTCTGTGCTGCCTAGGGGTGTAGTTCTGAGCCTCATATTAAGCTGACATAGCTCTCTTCTCAGAGTAGGTAGAAAAAACAAAACCTTTTCCTGCTGAAGACCAAGGACAACTTTCAGGCCCAAAAGCACAAACAACGGTGGGCTGAAGGGAGGAACAAGAAGGATGAGACCTCACAACCCAAAGCTGAAATTGGGGGACAATTAAACCCCAATATGCAAATGGACCAAAACTTATAACAATGTAAAACCTCGTCTCAAGCTACATCAAGGGAAGTATAGGTTAGATCTTAGGAAAAATTTTTTCACAGAAAGAGTGATTAAGTACTGGAATGGCCTGCCTGGGGAGGTGGTGGAGTCACCATCCCTGGATGTGTTTAAAAAAAGACTGGATGCAGCACTCAGTGCCGTGGTCTAGTTGGGGTGTTGGAACATGGGTTGGACTCGATGATCTTGAAGGTCTCTTCCAACCTAGAAAATTCTGTGATTCTGTGACCGGTCTGCCATTTTGTAACCATTCTAAGTCCACCCTGGGTGCAGCCTTGGTCAAGTTCCTGTCCTGCCCAAGGTGTACCCTAGAGGCCTTTCAATAAATACTTATTTTATTGTCTAGCTCTGTCCAGTCTCTGTTTCAGGCCAGCCTTCCCAAGGCATCAATTACATAAGAAACTGCATAGGACACCGCATGGTGCTGCATAGGCAGCAGGAGGAAAGTGTTAGAGGACCAGAAGAAATTTTGTCCATTCCTGGACTACACAGAATGAATATGAGCCCAAATTATCACATCAGGTAAAAAAGGTCAGGATACAGAGAGGTGCCTCCTGCACCCCCACTCCCTCTCTGCATCCTGAACCTATGGCCATTTTACTATCAGGACTCCCAAATCCTCTCAGGCTATTTCCCAGCAAGTGAAATTATTTCCATTCATGCAAAGGGAGAGTAAATCATGACAATTCTTATGTGGCAGAGGGCTATTCCTCCTTGCCCAGGCTGTTAATGACTGCCTCAAGCATAAGGTATTAGAGAGGCAGGCTGGAAATGATAACAAGTCAAGAAATCAGCATGAACCAATTGCATTGAAATAGCATATTTTGATAAAGTTGTACATTAATAAATATTAATATAAATTCTTACTATTTGAAATTCTATCAATTTGTTTTGCGTGCATTGATTTTTTTCACAAATCTGAAAATATCAGCAAGGTTCAGCTGGCAAGTCCCTCCTCAGGGCTTTGTAACTGTGTGCTCACCTCACAGGTAAGAGCTGGCACCTTCAGCAATATTGCCAGAAATTTTATGTATTTATTTATTTATTATTATTTTAAAATTCAACTTCAAGTATGATGTCACATCCAAAATGAGTTTTTCTTGCCTAGGATGAAATTACTCCCCATCTCCTCATATCAACCAGACACTGAGAGTTTAAATGCCTTTTCCTCTGCAGGTCTTGTACTCTGGAAGTGCTTTTTACACCCTGCTGTATCCCTGTGTTTCCACACACCACCCAAACTCCCTCTGGACCTCTTTCTGCCCCAACTGCTGCCAAATGCCTGTAACCTCCACAGAGCTACATTATTCTTACACCTATTCTCCTAAAAACATAACTGGGTATATTTCTGTTACACCATCCCGTTTCCATGCTTCACTCACTTTTTTTGCCTCTTGTTGTCCATCAGGGATATCCAGCAGAACCTGTGCCTACTACACCTGGCTCTTCTTTCATGAGCAGAGACCACAGGTGCTCCTGGAGTATAAACAAGCATATAACCCATCAATTCTCAAAACTCACCAGGACACATTATTCTGCTCCTGCCTGCAGCTCTTAATTTGCTTCTGTCTTTGTCGTTACTTATGATTAAAAGCCTTGACTCTGTTATTTAACTCCGTGAAGCATGCAGCTTATATGAGATGGTGCAAAATGCAGGCTGGATCTTACAACTTGAAACACTTCATTATATTAAGAAGAAAAAAGAGGCTTATGATTAACTTTGATTTCAAGCCGCAAAATGAAACAGTTCAAAGCCATTTTAAATATGCTTCTCACAGCAGGAAACAGAATAAACCAACAAAATAAACTAAACATTATAATCAACCCAATTATTACCTTCTATTAGCCAAGTGCTTAAGGGATGAAAAACATCAGCATTTTAACCTGAGTGAAGCATTACAGAGACATTATCCTGGGGAATGGTTCCCAGGCTACTTTTAGGTTAATCCTCAAAAAAGATTTGCCTTTCCTTTAAAGATGTTCAGGTGATTGGTCTCATAGGTGTGCGGGTGAGAAATTAAATTTTAGGATGAACTTTAGGTTCCACTGTCTTCACATATCTCACAGACAACAAGCATCAGCAAGAAATATGGGGGATGGCATATAATAGTTTAATAATAAAACACCATTCACATACGGTAATTACAAAAATTAGAAAATCTGGCAGCAGCATCAGAAAGATGGAGGGGAGTGGCATCCACAAAAAGAATCCATAAAGCAGATAAACAACCAGCCGACCTCACGTCATCCCTGAGTGTTTGACATTGTGCACAGCTCCAGATCACTCTCTGGAAATAAAACTGACTCCCCCTCCTCCCTGGGATTTAGAGGCTGGATGAGATTTAAGCCTTTTTTCTCTCAGTGAAAGGCACAGGAGGTGCCCTTCTGGGTAAGATGAGGGGCCCAGGAAGTCTCAGCTGAACCAGTTTCCCACCCTGCTGTGCCCATGAGAGGCACTGGCCCCTCTCCCGCAGCATGGGAAACACAGCGAGGCTCTGTTGAACACCAGAAGGGATTTGCCCTCATCAGTGGGGTTTTCCCTTCCTCTCCCCACTCCCTTCTCCTCTTCCCACATTTTTCTCACTGGTTTCTCAGCTCTACTGTCCTGCCCAAGAGGAACTGGTAGCTGGGGGATGGGACACTAGTGAGAAATACAATTTCCAGAGTAATTTGTTGGCTGCTGAAACACTGAAACTGCATCGTGGAGATGAATTTATCCTGTTTTACAACATGTGCTCTCCCTGCTGTATTTAAAAGGTCAACATAACTCACCCCCTCCCCAGCTCTCTGGGCAGGCTCCTCACAGCAAGAGGCCTCAGCTGCCCCGGCACTGAGCTGGAGCTGGAGGGGGAAAAGCTGCTCCATAGGCAAAGCCCTGGGAGGTTTTTCTCATGAGAGGGGAAGGTGGGAGGTGCCCAGCCCCAGGAGAGCTGCAGAGAGCCAGGGTGAGCAGCCAGGGAGGCTCATGGCTGGGATGTGAGGGCAGGGCACCTTTCTGCTCACTGAGAGGGGTGGAAACCATGGAGGAGCAGGATGTGGTGGTCACTTGTTCAGCTGAAATCATCACTGATGTTTTGGCAAAGCCAGTGGCAAAGAGAAGCAAAATCCCCCTCCCTAGTCAGGCCAAGGCTCACCCTGCTCCAGGCCCCTTCTACAGCTAAAGGTGCCCATGGCTCTTGTCCCTGAACCCTGGAGTGTCCTCATCAGTTTTCTCATCAGCCTTCCATCGCCTTCCTCAGGGCTCAAATCAATCATCAAAATGAAAAACTCTGTTTTCTTGGGGTTGTCCTGTGCAGGGTTAGGAGCTGGGCTTTGATGATCTCTGTGGCTCTCTTTCAACTCAGAATATTCTGAGATTATCCCCATTGTAGGAAACCATCCTCCTTTCTCCAGCTGTTTGGCAGTGAGCAGGGCATGGCTGTCTCAAACCCTCATCCCAACCAGTGCAGCACTGAGTTCCTATTTCTCCTCTCCATTCTTTGGTTCAACCAAAGCTTTTCCATGAGCCCAAAATGGTTCAGCATTTGGTTATTATAATACATTTATGATATTTAGGTTGGTGCCAAGCCTACCATAAACTACAGCAGCTCTCTAGAAAATAGTTCCTTTGGCTTAGCCAAGTAAGCCAGTTTATTTACGTCCCACTTAAACACCTGAACATTGAACACTATATTTAAATGGGACAACAAATCAATACTCAATAGGGGATGTGTGTGAGGAGGGAAAACCCAAATCTCTCTAGCTTTGTTCCCAAAACATAAATTTGGAGAAGCAGGAGGAAAGGATGCCCATGAGACTGACTAAAACTCATCTGAACACATTCACCACAATCCTTATCTCTGGGAAACAATTACTATTACAGATTCAATTAATTCTTGCTGTGTGTTAAAATTAATAAAGTAGAAGGAGAGAATGATGGCATAGATGATTTTTGATCAAATTTGAATTTACTTGTTTGATTTGGGAATAAAAGCTTGATTTAAGTTGCTTTATTTTTAAAATCTAACATTATCTCCTAGAATTTGCTGTAAATTGGCAGTTATTGATTGAAAAAGGCTTGGATAATGGGATTTGTTTCTCCAAACCCAAGAGATATAGAAGAGTTTAAAAGAGACCTACCATGTATCAGATCAAATTGCACTCTTTCTTTGGAGTAATGAACAAGTTGTTTCCCAATTTTCAAAGAATCATCGTAGAACAGATTGGATTGGAAGCGATATTAAAAACCATCCAGTTCCAACCCACTGTCATGGGAAAGGACACCTTTCACTGAACCAGGTTACTCAAAACCCCACCCAGCCTGGCCTTGAATCCTTCCAGGGGTGGGACATCCACAACTTCTCTGGCAAAGCTGTTGCAGTGCCCCACCACCCTCACAGTAAAGAATTTCTTTCCAAAATCCAATCTAATACTGCCCTTTTCCATTTGAAGCTGTTACGTCTTGTTTTATTACTGCATGTCCTTGTCCAAAGCCCCTCTCCAGCTCTCTTGTAGCCCCTTTAGGTACTGGAAGGTGCTCTAAGGTCTCCCCAGAGACCCAGAAGGTGTTCTAAGGTCTCCCCTTCTCTTCTCCAAGATGAATAACCCCAGTTCTCCCAGCCTCTTTTCACTGCAGAGGTGCCCCAGCACCTGGATGATCTTCATTACCCTCCTCTGGATTCCTCCAACAGCTCTGTGTCCTTCTTATGCTGGGAGTCCCAGAGCTGTATGCAGCACTGCAGGTGGGGTCTCACAATAGTGGAATAGAGGGGCAGAACCAGCCCCCTTGGCCTGCTCCCCATTCTGCTTGTGATGCAGCCCAGGACACAGATGACTCTCTGGGCTGCCCGTGCACATTGCCAAGTCACATCAAGCCTCTCATTAAGCAGCCCTCCCACCTAAAGCACAACAGAACACACAGCAGGGTTTGTAATCTCAGAGTCCTTCATGCTCACCCAGGCCCGTGGCAGCCTGCCCTGCACGAGATCACAGAGTTACAAGAACCTTTCAGGAACAGATTTACAGAGGATGTGGAAAGCACCAGGAATGTTTACCCCCACCGAACCTGGATTTCTTACCTTTGAAGAAGCACTGCTGATCAATACAAGAGTTCACAACAGGACCAAGAGGACACTTTTATGGTTATGATTGAACGTAGGCATTTACTGCCAAAATGTGTTAAAAATATTTTCACTGAGTAGATTTTTGTTTTGTACTGAGGCCATATATCAGTAAAGGAGCTCTCAGAATAAACATTTGATGTTGGCAGATTAATTCTCCATGAATAAATTA
Organism: Acrocephalus scirpaceus scirpaceus; assembly: GCA_910950805.1. Taxonomy (NCBI): domain Eukaryota; kingdom Metazoa; phylum Chordata; class Aves; order Passeriformes; family Sylviidae; genus Acrocephalus; species Acrocephalus scirpaceus. The sequence goes on from OU383773.1 coordinate 146,474,350, forward strand.
ACTCAGATTTATGGGCCTAGCATCACATGTGAGATTAGGCATCCACACAGTGTTGACAGGCTCATCAGAATTGCCTTGACAGTTTAAGTAACATCCTTTGTCAAACTTTGCACCCTTGCTCCTAACCCTGTTTCCCTGAAGTCAGCAGGAAATTCCTATCATGAATGCCAATATTTTGCTTTGCTAGGGATTTTTCTGTGACTTTTTTAAAAATTCTATTTGTTTTCATCTATAATTTTGTTTTGCTTTTATATTCCAATTTTTCTTCCTGGAATTAGTTTGTCCCAGTTACAAAACATTGCAAAGTCAGGTAATTCTTAATTTTTTTTCCATAATCAATATTTAATTATTTTTGCCTTAGATACTTACTTTATGATGACAATCTAGAAATGAAACCTGTAAAAACTCCATCAGCTGAATCTTTTTTTGGGCTTTTTCCTCAAAATCATTACAAATATGAGGCACCTACCCCACAGTCAACACCAAAAACTGCAACAGGCTATCAAGGCATTGTGATCTCATCCCCTCTGGCATTTAATCCACACAGGGATGTCACCCTAGTCCTGCTTAGGAAAAGCTGAGTGGTACCCAGGCTTCAAGGAAGCAAGCTCACAGCTTTTTAAGTCTGTTCTAGACTTCCTGACAGCTTTCTTGCTGGCATCACAATATACAGTATCAGAGATGTTACATTCCTCTGAGAACAATGGAAGCATTAAGTCTGGCATGAAGCTTCTCAGGCTGTACTCTAAGCAATTCCTGGATATACTTTTAATAAGTATATGTATGATCTTCCCAGATACAGTTTATTGAATGTCTTATCTGTTCTAGGAGGTCAGGTTTTTTACCAAGCACATTATTTATGACTTGTGTCACCACTCCATAAATTCTTTACATAGACTCATAACTTAGGTACCAACGTTTTGCTATCAATAACCATTTCTTGAACATCCTTTGCTTTTTCTCTGCCACACTGGTTTGTTTTCCTTTCCCCTAGAGACAGAACTGAAGAGGAGTAGCTTACTGCTTATGCTAGAGAGAGATTTCAGTCAAGAGATCTCAAAATGGCCAGGTATCAATTTATTCCTGCTGTCTCATTTGTTAGTCTGTGCAATTTACAATAAGTCTATTGTTTTACAGGCACAAGTGTAAGTTCCTGTCAAGGTGCAGTCTCTCATCTTGTTAATCAATGCAACTCATGCCAACTCTTCACGGGAATCAGCCATTACCAGAAAGAGGATTATTATCCATCAACAAAGTTTCAGCTCTAGATTACTGACATAATTATTCCATTCAGCACATGTAACTCTGAGGGATATGATAATGTCATAGAATTGTTGAATTCTACAAGTTCAAACCATTTCTGTTGTAATACCACAGGAGTGCCAGACCAAGAAATCTGTGGGGTAATAATCACTGCACTCTGTCACAGGAACCTTTGCACAATTTTACCCCGATGATCTACTTATATCAGGAAGGAGATAAATGAGTATTTCTTTATAAAAAGTTCTAATTGTGGGGGGTGTAGATAGCCCCATTTCCCAATTTGCTTAAGAAAATTCATGGAGTCAGGGTTTTCCTTGATTTTCCATTGGCACAGTTATTTTATAGTTGCAGAGGTAAAACAAAGGTAATCCTAATTTAGACAATATGAACTGATTAAAAACATTAAAGATGAAGAACCACTTTCTGAGCAGACTCCTCAGCACAGACTCTTTCTAGGCATGTTCTTGGAGTAGAATATAGATGTAAAAGTTACATATTCAGTTACAACTCCTTGAAATTACCACTTAAAGTTTATCCAAACCCCAAACTCCATTAATAACAATAATTTTACATGCTCATTGTCCCTGAACTTGTCTAAAGAAATAAGAGACTTCAGTAAGAGATTTTAAGGTAGTGTTTTATGTGTGTTAATCAAATGTTTGCTTCTTTCCTCAATATACTCTTCTAAAAGAGAGCCTATACTCTCTAAAAGAGAGACAATAGAAATGAGGTTTATCACTGGGAGATCCAAGCATTAAAAGATTGAATATGTGATTGCTGCTTTTTTTCAGATGTTTCTCCTCATATAAAAATGCTGAAATCCAACCCCAGACTAATGTACTTTAGAAAGGCATCTGTACAGAGTAACACTGAACATCTCTCCCATGTCATATCCTCCAGAAAATAAAAAATCCTGGTGCTAGATTCTTATCAGAAGCTGCTTTTAACAGAGGGCTGACATGTAAGTAGTGGCATTATCTATTGGTTCCCTGGGTTCCAATAGGGAGGGAGAATTAAAGCTCACATCAGTTAAAGTTTGCCTCCCATTTCAGAGATTTAAAGTGATATTTGCAGCTTTCTTTATTGTTAAGGGATCTATTATTCAGAAATAGTATCACCAAATGAGATGGATCCTTTGTAGTAACAGCCACTGGCATGGAACAACTTTGCATTTAAGATACCAAAGGAACCCTGCTCAATTAAGTACAGCCCTAATTGTTAACGTTTATAATTTTTACTGCAGCCATACATATGAGGTCTCACTAAACTCATGATTTCAGTGACATTTTATAGAAAAGAATGAGGAGCTGTCCCTTCTCCCACAGCAGAGTTTTCTTATGCAGAGCTGTACGTGGGCCAATATCGATATGCATTTTATTATCTGCATTGAAGTGGAGTCCTGAGGCAATAAATACTACTGCAATACACCTGGCTAAAAACCTTCACTTTTATTCCTCTGACACTGCGTGGGAACAGGGATATAGAGGTTAATGACAATGCCTTGGGGTTTTTCCTGTAGTGATTTAAACTAGAGTGAAGGAACCAACGTTTTCTAGGCTGGTGACTAAATGCCACGCCTCACACACCCTCCCTTTCAGTAAAACAGTTTCTTATTTAGAGCTGCCAGCAGTAAGTGCTGTGATCCCCCAGGGGTATGGAGCAGTGTGGGGTCATTGGGAGCCACAAGCTGCCCTAGAAGGAAGCAAATGTGGCAGGTCAGGAATTACCCTCCGGGTCACTGGGAATAGCTGGCAGAACTGGGACTCAGGCTTAATATTTCTTGCTTTGCAATCTCATCCTAGAATCAGCCCTGGTCCTGCTGCACGTTTCAGGGCATGTGTTGCCAGCAGGTCTGCAGAAGGTGTCATGAGAGTCTGAATTAAAACAGAGTGCTGTCATTTTTGATCAGGACACCTCAGTGATTTGGATTGCCTTCATTTCACTTAACACTTACAGGTCTGTTTTCCAACTTCTTTCTTTTGTCTGCTATCTCTACGGAGAGGATGCTCCCCATGAAATTAGATGCAATTAATATTGTCAACATTAGCAGCATCTTTACATTAAACCCCAGCAACACATAGTGAAAGCTAAAATAAGAGAAACACTGCTACAGTGAACAAAGAGAAAACCCCTGTATCATCAAAAAACCCTTAGCAATTCTACCTGAGATTTTCTTCATATTACCAGATGGGGAGGTGGATCAGAGAGAGATGGGGGAAGTGATGAGACATCCAGTGAGGACAGCTTCTCTCTCCTCCCATCTATAACCTGAGCAGAGGATTGTTTTTCTGCTGTGCAGTCCTCCCAGTGTCTCCACTCCAGCAACGAGCACCAGGAAAAGCTGCAAAAAGTCTTTCAGACACCTCAGAAAATAAAAACAATTGTGAAAGCAAATACGTGAGGAGCCTTTGACCGTTCACAGAAACACTTGCAGTGCTGCCTGATTTCCACCACTGGATACTAATACACAGTGTACTCCAGCTCTCTCCACCTCTGCTTCTCATCTTCTGCCCCTAGGCTTCACTTCACACCTGCTTCATCACTTTGCTTTTAGCTGAGTCCCAGCTGAACAGGCAGAACCACAGTAAAATGTCCCAGAAGCTCTCATGAAAGTGCACTGCCCTGCTCTGTGCACAAAGACTGCCTCCGTGCTTGTATGAAGTCTGAAATGAGGACTCCTGACCTTTTTCCCACTAAGCTACCTCACACAGACTTTTAGGGTAAGAGCTGCCTATTCCAGCTCTCTGCAGTGTCTGAGATACCAGGGAGCTCTCCTTGGTTACTTGGCAATAAATGCAACTTTATTACTTGCTAACAAATGAAACAGATAATAATGAAGTCCTTCCCCAGAGATAAAATATCTGTTAAATCTGTGAGGGAAAAAAATGAACAACCTCATTTTAATATCTTTGTAAATAGAAAGACCTCCTTAATCAGCATGGAACTTAAATGAGGTACTTGCTTAGCAGGAACACCTACACAGGAACTGATTTTCAGCAAATTGTCTGAGATGGCCCTCTACTCTGGATAATTTTCAAAGTGATTACTCCATCCTGCCGGGGGCTGAGGAGTAGGACATTACAGCCACTAACAGGAACCGATGTCCTCTATATTACAAGCTGTGACATTCAGATCAATTTTCACAATGTATCACATCTCACTTACAGCTGCATTTGGGCATCAAAGCCAACCCATTTCAGTACTCAGCTGCACAGGAAAATTAACTGCTGTGGCTACAAAGTAGAAAAAAATACATGGCTATGGATAAATTGATATTGTTCTATTGCATGCACTCCAATCTTAAATAAAATCATTTTTATTCTGAAATAATATTTACTGTGAAATTAAGACCTATGTAGAAATGGAAGTACAATTAATCTTTTCTGGTTATATCGCTTTTCATAGTGGAAAATGAAAATTCTTGCAGCATTGATTATTACCCTGCCGTGATCGATTAACCATTGATGTGTGTGTCAGCACTCACCTTGGCTGGTGCCAAGGTAGCCACACTGCTCATTCCTTTGGCAGCTTCTGCTTTTTACCACATTTTATTTTCAGCCTTCCTCCATATAAGATTTCAATCTTAAGGGCCTTGGCCATGTAGTCACTGTCCATAAAGGAAAATTAGGACACTGCATCATTCCAGAAAATAAAATGTTTATTAAGGATGGGAATTATTTGATCAAATGCAGATGCTTCTGACTATCTGACCTCTGAGCTGATCTTCCTCATCTTGTTTGATAGCCAACAGCCCTCACGTGAGGCTGGATTCCTCTCCTCCTAATGTAGGTATCTAAAATAGGTCAGAGGAATTGTACCCTAACCATGCCACTTGCTCTCCAATCACTATCAAATTCCAGAATAAGCAGCAGAAATAGAGACATCCACACTGTAGAGGACTTGTTTGTATCTGTCTTGCTCATGTCACCTCTTTGGTGGCTTAGTTTCACTCCTGAATAACTGACATGAGGTTATTTATTCTCCTTTGAAAAGCAATTTTTAAGTCTGTGGACAAGAAATATCACAGAAGTTAAATTCTTTTAAGAAATTATTTTTTCTGTTTTACTAAATGGGTTAAAATTAATTGTATCTAGTTAAAAGAAATTAGTTTATTTAAATCTAAACTGAATTCCTCAAAGGAATGATTTAAATTATATTCATAAATTGTTAGTCTGGTGACCCTTTGCCCACAGCACATTTAAGTTGTTTCTCACATGTAATCATCATAGCCTAAGAACTGAGCAACTCCTCTTGAAATGGAACAAAGTTCAAAACTATATCTGAATTGCGGAAATCACAAATGGAAGTTTGATGGCCTTTTAGTCACTTCTGATGTAAAAAGAAAATCCAGGTTTATGTTTCTGCCCTTAACTCTGCAGCATGTAATGAAAAAGAGTACCAGGTTTGAGAAGTCTAGTTCATAAAGAATACAGAAATAAGTTGTCACTCATCCAGCTGGGGACAGGCTTTTATTAGACAAAGACAGTGTCACACCCCCAGGAGACCTCTGCCAGAGAGCCCCAGGAATATTCCTTTAATTTATATTTGAGATGACAGGCTGGTATTTCTGCACCACACTGAGCGGAACCACCTGCTTCAACCACATTGGGAGCAGCCACTGCCCCTCTGTGCTCCTCCATCTTCAGCACTCTTAAAGAGAGTAACTGCATTTGACATCTCTAAGCTCTTCCAAGGAATATCTGAAAAGCTAGATGATTAAGTAGATCTAGAACTTCAGTACAAATCATTATTTAGTCAGCCCCCCAAAAGGAAAAAAAACATAGAGCAAAAGAGGACAGCAGTAAAAAAATCCTGGGTTTTATTGACCTTGTTTAGTCTTTTTTGAGAAGTTCTCCACAGTTTAGGTAAATAATTTCAGGTTGAAACAGCAGACAGCCCTGCTTCCAACATGCCCTCTCTACATCATTCTTACAAATTTGCTTGTCATTTTTCACTCAAATCCATGCCAGCCTTTCCTAGGTACAGAGAGCCTTGACACTAATTCCTAAAATCCACACAATTACGGTTCAGTTATGGAAAAGGTCTGGCCACATTGAGAATCACTACATAGTACTGAGTAAGGTTTATACCTACCCCTGTGGAAACTCTGCAGTAACTCCTCTTTGCAAACAAACTCTTTGTTTTCTCCCTCACTTCTCTCAGCATTTCCTGTGCAGCTGTGGCAATCCAAGATTGGGCCCAAGAAATCCATCCTGAGCTTTGGACTTGGTTACTTTGTTCCAGGTGTCTCCTTTATTCCAGCCTCCCTCCCAAGTTACCCCACCTCAATTTATACTTTCAGGACGTTATGAAACAAGAGTAGTGACATTTCCCAGTTAGAATAGAGATCTTCAAAGTTAGTGCTGCTTTGCTGGAATTTATTTTTCTGAAGAAATCATATCCTCATTCACTCCTGTCTGGATAAGGCTGCAAGCAGCTTTAGAGGACCGCAGCACTGAATAAACTTAATACCTGATCTATAAACAAAGCCCTTGAGCCCAAAGAAAGAAAAACTAAACTTCTGGTAGTCCTAAAAAACACAATGAGAGAACACCACTTAACCTTTAGTTTTGACTGCACCTAGGAAATTCCATCACCTCTGGGCCATTACAGCTGTGCCGATTAGCCTTGCTCTCAGCAGGGTTACTCAGGATGGGGGATTAAAACACTGGTGTCAGCTGATAGTTCATCACTTGCAGATGAACAAGTGGGACACTTTTAGATTTCCCAGCGGAGGCTAGGCCCTTAAGGCTGCTTTGTGCCTTATCAGGAAGGAAGGGGAAAGAAAAAACCTAAAAGCACTTTGCTTTGACATCCACCTTCAATGATACAGCACTTTACTTCCCAGCAGGAGGCTGAGCCTTGTAAAACAGATTGCACTGTAAAAAAATTCAACTGTCGCTTAAGAATGCTGAAAATTAGACATTAATGCTGTGTTAGAGAAACTGTGTATTTCTTTAGCATTGTATGTACATCAAACATAAGTTAATCTCATCAGTCGGTTCACTGAGAAATGAAAAGCTGGTTTTGAAATACTGAAATGGCTTCATTTGGAGATGGTTTAAAGGACCAAGAAAGAATCCATGTATACACACCCCTAGAAATCAATATTTAAGCTTTTCAAGAGAAAAGAAAGTAATTCTCAATGTTTTCCATTTATGAAAGCAGATCTTGATACTAACACACCAAATATAAGTAACTATTACTCATTTTGGTAATAGGCAGAAAAGCATGATTATTTTTTGAACTTGCAAGATTTTTTGATAAGTTTCAGCCTGGGAAAAAACTTCTTAAAAGAAAAGAAAAAAGGGATTTTCAACAAATTAGGACCAGACATGAGGAGTACTTAATCAACCCCTGTATTAATGGAACACACTTCAAAAAAATAATTTACCTCCAGATGACTATGTTCAGGCTGGTAGATTTCTTGTTAAACAAAAATTTGCTCACTTCTTATCTGCCTTCATAGTGATGATTTCCCATGTCCTTTTGAATTCTTTATCTGAGACCGTAGTCATTTTGGAGACTAATTTTTTCTACCAGCTGGATTGTAAATCTTAAGTTATAGGGGTTTTTGGGGCCAATTACTGTTAGTTTCATTTTGCTCTGAGCACCATGGGAGTCCTGCTCTGTAACTTAGGCCTCACAGGCATTAAAGTCAGACTCAGTCATTCATAATTAAGGGTAATGATTATATCATGTCCCAAATCTCACAGTATCTTTTCCTTAGCTGTTCAGACAGGCTTGCCAGTCAAGAGAATTTTCCTGTGCTCAAAACAAGAGCTCTCCCAGCAGATTCCAACACACTGGGCAGAGACTAAAATTCTGGAGCTCTGGCACTTTGTGCTTTGCGGTGGAGAATATCTTTCATCATCATGCTGGAAAACATGCCAATCCCTCCAGAACAAGCAGTGGAAATGAGTAAGGTCAAAGAATGCAACAAATCCCACAATCAAAACACAAAAGGAGAAAGTGGGGAACCAGATGGACTCAAGACCTTTATCCATAATACTGCAGACAGTTTAGAGGAAATAGAGGAAGGAATTCTTGTGTGTAGCCATCAAAAAATAAAGATTCATGGGGAATTGGACTTGGGGAGGATGAGAAATTACTTTGTAACATTCAGTCCCATTTTCCCAGAAAAACAGTTAGACCCAGGCTTGCTTTTGTTTTAACAGAAGTAGGATGTGGTCTTTGGGATAGGTCAGACAAGGACAGAATAATTCTCCATCCCCAAAGAACCCTTTCCCAATCTTCATCCTTAAACATTGTTGAGTGGCTCTCCTTATTCCCACTCCTCTCCCTGGATAAACCTTCAGTCAAAGAGAAACTGCCAACATGTAAATTTAAACCAACTTCACATTCTTTCCATCAAAAACAATTCTGAATATAATAAGCTCAGTGACAATTTATAATGTTCAGTAACATTGAAATATCTGCTTTATAAATGTTTTCTTTATTTTCACTTGTTACTCTTTGAAAATTAATTATTTTTAAACCACTACGAATATATGAACATGTACTTCAGCTGGCACCTTCTTTCTCTCTCAGATGATGTGACAGCAGGAAGAAGGTGCTGGCAGCCACTCTTGGGGTGGAACACATGAGGACCTCACTCAGTTCCATGTTTTACCGTGCTGGATATTCTACAAACCATTGTCAAACTCATAAAAAACTCCCAACATGAGCAAACACTCGCTTTGACCCTTTGGGGATGTTTAGCACCAGTCAAGCAATGGATTATCACAGCACATACCTATTTTACCTCCTCACAAATGCAGATTATGAAAACTTGGCAGAAAATAAATTTCTTAGGCTATCAGTGTAGATTCATTAAGGGATTACATGAGACCATGGCCTACCATGTGTTTATATGGTCTTTGTTTATAAGCAAATTAACTAATGGGGGGGGGGGGGTAGGTGGGTGTTTGTTTTTGGTTTTTTCTAAGTACACACAACTAAAAAAACCTTTTTGCCCCAAACCTCACACTCCACAGAGCCCTGACATTGCTTTTCTGTGAAGCTGGAGGTGGGGTGAAAGAGAATTTACACCCAAGAATGGAAGTCAAATCATTGCATCAGTTATAAGATCTAGAACCAGTGAAGAAGCTGCAGTGATCTTATAAATCTGTCCTGTGGGCAAACTCTGCTCTACTTTCAGAAGTCTATTGTAACAGTACTGAACATGGGAATTTGGAAACAAACTACAAGACTTGTGCCCTTATTTGCATGTTAATCCCTTCAATGCTTTTTCATGTCACAGCTATTTCACAGCTGGCAGATATTAGCTTCAACCCTGACTTCAAAGTGAAAGTTCACGGCCTTTGCTGAAGTGTGCAGCAGACTCTACCTTAGCGAATGACACTGGTTCTTTCCCCACAGTCAGGTTCTTTGGCTATACAACTTGAAGTGCCAAAAATAGGCGCTGGTTGGAGATCTCTGACAAATCACACCAAACTCTGTCATGGTGAAATAAAATAAATCAAAAGTATTTTTCTCTGAACAGGACACAAATAAAGTTAAAAGCTCAAAAATGCACACAAAATCACATTTATTGTTAGCCTTCTGATTACAGGCAAAAAGCAGGAATATTTTGTTACATAACCTACTGGAAGAGGCCCAAACACTTTGCCTGTTGTTCCTTGAGGAACTTGAGTAAGCAGGCAATAATTATGGGAGAATTGATAGGGTGCTGTGCTTCCCTTATGCTCTTTCTCTCCGTTCTTCTTGCTCTGGGAAACCTGGCTTGGCTATCTCAAGGGCCCTGGCCTCCCACTCACAGCAGCAGCTCCAGAACCTTAGGTAAGGATGATGCTGTGCCTTAATAACCTCAGAGGGCAGCACTCCTCTGTTTTTCAAGTCCCCAGGGTTTCATTAGAGGATCTGCTAAATCAGGCTTGTATGGTCTGTCATTAACTGCAGAATTTAATTACGCTGATTTGCATTTAGGAAAGACTGAAGCTAGCTGAGTTGTTGCTGCTATCATGCTGTGTTTATCTTTTACTCTGTTTTCTAAGGGGTTTTTTTACAGTGCATAAAGGTCAGGGGGACAAAAATTCTCAGTGCAAAGCCACTCCTGAAGGTGCAGTCACACTAGGGACTTGGGTAAAGGCTTACTGGTAAGGAAACAGACTCAGTAGCAACACTGGAGTTTTCCTATCCCACACATCAGAAGAGCCAACATCAGCCTGCTATAATCAAAAGAAATTATGAGAAGAGCAAGATGATCCTTGAAACTGAAATGCACCCACGGGACATACATTTGCAAACTGCTTGTTTAAAACATATGAGTTCCCCAATACCATAATGTCTTTGAGAAAATGTCTGCTGACTTCAACAAGAGCTCTGCTAAGCTTGACACTTTTGGTAATCACATCTGTGTCGCTGAACTGCTGATCAAGCTTTTTGCTCTCTTTTAACTGCATCATCCTCGATGAAGAATTGATAGAAAAACATCCCAGATTGTTCTCTCACTGTTGGAGTTTCAGTGATCTTGCCTGCAGTATTAATATGGTTTATGTTCTGAGTATTGACAAAAAGAAGTGATTTCCGTCAGAGTTCTTGCAGAGTGGAGGAGCTGTGCTGCTGTAGCTGAAAGTCTCTTTTCCCATCTTGCAGGGTCTCTACTGAACCAAGTTCCTATTTCAGGTCTCTTTACAACATTACAAGTCTAAGAAGCCCTGTGAAAAGCTCTTTCTATTCTCATCCTAAATACAGCCAAACACAATCACTCTGTGCCAAAAGAAAAAGACTGCAGCTGGTAAGGAAATTAAATTTACTCCAGATCATCCAGTAATGCATTATAACATAAATGATGGAGAGATAACAATCAAGACATGCATAAAAGTGTATCAGAGAGCACTTTAAAAGTTTAAGGCTTTATCTAAAAGAGCAAAAACCCACCTAGTAACCATGTCTTTTTTTTCTTTTTGACTGGTGGATAGATTAATAAGAAAAGCAATGTATTAACAGCACTAATATGGCATTTGTTCTGTACTATTCATTTATCTCACAAGTCTTTTTAATCCCAGTAAATGCTAAGCCTTTTGCCATTTTTTTAAATGGACAATTGTAATTCCAAAACCCAAGACATTCAAGACAGATCATAAGTTTTTCTCCAGTACTACCTGCCCCTTACTGGGCCTTATTGCCCAAAAATGCAGAGATCCTTCACAGGAATCTTTAACAGGTCTTCTCAAACACTGGAAAAATGAAAGCTGCCTAAAGAAATCACTCTTTTAATTCTTGCTTTAATACCATCAGAGTTTAAAAGATTGTATATTGGAATACAGAAAGAATGATGCCTCATTTTTTTAACGTTTTAATATATTTTTCATCTTATTCTCAACTGAACCTGCACTAAAAACCTCAAACAAAAATCCAGAAAATCTAAATTTTTCACTGTCTTTGCACCCATTCTCAAAAACACCCATGCTCAAAAACATTTCTATGTTTCCAATTAACAGGATATGAAGTCTACTGCAGACACTGACAGAAATTTTAAGATATGAAGAATTTGTGGCAATTTTCTCTGAAATTGCTTTCAAACACCTGGAATGTATTGCTAAACACTATATAGACATGATGCTGTTTAGACTATTAGATTTCAATTTACATCACAGAAAAAATGCATTTGTGAAGTATTTATATACACAAAGAAGCATAACATTAACTGCACAGTGGAGATGTTATCACTTACAGCCACTGAGTGCCTCAAACACAAATTAGAGGATAATTAATTTAAAATAGTCCTGTACTAAAACACGGATCAGAGTAGTTAAAAGAAAAAGCTGTAATAGTTCCCATGGTAGAATTTTCTTTATAGAAAGGACATGAATGTTACATCAATTTGCTTAACAATGAAAGTCTGGAGCAGGTTGTAGAGCAGGGTCTATCTTACACAATAAAGAAGAGCCTTAAGCCAGATCTAGAGGCACAGCTCGACATTAATCCCAAATTTGTCTCAGCCCCATCTTGAGGTCCTGTTTCACCAGACCTCTATTGACTGGATTCCAGACACACAAAATTGAAGGTTGTAGCTGTTTTTTTACAGGGCTAGAAGCAATCAAAAATTATTTGATGCATGCTTTGTGGCAAACACAAGCAGCTGTGGGAGACCCACATTCCCTGAAGCTTGGAAAGGGCAGGGTTGAACCAGTGCAGCTCCCAGCACTCAGTGCATCACTGTTGTGTAAGACTTGGCCGGCAAACACTCACCCACACGAGCATCCCTGCAGGTGACACAGTCTCCAAGGAGTTCCAAGTACAAAACACGGATGCAAGTTGCTCGTGCACTTAAACATTTACAGGTTCAAAGCCTTGACTTTCACCTGGGCCTCAGATGAATGAAATTATGTCTGCTCAAGGCCAAACTGTTTCAATTGCATATTTGACTTCCCAATAAGCATGTTTTTCCTTATGGAATACACTTCTTTTTTTTTTTTAATATGCATATAATTCATTTCTCCTTTCTAAATTTTTCAGTATACATCTATGTAGAAATCCAGAGTGTACTTGGCAATGACAATCAGGAGAGAACCTTTTACATGGAGAGAACTTCATTATTCTCAAGCACTTCAGAAGGCACATATTTTTGTGATGTCTTTTCCTCCCACCCCATTTACTAAGATATTGACCTAAATTTGTTGCAGGTTTTTAACTTCAGGCTGTTGGATGTTTTTCAGCATATTCAAACATGTCTGTAACCTCAGTCCACACACTTATAAAATGAATGTATATAACAGTAGTGAATAATATATATGCATTAAATGAAGTTCTTTCTTCTTGAAGTATACTTCATGTTTCCTAAAGCCAAGCTGGCAAAACCCTCATATCTCAGGTAAATGTGGTCTTTGCATCTTCTTTCCATTATTCTGCAGGAATTCTGGGACAACAAAACAGATTTTTTTTTCTGTGCTATTTCAATGACACTCAAGAGAAACAGTAATTCATACTAGACATTTTCAAATGTCTAGGTAAGTTCTTACAGTTCTTAAGTTATTTTTCATGTTTCAAAACATTATTTTGAATGTAAAAAATGTTATTTTTAATTTTAAAACTAATAAGAAGATTAATGGAGGAGGACTTCTTTATCTCCAGTGGCAAAAACCTGTGAATTTCACAGCAATCATGAAGTACTGCCTGATTTCCCACAGTCTTCCCCAAAGATTCCTTTTTTTTCTTAATTTCCCAGGAAACAGCAAACTGTGACTGCAATAAAGTAAATCAACAGCTGTGCATTACTTCATGATAGTGTTCCTATTAATGTTTTTCACCTTCTAATGAAGAAGAAAGACTTTCTGTAGTAAAAAGTGTGCATAAATCACAAAATTGTTTGTGTTGGAAGGACCCTATAAATCATTTTGTTCCAATCCCCCGGCAGAGACACCTTCCACTATCCCAGGTTGCTCAGGGCTCCATCCAACCTGACCTTGAGCACCTCCAGGGATGGGGCATCCACAGATTCTCTGGGAAACCTGTTCCAGTACCTCACCACGCTCACAGTAAATGATTTCTTTCCAATATCCAATCTAAACCTGTGTTTTCCAGTTTAAACCCATTGCCTCTTTTCTCATCACTACCTGTCCTTGTCAAAAGCCCCTCTCCAGCTGTCACATAGCTCTGGTACTGAAGGGATCTCTAAGGTCTGCCCAGAGCCTTCTCCAATACAAACAATTCCAACTCTCTTAGCCTGTCTTCTTAGGAGTAGTGCTCCAGCCCTCTGAGCATCTGTGGCTTCCTCTGAACTCACTCCAACAGCTGCACACCTCTCTTGTGCTGAGGATCCGATCTAAATGCACTACTCCAGGTGAGGCCTTACAAAATACAGATTGCTGGAAAGCACACCACTGTTTTCCCAGGAATGAAAAGAAAAAAAAAAAGAAAAGAAAAGAAAGAAAGAAAGAAAAAAAAAAAAGGCAGCTTTAAAATGGCTTTAATAAAAGAAAGGCAACTTCAATTTAAAAAAAGAGTTTCCAGCCTGCTTCTTCTGCCTGTAATAAAGCTGGTATCTGTAAGCTACTTCACACAAACAAATCCTTATAGAGCAGGGACTCAAATGTGCAGAATGATTGTATCATCCAGAATGATATTAATTCTGAAGAAAAATTGAGAGTTCTGAATTATTAAGGAGGACTGTCATTGAAGTTTTCATTGAACATCCACATCCTGAAGCCATATAAATGTCACAAAAAGCCACAGCACTTTGGCTCTGATTCAGGGCAATTCTTAACCAGTCAATCAAACTACCTCTGCATTTAAAGCTAACCATTTGTGCCGTGTTTCCTGCTAAATCAGGCCTCAGATTCCCACTTCACTTTATGAATCCGTGACTATCATGCTTTGAAGCAGAACTGAGGGTCTTAAATTCCACAGAAAATACTTTTAGACCTTAATAGAGCCTGCTTTGTCTATATGGAGGGAAAACTACAACATAATAAACTAGGAATTCAGAGTCCATTTGCTGTTCTATGTCAATTCCCCTGGTGAACAGTTGGTGCCCTTGTTCATTATAAGTTTAAACACTTTCAAAGTATATTATTAAACAGCAAATAAAGGTTTTCTTGATAAAGGCAAAAGAGCTGTTTACCCTGAGATTCTTGGAATGCTACATGTAAATTTACTTTGTAGATGGACAAGTTACACCACATTAAGAATCTGCAAAGATAGTCCTTATGGAATTAAATGTCTTTAATTTAATTTAGCTTAATCCACTTCATGAGTAAAATAAACAAAATGCAGTGGAGGCTACTTTAATTCTGAATAAGGGTTCTCTGTGGCTTAAATAGCCAACTGAAAACTTTTTCGGTAATTCATAGAATCATAGAATGGCTTGAGGTGGAAGGGACCTTAAAGATCATCTCATTCCAACCTTCCTGCTAGTGCAGGGACACTTTGCACTACACCAGGTTGCTCAGAGATCCACCCAACCTTCCCTTGCACATTCCAGGGATAGAGAATCCACAGTTTCTCAGATGAGCTTTGCTGAAGATCCCCAGGCAGATGGTCTCTGACAGTGGCCAAACAGAAATAAAAAGAGGCAGGTGGTCTTGCATAAATGATCCTCCTCATTTGCTGCATGTGGATAAGGAACAAGGCAATGAATAGTAGTGTTGTGTTTTCATCATGGCTCCTACATGCCTAATTGCGGCCGTATTTTAAGTGGATGCCATTCTTGTAGTACGTTTGGAGCAAGCTTTTGTACAATTTTTTGTGCACAGGATTCCATTACAACCAAATGATTCACCGTGTGCTGATTCTCAAGAAGAGGGCTGAAGTCTGTGGGCTAAAAACCAGGGAGTGGCACAGGAATTGGCCCAGCGATGTGCTGAGGCCATGCTCAGCCTTCCTCGCTGCCGGCGACGGGCAGTACCCGGCACCGCGGACAGCGCCCCAGCACCACGGACAGCGCTCCGGCACCGCGGACAGCGCCCCCGACACCGCGGACAGCGCCCCCGGCAACGCGGACAGCGCCCCCGGCAATGCGGACAGCGCCCCCGGCAACACGGACAGCGCCCCCGGCACCGCGGACAGCGCTCGGCTTCACACCGTCCACTCCCTTCCACAGGATTTTAGCTTTGCCAAAAGCCCATCCAAAGAAATGCCTTTGAATTTAGATTCGGCAGGGAAGGTAGCACAGCACAGGTCATTCTAAAAGCGCAGTGTTCAGGCTGGGCTTTTCCAGGCCACTTGGAGGATTATTCTATTTCCAGAGAACCAGGCACTCAAATCTCATCAAGGCTTTTGGAGAACGTCCGAATAAGCAGCAACTGTTATCCTTTAAAAAGGATGCTCATCCTTCAAAGCTCATCACTCAAAGCTCACTTAAGTAATGAGTTGATTCTGTGATTCCAAATGTCCAAGCCCTGAAGGAAACCACAATTACACTGCAGCCTTGAGTTTCTCCCTTTCTTCTGTAAGGAAAGGCTGAGGAGGAATTATTGTAACATTTGACCTGGATGTAGAAGCACCTTCCTGGTGCACCCTGCTGTCAGTTAAATATACTCAGGATTAGGTGGATTTATTCTTAATTTCTAAAGGCATTGTTTGTGCATGCGTGGTACAAATACTACATCTCCACAAAACCAGGCAGCAAATCTGCTTTTGTACAGGATCTGTACAGTGCTGAGCTGGACTTAAAATGTACAAGAAGAGTAGTGAAATAGTGCAAAGAATCAGTATTTTTTATAGCGTCTCTCATTCAAGGATCTATAAATGCTTTTTAAGTTACCCCTCAGCAAGCTGAACAATACTCCCATGTGACAGACAAATGTTAAGTTGCCCACTTTACAAATGGCTGAACACAGACACAATGAGGACTATTAGAGGAAATTTGCAGAAATAGAGATTTTTTTTCTCACCAAAGTAGCTTCAAATCCCTGCCACAAATATGTTACAAAGGAGCCATATACCTTATTCTTCAAAGCAAGATCATCCTATGGCCAGCTGCAGACTGAACCAAGAGACCACATCTACCCTCAGTGTTGGTCCAGAGTACCCTCATCTCCAAAAGAGGAAAAACAGATACCTCCTCTACACTACTCAGACAGGCAAGCAGTCAGCTTTGACGTATATGAAAAGGAGAAAAGACATGGTATTGTCACCTCAGAGGCAGATAGGAAATTCAGATCCAGAAAGACATGCTAAGATGAAAAAATAATAGAAAACCCCATTGCGGTAGTTTGGTTAAACTACCACACCCGTATTGCCTTCTCCTATTTTTACTGTCTCACAAAATCAAGACACAACATTAATTTTGTTTAAGTTTTCAAGTCTATAACAGTAACGCCTGTAGTAGCTGTTCTGGCACAAGTATTAATACTTCACCTTTAGGCAGGTTTGAAAAATCAATATACTGTGAGTTTCCACTAGAGACAGTAATTAAAAAAAACCCAAACCAATACCCAAAACTTCAAATGAAGTGATTCTTTTATATAATCTGCCCAATGACTGTCTGAAGTTTAATTGCTCTAACTTTTAGCAATGAATAATAGCCACCTGTACAACAATCTGATTAGAGAGCACAGATTCCATTTGTTATAATTAAAAATCTTGTTCAATGCCTTTCACTTCATTGGTAATTTGGTTGGAAAATTCAGAGTCATTTATGAAAGTGATAATCAGGGTCATTTATAGATCACACCACCATACTCACAGCCCCATGAATCTCTGCTGTGCAGTGCCGGGGCAGACTAAATCTAAAGGAAACAAAAACCTTCTCTGCAACAAAACCATCCTTTAGTCTATTTGGGTCAGTCCACTAATAGACAGGAATTCTTGTCATTACAACAGAGAAGACTGCAGACAGCATGGCTAGAAATACAGGATCCTTATGCACTGCAGCTTTGCAATGAAGTATCAGTTCTGATTTTTTTAAAAGCCCCATCACCTCATTCTCAATAACAGTTGGCATCCAAACTTTGTGATAGAGTGTACAGAATGTGCACCTATATTGCCAACAGCTAAATCCAGTTCTTTGGATTCAATATTTATCAAATGCATTTTGCAAAAGTATGTACTGAAGTGCTCCTGACCACATGGCTGAGTGAAAAAAAAAAAACAAACCCGGTAAGAAATAGGAACACCACAGTAGAACATCCAAATTCTCTCCCGGTGAAGTTCAAAACACTGCCTACCTCTCCCAGCAAAATAAACCAATGACCTACAAATACCATAGGACTGTAATGATACAGAGAGAGAAACCATGAGAGGGCATTACTTTCATCCCAAAGTACATTTATGATCACAGAAAAGGCCTGAAGAAAGGAGAGTGTGGAAGCTAAATCCCTAATGCTGGGGAGAAAAACAAGGTTAGGACTACAGCTAAAAACTTTCTTACTGATGCTTTCATAGAGTTATGTTAGACAATGATATAGAAGCACACAGTCCATGTAAGGAGCAACAACACTGCAAGACCTGAAATGGTATTTAAACAACTAATCCTTTTCATATTAGCTCCAAAGAAGTGATTGGGTGCTATGCTTCAGTATTTTTCTTCTTTTCTCTTTTACTTCCTTCTGAGGGAGCTCACATGATATATAGCATCAACTTTGAAGGGTCTCATTTATGAAAAGACAGCAAATCTCTAGGCCAGGTTTCATGCACAAGTCTTTTTGGTGTCATTCTTGTAGATTGCTGATAGCTACCCAGGACACTGGGATCTCTCACCACAAACACACACCACACCCCAGCACCCAGGCAAATCTGCTATGGAATAAGGATTATCCTAAGATATAGCATTTCTCTAGGAGCTGTTTGTCTAAAGCCAACACATAGATCTCAGCAGATTTAGCAAGGCAAACAAGGACAGAATAAACTGTATTTAGAAAGAGTGAACAGAGTGGGGACTGTGATCAAGGTCAAGTTTAAATGTAGTCAGGGCGTGACAGCAGCTCTGGTAGATCTATCCAAGCAGGTCTGGGATGATATTAGATTAGTCATAGGAACATGGTGCTCAGAGCAGGTGTCTGACCCAGATTCACTGCCAGTGATTACTTGAAAACAGGATAAAGAGTGCCTTTATTTGCTGTGGTTTCACCTTGGGCATCACTTCCCTCTCTGTGCTCATCTTAAAAGACACAACTCTATACGATATGCATGGAGAACTAAGATCTAAATGGGTGATACTGGTACCAGAATGATTACCCCAGTTGGGATTTGGATCCATCCAGGCATGTTAGAAAGTTTTGTCCATTTGGAGATCTTAGAACGCTCTGTTTGAAACCAATCTGTAGTGCACACCAAGGACTTTAGGAATGTCTGCAGTACTCATCAGTGCACTCTTAGTAATGAGTGACTTTGAAAGCATGTTTTTTAAAGGAATATTCATGGTTGCAAAGGAGCTATCACATTCTTCTTGTAAAAGCTGTAATGACTCTCTGGGGCCTCAACACAAAGAAAGCTACGCACACCCATTACAGGTTGAAAATAACAGCTCTCTATCTGATGAAGACAGAGAAACAAGGTGTCTCAGTAACTTTCCATCCAGTAGCGAGTCCTAGTCTAAATCCTTCTCACTTTATCCCTACCAACAACCTGAAAGGAGTCAAATCAGGCTAGAAACACCACGTTGAATATTAAAGCGGTTGTGAATGCAGATTCTGGACGTGCATAAGCAAAGGATGAATTAGGAACAGACTAATAGCTTATGTCTAAATATGCTTTTTTCAGCTCGTTCAATTTACAATACATTTTTAATGGTATTGAAAGGCTGTAGAGGGATGGGAAAATTATGTGCTAAAAAGAAAAACTGAGGTGAGAAGAGGAAATTAAATCTCCATTTAGCAGAAAAATTATTTCAATATTTGTTTTCCTTCCAAAGCAAGATGAAAACAAGGACTGTTGAAACTTCCCAGTAAACAAAATTTCCCATCAATCAAATCCTCATTTTATTAAAACTGAAATAATTAATTTTCCACATATTAATTATATAACATAAAAGCAAACAACCATCAAGGATTACATTTCAAAGGGTTTTTTCCAGATATCAGACTTTGACAGAGTTCTCTAACTCATCTTTTTCTAAGCACTGCATTATCAAAACCATAACATTCCTAAATGAGATTAATGGCAAAAATACAGAAAGAAATATTTAATTTGAAAATTTTATACTAGACTCCTGTATCTGCCAGAATTTTCTCATCAACTGAAATATTATCAATTTACTTACTAATACATAGGATGTTGTCTGATCCAGTAAAATAAAGTTAGTTTCTGTGCACTATCTCTGACAAACTCTGCTTTGGTTCATACTAAAACCCTGACTCAGCCCCAAACATGGATATGAAGAGAAGACATTATCCCCAGTTTTCTCTGTAATTTGATATAAGCCTGTTCTACAAGCATAACCTAACCAGTATTGCATGGATTCCTATCATCCCTTACTGAACACTGTGTTTTCAATAGATCAATGACATTTGTATCATTTAATGTAATTTGAATTATAGACAACCACTTAAATTTAGCACAGTAAGACACAGTTTATGCACTAAACAAATACAGATGGGTATTATGGGAGTTTAAATTCCAGAGTCAAAACTTAGAAAGAAAGGGAATGGAAGGAATTATCAACCTTTATCTACAAATGGGAAAGGAAGGTAAAGCCCAATGAGAAGCTCCAGGCAGGATGTGGTTCCCATAGAAGGAGGTGGTAGAGTTGCCCTGCAGGGACACAGCTATCCTGTGTATGGCAGCAGCATGAGATTTGTCCAAGGTGACACAGGAAATCACTAACATATTCCCTCTAAATTCAAATTTGTTGGGTGCCAATCCAAGTGTATTCATTCCAGGATGCTGTTTCTCCTCAGAAACCATGAGATGTCTCAGAGCCTGTGTGAAGGAGATAAGCTGAGAATACCACAGTGGCCCCTGCTCAGCACAGAGCGCTGCACCTGTTGGCATTTAAACACAGGGTTTCCTCTAAATTCGTTTTTTATGACTAGACCAAATGCAAGGCCCACTGGTTAAATATCTCTCCCCCTCAATCCCATGCAAAGGCCCTACAGTTCAACAAATCACAGTTTTCTTGCACATCCTGGAGCCTCCAGTAGCCAGGAAACCTTTAAAGCCATTTGACTCCATGCAGCTTTGGCAGACAAACAAAATGGGAACAGTGAAATGCTACCACATTCTGCAGTCACAATGGACATCAAGGGCAACATACACTGTGAGAAGAAAACTGTGTAGACTACGGGGCTCAAGTGACACATTCATATAAAAGATTTACTGTTCAGATTAACATGCTGAATTTTGATCAGACACTTTGCATTTCATTACCGTAAGTTAGTCCTTACTCTCATTTACAGTCAAATCTCTAGACTTACTTTTCTCCCAATGGCAGGACATATTTGCATTAACAACTTCTTAAGTTGCTCCATATCACAGCAATGTGGCACGGGCTTTTCAGTCAGATTGCATGACATACACTACCACTCCAGCACAGCACACAACGAACTCCATCAATATTCCTCTGCTTCTCACCCCAGTCTGTCCTTGCTGCAGCTAATTGTTAATGCCTCTCTTCTCTTCATGAAGTTGTTTCCTTACAGAATCATCAATACCATTTTTGCCTCTCCTCACACCTTCAGCATACATTCCTACTGCTTGCAAACAAAGTGTATAACAATACCACTGTTTAGGACTTTCACTAATAACAATTCTCTCTGCCTCACACTCTCCTGTCCTCTCATGGATGCACGCACTCCATTTTACTGATGCCGCAGATTCTCAAATGGACTTTCTTGCTGATGGTGCTCTGCCTCACCTCGTATCATAAAGCATCTCCCTGCATCTCCTCTTCACCCTTGCTGGTTTTACTCTCATGATTTATGGCATTTACAACCAGCCCTTCCAAAATTAATGCCCTATTTACCCACAGAAATGATATGGCTTGGTTAGTCTCCCTTTAGAAGGACTGGCTAAGAACAGAAAAGTAGTAAAGCTGACATGGGAGTCAATTAATAGAGAATTAAAGGATAGCAGTATAATTAATGTTACTCCATACAGATTTCTGGAAAATAGGTCCTGTCAAACAAATCCAATTTAATTTCTTGATGAAATTACAGATTTGATTGATAAAGGTAATGGAGCACGCATGACAGACTCAGACATTTGGAAACGCACTTGGCTTCATTATTTGAACACATTCCATCATTGGATTTTCACAGCCCCCAAACACCCTGCTCTCATTTTTCCAGTCATGTCTTTCAGTGGTACAAGTGCCATCACATGGCTGGGGAGGTCAGGAGATGTGACCTTCCCCCATTCCCATATTGTGTGTGGCCTACCACAATGTACAGATCCACGTTAGCATGCAGAAAATGACCAACATCTATTTCTAAGCACCTGTGAAATGAGTGTAACAAGCTCCAGTGCCATACCACACAGAAGAAAATGGTATTTATTAGCAAAATTTGAATATGCTGGTTTTATCCACTTACTCAGTCTCTTTCTCAGAGTTCATCCATCACACTGTCAAGCGCACCAAGTTATGTGTTCAGGTAGTCTGACCGAGATGATTTACACAGGTCATGGCAGACAAGGGGTATCAGCTATTGGAGTTCCCATCACTACATTCGTTTTTTCTTTTTCTTGACTGGTAATGACAAGTTAGTTTTTTGGCATATCTTTTATAATTTTTATGAGTCAACAGTTGGGAACAGGTGGTCCTTTGCTTCCAAATCTTGCCTACTTAGGCATTCCTAAGTCTTAGTGGGGTTGCAGGTCAGTAGCTGATTTTGTTTATATGGAGCATGTCTGAAAATAAACATTTGTTTGGCTGGTATTGCTCCCTGTTGGCATAACAGAGAAAGAATTGTCATCACATACACAATGTGCTAATACCTTGTGGTCTTTTAGTGTCCTTAGAAAGTGAGATCCTGTGCTGGAAAGATGTTTGCACTGTGACTTTTGGGCCTTGACAGTACAGCACATTGCTCAGTTTTGTTGATGGGAACAATGTTCTGTTATCAGCACATGTAATTTTTCTCACACTTATTTCACTGTTTTTTCCAGTGTTTACAGAAACATATTTGCATCTGTATTTCATTTATACCAATGTTAGTATTTATTCTACAAGTCTCTACGTGTCTAGCTATGAGAGGAAAACCAGCTTACTAAGAGAATCTCCAAAAGGAGAAAGCACAAGATACAGAATCCAGCAGAGTGGATGTGCCAGTGTGACACATTAACAAGGCACAAGAGAAGTAAATGAATTCACTTTTCTAATAGCAAATGTGTTTACTGGGCTTAGCTTGTGTGATCCAATGGACTCTCCTAGTCCCAAGCAGAATTTCTTCAGCATACACCAATAAAAAAGATGATGTGCTATGGTTACTTTAGACAGCTTGGAACTAGACTTTGTATCCTCCAATCCTATGAGTTGCAAGTTCTTGATGTGCTTCCACTGCAACATTCCTTGACACACAGACTCTACCCACAAGTGGAGACTGCACGTCGCAACTACAAATAACTCACTCTTTATTTCACTCCAGAAACCAGGATTTGAGCATCTGTGTTCCCCACGTGGCAATTCCACCTCCAAGCTGCCTTCCAAGCAATGCTGCTAGCTCCCTGCAAAAGGCACAGTTCACAAAGACAGCCCATTCCAGAGCCCTCCCCACAGAGATGGTGCACACTTAGGACACATCTCTTCTCCTTCCTACTCTGCTCTAGCCTTGTCGCCTCAACCCCAGTGTGCATCAAACACATGTTCACACATCACAGAACAAAATCATCTTTCAGGACTGAATCCTGTTCCTCAAGCTGGAAAAAAATGAATGGAATTTATTTCAATTCCAGTACCAACAAAGACGTTTGGGAACAAGGGAGGTTCCTGTTAAGTGGTGTGCAACGTGGATGCCTCAGCCACCTCCAGAGAGTGCCTGAGTGGTCACAAGGTGGTTCACAGCAATTCCTTATGCAGCTGGGGCTCTGTTCCTCCCACAGCACCCAAAAATGAGTGAGCAGGCAATGAATGTTAGCAGCCATCAATAACTATCAGTTTAGGATGGATTCAAAGATTGAAACCTTCCCCTTACACAAATGCAAAATGCCCAAAGCCTCCCAGACTTTCCATTCCTTTCTGTAGTCACATTGATTCATAATGTGTCTTCTTCACTATAGCAGGAAGCAGAGAGCTCAGGAGAGCACTACAGCCATTTGTCACCATTCTGCAGATTAGTCCACTTTGTCTCAATATTTTTGGTGTTGGCACTGTTAATATGCAATGTTTCACTAGCATGTAACTCTTTAACAACTTAAGGGATTAGGCTAAAGCCAAACAAACAACATACCTGAATGTGAAAATTAAACACCAGGGAACTCTCTAGAAACCAGAAATTCAAACATGACAGAACTGTGTAAATAGTGAGAATAGGGGAAACTTTGGAGGAAACCAAGGCAGCCTCTCTCTGAAAATACTGAAAAGCTAAATTTTGTGCCATTGAATTCAGGTAAAATGATTATACTCCTCCACATCTCTTCAGTATCTCTCTGGAAGTGTGTGCTTTTTCTCCTCATTTAAATCCATCAGAAGACCAGAATAGATAATGTGATGCTCAGTGCTACATTTTTACACTTTGGCAAGTTGCTTCTAGGCATTCTGTGGGGTCATAATGCCCCCACATTTGGTAAATAATAATTCCCTTATTTCTACAATAACCCCTTATTTTTCCATAGATGGATTTCTCTGTCTCCATCTCATCTTGCTTGCTTTATTGAATAGATGAATAGATCACCTTTGACTTCATATAATTTTGCCTTTTCTTGAGAGACTCTTGAGCATCAAGCTCTCTTTTATTCTCCCGTACTGAATTAGAATTTTTTTGATTCCTTTTTTTTTTTTTTTTATTGTAGACACAGGCACAACGGATTCTTATATCACAAAGAAAGCTGTAAGAACTTTATATTTTATGAAAAATATCTGCAATTTATATGTACAGCCAGTTTCAAATCTTAAACACTCCACATCACAGCCAGGTGAGGTTTAAGGACAAACACATGCATAATTCATGAAAGCATAACCATTATTGGTAGCTCTGTAGAATAAATAGTTCTTGGTAGACACTGTGCGTTTGAAGGATGCACCATATTCATGCTAGCAATATAGAGCTAAATTTTTATTTATGGTGTACTTGCAATCCATTCAATTCTGTTTCCATTTGAACACACTGGTGAAATAGAGTGCAATATTCTGTTTCAGTTACCAGCACAAGATGCACAACTCAAAGCAGAGCTCCCAATAGCCAGAGAGCACAGAAGAGCTGATGACTGCACAGAGTCCACCAGGGATCTTGTTATGCCAATCTAATTAACCTGGAAAATGCACAGCTAGCACCGTGCTCTGGGCTTGTACTCAGATGGAAAATGGGCTGTTCAACTATTGTGTGTGCAAGACAGGCTTCTCATAACTCCCAAGTCAGCAGAAACATTTAAGCATATGCTTACCATTAATGTTAAACAGGTGCTTAAGTACACTGCTGAACTGGGAACATAACAAGGAGCACGCCCCTGGAGGACGTGATTTGTGCTTTAATTGCTGTTGCATAGGATTTATTTGCTACTCTTAGATATTACCAACAGCCTCCTTTCCCTACCAAGACTGCAATTCTGTTAAAATTTGAGTAGGAAAATAGTGAGAAATGCTCTCTTTATAGAAAAATCATGAAAAACAAAAACCAAAACAAGGTATATCTGTAAAACCCTAGATACTGGAACAGAGAGTAGCAAATGTTAAAGTTTCTAGAATGTTTTATACATTTTAATTCCTACAAGAATGTCTAAATCCAACCAAAATGGACCATCTTTAACAATGTTTTTAACACATTGCAAATGTAGATGCACATGGTTAATGCAAATGAAATAAAATGCACAGAGAATAACATCAACAGAGAATATAACATGAACTTCTCTTCCCTGAGGAAAACTCTAAATAGTGAGTTCAGGAAAGGCTCATTCATACTGATATGAACCACAATTAATTTCTGAATTACTGCTCTACCCACAGCATTTCATACATCCTTCATGTAGACCACAGATGCAGTTTTTAACAGTCAATAAACTCAGAGCTCATGAACAGTCATACTCCTGCCTTACAATCACTTGCTTTGCAAACTAGATCTTCATAAGTGGTACTTTCAGCCCCCTCACAGCCAGATGAGAAGGAATTATTATGAGCATATTTCTTACATGCTTATAATTAGGCATTAGAAAAAAGCAATACAAGCTTTTTTCTAGGTTACTTTGGTTATAGCATAGGCTGCAGAAGAACTGCTCAGTATTTACAGAAAACATGCCAAGCTATAATTTCAATTTTTCCCCGCGTTTTTTAATAACTTCACTCCCAAATGATAAACAAAAATGTTTTCATTTTCAGCATGTTTTTCAGTTTAACATCATCAGTGTAAACAAACAAAAGCAGAAGTGCAGGCACGCAGCATGCTCTGGGGAGCAGCTGATGGAGGAGCTCATGGGGCTCTCCATGGGGGACAACTTATAAAATGAGAGGAAGTAAAATATACAGAGTGCTTGTATTATCCACCTCACTCTGCTTTTCTTCTGCTTGCTTTCTTACCATGCAGTTCACCTTTTTAATTTTTTCTTGTCAACTGCAGTGTATTTCACTCTTGTTACCTTTTAAAAATTATTGAAAATCCTTGGTGACACAGAACATGGTGGGGTTACTCAGATCTGAAAGCACCTGAGCCTCAGACAAAAGTCTTACTCATTTCAGCAGGAGTAGAAACCCATTAAGTTTGGCAAAAGTTTTGCTTGAGTAAGTGCTGAATAATGACTACAGAATGAGGCTATGCAATATGTGACTGGAATTCATGCCAAGTCTGTCTACACATGCCTGAGTTGACAAAATCTCCTGGCCAGTATTCCCTGTAACTTGAGAGGGATTTTCCACAGCATTGACCAGTCTGTTTACCATCCAGTGCTTGACCTGGGCATGCAATGTTCACCACTGCAGCTCATTCCACTGTCTTGAATTGTTTGTTTTGTCATACTTGCTTTGATTGGACATTTGTGTGCATCTCAGAATAATCCCTTAAACCATCATTCCATAGTAATTAGGGATGACATGATGGGAATACCTCATAGAAACAGAGACACACTGTGAAAAAGGCCTTCTCACAAACAAAATCCTGAGGTAGTTGCTGGAGGTGAACAGAGTTTGTAACTCTTCTATTGTGTCTTGCAAGTGTGCAACTTGGGAACCACCTATTCACAGCTGAGGGTTGGACACATAATAATTTCCCCCTGATCAAGATATGACAGACAGTTCCACTGCTTCTGCTCCCACTCTTCACTTCTATAGCAATGAAGGGGATATTGCTGGGCATACAGAACCCACAGGGAAAATCTTGTGCTCACAAACCACCAGCAAGGCACACACTTCTTCCCAAAGCACAGAATAAACATTACAATACAGATGCTCCAGGAATTCCCAAGACCTCACCAGTATCTCCACAGATGCACAAAGCCAGGTTTTGCAAAAGCAGAATTTAGACATAATCTTGATAATCCATTCCAAGGGCAACAGGACACTAAAAAAGCAAACATTGTGTGCTACAATGCAAGTTCTGTTCATATAGTGTCCTTAAGAGGATAGAAAATCCATGCAATCTGCAGGTGAATTCATGCTCCAGCTGGGCCCCAGTTCTCTGTGTATTGTAAACATTCAGGCTCTAATGGTTTAGATTTATTTTTAAAATTGCATTCTTAACTGCAGCCTTTTCAAAAGGACTGAAAACTATGGGAACTTGCTAAATGCAATGCTCCATTGGGAAGGAATGCCAAGCTTACTAAGTGACAGCATTATGCATTAGTGGATTACATGAGATTTAGAGTACATAAAACAATTTAATAAATGGGCTTTGCTTGTTAATCTCACGTGAGTCACTGTGTAGTACAATACTGTACAGACAGCACACATGCAAACACAGACCTAGAAGAATAAATCCTCATATTGCACTTGCGATGACATTAAACCATGTGGATTAAATAATTTTAAAGCCAAGGGTGCATTATAATGTTATAGGACAGCTCAGTTTATACAAAATATGGAACAATTTCTTCTACAGGATGGCATCTTGCTGAGATGGAGTTCCTCTCCAGCTACAGGGCAGGGCTCTGCTGCTGGGAGACTGGATCTGCCTCTGCACAAGCTTGCAGGGACCTGGGAAGAACAAAGCTCCAAATGTGTAGCTCATCTGTCTTCACATGCCACTGTAGATGTAGTTGACAAACCCTGGGCAGACGAGCAGAGTAGTTTTTGTCTGACGTAACAGAGGAGGCTGGAAAGGGTTCTTAGTTTCACTTAAGATGCTCTGGAATATCTATGACTACATTCAAGCAGCAGACAGACTCATCACTTAGATATCTCCAGGATGGATGTTTATGGTTCAGCTTGTACCCCATAATTCCTTGAGTCAATGGAGAGAAGTTGGTATTTAAGAGTGCAGGTACTCTGGCCCGTTTTACACATTTACATGAAGATGGGATGAATCATGCCCCAGACTCCACTGACTAATTTGTAGAGAGAGCCCAGGCTGACTAACTTAGATATAAATGTCTATACTGAAGAAGCCAGTGTTTAGTCAGAGGAATCCTGTGCCCATCTTGTTCTAATGAAGAATTACCACACTCCCACAGAGACTGTTTGAGCAGTTCATCACATTCACTGTAAAAACCGAGCACTTTATCTTCTAGTTTGCAATGCTCTAACTCCAACTTCCAGCTTCGAACTGTGTTTTGTCTTTGTCAGCTGCATTAAAGACCCTGTTGGTACTAAGGGCTGTGTACAAACCAGAGGTGTTCCTGGGCCATGATTGTCTGTTGCCTTCCCCTTTACACAATCAGTTAGGCCAATACTGAGAGAGTGCAGAGCTCTGCAAAGAAATGAGACCTCTGTGATATACAAGAGTGACACTTGAAACGTGCTGTGTAAGATCTGCTGGTGGTTGAAAGACTCATTCCACAGCACAGAAAGAGAAACTCTCCTCATCAAATAAAGCCTCAGGCCATCAACAGCTACAAAACGTACATTTTAGGTATTTATCTTAACAAGCAAATCCAGACTTCATTAATGAATACATGTAACCTCTCAAATACAAACGCTGTCTGCACAGACAGCTCTGTGGCTCTGTTGCTGCTCAGGGCTTTACAGCCACCCACTCAGCTGTCATTCACTCAAATCATAACAGTTCCTTCAACTTCTCCTCTTTTACTATTTGGGAAAGCAGTGAAAAGATTCAGAAAGAGAGGGAGGGAGGGGATAGACTGTCCTGTGAAAAGTCTGACAACTCAGAGGAGGAAGGGAGAAATTAACACAAAGTGCACCTTTTTCCTTGCAAGTAAGAGGAACCAGAGAAGCTGCTGAGGAATACTGAAGAAAAATATGTAGGTGTGAGGAGCACCTCAGATTCAAGATTTTGAACCCTTCTGACAGTGAAAATTAAAGTTAGACCACATGTCCTCCTTCAATCTCACAGTGCTAAATAGCAACCAGCAATGTGGAGTGCTTCCCACAGCTCCCAAAGTTATTCTGAGACAGCCTGGCACCATGTATTTCTCACAGGTCCTGCAGCTTCAGTGGATCCCTCATAATTCCAGGCTTTGAACTTCTCTATCCCCTAAGTAAGGATATATCTAAAGGACACTACATTACATGGATGGTATTAGGATCCTACAAAGCTTGTGGAATGCTCTGCCATCCCACCTTAAATGTAAAAAAGACTCCTGATTTCCATCAGCTAGCAACATGACATGAGAACAGTCTCAGCATATCTTACAGCTTTCCCACAATGCAGCAATTCCAGCACCTCCTGTGGATTGTATGCAGGCTGCTCATATTATCCTAACAAAGGGGAACCTTTGTTCCCCTTTATGCCTGACCCAGAAACTATATGAGAGGGTTACAGTCCTCAAAACACAACTTGCCTTTCACTAAGCAGCTGAAGTCCCAAAATTTTTTTTGCTGCAATTCTTGCTGTAGTATCAGGAATTGAATTCCTGACTGGCTTTAAACTTCAGCTGAACTGTTGATAGCTCACCTGGGAACTGCTACCACAGTTCCCTTGCTTTTATTTCTGGAGCTCCCTGTGTTTTAGCTGAGGCAGAAGACAACTAAGGAATAGCACACAAATTGCACTATTTGTAAATTTGGATTGCATCTGGCTTCTAAGTCAAGCCAAATATAAGACAGAAGAAAGGCTAATGCAGCAGAGAGCTGGGCTGGGTGAGAAACTCCACCACTTCAGTGTGGGAGTTTCAAAAAAAATTAATCTCTGCACAACTTCTTTAGCCCTTGTTAGGACAACTGCATTTTTGGCTGAGAAGAATTTCACCCTGTTTCAGTGCCATGTGATTGAACACTGCAAGAGACACACCTGTAGGTATATTATGGCAAATAAAGGGAAATCACAATGGAACACCAAGGTCTTATTTATTTTAGTAAGAATTTATTGCTCCTGAGAGGCACCAGAATTTTGTTTCTCAAGGAAAAGCAGGAGCACTCCTGGGATGACAGAGTAGCTTAGTCTTCATGTCAATTGTACCCTTGTGGTCTCTGAGGTCTCAGAGGTGCTGGCAGACTTCTGAGGAGATAACAGCTGCCACTGGGCTTATTTTATTTGGGTTTTTATATGTACATCAAAACATATAAAGAGTTGGAAATTAAGTGGTCAACCTGAAAATCTAAATCTCCAGACTCTCCTTCAACTCCTCTCCATGAGCCCAAACTGTCTCTTTTGCCCTACTCATATATCAGAGTAAAGCAGAAACGTGGCACATCCACTACAGTTTCTCTTGGCAGTTTCCAAACAACTGAGCAACTGCAGGTTAGATTGAAATTCAGAACACGAGATTCACAGCAACATCCTTCTAACACACAGAGATGGAGCAGGGTATTCACTGCTTGCACTGACCACTAAGTGTGCCAAAGTAACACCCTGCTCACACACAGCACATTCATTAGCCTTCAAGACCCCTCTGTATTCCCCCAAGCCCATTGTTCCCACTCACCTAATTGTCTAAAACCAAAGGTAGCAGCTCCTTATTGCCCTTGTTGCAATTGTACCTCTAACTAATTGGGATTTTTCATGAGTGCTTGTAAGAGAAGAATCTGGCACTACAATAAAGGCCCTCTTCCAAACAGCTCTTTTGGAGACATTTGTTTGCAAATCCATCAAAAACAAACAAACAAAAAGCCTGAGTACATGATAGATCAGTCCCTGGGGAGACACAGGGAAGGGTAGAATAAAACATGTAGTTGGCACTGTTGTCCTTGACCTGATAATTGGATATGTAAGGAAAAGGTGTGGAATATTTTAATGAAATAAACTCTGTAGCCATACCTAAAGTTAAGATAAAATGCAAGTGCATTAAATTTACCTCCAAAAGTGATAAAACTTTATCTCCATACTCTATTGTTACATATTAACTTCAAACACACTGTGGAAAACTCAAGGGTACGTCAGTTCTTACTAGGAGAAGCCACTGTGTATTAATCACTCCCTACAGCTTTTATGTAGAATTAAGTGAAATCCCATTGTAAGAGCCTGAGCTATTTCTGTATGTTGCATTCCCCTGGCTCAAATGATGAATGGGAAATACAGCAGTAAAATAAAAATAGGCATCTTTCCAGGTAAATGCTGTTGTTTAGAAAAAACCAAACAAAGCCCAGGTAAAATACTGCCACAGGGATAAAAACATTTATCTCAATGTCACAAGAATGGCTTCGTTTTTTGCTGGTCTAATTAGGTAATAAAGAAATCACAGGTGTAGTGACTCCATGAGCTATTACCACACTTAAAAAGGGTCCACTGCATGGCCAGGGACCAGTGTGTCAGTATTATCACTTGCTGTCACATCATTTTAGGAATGAAATAGCTCAATTTAACAAAGATTTTAAGGAGAAGAAAAATCAATACATAGTTAGAAGCTTGTCAGGATTCTAAGCAACAGCAAAACTGCCAGAAAACAAACAAACAAAAAAAGTCATGGTGGGCTTTGAATTTTCAATGACTCTTTGAATTCTGCTGAGGCACTTAATGCAGGGCACAGTGTAATTCACTTCCTGGGATTCCACACACCCTAACCCTGAATTCTCAGTCACTGCCAGGTATGTGAGGGAGGACATGCACAGCATAGGATTTGACATGAGTAGTTCTAGATTCTAATTTTAATTGTAACAAAAGTGATATAAAAGTAAAAATACTATTTTTTAAACAACAGCTTAAGGAAGAGGATAAAGTGCTAGGCTTAACTTGTTGGAACTTCCATCCAAAGTGTACCTCAGTTTTTAGGATTAGATCTGCTTAATACTATCTTGAAGAAATATAAAATCTATTCAAGTGTCTTAGAGCTCAAATGTTCACCCAAACTTAATTCTCACTTAAATAAACTACAGATCCAGCTGCAATCACAGACCAGACTAAAACAGAAACCATGTGTGTGTGGTTTAGGTGGCCCATAAAAACAGACATTATCTAGATAAACCACCTGTCCCCCCACCAAAATCAAATGTAACAGTTTGCCTGCCTTTAAATTTGATTCCCAGTGTCCCAAAAATGAGGTGTCCAAAGAAAAAAACTTGCATTCAAGTCCAGGGAGGCTGTCCCAAGTGAGTGAAGTAACTGTGACTTAGCAGCCTGAGGGGCCAGATCCTGCTCCTGTCTGAGTAAGAGGCAAAAGCTATTGTCTCTGGCTGAAGGCTGGAGCTGTGGGCAGCCCCTGCACCCAGCCCTGTGTGCAGATCCATCACCCAGCCTTTGCTCATCCTGCAGAGCTGGGATGTGCGGATCCATTTTGCCACGCTCGGAAGCACCAGGCAGAAATCCAGGCAGAAGCTCCAGCCCTGTGCTGAGTGGCAGTGGGGGAATCCCTGCCTGCTCCTCATTCCCTGACTTCAGAAACCAGCAAGGAAAATGTGCCAGAGGTTCTTATTAATTCTGTGATTTTACACACTCTGTGTATGTGAATTAGGCTCACCCTGTACTTGAATCAATGTCATCTCAGCTGGTTGATTATTTTTTTCTTACTGATAGAGAATATCCCAACCAAAGGCTATAATGACCACTAGGACGAGTAGTTTAATTAGATAATAGCCTAAATTTTTCCATGTTTAAAAAGTTCCAGCACTAGATATTTCCCAGGCATTTAAAAAGCATGATAAAAGGAGCACACTGCAAT
This sequence comes from Acrocephalus scirpaceus scirpaceus, assembly GCA_910950805.1. Lineage (NCBI taxonomy): Eukaryota > Metazoa > Chordata > Aves > Passeriformes > Sylviidae > Acrocephalus > Acrocephalus scirpaceus. Next base: position 146,507,305 of record OU383773.1, read on the forward strand.
CACACAGCCTGTGCAATTCTCCTGGAAAAAAAAAAAAAATGTTTGTGGAAGTTCCTGTTCAGTTCCCTTACTTGAATTCACAGGTCACATAGCATTGCACCTTCCTCTTAAACACTACCGCTGGAAAAAGCAGTATTATTGGAGTTGGAAAAGGAGGCACTTCCTTAAAAAGCCAGCACAGCATTTTACTACAGAACTTGATTAAAGGATGGCGAATACTTTGGCTGCTTCTTGAACACGTCAACAGAAGGCATGAGAGAAACAGATACTACCTTTGTATTAAATATTAACATTTCTCCTCACAGGGGAGGCAAAACAGACAGGAGCGCTCTGCCTGAGCAGAGAGGGGACGGGAGACCAACAGGTACCCTAGACGAGCTTCAGGTTATTTGAAATGAGTTGGTTTTAAGGCGAAGCGCCCTGAAGCCTCTCCCAGCCTGCGGTGCACCCCCTCCCCACCGCAGCGAGCTCCTCCCAGCTGCGGAGCCGCCGCATGCGGGGCCCCGCGCACCCCCGGCCCCGCCGCCCCCAGCGGGTCAAGCCAGCAGGCAAAACACACCAATATATTTCCATCAGCACAAGATGGCAACCAGCACTTCTTCCGGCAGAGCAGCTGGATGCTTTTCTTTTTTCCTTAAGGGAGGAGGGGGATTATTGAAAAGGCATCCCGAGTAGATAATTTTTGATTTGGGTTTTTTTTTTTTTTCTTAAATGGCATGAAGACAAATGTTTCCAGTAGTAATGCCGGAGGGAAGGCGAGGCAGCCCGCACAGCCCCAGCTCACGCACACACATCGCGGTCATCAACTTGGCGAAGTTGGCCGTGCCGGGCGCGGTGCCCCAGCGAGCCCCGCGCTGCGCCCCGCTCCCCCGGCAAAGGGGACGCCCCAGCACCCCCAGATCCCCCGCGACCCCCTTCAGCGGTGGGACAGACACCGAGCGGGGCAAGGACAGCAAGCAAAGCCCCTCTCCTATCTCCCCGGGCAGCCCGGCCGCAGCAGCGGGGGCTCCACACCGACCGTGCGGGCGGTGAGCGGGTCTGGCCGCGCCGAGCCGAGCAGGGAGCCCCGACACTTACTTACAGTCACTGGAGGCGCCAGCAGCAGCCACTTACCAGCATGTTTCCTTGCATTTTAGCCGTTTGAAACATTGCCTTTTCCTTCATTTTTGCCGTGTGTGTGCGTGCGTGTGCTGTTCCCCGAGAGTTACTTAATCCAGCGGCTGGATCACTTTAGTGAAGAACTGGCGTGCACTTGCGATGGCTCTTTTTGGTGTGGAGTGGAGGGGACTACGAGCAGCGGAGGGGGAGGGTGCCTGCTTCCTATCTTTTGCTTCCCCACCCTTTTCAATACATATTTTCCCTTTTGACCGAAAGGAGAGGGAAAAAAAAAAAAAAGAAAAAAAAAAGGCAATAAAAATAAAGCAGCCCCTGGCAGAAGACAGGGGAGGCGGGAGCAGCGGGTGCACCCAGCGCTGTCACCACCCGGATCCAGGTTTTGCCCTGCGGGAGCCGGCGGGGCGGGGTGGGCAGGAGGGAGCCGCACACACGCCCCCCGCCCCGGCCATGCCCGGCCGCCGCCCCGGGCCCGGGCGGTCCCGCCGAGCCGAGCCCACCCCGCAGACCAGTTGCAGAAAAAGAGAGGGTGGGGAGCGGGGGGGGCAATAAATAAAAAAGAGGGGAGCTGGAGTAGGCGGAGGGGCGGTCGCCCCCTCCACTAGCCGTGCCCGGCTCGCCGCTCTCCCGGGGGGGGTTACACACGCTTTTTACAACAGGAACCGGGGAGGGTGTGGGTTGAGGAGCCGCCTCTCCGGCGTTAACTGTTCACCGGCTGAGCCGACGCGGCCCCGGCCAGGCCACGGTGGTGCAGGGAGGGTGGGGAATAGCACGACGCTGCCGCGGGAAGCGGGGGATGCTCGGCGCGTTTCCATGGCTGCGCCCCGGCCCGCCCTCCCGCAGCCCCCCGGACCCTCCCGCTCCCAACCCGCAGCATGCCCGGGGCGCTCTCGGGGACCGGGGCGCTTCCAGGCACTTGTCCCAACGCCAGGGTTTGGGATCCGAGGCCAGCCCCTCCGCACGCCGCAGAAACGGGCAGGGGGATGCCGGAGCTCGGCTCCCACACGGGAAAATGCAAAGCCAAGGGCATTGCCCGTGCCGGGCTGCAGCTGCACCCGGCCGTGGCCCTTGTGCCTTTCCAGCGGTGCCCACACTCGTGAGAGGTTCCCCATGGCTGTCACTGCAGTGCCTCAGCTGCGCTGCCCCACAGGTGGCTGGAGCGGCCGCTGGACGCCGGTGCTGCCCTGCTGCCCTTGGGAGAGCGTGGTCCCTCCTCGCCTGGGTGCAGCTTTCCAGGGACAGAGCCTTACCACACATCCCAGAGGTTCACACCTCAGCTTGCACACAGAACAAAAATGCGTGTGGAGTGTGGTCTCTTTTGTCTCTCCCTGATGCACCAGAAGTAATTACATTTCAGGGGAATTAGGTGCCGATCGATTTCACAGGAACAGGGCTGCTTTGCGTGTTGCTACTCAAAAGGAGAGAGGAAACAGAAGAAGTGATTTGATTAATATCTGAAAAGGGAAACCAAGAAGAAAAAGCAGGAACTCTTCCTATCATCCAAGGTTTAACCAAGCCAGTGGCTAACCCAAAAGCTCTTTCTTTTTTCTTTTCTTTTTTTTTTCCCCAGTGAGAGAATTGCATATCTATCCATGCATCCTTATTTTATGCCCATCTGTAGCACTTTGAACTCTGCTCCTTCACAGTTTGCAGCATCTCCACTTCATTGGCAATGGGTGTTCACTAGAAATAGGACACAACCTGTGCAATCTTAGTGTTGTTCACACTCTAGTTTTCTTTAAGCCACCCAGCTGCTGAAAGATATTTAAATACAAAGTCTCACCCAAGGCATTAAGCAGCTATCTCAGAAATGGTGGTAATGGGAGAAGTGAGACTCCAAGACACTTGTGGGAAGTGTCAATGGCAGGTGATGGCGGTACCTTTGAGGATTACCGTCGGAGCTTTTGTTTTACAAAAATCCCACCCCTCATTTGAAGATCTTGACTACTCTCTCCCTTGTGTTTATTTGGGAATAGCTTGTATCTCATACAAGCTGCGTTTTGGGCAGGAAGTTCTTCATTATGTTCCTCAAACTCTGGTCTTGGTTTCTTTACTTTAATTTTGGTGTTTTATCAGCAGTTCCTGTTCTCAGTTTTTACTCTTAGGTGTTTTAATTATGTACGAATGCAAAATATACCTGTCCTCCACCGTTAATAGCTCCATTTGCTTCCTGCATTACTTCAAACACCAATAGAAATATTTACCATATGTTGAACTCTGGCAGTACTGGGGTCTTGGATATTTTTACCTCAGCTTTGTCATAATGCAGTTCAGTGTTTATCTCTCATTTTTATTTCATATTTAATTTATGCACTATTGGCATAAAAGTAGCAATTATCTTGATTAAAACAGCTTTGTTTAAAGTTGAGATTACTGGCAAAATGCTTAGTTTACCACTGACAACATCCAGGGCTTTTTCTTTTATTAAACAACCAGGGTCCATTTGGCCGTAATTTATACATTATTGTGTTTCATTTCTGCCATTGAGTCTGACTCTATAATCCAGAGACTTCCAGAAACAGGAGACAAAAGTGTTTTGCAGTGTTGTGCAAAATGCCACTGATGATATTGTGGCAAAAATACCAAACACATTATGAGGCAGAATTCTTGTTTACAGCTTTCAATTCGTATTTTCTGACTCATTTGACACTTTGAGAAAAGACATAGTGAAAACTCTGATAAGTTTTATGACCAGAGTCCACCCTTGGAAGTTTCCAAAGCTGAATGGATAAAGCCCTGGTCATCCTGGTCTGATGTGAGAGGTCACCTTGTTCTGAGCAGGAGGTTGGACTGGAGACTTCCTCAGGTCTTTTCCAGCCCAAAGCAACCCTTTAGTCACAGATAAAACAGAGTGACCCTTTTAGTTACAGATTAAAATATCTCTTTAACAAATGACTTGTCTGTTGCTTTCTAAGATGATTCCAAAACAGCTTCCCTCATGTTCCCAGAGACTTCAGGTTATGCTGATCATGACCTTGGCTGATAATTTTCACTCCTGAACCCCTTTTACTTGGCTGATGGAACAGCTAAGACTGGGTCTGAGATCTGTAAGTGTGAGACTAAGCTGTGCTGCAGATTTGTACCTCAGGCTGTGGCCAGGTGGTTCTGTTGCAAACAGTCAATGACACTGTCCTTCAGATTTAGGACTTTTAGGGCAGCTACAAGTGATACCACCACATTACTCCCTCAAGTGCATTAATCTGACTGGACTTCCTGTCATCCACCATTCAGACATCTTTTGAGCTTTTCTTCTTGATGGATGTTCTCCATGTCATTTTAATGGAAAATTGCTAGAGCTTCAACAAATACTCTCACTAAACAAGGAATCAAGTTTTTTATGACTAGGAAGTGACATGGTGAATGCAGAAAGATGATCTGATATTTCTTCTGCATTTTTGTAGGGAACATATTTTTTTGCTTCCTCTGAGTGATGTGAAAGGACAGACAATCACCCTGGGACCCAATGAAGTAGTATGGTTTAAGTAGCTAAAAAGCCTCTGTATTTAAGACCAGACATCTAGCCCAGGAAACCTCAATAAAACATGAAAATATTCCTTCATCATATCAGGCTTTTTCTCAGAGGGGAAAATGTGAAAATTCATTACTTTTGCATTCCTTGGTTTAGTCTCAGTGCACCTCCTTTGCCAGTAGATTTACTTTTGATATGAATGTGGGAAGGTTTGGCCCAGACTCAGCTGCATCTTAACAGAAAGATCTGAAGTGAAACCCCTGTGTAAGAAGGGGTTTTTTTGCAATCTGTCCATTTGTATTTAAGGTGTATAACAGGAGAAAAACCCTGGGAAATCAGAAAGTTTTCATTTCAAATCTGATCCAGAGATAGCCTCCGTACCTCAGGTACTATGACAAAACCAACATGGCATCTTCATCTGCCAACATTTTTATAGGCCATTTTGAGAAAATGTTCTTTTCTTACGTCTCTCATAGAATGAGATCTAGTAAAAAAAATAAAACCTCATAGATATTCTATTCTTTGTGGGTTTCAGTACTCTGAGGCTGACTTCCTTTATCTGAGAAGGAACACAGGCTACAATACTTACATCCCATTCACAATACTTTATTTAAAGCCATGTTGATAAGAGACTGGGAGAATTTATTTTATCAAATAAAACCCATTCAATGCATTTGATGCTGGCTCTCCTCACTCTCCAAACAAGCCTAGGAACAGTCCTTCTGAATAGAAGGAAAGAATTAATTTCACAAAGTATTAGCTGGCTGCAGAGCACACACATTCATTTTTTCAATATTTTGAAAGAAAAATCTTTTAAGGATGTAAGACCACAGACAAATACAACAGCTGTTGTACTAAGAGTCGGTTCTAAGAGCATCAGGACTTCACTTCCTCTCCTTAATTTAAGGTTACTTTTTTCTGTCTCCAGTAAAAGTATTTGTGTTTTCAAAATACAAAAAATAGCTTTTTCTTCTCAGTCAGACCCTTTTGTGAGGATCCTGTCCTTTACCTGTCAGCTTGATGTCACAAGCCTATGCCCAGGCTTCTGTCCAACCTAATTTCAGGACTGTGGTCTCTCAGATTGGGTTAGGCCATATTACTCTTTTGCTCTGAGTTCTCCCAATCCTCTGCATCCCACCTGACTCAGATCCCCAGCACATTGGTTTGTCAAGTGACTCACATCACTTCCCTTCACTGGGCCCACAGTCTGAGCTGAGCAGGAGGGGAGGCTGATTTGCACTTTCTGTCAAGCATCCATGAAAGCTGGTGACTTCCAGTGGAAATGCTGAGGGGGAACCCATGCCAAATGTTTGAGATCAGACAATCACTCAGAATGTAGGGACCTGAGGAAGTCTTCACCACAATCTCCTACTGAAGCAGTGTCAGCTCTGAGGCCAGACCAGGTTGCTCAGAGCTTTGCCATGTCTTGACACCCTGCAGGAATTGGGATTGCACAGCCTCACCAGACAATCTGTTCTAATGGCTGACTTCTCACAGGGATAAAGACTTTTCCTATATTCAGTCTGAACTTTTCTTGTTTCACTTGTGCCCGTTGCTTCTCATCCTCCTGATGCACCTCACTGTGAAGAGCTTGATTTCATCTTCTCAAAAACCTCCCCAAAAAGTTGGAAAGATGTTGCCAGGTCCCCCCAAACCCATCTCTCCTCCAGACTGAACCAGTCCACCTCCTTCAGCTTCTCTGAAAGGGTTAAATGTTCCAGCCCCTGATCGTCCTGGGGGCTTTCTGCTGAACTTGCTCCAATTTATATCAGTCGTGCAGTGAGGCCCCAAAACTGAACCACAGATGTGGTCTGATGAGTGCCAAGAAAAGGAGATAACAGCTGAGGCAAAGATCATCTCTAGCACTTGCTTTGTTATTAAATTACAATATTCAAGAGGAACAGGATTGCTGGGATCCCAAATGAAATGGTTGAGTGGTACACTTTGCAACCCTAAATAAGTCAGAAACAACTTCAGTAATAGTAAATATATTCCATAAGAGTATTTAGTAATGCAACACTGAAAAAAAACCCTCAGAGAATTACAGCAAGGAATATTTTTTTCTTATTAAGTGGATTAATTTTGAGAATTTCATTGCTCAAGCCAAGCTACATGTCTCTTCTGAAAAATCTTCACTCCTAATATCCTAAAACTTTGCCCAAGTATTTACAGCTTCTAGTCTTGTCTTCTAAGGAAGTCTTGGCTTGTCTTCCAGTGAAGAAATTGGAGAGAAAGATAAAGTAGATACAACCTTAAATAAATTTAAAATTTACTTCTGAGGATCACTAATTCTTTAAAGGATTAGAATAATGACAGAGCAGCTGCTGTTAAAAAGTTAATATTTGCTAGCTCTTACTGCATGAGGGTGCTTAAGCCATCTTTGTTAACATAAATGGGAGAGTCTGAAAAAAGATTATATTATCTCAGACAGCATCCTGTTTCCTAAAGGAAAAAGTGAATATGATAGAAATTTCTGAATTTTAAAATTATACCTATATTAATTTTTTTCCAATTAGATTTTTTTGGGTTACTACCAACCTGTTCTCCACCTTTTTTTTTTTGTCATCATGTTTATTCATTTCTCATCCCTTCCAGTTTGAAGTAGGACTTTAACACTTCACATGTTCAGGCAATTTGCAATGGAACAGCTGAACACAGTTATCTTTGAGAAAAGACTTACTGATATGTTCCTGTTACACCAATAGGACTGTATTTTCCCAAGGGAATAATTGGACAGTTTATTTCTCATGTACCAATTTCTCAGGGGAAACAGTGGGGAGCTCAACACATCTGATGTTTCCTGACACTGCTGAGACACTAATACCCATAAATGTGCTTTGACATTTAGTTCTTAGAAAACGTGGTAATTTGTTAGATTCATCAGGGATTTGGCTTGAGGCACATCACCTCTGGACAGCTCCCTGGAACTCAGTCAACTCCCCATTATCCCCGAGTGAATTATTCACCTGCAAACAGACCATGGGGTCAGTACAGAGATCCCCAGCTTGCTTTCATGTAGCCCATGATAAACCCAAGAGCTTACAGGCTCATGTGGGGCTGTGCTGTTTATTTTGTTATGCTGTTACCTGACCTGGCCCAGGCAGAGCCTTCTGTGCTCTCACAGAAGCAGAGTGGATGGGCAGGTCTCAGACTCATACCCACGACAATAATGGATGTGCTGTGTTTTTACTTCCTTAGGTAGAAGCACCTAAAGTATCTCATTCACGAGTCCCTGAGCATACTGAGCACGAGGTTTCCTCCTAAGACAAGCAGCAGAAAAACTCTGTAGTACAGCCCAAGCATGAAGTGATGTTGACAGCTGCAGGAGGGCAAAATCTGGAGGATTTCTACTAGAAGCATAGATTCTGCCTTAAGGCTTCTTGGTTTTTTTTCACATTTCCAGCTTTTAAACTCCATTAACAAAAGCTAAAAATACAGAGTTCAAATAGTTACTTTTCCATGAATGAGATTGAAGTTGCTAAGGGATTCGGAGTAGGAGGAAAAGCATTCAGAATATGATTTCTGAATCACGTCTGGGCGTATGAAATTTAAATGCATGGGGATGCTAGGAAAATCTGGGCAACATCATTAGAATCACTAGTAGTAACAGGGAAATGCTATTAAGAAGCATTATGGGACTGTTTTTCAGGCAAGTACCACTTCTGGTTAATCAGAGCTAAAGTTTTTTATACTTCAAAAACCACAAGTCCTGCTGTAGAATGATATACTATTCATTAATCTCTTCTAGCAAGTATTCTCATCCTTAAATGTTCTTTAGATTTCCATTTGGACTTAGCAAATGGATCCCATTGTGTTTGCTAAATTAAGGGTATCCTGTGCCACCAAGCTTCTCCCAGTACAAGTGGAGACTGCAGAGCCTGAAAAACAAATGCATAAATCCACACAAAAGCCTAACTAGAATATAGTATGCGGAAAGCAACATATGTGTTAAGGTTTTCTCATTACCACTGAAATGAAAACATAGACAGACTTGTGGTAAACATTTGAAAGTTTGTTATGCAACAGATTTTATCCTCTGAAACAAGTTTGATTTTATTTCAATGCCATTCTGACAGTCTACATTTTTTAATCACAATTATGTTGAGAATGCAAAAAAAGCATCGAAATCTCCTTCATTCAAGTGTTCACTCCTGACAGTGATTCCAGCCAAGTTGGAAAGATACCAAAACCACAAGTCCCAGAACCAAGAAGGATCTCACAGATTGCCAAAAGAATGCCAAGCACTAAGAGCTGGGGAGGCTCATCCCATTGAAATCAACTCAAGTCCTGCCATTGAATCCACAGCTGCAGCCAGGGTCTACAGCCATAAAATTTCCTTCAACCCCACCAGGAGTCAAGCTCTACTGGTATAAAATGGCACAGTTCCCACTTAATCCAAGAAGAAAACCTGGACCCACAAATGAACCCTCTGTTTAGCACAAGCCCTAGTGATGGCACATTGCTCAGAAGGCATTCTGCCTTTGGTATATGTTATTTCACTATTCCAATGCATTAGTCCTGCAGATAACTTATTTTGTGAATATCAATGGATTTCTATTTAATTTGTGAAGCTGTATAGGATCTTTTAGGTAGATAATTTAATGCTTGCCAACTTCCATTAATTTTTAACTAGGCTTTCTAGCCTGGAAGACATGCTGCAACATTCTCATTTCAGATCAGGTGGGTCTATTTTTTGATTAAAGAGCTTTTTTTTTTTTCTTTCATTGTGATATGGATGATTAAATTTCTCTGCTAATTATCTGGATCACCTCAGAACACCCTGTGCCTGACATAAAATATTTCAACAAAATAAGACTACATATAATTGCATTACTTCTTTTTCTTAATGATGAGAGGTTGATATAAGCCTGTCAATTCACTTTGAGTTCCTCTCCACCTTGAGGGCAAAGATAATGTTTCTTGCTGTTGGATTATGTACCTACAACACCAGCAGATTTTTTTTTCTCTACTTTGTGGTGGAATTTCAGTGGAATTTTAGTACATTAGGTGGCCAAATATTGCTGTATAGGCATTTTAACATACACTTTATTCTTCTTATTTAGTAAGCTAAATTCTTAATTTTTTGAGGCCAGGTACTGAAGTTTCCTTCCTTTTGAAGAAATTGATGTCATGCCTTCAAGTAATCTTATTGTCTATAGGTGTGAACCAATTGCTAGGATGGTGTTTTGGAGCTCTCCAAAGCCAAGGATTTAGCTAATCTTTTGTGACAATCACTCAATTTTAATTATTTGAGTTTATGAAAGTGTGAACACTCTAGATTAGGGCCTTCACTTTATCACATTTATAAAATATTGGAGCAAACAGGGCCCTGACATCTATCCAATAACATAAAATATTACCATAGACTTGTTGTTTTTCCAGTGTTAGTAAGATGGGTAGAGACCAAGAGCTCATCTCTGAATGTCTAAAATATTTAGGAAGAATAGTATAGTACCTAATTACTTTTGTCAGTTTTCATCTCCAAATCAAGGTATATAGAATGCAAATGATAATTTACATCAACATTTTGCCTTCAGTTAAAGACAGTTCTGCCTAATATAGAGGTAGAACTTTTCCTAATGGAATCAAAAGGAAATTTGGAAAAGTTATTATTTTTCTAGGTTCAGGTTGCTAACCTTGGGGTAGAAGAATCAGAGTTTAAACCTGCCTTGGACTTTGAGGAAGTTCTCTTTTACCTGGAATCATAACTTAATAGATCCTTTTAATATCTTTCTAATGTACCATATTCTATCAAATTTAGACAGTCATTTAAAGGTGGGGAAACAGCTAAGTAAGGAAAATGGTGTTCATTGAAACAAATGCATGGAAAGTAATAAACAAAAAGCTCTAGAAGTCATATATATATATATATATATATATATAAAGGATTATGCCATCCTTCACTTATGGAGACACATAAATGGGGTTTCAGGAAATTCAGCTATTGATGCTCATTTTGGGGAGGTGAGAGGAACATCTAGAGACTCTCAGTTAACTTAGGCAGACCCAGCATGTCCAAGCAGATGAACAAAAACATTGTTTTGGTTCAATGCAGGGATGCAGAGAGCAGCTTACTGTGATACTCCACAGAAAAGTATGAGAGAAAAAAAAACTGGCTCAAAACCTTGAGGTCCCTCCCTCTCTCTCCATGGAGTGACTGTCCAGGCAACTCACCTGGCTCTTGAGTGACAACTCTGCATGGAAGGGGAACCAAACCTTGAGCCATCCCTTTGAAGAAAAACACTTTGTTCCTGGAGTCTGGGGAAAAGATGGCATCTGCTGTGTGCTGATCACTGGGTTGCCATTACAGCTCCTTTGATGTGGCACAGGGGAGAATAATTTCAGTCTTTGGGGCACCACCACCTCCAGCAAGAACATTCCCCAGCTGATCCCAGAACTAAAGGATTTTAAAGATGTGTTTCCCAGAGCAGCATTGAGCGAGGGATGCTGGCCAAGGCTGCTGGCAGGAGGAGGTTTTGAGCTGCAGGCTTGGCGGAGAGGCCAAGGCCATGGCCATGATGAAATGCAGGATGCTTGTCTGGAATTCAGTGTGGAGCCTCTCTGTGATTTCAGTGGGCTTTATCAATTTTGTTTTCTATTTCAGTCTTAGTTGTTCTCTTTCTCTTTTTTATTTTTTTTCTGAGAGAGAAGTAGAGTTCAGTGGTTGGTTTGGCAAGAGGTTACATACATACAATCTTTTGCATAGCAAAATATAATTAGAAAACGTAAATATAACTTAACTCTATTACTGCACTGAACAATAAAATGACCACAGCACAGGCTACTCTGGCGCTCTGCTAATTCATCATCCAAATTACACACCACATCTCCATTAGACTGCCCTTTTCCACAAAATTCATCTTGCCTTGTTGCAGCTGAAAAACAAAACCAATTTATTAAACACCAATACAAATGAAGCGATGAAGTTCAGTGCTTGGAATACAACAAGAGGAAACATTTTGAGAATTGCAATCTTCTCTTACAGATAAGAATATATTTTTTATGCTGAAATTTTAAAAGGAAAAATTGTTGTTCATGAGTGATTTTGTTTTGAAATGCAGCTGGTTTACAGCATGGGAGTTCTTAAGACATTAACTCTTTCTATAGGATAGATCCTTGGTTAACTGCTCTTGGCTTTCAACTACTAGATTTTTTTACCAGGTGTCTTATGCATATCATGGATATGGACAACGTGCCTTACACAAGGAACGTTAACCAAAAACAACAAGAGCATGAAAAGCCTGGTTACGAGACAGAAAAACCTTCTCCCTACACAAACAAGGAGAAAATGTGGAAGTTTCTGTGGGAATTCTGGCCATAAAAACTTTTATTTATCAAAACCTGCAAATCATGTCTAAAAACTTTAGCTTTAAAATAGATGATTAAGAATTTACTAAGTCACTCATTTCCATTGAAGCTGAGTCCTGTAAGCCCCCAACCACTGGTGCACCAAGTGAAGTTTTACAGACTGCTGAAAAAAAAAAAAAAAAATCAGGCTACCATTTCACACAAACTAAGCAAAAATATATTTTAAAAAAAATACTTTTTGTAACCAAAAAGAGAAGTTATTGACTTTTGTAATACCTATCTGCAACATGTTTTAGAAACTGAACCCATCTCAATTGTCATTTATAAAGCTAAAAAAAAAAAAAAAAAAAAAAAAAAGGCAAGTGGAATCAATGATTCCAAGGATGAATTAGTGGCAATTTCAAAATGTAAATAGCACGTTTTGACCAATCTATGCTGTAAAAGAACAAAGAGATCAAGCACAGAGCAAAATGGGAAGAGTCAGAATAACATTACCACAGTGGCTCTGAAATGGTAATATGTGGAGCAAAAGGAATTCAGGCTCGTAGAAGACTTGGAGCACTAAAGCAAGATGTGAGTGGAATTCAGATATTTGGGTCTACAGACGAAATCATAAGAATTTCAGCTCAGGCCACACCTCTGGGTACTCTGGTGCCTTTTCCTTTCCATTGGCACTGGGGTGTGTGACCTGCACAGTTGTCCTGGGTTCACACAGACCTGGGCTACCCCAAGCAAGTGCCCTGAGTTTGAGTAGCCACAGCACTCCACAGCTCGTTCGTGTGCTTGGGCTGCCTGCAAACCAACATCCAGCACCCACTCCACAGCTTTGGGGCAAGGGGTGCTCTCCTCAGCCTTTTCCATAAGGAAAGAGGTGGATCCCCAGGAACTCTTGGGCCATGAGCTGTAACACACAGGCAGATACCCTTGAAAGTTGAGGAGGAGAGCTTGGAAGCAGTTTTTAAGGAGAAAAATGACATTATTTTCTCAAAACTTTACTGAGAGAGAATATAAAATTTATATTCCTGTGTCTGCTGCTGTAGTCAGAAGTGGATTGACATCCTAACCCCAGGCAGCCACTCGTACTCTTTTGTCTCCTATTCAGTTCCACACAAATCCTTGCTACCTTCTTGAAATTCAAGTGCTATGTGTTTTTACAGAATACAAAGAAAATAACTTCTGAACTCAAAACAGGTCTTACAAATCTGGGCCAAAGTCAGAGTGGAACAATTTGATGTAACTCCAAATGCTGCATGAGATTGGTCATTACAGGTTTTATGCCTTACCTCCTCTTGAAATAATTGCCTTTTTTTAAAATTAAATAACAAGTAGGCAGGTTTTGGTACAAGAGATACAACTTCTCCCTAACCAGCTGTAACATGCAGTCTGTTTAAGCAGTTGCTCTGGTACTATTTACCCCTTTGTAAGAGAATTTGAAGTCAAAGGTGCTTATGAGACAGGAGCTTGGAATACGTCTTGTGGTGCTCTCTTTTTTTCTGATGTTCCTCAGGCTGCTCTAGCCTGTGCAATAAATACTCCATCTATTCTGGTTTCAGCTGAGTCTGACTTCTGTGTGAATTTATGTGTCTATGAAGTGAATAAATTAGATGGGAGCTGAGATGAAGGAACGTAAGTGAAATTATTTTCTTTCCCTTATAACTTCCAGAGATTAGTTCTAGTGCTGCACCTACTGTTTTTAAAATTAAAAATGGCAGACTACCAGTTGAGTTAACACAATACCTCTGTCATAGTTAGAGAATGGAATTCGGAGCCTGGCTCCTGCACAGGTAAAATGGACGTGGGTGTTTCCTCTTTCATGTGCATTACAGAAAAATGTCTTGGTCTGAGTCCTCTGTGAGAGATGCTGTACAACCTCCTGGACATTTTTGTGCAATGTGCTCACAATCCAGGCCCCCTTCTCTTATTTCTCTCCCCATCTACTTCCAAACCCTTTAAAATGGCTTATCTTTGAAGAAAATCAACCTAGCCTTCACATTTGCTTTCATTTTCCCAAACTGCTTTCCACGGCTCATCTCCATGTTCTCTATCAAAATTATGTTTTCATTAAAGTAGCCTATGCTCTGCTGTGGTCTAGAGCTCAATTCTCAGGCCTGAGCTAACAATAAAGCCATTTGTGCAATTGTTTACCATTTGTTTTATAATGAAGTGGAAATCTGAGTGTTGCCCCACAGATTGCACATCTCCAGCCCATAAATGTAAAAGGAACTAAAATGCTGTGACATTTTTATGAACACAGAAGCAATTAAGTAATGGACGTAAGTTTGTAAATCGTATTAATTACAGAGGATTGATGCAACACAAAAGAAAGATGGTTCAATGAAGATTTGTCATGTCTGCTGATATTCTTCTGTGACCTCAGGCAAGAGTTCAGGGGCTAGTTCTTGAAATATCTATAAAGGACTCGCTGTCTTGCCCAGGGCTGAGTGCCAGGGAATAGCAGGGCTGCTCCTCAAGGGAGAAGGGGCTGGAGACACAGGGCACCACCCCACAGACCTGAGCAGGGCTGTGTTGACAAGAGCTCCATCCAGGTGAAATGGGGTGTCAGATGCAGGTCTATTCACCAAGCTCCAGCAGGAGAGCAGCCTGAGACAAGCTACCACCAAGGAAGGTTTGGGGATGCATCCAGGGAGGCCAGTGCCTGTACAGCCACTACCAGGACAACAGAAGGCTGGGCTGGGCTCAGGGACACCTGCAATAAATATCAGGCTTGGATACCTGAGCACAATCTTAAACAGAGCTCCTGGATGTGGCCAGAGAGTGTGGACACAGGTCCAAGATGAGGCTGGTCTGGGCAGTCATTCCTATTGGTGCACTCACAACACTGGAGTTAAGCACCAATAACCTATGAGGACCCAGATCTCAGCTTCTCTGTGCACCAGTCCATGGAAAAATGAGGACACTACTAGCTCTGTTCCAGGCTTATCATTAGGAAACAGGTTGTGATGTTCAGGAGTTGTCCTAAGAATATCACTTAAAAGCCAAAAATTGTTACAGTGAAGGAAAGAGCTGTGCCAGCAATATTACAGCTGTTCAGGTCTTAACCTGCACACTCTGTTCTTGAATATTCACTAGTGAAATGGGAAAAAAAGTTACATAAATCAAATAACAGAATTTGCAGGTCTGCTTGCACCCAGCAACCCCCATCCATCTCCTCCAGGCACTGGGCAGGGTGCAGTGAGCTGCCTCCCATACCCAGCCTTGTTCACCCTTCCAAAGCACAGCTGTAGCATATTCCCTGTGGAGAAGTCCTGTGCCACCCAAAGAATCCTGAAATCTCAAATTTAAGTTTTACATAAGATTCAGGATGGGAGTTCTCCATGCAGTTCTACTTCAGCACAGAGGGGCTGGTTGGGAACGATTAAAAAACCCTGAACCCCACAATCTCAGGAACTCCTTCCTGAGCAGAGCTGCTCTCTGTGCAGTTACACCCCCTGACCCCAGGAGTTCACACCAGTCTCTGCCTTCAAACACATTTCCCAGTGTAACCAGATTTTGTCCAACATAAACACCTCAGCACAAAGCTCCCACAGAGACTGAGACAGTGGCTGGGACCCTACAAGACATCAATTACTGGGACAAATGCCAGGATTTGAATTTTCCTAAGGACATTCTGAAATAAAAGGCTGATGAGGTAGACTCCCCTAGACCTCAAGAGCAATCAGTGGGCTCAGGGTGCAGTAGTCCTCCTTTTCTGCCTACACACCATTCAACTATCCTTTTTTTTTTTATAATTTCTTCCCAATCTCAAGCAGCTGACTCTCCTCTGGCTCTTTTGGAGGTGCTGCCCCTGAAATGAACTGTAGAGCCATGGGCACAGTAATTTATCATACACTTTTCACCACTGATCATTTGTTGCCTACTCCATTTTTCCCAGGGACTTACTTTAACTCCAAAATTGATGGTGAAATAAATAGGCAAATAAATCAGCCAGCCAGAAATATCTCCCCTTCTATTATCTGATGCTCTAAGATATGCTGGTTTCCTCCTTACCTCCAAATTTAGTTTTGACTGTGGAGCAGCTCAGATAATATTCAATCTCCATGCCTCTTTCAGGTTATCTGTATATAAAACCAGCATGAAAACAGCAACCTGCTGGCTCTGGAAAACTAAAATACTATTGAAAAGAGCTTTTTGAGTTTCAGGGGTTTTCACCACAACCTTCCAGCACACCAGGGTGCGGATAGACAACTTCACAGCAAAAATACCAGAACCTTGTCAGCACAGCAGCTCTCAGCAGCTTTCTGGTTCACACTGCTCCCAGGGGATCCAGGGAAGACCAAAGGAAAGCTGTAACAGGAGCCCTACAAATGCCATCAGCTGATCCTAGCATGCTTTTGGTGCCAGAGGGACAGACAATAGTGCCCCACTGTGCTGTCTGGTCTTTTTTCAGTACAGATAAAATCTGAGCACAGAGAGAGAACAAGGATCTGCTGAGCAGTGTCCAGTCAGCTGCTGATTTACTTTCTGGAACCAACATATTTTTGACACATATTTCTAGTTATAAACAGAGCCTGACAGACCTAAAAATTATGAGCAAGGACAGAAATTTGAAGTGGTTTGGTGAGGCCAAAAAGACTTCTTTACCAGGGCACCCAACAGAGTAAAACAACAAATGAGAAATTACATTAAACAAAAAAATTACATTGACTTGTGCTTCAGCCAGCACAAATCAACACAATTCTGTTCAGGTCAGAGAACTTATCCTGATTTAAATCAGATGAGCACCTGGCCTCATATGCCTAATGATTCATCACACAGACTGAACTTTTGAGGGCATGACCTCCCAACTCTGGGATCACTCTTGTAGAGCTGATGTCAAATGCAGCCTGTCACAGATGTATATGTTTGTAACTATTATTTCAAGCACACACCAAATGAGCCTTGAAATCCCAGTGCATACTTAGAATTAGGATGCAGCATCACTTCATGCCTTGACTGCAAGTAGCTACATCCATACTAAAAGTGCTCAGTAAATATGTGGCAAGGAGCCTGACTGGCAGAGAAAGAACAGGAGCTGCAGCTCCTCCGGGGCTGTTTTCTGGCTGTGAATGCAGCTTGCTGGAGACCTCAGGTCTTGCTAGAAACAAGCTGTCAGAGGGAAAAGAGCAGATCTGTTTGTGCAGATGGCTCCTGTCAATCAGTTTTTAGTCTACTCCTGATGCTCAGGTTTGCTTCCACTGCAGAAACTTTTCATCCAAAGAAAAAAGCACCAAAACAACCCTGTTTGAAAGTAGCCCTGGGTGGAGACATTTGTAAAAGGAACAACTCTTAACAAAATAATTTAGGGAGCAACTCACACCGCAAAGATGACTGACTGGAAAGGTGACACAGGTCTTGAGGATGAGGTGTATATGTGTTATATCATGTAATGGGAAACTTCCTTGGGAATAACCAGAACATATCTGGCCAGTAATAAAACCAGTGATGTAATTTTGCAATCCAGTAGAGGGCAAACTTAGCCTATATATTCTCAAAGTGTTCCTAAGACAGTACATGGCTGATGTTCAGACATGTTTATCTTTCATTTGATAACCTACAAGGATACGTAACAACCTACAGCACCAGAATTTATAAGATGAAGCTGCTTCAATCATACCTATAATTCAGTGGCTCTTCAGACAAGTCAATGTTTATTACAAAATCAACAAACTGATAAGGAACAATATACATTCTGAATGTTTTCCACTAACATGCTGTTTTATCCCATTAATTCCAATATTTGATTAATCAGTACTTACACGCCTATTTTCTGGAGTTTGCCCATGTACATAACAGACAAATGAAGAATTCACCTCCCTGCTCTTAATGATACATATCAGAACACCTACATCAAGCAGATTTGTTTTGAGTTATCTGCTGTCTAAAAGAGTAACATCTGCTTTAAACATGGGGTTGTGGGCTATGTGAAGGAACACAAGCATTTTGGAGAACATTTTCTTGAAGAACCTGTTGCCCCCAGTACGAAATCATGCTGCTTTTATTGGCCATGCACTGTGTCCACAACCTTCCCAGCAATACCTTACCTGGTCCTGTCCAGAAGAGTTGGACAGACCATTTTTTTTTCTCAAGGTTGTGGTTGTTGAGACAGATACTGCACTCAAAATGCTTCAGTAAAAACATCAGAAGATTTCAAGCATCAGCTCCTTGTTATCTAAAAGTCTATTGTACCTTTTCTCTTTAACAAGCCCACAGGGCAGCTCCACACATCTCTGGCTCTTTCTCCACAATCTTCTCTCTTCCTCCTGCTTTTCCAGCTCACTCCTTTCTGTCCCTATCACAGCCACCTGACCCTGTTTGTCCTACATACAACAACTTACCCTTTCTGTCCCTTGCACGACCTCTTGTCCCTTCCTCCTCACAGCACAGCCAGCAGACTCCAACTGAACTCCCTCCTAGCTAACTCACTTTTTTATCACACCCATGGCTGGGAGGGCGAGGCTGTTCTTGGATATTTAACACAGCTGCAATATATCAAGGGTAAGATTGCCTTTAGTACTATCCCTCTGTCTCCCCACACAAAGTCTGTTTCACACATGTGCCTTTCCCTGTTCCTCTCATAGAACTCATGGCTCACCATCAGCATATGGAGGTGCAAGGAATTAAAACCCAGCTCCAACAAGTCTCTACAGGATGAACAGCAAAACCAGTGTCCAGCAGTGGTGCCTATTCCTTTTGGAAACCCTCAGGGACTGATGAGCCACACCTCTTTCCCATACTGCCACAACAAGCTTAACCTCAGAGGAAATGGTTTGGGGACATCATCGCTCACAGTGACTGAGGGAAGGAGGGGTCCTGCTCACACAAGGGAGATTTGGGGGTCAAGTGACTTTTTATTAGTTAATGGTGACCTTTTTTGCTGATAGAGCCAAAGGAACCAGAACTGCACTACTGTAGGTACCATCCATAGTGAGAGGGACTCCTCAGGGAGGCTCAGGAGAACTTACTCCCAAATAGTCTAACTCAAGACATATGTTGAGTTTTACTTGCAAAGCTGCCATTGGGCAAACCTTGATGGGTAAATCTTGAGTCAAAAGTCTTCTCTGTTACTCCAATAAGGCTAACTGGCAGCCTATATTAAGTGCGGAGATGAAAAGCACAGAATTCATGCCTGAATTTTGGGAAATCCCCACACTAAAATTTCAGCACATTCATAAACACTCCCCTGGATTGGTGCCAGTGTGCTCAGGAGGGCAAAGATTTATGATGGCTTTTCAGAAGCCATCAACGATGTCCTCTCTTGGGACCCTCTTATCTTCTCTGGGACCTTTAGGGACCTAATGAGAGGATTCACACTTGTATGTAAAGCACACATACAAACATGAACAAACACACCATTTATGCTCAAGCAAATTCAGGAATGTCCACCTGAAATCAGCTCATTTCTGCAAGAGCAAACCCAACACAACCCATTTAAGTCATGATGGTTTCAGCAAATCCATCTCATGGTCTGCCCAGCTGCTGCCCTTCCTAATCTAAATGAGCCATGTGTCATTAATTAACCTTTCACATCATTGATCTTGTTGGGGACACCAACCTGCCTGTCTGAATCTTCCATCCAATCCATCAGCACCCTAAACTGACACCACTAAGACTTATGTCCTCTCCCTTCCCCAGACTTATCAGCAGCTGCCTTGCCTCATGCCTCCCACAAAACAGATGCTTTCCTCTGAAGATGGCTAACAGAAACATAAAAATCAGAAAGGGAACACAAAGGAAAAAGAGAGAGACAAAGAAATGTAATCAGCACAAATATCTAAATCTTTTTTCATAGGAGCAGAAGGCTGCTGCAGGGCTCAGAATCAGCCCTTTCAGTGTGAAGTCTAACTGAGAAGAAATGACTAATGAGAGGGTCAACCTCCTAGACACAGAAATGGACCAGTATCTATCCATCTGCTCTCCAGGAAAATGCATGTAATGGAATCAAAACTCTTCATCCAAGAAAAAAGTGCTGTACCAGAGCAGGAGCTACACAATCCCTTCCTCATGGGTGAGTTTTCTGGAGAACGGAGAACCTCAAAACCTCATATTTTTACATGCACATCTAAAAATAAAAAGAATTTTATTTACAGGCTTGACTCTTATTTGACTGTGTGTAGGTAGATTACAAAAGATGTGGCTCTAGGAAAGAGCAACAAGGCACAGGTATATGCAGGTCAAGATGGCATTGAAAAAGGAAAGTACCAAAGAAAGGTCCTGTGCAAGCAGAGCAGCAGACACCCTCAGGTAAACATCCTCAGGGCCCTGCTGAGAGCTGTGCCATTCCTGCAGCATGGGGCTGAACTGGATCAGTTAATAACAGAGGCAACATTGGCCACAAGCAAAAGTCCTCATAGCCAGAAATGGGACCACATACAGTACAGCCAACAGCACATTTCTCATGAAGAAAATTGAATTTCTCTTGGAACATGAATTACTAGAGAGGGTAATGATTAAATACTGCTAGTGGTTGGGCTTTATGCAACATCAAAAAGAATAATATTTGTGGTTTCATGTATTCACTAAAGAGAAAAAAAAACAACTTCGATGGGGTTTGCACAACTTAACGTACTTTCTTATAAAGCAGAAATTCACTATTCCTTTTTTTTTGTTTCCAATTTGAGTGTACTTAATCTTGCCTGTGCATCTGACAACCATCTCAACCCTTTTCTATTCTGCTGTATTAATTTTTCATGCATTAGCAATTTCTGTTGTTGTAAACCCTATGGTCAAGGAAGCTGATACTGAAGAATTAGTCTCATTTTAATATTAGACTGAGAAGATCCCAATTTGGAGCACTTCTTAGCGGGCCTCATGGAAGCTCTCCACAAGGATCACCAGACTTAAATCCCTGCAGAGTTCTATTGGTTCACCTCTGGTGAAGAGGCTCCACATCAGGCACCACACACAAAAGAAAATCCATCTGTCATCTCCTCTGGTCACCTGGTTCATTGCTGAACCCCAAACCAGTTTTTTCAAGGGATGTCTGTTTTAATTCTGACACTGGATGAGGTGAACTGGGCACAACTTCTCAAGGAGGAAATACTACACTAGGAACTAAACACAGCTTGAGAATGGAAGAGGGAATGATGAGAGTTTCTCCTGCAGGAGCTGAGACACACAGGCCAAACACACCATTTTTGCAGTGATTTTTCAAAATTGACTTTTCCAGCATTAAGGGTCTGAGTATATTTCACTGTCAAAGATCTTAACATTTTAATAGATTTATTTCATTTATGTACTTCAGAGACACACATGACAGGATGATGCTTTCCAAGAAGGCAAGCACTAGACGAATAAGACAGCTATTATAGGGAACTCTGGCTGTGAATTTAATTCTCCTGTTTGACACAGGCACACTTGCTGAGCAGTCTGTGCCAGAGATGCATGTTTAAGCAGGGCACTAAATCAATATTTACCATAATTTTGAAAGACGTCTAAGCACAGCTTGGGAACAAAGACAACACTCGATGAATAACCATCAGTGAAACACGGGACTTTAAAACTTTTCAGATAATAAACTGCTCACAGGGCACTGGATGTCAAAGACAGTTAAATCCATATTATAAGCAGCCAGACCTGGGTAATGCTGTTTCAGCCTTCTGTGCTGTGTTCTCAACTACAAAACTTGTGTACCACAATAATTCACTTTTTATCATTAAATGAACTGTCTGATAGCCTGTGACTCATCTGGGCTCTGTCAGCCTCTCTTCCCCCAGTCTTTGTACCCTCACCTCTTAGAGACAGCTTTTGAACAGCCCTTCCCAAAACCCTCTGCAGCTCTCCATGCAGGGAATCATCTCAAGAAAGGCAAATCTCTGACTGCCAAGCCAGTTTTTGATACTCAGTGACATCTGGGTGGACCCTCTGGTGCCAAAGACTCTCTGAGCAGAACTGATGTGGATCATTTCATAAAAAAAATAAAAATCTGGAGAAGCTCATTCCCCCCACAGCATAAAATGTACAGAGAAGGGGTTCACTCCAATTTTACTGATGGAAGTAGGGAATTTTGAATTTAAAAAAAAAAATTACCATTTAATTTGTCACTAACAAAAAGCTCTAAAGGGAAATAAACAGTCCATCAAGTTACAGGAAAGTTTCAAGTCAAAAGCATTTTAATTAAATATGAATTATGAATAGATACATGATGAACAGAAATATAAAATGTTTTGACTATGACATCTGTAACAAAATTAATCAAAATGGTAAAGTAAAACCAAAATATTTTCTATATTTAAATGAAAGAAACCTGAGAAAATTAATTTACATTTATTCTCCATTTAAATTTGTATCAAAACTGAAACCAATATGTTCCTGCAAAATATGCCTACTTTGATTAAGCTGTATTTCCTGATGGTTGTTAGATTTGAAATGGTTTTGATCATCTCTAATTGAGAGAACTCTAAAAGTCTAGAAACTGCTCAAAACAGTATTTTAGATGAGAAAGAAAGATGTGACTAGATGACTGTAGGTATGTCAAATGGCCATTTGATGACAACCTGTGTCAGGAACGTGAAGAAAAAAAGGAATAACACATGTTTTCAGAAATGTTTGTGAAATATTTTATATTCCTTCTCATTAGCTCTTACACATTGAATGATTTCCCACACCTGAAGCACCAGGTTTTAGGCCTCTGCTTGAGTCTTACTTTACCAGTGAGGCCCATAAATGTCACATTTCTTAGTATAAAGAGATGAGCATGTGGAGAGTTTGTGTAACTGAATTAATAAATCTGTGTTAACACCTTTTCTGCATCTCCCAAAAAGCCTCAGCTGTGTGCTTCTTTTAGGCTCTGGCTTTTCAAAGGCTTTCACAGTTGCTTAACCTGAAGCAGATGAATGTATTTTTCTAAATGTTACATTCATTTTTAAAAGATGCATATTTTTTGAAGTGAAATAGATACCCAAATCTCTGCAGCACTGAAGCATCAGAATATAAACTCCCTGAAACCATCTTCGTATGTATCTCACACACTGCTTGTCAGCATCTTTGGTTCTTGCTCTAAATCAAACACAAAGTGAGAGCTACAATAATAAATAATGAAGTTTTCAGGACGTGCTTTTGGGAGCGTGTGAAAGCATCAAAGAAAGCTGTACCTTTTGTTTGACAAAAGATGAGGCCAGTCCCCAGGTCTGGATTTACTCAAGGGTCCAAAGTGACCTCCATGCCTGGCATGTCACATGTCCCAGGGCACAGGGCACATCCTTTTCACGGCTTCCCAACCCTTTCTGAGCAGGGGCAGTGCTCTGGCCACCACCTCTGCACTGGGACAGGGGGAACCTCAGCTGTGGTGACCCAGTGCAATGCAGAACTAGGAAATAGCGCCTTCCCTGGCACACAGCTGCATGTGGAGTAGGGGCAGAAAGGGGAAACCTCCCTTCCCAATCTACTGAAGAAATGTGGCCACATGGATGCAAAAGTTCCTCTACTTCTCCCTCTGAATTTACCTCAGACCCTAAAAAGGGAACAGTGGCCTAAAAATCTGCTTGGGAAGAGAAAATATCAACAAGTGTCAAATAAACCTAGACTTATAGATATGGATAGTGGAGAAAAACAACATGCACACTTTCTAGAACATTAAATGGATTTTCTTTTGCATTTGAAATAAGCTCAGAATTATATAAATTTTACCAAAAATAGGGAATGCTGCTACCTCTTCTACTGGAGGTATAATTTCCCATTTTTAATGCAGATTATTTCTTCTGTATTGGATCTTGAGTAA
The DNA here is from genome assembly GCA_910950805.1 of Acrocephalus scirpaceus scirpaceus. Taxonomy (NCBI): domain Eukaryota; kingdom Metazoa; phylum Chordata; class Aves; order Passeriformes; family Sylviidae; genus Acrocephalus; species Acrocephalus scirpaceus. The sequence continues at coordinate 146,530,911 of OU383773.1, forward strand.
AGATGACTGCTGTTATTTTCAATTATTTGTATTTGTCACCATACACACAGAGGTGAACCAAATCAAAGTAAGATCAGGTTCTGAGGAGAATGGTGATCACACCAACACTGAGCCTGTGCTAGGAGAAAAGAGAAGCTTGTCTTGTTCAGCCTACTGAAACAAAAGCCCAGAGGGGATGTGAATGTTGTCTATAAATACATCAAGGAATACAATAAGAGAGGAAACAGAGCTATTTAAGCTAAAGGACAACATTGGCACAAGAACAAATGGATATAAACTGGCCATGAATAAATTGAGGCTGAAAATTAGAAGAACGTTTCAAAGCAGCAGAGAAGTGAGGCTCTTGAACAATTTCCCCATGGGAGTAATGGTAGTAAATGACCTAATTTGTTCTAAGATGGATCAGCTAATTAGTTTATGAAAGAGTTTATCTGACAGAGGCTGACTATGGCAAGGAGTTGGCCTCAGCCCCAGATGCCCTTTACAGCCCCACATTTCTACGTAATTTAAGGTATTAATCCAGTTCCTCATTGAATGGCACCTCATGACAGTTTCTAAATCCAAATTTATTTTTTTTCCTGAGTGATTCCATTATGCAACATCACTGACATGCACATTACCTTCCAAACACCAAAAAAATGTCCCTGCATGCAGGAGTTCTGGTTTGTTTGGGTGTTTTTCAGACATGAACCACATTAAGCACAAGTAAAGTGTTGTTCAGATGTGTAGGGCACAAGGGGTGGAGGTGGTAGACAAAGGTAAGCCAAGGCAAGAGCAGCATCCTTGTAAAAAACCTTTTGAGGGAAGCAAACCATGACCTACAACTCTTAATCCTGACATTTCTGTCTTGCTTCATCTTTTATACGCCAAGCATTGAGTGTTTCGATCAGATTTAAGCAAAGTTGTGAGCTAAGGTGGTTCATAAATTTCTGAGTGAAGGAGATGGAGATAAGTTGCCCTCTGGAGTACAGGGGCTGTTCTTGATTACTCATTTCTGGCTGTTCATCATTTCCAGCTGCCTGAGAAGTCAGGTCTCCTCCTGCCTTTCATTTGGTGACATTTTTTTGTTTGTACCCTGTTAAACCCCCTGACTGTGTCAGCCCTTGCCTTGATAAGTGCTGATGCCTTTCTGAAGATGTACAGAGAAGAATACAGCTACTCTTATTCCATAAAATTCTCATCCTACACAGTAATAGAGTTCCTTTTAATTATTTGGGGGGATTTAGTTTGTTTTTTGGTGTTCATTATTTGGGGGTTTTTGCTGGGTTTTTTTTTAAGGAATGGATACCCACTTTGGTCACTCGAATGACTATTTTACCATAACATGATTCTGGTGAACTGAAATTTCTCATTTCCCAAACCACTTTCCAAAGCAAAGAATTTTATGATGTAAGCAGATTTGGTGAGAAATCTTAAGAGGAGGATGATGTACTTTTGTGTGCCCTTAAATGCCCAGCACGTTCCTTCCCTCAGGGTGCAGTCTCTCACTGTTTTCAGTGATCAAGGGGAGGAGGCTGGGGGGTTTTTTGGGGTGGGTTGGTTTTTTGTTTTGGGGATTTTTGGTTTTGGTGGGGAGGGTGTTGGTTTCTTTTTGGCTTTTGTTTTATTTGGTATTTCTTAGTTTGGTTTTTTTTAAAGTAAATCCCTTTCAGAGAGAATTGAAAATTCATCTTTTGCGAGTTAAGGTACTACCAGAAAAAATCAACAGATGTGGCATTTAAGGGCAGGAGAAAATTGCACTTCATAAACAGGGTTATTCTGGGGCAAGGATAGTCCATTGTCTAAATGTCACCCAGGTACTTTGGGTTTTGCAAGGTGAAATTTTACAATTGAAAACTTGCTCCAATGTTGTGTTTTCAGTTTGAAGTTTTTAAAAAGTGGGGGTTATCAGGTTGTGGGGTTTTTATTCATGTGAACCACTCAAGAGTAAATTTCAGTATTTCCAGTTAAATTGTGAAAGAGGTGGAATAGTTATATCCTTAAAGGATTGTAAATTATATAATCTTTCTTGCAGCCCATTGCCTACACATAATGTCCAACTAACTAAAGAGGTGACCACTACTTTTAAAAACACCACTGAACATCCTGCATAAACCATTTGGAGTACGACCCCATCACAATCTCAGCCTAGCACCCTTCTTGCCTACTGAGCAGTAGGAGGCCAGCCTAGGGACAAACACTGAAAGACAGGACATCAAAATTCATTCCCATTTCCTTCTGCACCTCTTCAGACCCTACAATCAATGGCAATCCTGCCAGCCTTTCCTGGGGCACTTGACTTCCCAGCATCTAGTTTGTGCATCAGCCACAGCATTGTCTTCTGCACCAGCCCAGTGTGATACACAAAACATGGCTCAGAAGAGCTTGTTTGGCTACCAGTTTGCACAATTATGTCGATGTAAAAAGATAAAACAATCCACTGAACATCTGTCCAGAGGCCAAGCAGTAGAGCTCCAGCCATCCAGCTGCAGTCCCTTGCTCCTCCAAAACATGGAGCATATGTTGGCAGCCCTCTGGGAACATTCTTTAGCCTCTGCTGTGGCTGGAGCTGTGCCCAAACACTTCTGAGGGCACCAACAGAGGAGAACTGTTCCAGTAACTCTGTAAACAGACTGGAACCATGGACAACCACAGGCAGCTGGCAGGCCCTGCCCTGACCCTGGGCAGCTCACTGCATGGAAATAAATGCTCAGTATATCGGGCATTTCAGAGAGAATTGGAACCCTTGTAGTCATACAGAAGTTTCCTTCTGTACCAGAACAAAGGAGACTAATGATGATATCATAGCAATTTTTTTAAAATTTTTTTTTTTTTTAAATTCCTAAGAAGACAGTATGGGGAAAATGCTGGGTTTAATCCAAAGCCCTCTAACAGCAATAGAAAGACATTCACAAGAGTTCGGTGGCTTGTGTTAGGCTGGGGGAGAAAGCAATACCACGGATTGGAAACTAGGTAAAAAGAAAACCTTAAGAATACATGGCACTTTTCAATGTATTGAGGATAGGAAGAGGTTTTTACCAAGATTTCAGTTTATAGATTTCAGGGGTAACGTTCTCAGGAGTGGCAATGCTTTCAAGCAAGAGAAATAGCTGTAGTTGGGCTAGGAAGCATTTAAAAAATGTATTTGTATGTTAACAAGGCAAATGACAGGCTGATTAGATCAAATCTAGTAGTTTGTTAAATGACCAATATGTAGGGAGGCCAAGTTTAACATAATTATGCAACTTTGCCTATTTTGATTTGGGTGCCAAGCTATTGCAGCAAGTAAAGATAAGCACATATTAAAAGCATTAACCATAGAGGACAGATCATCAATTACTGTAAATTGTCCTAAAGCCAGTAGACCTAAATTAATTTAGGTTACTTTGGCGACAGCATTGTGACAGCAGTGCTGCCAAAAAATCTGAAAGCAATCATGGATGATTTTGAATTCCTGTAGCATGAAAGGGCACTCATAAAACAGGATTGCTCCACAGGGACAAGAATTACTGATAGACTATTTATGAAAAACCGACCGATATTGTTACATTTAACCTTCTGAAAAAATTAGTGAAGTAGCACTGTGTGTTAAAGCTTCTGCAAATAAATGAAGTTCCTGAATCTTCATGGATATGGACTATATGATATTGAAATACAAAAATACTTATACTGGTTCTCCTCAGTTCAAGTTAACGACGAGTTAAACTGAAGACACAACTTTTGAGGTGGATGAGTGAACTAAAGAAACCAAGTTTTCTGAACAAAACAGCCAGCTACTTCAAGTGTATGCACATAAATTGATCAAATAGTAAAAAATAATAGAAGGAACAAATTCTTCATGCTGTAGGTGCATGCATTCTGAAACAGCTATGTTTAGATAACGCAAAAGCATAAGTTGTTTTTCCAGCTATTTTCCAGTTACACAGTGACTGATGCATGAAATGAATGAAGCTGAGCTGTTACAGGAGCCAACACCTGATTTACAAGTTCAACAATACTGGGAGATGAAGACAACAATACTGGAGATGTAAATTTAGATAAGAGCAGGCAAAAACATCAGAAACCAATTATAAAAGTTTTAAGGTCAAACTCAAAGAAATTAAAAGCTCTTTTTGATCCAAGTGCTGATTCAGCCTTTGATGTTTGGTTTTGGTGGATGACAGTCAGATATTTCCCTGATATTATTCTGCTTATTCACTGAAAAAAAAACTTCACACAATCCCTTTTTTTTTTTTACTAGAACACAATCTGAATGTAATGTTCTGAAATAGAATTCAAAAGAGAGTTTATGGCTAACAATCTCCCTTTATTGGCAAAAACCCATATGAAATAATCTTTTGTTTTCATTAGGACCATGCTGTAGTCTCTTCCCCTATTCTGTGCCTGCTCTGGACACTGGGAAGGCACTGAACCAGCAACAAGGCCCAGGTTCCTGCATCTCCATTCAGAGTTTTTGCCTGACTGCTTCCACCTTTTCATCCCTTGCTAAATCAGGATCCCACTTTGGCCAGCCTGGCTGCAAGGCAGGGAGCACACACATCATCTGCAGTGTGCTGTGTCACTGCCACAGTGAAAACTCCTCTTCCACAGGAGGGCCTCCACCAGCAGCATAGCAGGACAGAGGCATCTGAAGCAAAGACAAAGGAATAAGAAAGGTATGAGAAAAGTTTTAGGGTTGAATGGCAAGGTTCACCATAAAATTGTTTCTGTTGGAAGAGACCTTTATGATCATCGAGTCAAACTATTACCCCAGCACTACCAAACCAGGTGCCTCAGTGCCACATCTGTACAGATTTAAATTCCTCCAGGGTTAGTGCCTCAACCACTCAACTACCACAGGTTCAACATCCCTAGCTCCCTCAGTCTTCTTCCAAAGGTCACAGACTCCTTTTTTTCCTGAGTGCCTGCCAAAGCCTCATGTTCAGTCAGGCTGTCTTCTCTGCTGACTTGTCCTACAGCACATGGGAATTTCCTTCCTGAAGAATATCCAATCTTCTGGACCCCTTTGCCCTTCAGGACTGTCTCCCAAGGGACTCTCTCAGCCAGGCTTGGATTGTTTCCTCTCTGCTGTACTGGATTTCCAGCTGACATCTGGTAAGTTGAAGCCACTCAAAAGGACAAGAGCCAATGATAGCAAGACTTACCCCAGATGCTTATAGAATATTTCATCTGCCTCCTCATCCTGGTTTATAACAGACTCCCACCATGATCCTGCCCTGTTGGTCTTTTCCCAAGTTGTTACCAATAAACACTGAGCCTGATTGTCACCATCATTACCCTCTGGACAAGTTACTCAAATTTAGCCAGTGTCCTTGCAAAAATGACCCTGGCTGGAATAAAATCTACAGAAAGCAGCACAAACTACAGCCTGCAATAAATTCCACAAGTGAAACATTGTGATGATTAAGATTACATATGAACATTAATGTTAGCTTTTCTCTCATTTCCTCTGACACCCCAACCTCACTCAGGCATCTATGTTATAATTGTCAATGGAGAGAAGTGGGCATTTCCAGCAATTTTCATCTAAGTCTCAGCTAGTGAAAAGCAGTCCTTGAGAGGTGTAACTTTCTTCCTGAATTCTGAAATTCAGGACGAATTTTCATCCTGAAAAATGAAGTCCCTTCAGTGAGTAGTTCGCCCACAGAAATTAACTCTCACAGCCCTCAATTAGGAGAAATTAATTATACTCCAAGCAAGCAAAGAAATTGGAAAAAGAAGGAGCTTGTAGTGTTTCAGATATTAACGGTGGGCACTTCCACTAGTCTCATGAAAAACTAATCTTTGTTTCGAGCTCCGCTAGTTCCACTTAGATATTTTTGCATTTCTTAGTTTCACACAGTGTTGGAGCATGACTTAAAGTATTGGCAATAATAGCAAAATCCTAATGGACTCTGTGGCCTTTTACCCACTTTTCTTGTTGCTGACAAAACATCTTTTTGATGCAGGAATTCTCCTTTTTTTTAATGGTATCGATTTCTTTTTTTTTTTTTTCTTTTCAGTTATGGGGTGGATTCCTGGGGGAGCTGTTTGCAAAAACTGCCAAGACTTTGGAATGTAGGAGATGGTCTTGTTATGTCTTCCTTGAGATAATCAGGGTCCCACAGACTGTACATACAATACTGAAAACGCAATACCAAAGGATAATTTCTCATATAATGTCAAAGATTTCAGTGATCAAGGCTACCAAAAGAGCATGATTAATTCTCTTGATTACCTTTACACTAATCCTATGTACTCCTCTTTTCCTCTTGTGCATACTAATGCATTGCTGCCATAAAAAGACTTAAAGGCAAGGGAATACCATACTCGGCGTGGAAATTACTTTTCTCCCCCACAGTATTTACCTGCAGCTGTTGTCACATCAATCTTTCTTCAAAGTTTCAGTATGGCCTTCTGTGTATTTTTTTTCAGGCTGATGCAGTTTTGTGACATCCACTATTTACTCTGTCTCTAGAAATTCCCTGCATCTCATTTGGGTGTCTTCACATTCAGTTCTTTCACTCTTAATGGGAATGAATTTTCCTTCAGCTGTCATTTTAATACATACACTGTCACATCACAAAGTTTATTCCTACTTATAATGCCAGTGATTTCTGCCTTTCTCTATATTTTCACCTTTTTTTTCCTTCCTCCACAAAGCACCCTATTTCAAAGAAATAAAGGAGTTAACAGAAAGTGCAAAACTGCTGGGCTTCTTTGGAGACAGGGGCAAAAGATGCCCAGTTCCACAGAAAACATGCTGATTCCCACTGATTTTATCCATGTTCAGTGCATTAAATATAACCCCATGCCAGTATTTTACAGATCTGCTGTGCACAATAGACAGTAATGGCTCTATAGAAGCTCTTAGGGCCTTTTATGAGAACTCTCAATATGAGAGAGTCTTTTATTCTTTTTGACAAGAGGATCCTTTAAACTACTGTAGTAAAGGGAAGAATGGAATGAGGCAAAGCTAAAATTTTCTCTTTTGCTCAGCATGTCCAGATCAATGCTAATTAGGACAAACTATAAAAGAGACTTCTAGGGATTTCAAGTCTAAATGTAATTATGTGTAATATAACTATTAAAAACAGATCAGAAAACTTGATGTTGATTTTTAATGAATCCCTATTTTTCTCAGACTCAGACACCTGGAGTCATACACAGAGCTATCTGAAAAACATTCACAACAACCCAAATTTAAACCAAACTCACCTGATTTTGGGTCTTGTTATGACAGCCAATCTATTAGAGAGTTGTATAATCCCTTTGCTGCTCTATATAGGCAGTCGGTGCAATGAACAGAGGACAGAGGTGATGTGATTTCAGTAATCCATGTAGCTGAGGAGGCTTACAGCTCCATTCTGTACTAGATGATTTCTTTTTTTTTTTTTTTTTTTTTTTGTCTGGGCATAAAAGCATAATTCTTTTCAAGGTCAGATAAAGTATTTTGCAAAAGTAGAAGGGGAAAGTACTGAAAGCATTTAGTTACAACCAAACCATCAAGCCTACACTGTTTCTGGAAAAGATGGCACATAGCTTCCCAGAGATGGGAAAGTGTGTATTTTTTTTACTTTTCTTTGTTGTGTGTCAGAGATTGCTGTGTTTCATTCAAAGCTGGTGAAATGTCTAGGAAGGGAAATTCAGAATTGCAGGCTGTTGAAGTATGCCATGAGCAGAACACTGCAACACAACTTCTGCAGATTTTCCCTGTCCATCTCTCTGTGGAGAGAGGATATATTTCACTGGAAGACTTGATAAAGTTGGAAAAACTGTCAGGTTTTTGGATACACAGTGAACTTCTCCAGGTCTGGCATAGAAACACCCATCTTCAGAAACAAGTGCAAGCTGAGAACAGCTCTTCAGAATTTACTAATTATCTGGATCAGACTGCCTTAGAAAAAAGGCACCTATGAGGCAGAAGGGGATGTTTTGCAGAGATCAAGGTGACAAAGGTGGCTTCTCCTATGGCAAATGCAAAGGAAGATTGTTAATTCATCAGTGGTGAAATATAAAAGAGTCCTCAAGGAGAGCAGAAATTTTCCTACAGATATAACTTTTACCAAGCTGGGACTTGGGTTAACTCACTCCCCAACTGCAGGGACAGAGATTAGAGGTGACACCAGCACTGTCACTGCAGCAGGGCAGCCTCCTCATGGGACAGCTGAGCTGAGTTTTGCAGGGGCAAGGTGAGACTACGGCACGATGAAAATCCAGAGAGGGCCGGGGCACTCAGAGAAAAGCACTGATCATCACAAAACGCTTTCCTGGAGTGCTGCCACCATCCTTTGGCAGGATGGCAGAACAGCACCGGCAGCTCTGCTGAGCACGACAGAAGGTCCAGGTCTGGCAACAGGAGTCAGCTCCTTTCGAGAGAAGTGACAGGGCAGAACCCACCCCTGCTCCTTCCAGTGCCCCTCCCGCCTTGAGGTCAGACTGGCAAATTTATGAAGTCACTGTGGCCAAATCGGAATTTTCTTCAGTATATTCTCGAACTTCTGCAGTTTCAGTCACAACTCACACAAACACTTCAACCGTAATGAAATCATCAAAATTATAAAGATGAAAATGAAAAGCTTATGCTACCGTAGTGATTTAAAATTTTCAGGACTTTTATCTGTCTGTAACAGTTATATCTGAAGGCTATGGCTGCTATAGACAGAGGGTGGGATTTTCAAATGTACCATTGATGTGACCTGGTTCTTGCCAAAAGCAAACTCATTTCAGTTAACTAAAAATCACTGCCCTGCAAATACGTCATCTTGGGTTATCATCCTTCCACTGTACCAAGAAAAAGCATGAGTTAAAAAGCCCTGAGGGCTCCTGGTCCTTCAGACACATGCAATTTCCCTGGAGATGAATACAACAACTAAATGCTTTACAAATCTGTACTTTTTTCCTGCTGATAGAAGAAAAGGGCAGCAAAAATGGCTGAGTGGGTGAAAGGTAGAAAAGAATCTTTTCACCTGAACACCTGATGTTCCCCTTCATCCTGGTTTTTAATCTCTCTAATCTGAGCTATGAATTTCAGGGTCAGTAGTTAGTAGGAAACAACAAAGATTGTGGGATAAATATTCCTTCAGGAGTCCACTGGTATGGAAGCAATACTAGGTCTTACTCTGCACTGATGCTGAAATGAATCCAACCATCAGCCAGCAGGAAGAGGTCAAGCATGAGCTCCTACAGTACACAAATACCCACTGCAAAGGGTCTCTCTCCAAGGAAATGATCCACAAATTAAAGCTGTGAGTTCTGCAGTGCCATTCACTCTGTCAGCTTCCTGCTCTGTCTCTTAAAGGCTGTGCTACTGCTGTTTACTTCAAATTCACAGCATCTGATTTTCCTATAGTATGGTTTTAAAGCTTATTCTGTTCAGAAACACAGGAAACATTTCCAAATCAATTTCCAAGGCGTCTGAGATTCCTTCTGTAAGTTTTTGAGCTGGGATGCAGAGCACCAGGGCTGGGGTGGAATTGGTAGAATCTTTCATATGCCCATCTTTCACAAATATCTTCTCTGTTAGTGCAGTTTATATTAGCAGTAATAAGCATTAAGCCAGAAAAAGCCCAAAGTTTTTATACAGGTTTCTTTTTTCCTTTCTTTTTATATAAATCAAGGAATTATCCCCATAATCATCTTGCTTGAACCAAGATGATGAGAGAAATTGTTCTGGGGTACATATCTAAGGTGGCAAGGTCACTGAAGAAAATATATCCCCATGAACAATAAAGGTAATGGCTGTTCTTTTGAATTTAGTGTAACACACGTTCAATTTTAATTGAAATTCAGCAAAATTACTACAAAAGTTCTCTCCTTCCTGATAGCGTAAATGCCAAAAATTATAAAGTCAGATGAGCAGTATGAAAAGGAAATTATTCATTTGCAAAGACATGGGATCAGTCTGCATAGACCTTTTATAGCCCTCATGTCACATATACATGTTGTGCTACAGTTCAGAAACTTTTTGTTTTCTCATACAGCATAAACATTTTTCAGTGTTTTCCTACTAGAGTTTTAATATTACATTTTACCTGTTGACTTCCTTATTTTCTTGCATCATGGATTTGAATCCATCCGAAACATTTGCAAAAGTTAAATACAGTCTGAAACATGCAGAATAAGAGGACACATTCCAAAGTCCTGTACTAGATTTATCAAGGATTTTTTTTACTGTTCTTCAAAAACAAAAGCAAGGGGCATACCCTACAAATGGCATTGTAAAGGCATAAATCCTACTCCGTGAGACACTCCTAGAAGAAAAAAAACTTTCCAAAGCCTTCCACATGAAGGATGCAGGTTCCTGGATTGTAAACTGTGCTAAAACACCCAGTTGTACCCATATGCTTAATTCTCCACTGTTTTTCAAAATATATATGCATTTTAAAAAGGACTTGATTTCCTGTTTGCTTGAAACCTTTCAATTTTTTTTGTTTTCTTGTTTTGAGGACTACAGAAACTTTTAGGTTTGAAAAGACCTTGAAGACCATTGAGTTCAACTGTTAACTGAGCACTGCCAAAGGTCCACCACTAAACCACATCCCTAATTGTCACACCTACACATCTTTTAAATACCACCAGGAATGGTGACCCCCACCTCCTCCCTGGGGAGCCTGTTCCAATGTTGGACAATCCTTTCAGTGAAGTTTTTCCAGCTTAACAATCTAAACCTATCCTGGTACAACTTGAGGTCATTTCCCCTTGCCCTGTTCCCTGTTGCCTCAGAGAAGAGACTGACCCATGGCTGGCTACACTCTCAGGGAACTGTAAAGGTTAAAAAGGTTCCCCCCGAGCCTCCTTTTCTCCAGATTAAACACCCACAGCCCCAGTCAATCCCCATCACTCTTGTGCTCCAGACCCTTCACCAGCTTCATTGCCCTTCTCTGGACACACTTTGTCAGGATGGAGCCTTAAAGTTTGAGTCTGTGGGAATTAACTATGGCACAGAAAGGTCCGGACTGGGAGAAATCCCTTTGGAGCAACTCATGTGGGGAAACTGCTCCCACATCAGCCCCAGTCAAGCTGCATCTCAACAGCCAGTGGCTCCTCCCTGTGGCTGTCCCTGTCTGCCTCCACACTGGCTATGGACTGAGTGATAGCTGTGCTCTAGACATAGAAACTCTAATAAAGAAATGAAATTAGAATCAGTCCCCTACAAATGGCTCTGTCACTATAAAAGCCACCTGCTCTCAAATTAACACTTGTTTATATACATAAATTTAGAACGTCATCATAAATTAGCACCCACTCAACAGAAATGAGCTCTTCTGAATGGTGCTTCTCTTCCCAGTGGATAATGGAAGGGGGAAAATGCTTTTTCCATTGAAGGCATTCAGAGCAGAAATGCCATGGCAGCACAAAGAGTGGAAGTGCTGTGGATGGAGTAAATACTTTCCATGTGCCAGCATTTACTCTGCATGCAAGACTTGGATAGGGTTGGTAATTTTGCAAATACCAGCTTGGAGTAGACACAGAGTACCTATATCAATGCCTCAAATCTAAAAAATGTACAGTCAGTATTATATCAGTAAAATGGTCAAGCTTAAAGTTTATGCAAAAATGAAAAAAAATAGCTCTAGAGAAAATTTTTTTTAAAAAAGGTGATAATAATAAAAGAATAAAATATGATAAAAATGAGAAGTTTTAGTGCAGAGAGCAGGAAAGTGGTTTGGAGCTGTTTAAGAGATTAAGGACTTTCACTGTGAGGGAAAAAATCCCAAATCAGTTAGTTCAATGTGCAGCTGAAATGAAGGCAGCAAACAAAATGTGTGGTTGCTAGGAGGATATAACATAAATCAAAAGCCCTACTGTAATTGCTATACACTGTAAGAAAGTGATAAGACCTCTCTGGGTATATTATACCTAGTCTTTGTTATCATATCGAGGAAAGCTCCCATGCATTTTCAAAGAATGTAGTGCAGAGCAAAATAAAGTGAACAGCCAGCCTGAAAAAATTTAAATTATTAACTACAGACAGAGTTTGGGAGAGAAACTGACAAACAGCAAAAGACAGAGGCTGACAGATGTGAGTCTGAACACTGAATATTATTGACCAGAAAAAGATTCTGCTGGGGTCTGTCAGCCCCAACATTTGGTTATTAAATTCTTGCCCCTTCCTGAAATCAATGAACTGCATAAACACCTCTTAACCATCCCTGTGTCCACCATCTCCCTGAGGGTAGAACAGAAGCCATTTCAAAGTCCTGAATGTGTCCTGGTCAAAAGTAACCCACCTTTGCAGCTAGTCCCAATCCATCAATAAAGATCCTGAGTGAGATGTTATCTTATACAGATTCAGAAGTGAGTGTTGGACCTTGATCCTTCCAGCAGAGGCCTCCTAAAATACCTTGGACAGAATTTCATGCCACAGTTTCCAATTGCGGAAAGGTGAAAAGACTTTCCCTCCTTCCAGGAGTAAGATGACAAATAATGCATTAAACAGCAGTGGAATAACTTCAATAAAACATTACTTCTCTAGACTTATTGGCAGATTCTCCCTCCCCTGCACCCTAGACATACTCTGACAGGTTTTAGAAATATTGGATGCAAAATATGGAATGGATGCCTCATGCAAAAGTTGTGGGACACAGCTCTTAATTTTCTCATGTGTACAAAAGGGTAGGGAATTATCTAGAGTCATCCCATCTGGATTTTGGCTCCTGACTCAGGGCACAAAGTTGAGAATGCAGATACCTCTAACTCCAGTCTATGTCCCAGAATGGTCTGCCTTGAGGAGTTCAGCTATGGCCTTTCCAAAAGAGATCAAAGTAGAGCCCTCCTGCCAGGGCAGAGTTTCTGTCCAACACTGTAACATCATCAGTGCTTTGTTCCAGCTGGGCAGACTCTGCCCTGGGCTGCCAGTTCTCACCAATTTCCTTTTTCACCATGCTCCAGGTGACTCCAAAGACCATGGGTTGTGTGTCTTCATTTGTAACTCTTGTACCCCCATTGCCCACCTACTTATTGATCTATTGGCCTCGTGTCTGAGTTAGTTAAATATACAGCTATCCACATAAACTGCAGCAATGCAGTCATAAACCACAAGCTATTAATCAAAAAATGCATTACCTTGTTTCTCCTCATATTAGAAATCGAAACTGCAGTGAAGTCACCTGTCTATCTTCCATTAGGAATGACATGAATGTTCTGCAACACTTTTCAGCACAAGAAACACAATGGCCAAACACTGACACTGTTCAGGCCAAGGCTGGAAGCTCTGGGACAGAGGCTTGTGATAAGTGTTTCTTATATTGTGTGGGGGGAACTGCTTTTGGGCACATCCATCAAACTCCACCAACTATAAAGAGAGCCTGGAGGGGACCAGACTTCTCACTTAAATTTGTCAGCAAGGTTGGATGAACCCAAGCACACAACTCCCTGTAGCAAAGAGAACTAGGGTTTTGCATCAAGAGTAAAATGCTGCTGCTGTTAACCAAGCTATCCGTTGGAAGTGGGAGAGGATTCTATCCTATGGATATGGCTGAGAAGGTTACTGCCAAAAATCCCGCAAATGCTAGAAAAGATTCAAGAAACAGGGCAGGAACAGGACTTAGAACCTGATACAGTGCTAGACAAACTCCAGCCAAGCTCAAGGAAAATGAAAAAGACTGTAAAATTCTGGATAAAGTCCCTTGCAGTTGGGAAAAAAATGACCACAAAATAAAACAAAAACCCATAAGCAACTCTGCCTGGGACATTCTTTATCAAAACGTCAGAGAGTTCACATTTCTCTTTGAATTTAAAAATAAACAAGGAGTAAATATCTGTCTCTCTGTGTGTGTGTTCAGTATGATTATTACAAAAGTAATACAATATCCAGAATTGTCTCTGACCCATTGTGCAATGTGCTATGTAAAAACCAGAAAGAGCCTGTGTACCAGGAATCCCAAATTTCAGAGAGGAGACAGCACACAAACATGGACAGGCAGACAGGAGAGGAACAGGGAAAGGAATGAAGGATGGTAAGGAGCAAAAAGAAAAATAATTTGAAGGATGATAAAGAATGACAGTGAAACAGTTTCATGAATGCTTACATGGGGCTCGTCTCATGCAAAGGAAGAAAGTTAGCCCATGTTTGAAGATGTGGGTACATGGCTCCCACATGTACAATCATACCTTGTGATGATGGCCCAAACTACTCATTAGATGTTTTCATTGTTGTTTCTCTTTTAATTCCTGCACACACAACAATACTATTGAAAGGCACTGAAGGATGCTAACTCTGGACCTAGATATAGGGGGTTTTCTGCCCAACTTCTTCTACTGAAACTGCTTTCATTCCACTGCCACTTGTGCTGTCCCTAGGGTCATTACTGGGTGTTAGCTCAGCATCCTTTGGGTCACCACAATCCTCACACACCTGGGGCTTTGTACAGGGGTCATTTCCCCAAGGAATTCCACCCCTCTTTGCAACCCATGAAACATTACAAATTACCTGCTCATCCTAAAATGAGCAAAACCTGCTAAAAACTACACACTTCCCTTTAATTTTCTGGTCTTGAGGGCATTAGGGCCAGGCTGTGTCCCAAAATGTCCCTAAACCTGCCATGGCACAGCCAATCCTCATATAACAGCTGCTCCTCACCCCCAAAAGGAATGTTTTCTTGCAGAAGGAATGCCCACAGGTGCAAAGGAAGAAACAGACGCCTGATGCCTCACCACAGTGTTGTTACCCAGGAAGGCAGCATGGTCTAGACTGCAGCTTCTTTTCTAGCAATTCCTCTGCTGGGCTGTTTTCTGGAAGTCTTAAGCTGGATGCCGTAACTTCTTTATTTGTTAGTTACTCATAGCCCTTAAAATAACATTATATCGCTGTCTGGAAAAGCAGAGAGAAACTTAAAAAGGGGAAGATATTGGCTCCCTGGGCAATAGAACTACTGAAGTCTTGTCTTCTGTGGCTCATGGCGAGATTTTCTGATGTCTAACAAGATATCAGCTCCTGCTGATGCTTCTTCCTTGACTAGAGCATTCCTATGTCTCCTTTGTACAGTGCCTCCAGTATCTCAGTGAGTAAATCCATATCGCAGGCTTTAATATGGTGGAGGCACAAAAAGAGTCTCCTTTATGAAGCCATTGATTTTCATGAAGCTTTTCAGACCTTTCATCACATCTAGCTGATACTGGTCGACTGAATCAAAAAAGTTACTGGAGAGAGGCAGAAGCAATTGTGCACTCACACACACATTGTGGTCACATAACACCTCATTTTCACAGAAAACTGGCCTAGAGATCTTCCTCTGTGTACAGGCCATTGAGAAACCACTTCCAACAGAATGAAATTATTCACACTGTAACACAGAGGCAAGTTCTCAGCACGTACTCTCTGCTAACTATGCTCAGTTATCCACCAGCTCCAGGCTCTGAATTAACATGCAGACCAGCAATACAAAAACCCAGTCTCTTCTGCAGTTTCTATTCATCAGTTCAAGCAGGGATGAATGTACTTTATTTTTCTCCCCAGATGGTTGGAAGCTGCAAAGTAATTTAGCAGCCTATGTTCTTCTGAAAAATTACCATGCTTTTTCTATCCTGGGTGACTTCTGCATCCCCTGCTGACTAGCTTAATGGTACTGAGAGTTATGGAATGATATTGTTTTTATTATGTGCCTTTTTAAATTGCATTTTGACACACAGTCTATCCATTCATGAGTCTTTAAAGAAGAAGCTTTGCCCAAGTGCCTCCAACATCTAAGTAACAGAATGGTTACCTTGAAAAGACTCTGAAAATGAGCTGAGGTGCCTTTGGGACGAGAGTGCTCATTTTCAGTCCTTTCATTTTGCCATTCTCTAAAGAGGCCATGAAACTACTTACTGACTTGTGAGAGACAGTGAAGCACTTCAGGAGAAGTTTTCCTTTGGATTGTAGAAATCAGGAAATGGCATGATTTTAAGAAGGACAGTTCTCTTCACTAAGACCTCACAAATGCTGGTATCTTCCTGCCCCTTGTGCACGCAGGAGCACTGGGCATGGCTGTGAGACTGGCCCCCGGAGACATAAAAAGGGAAAGGACCACATGACTCTGTTAATGAACTAAGCAGAGTCAAGGGCCATTTCTGGGCTCTGTTCCTGAGCCCTTCACAAATTCAAGCTGTTAACAAAATCACCTGCATGGTTTTGGCCCTTGACAACCCCTGCTCCTCCAAGCAACCGCTGGGTGCCTTGGGAGCTAACACAGGTGCTGGCCCATTGCCAAAAAGCAGTTGTCATCCTTTCTGGGGAGGCTCCAAGGTTCAGCAATGGAGATGCAGGATGTGCCAGATGGCTTCAGTGCCTCAGAACTGTCCCAGGCACATTTAATCTGCTGCAGTCAGGGCAGCCCAACAGTCCCAGTGAGCAGAAGTGTGCAGGCTGTTCTGCACAGGGACACCACGTGCCCTTCTCCTGCTGCCTCCCCATGTGCACCAGGCACTGCAGGAGCACCAGGCATTCCCACCAAAGGGAAGCAGCGGCAGAGAAGGGAGCACTGTGCTTGGGGATACCAGGGACAGGTAATTCAGTCCCACTAACACTCAGGCCAAAGGCTGTTTCTGGCAGCTTACAGCTGGGTAGCAATTGGAAGAGTGCTCTCACATGAGGGGTGCAGCCAGGAAAGGAGCAAGACATGCTGCAGTGGCACAGGACTTCCAGCCAGCTGCTGGCACCCAGATCTCAGGCCACAACAGATGATTCAGCCTCCTGTTGACACAGAGCTAACAGACTTGGGCCAGAAGGGATCAGAACTCATTTAAGGTGATGGCCATCATCTTGCCTAGCACACTGGACAATTGAGGCTGGGCAATGCCACCCTGGTTCATGCCAGAACCCTCAGTTGGAGCTGGTAGCAGCATCCATGTTTCTCCAGAGCACAGATGAAATCTGTTCTGCACACTCCAATGGACTTTTTCCTCTGCAGTTTATGATCAGCTGGGAAAAATCCCCTCTTGGCACAGAAAAAACCTCCATCACAAGAAGCAGTCAGGTGTATAGGACCTCCCCTAACAAGCTGTTTCAGGGCACCAAGCACAAGCACATCTCCTAAAACAGGCCTGAATGTTCCAAGCTGCATCTCCCTGTCATTTCTTAGTCCAGCCGCAGCAGCTAGAGGGACCTGGGTATTCCCAGCCATCCACTGATGGCAAGAGCTCTCAAGATCAAAATCCCCCAGGGAAAGGCAGGTGGGACTCTGCCTGCACCCTTGCAGAGAGGACCTGCTGAGCAGAGCCAGTGCTGCCTAAGCACTGGGAATTGGGGATCTGCAGCCTTTCCCCCACCTTCTGCCACTAACCTGCAAAGACATCGTGAGCAAAACTCTTTGCATTCCTGATTCCACGTTTCATACGTTATCTGTTGTTTATTTGGGGGCATGATGAAGAGTAGGGATGTCTAGCACGTATCTCAAATACAAGGCTACTGTGACCCAAACACAAAGCAATTCTCTGACCTCAAAAGATACTGAATTTTTGCCTCTTTCTCTCCAGTACCACTTTTTCCTTTGGTTCATCTCTATTCCTGTTCATTTGCCTTAACCACAGAGGCCAGAATGAGATGAAGTTTGGGAAATGTTCTGGCATTATTTAAAGATTTAGCCCTGCTGCAACAAATCCTTTCATGCTTCTGGTTGCTAATTACAAGCAAATACTTTGATAGCCGTGGAAATTACTTAACTATCCTTGCACCTTTCAAACACTGTGTCAAACTATGTATAAATGCACATCTTAATCCAGTTTGATCACAACCTGAAATGAATAAGCTAAGAATAGGCTCTTGCAGCTTAAGACATGAAAGTTGAAAACATTTGCTTACTATTTGGGACCCATTTCTATTTGAATTAATGAGCACGGTGCTATAAATATCTAATTTCCATGAATTTAAAATAATGTGGGAACACATCTGGGCTGTCAGTATTGGCAAAGAAGCATCTTTGCTTCTTTACTGCAGCAAATCAGTGACATTTCCATTTTAGCTCGAGGCCCCAGTGACTTCCTCCTGCCAACTCTTGACACTCTGGAGAATTTTTAGCCAGTGACCACTTCTGCTGGGAGAAACAATACAGAGCCTGGAAAAACCCCACAAACCCTAATCTGCTTAATTAACTGTGATAAAAATAGTATTCACTTGAACAAGTGAAAAGAATAGAATTGAGCCTAAAAAAATTTCAGCATTGCTGTTAGAAAGGACATATTCATTATAAGGAAGTATAATTCTCTCTGTATTAGGATGTTTGTCTTTTATCTGTAGTATATTATCTTCCTGAATGTTATTATGAATGTGCTGCCTTCTAAAGTGTTTTTTCTTTATCTGACAGCACATTCAGCTCCCTGATAGCAGGCTTTGCATTTTGAATTTGAATATGCCTCTGCCACACACCTACAGCTTTCCATCACAGGCAATAAATGTATTTATTTTATTTTTTCTTGAATTTTGTTTTGTGTAATGCTTTGTGTGCTCCAGACAGATGTGGCTACATATGTGCTAAAACTCTGTTGCCAGAAATGAAGATCAGGAATGTTGAGGAATTCTGCACAGACCAAGAGCTGAGACTGAGGATGGATGGATGGAAAAATGTTAAGCCTCAAAACAAAAATTCCTGTTGTTGCTGTGGGTTTTTCTTTTTTTCCTTTCAATGTATAAGCAGACAATTGCCTTATTCCTCAGTCAAAGTAGTTTGGGGATCCTTATGTTCTTTAACAAGATCTGGCAGAGATTTTCCACTGGAATAGATTTCCACCAGGAAAACCTGATTGAGAAAACCAGCTCAGTTTATGCAATCATACCAATTTTGACAAAATTTTGGAGGAAAGATAAATTCTGACTTTTATCAGCTCCAGTCTCAGCAGTTGACTCAGACACAAAAACCATGCAGAAGTGAAACCTCATCCTTTATAGATTTTCACATATCCTGGCTCCTCATGTAAAAAATTTGAATGAGCAAAAAAAGAGCTGTGTCCAATGATACCATTAATCGTTTCTGTATTCTGTGGTATGAGACTTGAAATGTTTCTTTCTCAATGTTGTGAGAATAAAAAAGCCCTCTCTGTGTTACTGCTGCATTAATTTCTGAGCACGGCGGGGCACGGGCGGCTGCCACACATGCCAGTGTGCTTAGAGCAAGGGAAATGCTGAAAGAAAATCATTGAGAATGGTCAAAATGCTCTGCCTGAAAATACTTGGAGCAAAACTGGGCCAGTTTAGCCAACCCTGAGTCACAGGCTGAGGCACTGCATTATTACAGAGATACTGAACCTCTGTTCTATCATTGGACATATTAAAGCATGGGCAGCCTCTGGTATAAGTACAAATGCTGCAGTTCCTGACTTCTTCCTGCAGCTTTCAAACAGGTACTGAAATTTTTCTATTATGAATGATATCTACCTAAATCCATGAAAAAAGCATGCTTGAAACTACTTCCAGCAAAGGGTGACTGAAACCCCAGCCTTTGGTCCACAAATTTTATCTTGTAGAAACAAAGAGAACAGGTTTGGTTCAGAGAAGCAGCTCTCGAAATCACCAGAGCTGGACCTGTCAGCAATCCACACTTTATACAGAGTGGGCTGATGGTTAAGAGGAGGGAGGGAGGGAGGGAGGGAGGGAGGGAGGGAGGGAGGGAGGGAGGGAGGAAGGAAGGAAGGAAGGAAGGAAGAAGGAAGGAAGGAAGGAAGGAAGGAAGGAAGGAAGGAAGGAAGGAAGGAAGAAGGAAGGAAGGAAGGAAGGAAGGAAGGAAGGAAGGAAGGAAGGAAGGAAGGAAGGAAGGAAGGAAGGAAGGAAGGAAGGAAGGAAGGAAGGAAGGAAGGAAGGAAGGAAGGAAGGGATCAGATTTTGCCAAAGAAATAACATTTCCAGGTCCACAGTTCCTGAGCAAGTAACTTCCATAATTAACCACCACAAATCTTCGCAACTGTCCTGCAAAACCATACTAATTAGTAAACTGAGTAGAAGAGAGAGTTTTTGAAACATCAGACATTTTCAAGGGAGAAAATGCAAATAACAGAGGACAAATAACAGAGGAGATTAAAATTTCTCTAAGACAAGGTAAGGAGGGCAATGTCCTCTGATTATCCATCCATCAGTAGCTGAACCACAGTCAGGGTTACTCTTGGTAGTGAATTGGGAATCAGATCCCTGAATCTATGAAATCTTAGCTAAGTGAGATGAAGGCTTGACTGTGCACATATAACCCCTTAGACATAAACCACTGACCAAGTCTAAGACTAAGTCTGGATGTAGTTACATGTCAACCCAAACCTGAGGAGGAGTTTAGAATGCAAGGGGTTCTTTCCTGAATCTCATGACTTAATGGGAGGGTCTCCCTGACGGTTTTGTTCAACTCTGTCCTCCATGCAGTAAATAATCAAGTGTACCTTGCCACTGAATTTTGTACAACTAAACACCATAAAGCTGTTGTTTTATATCAATAAACATATTGCTGCTTCTCTCTTATGAATGAAGTACATTACATTACGTGAGATCTGAAAAAAAAAAGAAAGAAAATTAAGAATAATCACAGGTAACCTTTATGTAAGAGACTTCTGGACTGCTTTCATCCAGCATGGAGCAAAATTCTCTCATCCCTGTCAATCTGAGAATAGAAGGAACCAAGTTCCTCATCTTAGGTTAGAGTAAGGAAGCTGCTTAGGACCCAGGATCAAACCCCGGTGCCCTCAGCCCAGTCTGCTGCAGTGGGAGGCTTTCAAGCTCTGCCTGTTAACCACATTTTCAAAGACTGATCTTCAGTTCACATCTCCTGATTTTCCTGTGTGAGCTGTACAGCACCAGTTAATTGCCTCTGTCTGAAGTAACCTCCTTAGCATACAAAGTCTCCCCAGGTCTTTTTTCTTTTTCTTTCCGCAGTGCACTGAGAAAGGAACTTTTAAAGAGAATTACAGAAATAACAGAAAACCAAGGAGGTTGCAACCTGAGCATTTTCAGATTGAAAAAGGCAGATTAAATGGATGCCATGGTAAATTTTTTAAAAAATATCCAATTAGGTAATTCCACTCTTTAAAAAGTAATCAATATTTTTTTTTGTTTAGGATTTTTAAAAAGTGATATGTAGGTATCTAACTTTGCCAAATAAATGGCCTCCTTCTTCTTCTGTTGGGGGCTAAAGCCTTTCTAGAAACAGTCCTCTCACAGAGAGAATCTCAGGTTGGAAAAAAAAATCTCCTCAGATGCCAAGAGAGCAGTCAAATATTGGGTGCAAATATTGGCTACTCAACCTCCCGAAGAGAGGCCAAGATCTGAGTTGAAAGCTGAAGAGAAAAAAAAAAAAAAAAAAAAAGAAAAAAGAAAAAAAAGATAAAGGGATAGCTTGATATTGGTTCTCTACTTGAAAACTTGCAAACCCACCACAAGCGCTAAACAGATCAGCACAAACTGAAAATAAACTGCAGCACAGCCTAAAAATCAAGGGACTGGCAAAAATGGAATAGTCAAGACCAAAAATGTTTATTTTCCCTAGAGGAAAAAAAAAAAGATGTAACTTCTCCATAACACAACAAAAGTTATAGAAGTTAAAGAAGAGAAAGGCACAGATTTCAGTATGCAATTTCTTATTACATCTGGGGTTCATTACAAAATAATTAATATGCTGCTGCCAAAAGATAAAACCAAATTGCACAGAACAGTTCTGATTTTCAGCCAGGCTTAAGACCTGTTCAGAGCAGGTGTAGAAAAGAAGTCTTTAAAATAGCACAAAAGGTGGACAGAGTGATAAATAATGCGTGTCAGGAAGCAGCCTGTACTTGCCACTGGCACGTGAGGATCTCTTGGCTTGATCCCCTGGAAAATGGGATCTCCATCACTGGGGTTCTGTGGAGGACAAAGAGCTCAGGGATCTTGTTCAGCTGGAAATGTGTGGACATGCTCTGGCTGGTGCTCTGTGCCATGAGGGCTTTGTAATGTTCAGCAGCCACCCAGAGAGTAAAAGAGCCCTGGTGAAAGCAGCTGTACTGGCTGCAAAAAGTACAGTGCTGGAACTCTTCTTTGGCCTCCAGGTTTGACTCAAATGTGACCCCACAGGGGAGGAAAAGGAGTTGCTTTCTGCTGGGAATGGCATGTCTGAGTTCAGTACCCTGTGTTCTAGCACAGCTCAGACATTTCAGCACCATAACAGTGCTGGCCAGCAGTCCCATCACTGTTCTCTGCCTGTTGCAGAATTTTCTTGGGATGCTGGAAGCTAATGCCTGCTTGAACAGCCTCACAGCCACCCCTGTTCCCTATGTTTTCCTCAATTTCCCTTGTGATATTTGGCTATACCCAAAGATCAACATCAAAATATGCTTTAACTGCCCATATAACACTCACATTTTCTTCTGAAACTTTACTGTCAAGCACAGGCCTTGACTATGACTTTAAACTGGCAGCCAGCTATTGCTGCCTATCAATCTATGAGTGAAACCCATGCTCAAGTGAAGACGATGCACACCAACAGTACAGCACTGCAGCCTCCTTGTTCTGGATCAATAAAACATGCTCTTCATTCCTAAAGAGTGTGATTTTCTCAGTCTGATCTCTTTCTCATCTTTATTTGATGGAAGAGGCAGCTTTGTAGAAGCACTGTGCCTGGTTAGACAGCAAAACTTTTTAATGGTTTATATCACTGCTCTGAAAATCTAAAATTCACCTCAAGCCACAGCTTGAGAAGGAGGATACAAGTCAGCTTACAGAAAATTAAGTATGCATTTATTCCAAAAACTTCCACTGCCCTTTTTCCTTCATGTCATGAAGGAATTGGGAAAGCAGGGATGTTACAAAGAGAAAAAAATTGCCAAAACCTCATGATCAAAGCATTTTAAGGAGCAGCAGAGCAATTGAATTATTAGCACAGCATGTATGAGTCCAAATGAACAAAAACCAGGGTTTGAGTGAGGAGACCTCAGAGCTCCATTCGAGAGAGGCACTTCTGATTCCCCACCCATAAACAGTGCTGGGGAATGGAGATCTTCTGTGCAAAGGTACCAAGTAGCATTCAGCAAAAAATCATGGCTTAAAACACTCAGCCCCCTGCTCCTGCTCTCTGCACTCAGCAAACATGGGTATAAAGCAAAGAAGGGAGATTCTCAGGGAATTCTCTTCAGGGCTTTGCAAATTGAGGCTAATTAAATGTCACAGGGGAGTTTTGCTGCCAGCCAAGTGAAGGATTTGTGTGTTTATTCATATCACAGGCATGTCATGCAGAAAGCTATCAGAACTGACCAGATGAAACAGGAGATGCCAGAAAATCCCCTTTTCAGGCTTGTGACCTTACAAATAATAAACAATCAGGAGTATTCTGTATTTATCCCTCAGGAGTTCTGGGCACCTCCCAGTGCCTAAAGGGAGCCTACAGAAAAGTTGTAGAGGAACTTTTTTACAAGGGCATGTAGTGATAGGATAAGTGATAATGTCTTTAAACTGAAAGGGGGTACATTCAGGTTAGATATTTGAAAGAAATTCTTTATTGTGAACATGGTGAGACACTGGCACAGATTGCCCAGAGAGGTGATAGCTGGAAAAAAAGAGACCCTACAAAGACTTCCCACCTCCCATGTTCTAGCAGACAATTGTGCAGGGACTACCAAATGTCGTGTTTAAATAGAAAAGTGAAAAATATTTTTCAAAATCC
Source organism: Acrocephalus scirpaceus scirpaceus (assembly GCA_910950805.1). Taxonomy (NCBI): domain Eukaryota; kingdom Metazoa; phylum Chordata; class Aves; order Passeriformes; family Sylviidae; genus Acrocephalus; species Acrocephalus scirpaceus. The sequence goes on from OU383773.1 coordinate 146,554,451, forward strand.
AGTCCCTGTTGTTTCTTAGTTCCACTCTCTGTAAAACTGGAGTAATACTAATCTAATGTAATTCAATCCAATCTACAGCAATCAGTAGTTGTCTGTAGGAAATCTCAATTGAGGTTTTGAGGAGCTAAAACATTGCAGTAATGGAGCCCACAGACATATCCTAGCTGATGACTGTCTCTTTTGCACTCCTTATCTCCTCATTCTGAGCATAATGCATCTAAAACACAGTTCACTAAGTTCTAGTAGAGTTTTGAAAATTACTTTCTAATGTGTGCATGTTTTCCCTTAGGAGCTGATGTTTTCCCCACAGATTTTTACAAGTTTTTCTGTCACTTGACCATAAAGTTGTTTTGTAATTGAAAAGTACACCTTCTTTAAAAAGCACAACTAAAGTAAAAAAAACCCTCTAAATGCAACAAGCCAGAGCTACCCACCAGAAAAAAAGACTAAAACAACTATATTTCCCCTGAAATAACCTTCTTGACATTTACCTCTCTCAGAGGTCTAAATATTTTATATCTTCTTTCCTAAATATTAAAGAACCAGCACAGAACTAAATGCTTAGATCTAACAGTGCTAAGACTGTGGGTATAACAAGAGCTGCTGGCAGCACTGACGCTGTCTGACTTTTCTCTACCGTCAGCCCCATGCTGAATTAAGCCCACTGAGGTTGTGACAGGAGGACTGAGGGAAATGTCACCATGCTGGTGGCATTTACCCCACCTTAAGGAAGTGGAGAATGAGCCTTGGACACTGAAGTAAATATCCCATCTTTAGTTCTTGAAGCAGTAAAGGTAGGGCAACCTGCTGTGCAAAAAATAATACGATACCAACAGAGAGCAGTGTATTTTTCAACACAAGATCTCAATATTAATTAATTTTGTTTAGAGCAAAATATACAAAATAAGGCATGGACTGAGTAACAAGTGACTAGCTAATGTTTGTCAGGGTTCCAGTCATTCACACTGACATTGATATCATGCTGACAATTTCTGGCAAAGCATGACTTAACCTTGACTGCTTTATCTACATCTGCCTTCCGCTCCACACAGAGATTCATAAATCTTATGTGCACCGATATCAGCATTTTTGCAATCTTTATTTTCCTATTTCAAGAGAATTGGTATCTTCAAATTCGTGCACATGAGCACCCTTTTTCTGTTGGTCCAGACAACAGACTGCCTCTCCAAGGATTCATCAAGTTTGAAATGCAGACATCAGTCTAAGTCTGCTGCCACAATTACCTTGATCAGAATAGACAAGGCTTTTCTAGAACCTGAATTTTAGGAAAATAGACCCAGTCTTTTTTCCCCAAGCTCTCACTGCTGTGCCTTGTATTTTTATAGATAAATCACTCTCAGCTTTGCTGATTACACTCTGGTATTCAGCCATCCATCTGGACACACAAGAAATGTCCTGGCTCTTGGGAAATGGCAGGCAAGGATTTAATACCATAATTCTTCCTAGCTCTTCTTACCCACACTGACAACTAGTAACACAGTAGACGAGGCTGATGCTACAAGAGGGATGCAATTTGAGATTAGGATGTCTACATTCAGGTGTTTATATGAGTACCAGGTGTCTAAACTCCTATTAGAGTCAACAGGGATCTAGTCAAAGGAAATCAATGGGATAAAAGCAGCAAGTCAGGGAGCAGCCATCCCACAGCAATCCTGCAGTGAGTTTCATCACTCCCTAAACACCACTCTGTCTCACTGACCATAATGGGAGCTTAGGTATTGCCTGTCCAATTCCACTGACTAAATGAGGATATCTAGCATTATTTGACACATCCCAGCATCTCCAAGACATACTATTGGTCCTGGCAGACACAACACAAGACCTGTGGTACGTTCATGTCCCTGTGGAACAGCAGCTGGAAGATAACATGGCACATCTCACACACCTCTAGTGCAGAAAAATCCTGCTCCTAAGTTACATGTGAGCAGAAATAAATGTCTTAAATATTGGTGTTGTAATCCTAAACTGGATCCTATTCTTCAAGGATCACCTTATGCTGGTTTTCCAATTAGTGCAGAGAGGGAATCTCAGTCTTTCTGAGGAATCATTCAAGTCAACACCCTTGCAGCACTTTGGCATTTGTCACCTCTGCAGCAATACTGGCTATAAACTTGTAACTTTTTAAAATTTGTTGTTGTTTTGTTTTGTTTTTGTTTGTTGTTTTCGTTTATTAAATGAAATTGGAAATCTTGAGTAACCAATGAAATCTCAAGCAACCCATGAAATCTCACCCTTAGTAAAGCTGTTGCAGTGGTGCTTAGAAGTGCTGTTCCAGCTCACAGAGACACAGAGCCAAAATGTGAAGATTTGTTCATATTTACACATCAGAAAACACATCATATTTACACACAGCAGTGTCCCTCCAGTGATGGTCCAGTACACCCTTCTCACTCATCAAAAAATATCTCTTTTTTGGCAAACACCATCACCTGGAGATAGTGCTGTTGACAAGATCAGGCATGCTGGCTTTCAAGTGACACGTGGGACAGCAGATACTATTTCTACCACACAATGTAAATTACTACCTTTGCCCTGGTAACACCTATATTTTATTACTTTATTATAGTATTTGGGTGCATCTGTGCATTTCAGCCTCTGCTAAGTACAGCTGCTTCTCAGGTAAATACAGTCAGTGTTCATATGAATGTGGTTACACTCTTAGTTAAATGGCTAAGTCTAGAAACAACAATGGTAGGACCACAGTGAAATTTGCTCCCTTTTCCTCTGTCCTTTTAGTTTCTACGTCCAAAGCATGAGAGTATAAAAGTGACAACTTCTATTGAATAAAGTATTGATTTTTTTTTCCAAATAATGGCCATATCAAAATCCAAATATAACAAATGCTAACAAGGAAATAAGAAAGGATCTTTCAAGAAAGAAGAAGTAATTTCCAATTAAGAATAAATGAAAGAATAAGTAATAATGTCTCTACAAACTATAATTTAAAGTGCTATAGGCCTCATTTTTGTAAAATCACTAAAACTTTAAGCACCAGGAACTATCATTCTTCATTACTGATTCTTGAATAAACTTTATGGTTTACACTGGAAAACTTTAGAGTCAATTCTTCCATCAGAACACAAGAGATTTAGGGATGTTGCTTCAGCTGGCGTTACTGGAAGTTAGACATGGATGTCTTTCCTGTTCTTAAAGAAAACCAGGACAATCTCACTCTCTTTCAGTTAGTCCATATCAGCTGCCAATCAGAATTTCTCTGGTGAAAAATACATGTTGTAAAATGTAATGAAGTTACAGCCGGAAAGTATGTGAGAAAGGATAACTGTCAGAGGTCCCTTACAATATTCTGCTGTCAAGGACAGTTTTAGCATTTTTCTTATAATGCTGTGATGATACACAGCACTGACCACTTTCCATTAAAATCATAAAAAGCACTGAAGTTTTCTAAAAAAAAAAGGATATAAGAGAAAAAATCCCAACAACAAATTCCTGCCATAACTAAAGAGTTTAAGGGTTCATAAGCAACTTCTTTCCTCCCTCCTTCCTTGGCTAATACCTTCATCACTTCCACTGTGATCATGCATGGCTAGAAATTCTCAGTGCAGCTTCTAAATGGCAGCTTGAATTATTTCCACAAGAGCCACCACTGCCTTTTCCGTGGCCCATTAAAGATATCTGTGTTTCTGTCCAAATCAGCCCTTTAGTGTCCCTGAGCTGGACAAACCAGCAAGGCAGTTTATTTTTTTCTGCTACAAATGGCCTGTACAGGCAAAAATAGACACAGATTAGCAACAACAACAAAAAAATAGACAAATTTCCCTTATCAATTAATGTGAAGGAAAACCAGCTGGTTTTATTCACCGACAGTAAATTAACTTCTTTGTAAAATGAAGTATTCAGAGCCCTCCCCTGCTATAAAAAGCCCACCCAAAGCAGAGCAGGCATAGGAAGGAAGCAGGAATGAACCCTAAATGAGAGAGTGAAAGATACAGACAGGGCACAGATATGTTCTGTAATACCCCTTCAGCCATAGGGAATTCTAACAATATCGAGATAACTCAAGTGATTAAATTTGGAACCAGACAGAAAATGTGAAGGTACAGAGCATGCAGAGATCAGGACCTGGGAAATTGAAGGATAGTCCTGACCTGCTGGAGGAGAGATCTCTAACAGTAAAGAGTGGCTAAAACTGGAGCAAATGACTGAAAAACATCAGTGGCCTCTGCTGGCAGATTAATTCTGCAACGGGTGGTCAGGCAAGAGGGCTGGCAGTGAGGTAACACAGCGTGACAAGGGAAATGTGTTTCACTGCCTGCTCCCAGCGGGCTCCAGGTGCAGCCCTGAGAGGTGCTAGCCCGTGTAAGGGAAGCCCCAGGACCCTCAGTGAGCTCACACACAGACATCACAGCTAAGCACTGAGAATATAACGGGAAGAACAAAGTCCTAAGCTTTAGGTATGGCCATAAAGCAGTGAGCAAATTTAAAATCTCAGTTCTTTGATGTAGGAAGCAGTATTCTGCTATCTGGCTGGAGAGCCTTTCGTTCAATTGAATCCCAACATGCAACTTGCATTCCTATAGAGTGCTGTAATAGAAATAACACTGATGTTAGTCCCTGCTGCTGGCCCTTTCCTGGACTTTTAACCTATGAAAAACTCTCTGATCCTCCACTTAGGAGAAGTAGTTAAAGCAGTGGTGAAAGCTCTGTGTGAGGTCATTATCTAGCAACATTGGACTTGAATATAAAACTGCACTGAAAATCTGCAAACACTAGGATGGTTGGGATGCTAAGGGAAAATCCAAGAAAAGTCAAAAGCCTAGAAACAAACTAATACATAAAAAAAGGAAATTGTATTGTGTATTTGCTGTCCTGAGTAGCAGTAAATTACCAGCAGCACACATCTGTCTGCCATAATTTCAGCCTGTTCCTAGCATTCAAATTTTAGATGCCATCTGCAAATAAGAAAATCAGCTGATATCAAAATGTTGATGTCCTGCCCTTTTTCAATTTGCCAGCAGAGGTAAGAAGGGTGCAGTGCCCACCATCTTTGTCAGAGCTCAAGCTTCTCCCTGGGGCTCTGATGAAGGACAAATCCTGACTTTGTGTATTTTATTCTGCCTAGCTGAAGACATGACACCTAGGAGAGCTGTACATGCTCTCTTTTTAAATTACCCAGGGTGTTATAATTTTAACAGCCTTCCTTTCAAGTTTGCTGAAAAATTGATGTGGTCCCTGCTTATCCTCCATGTGCTCCATGCCTGCCACACAACTCTGTCTTTTGGGTACACTTCCCTCCAAAGTTGTCTTTTGGAGCAAGGTTTGCATGACATGGAACAGGACCTGTGCAAACAATTATATTTCTGTCCCTCCTCTACATTTTTTCCTTTATTCCAAGGAATGAATGGCACCAAAATTTATTAAATTCTCAGATTTTAGGCAGAGTAACAAGGCCAAAAATAAAGATGAGAACCCCACTTAGTGGATTGCAAAGTTTTCCTCCTTCACCAAAGAGCTTACAAACCATGCAAGGGAAATTCTCATCCTTGCTTTCATTAAAAAACTAAAGAATGGACACAAATTTTGTCCCAGCCTCAGTGAGGTGGAACTGCTGCTGACTTCTGTGAGTTCACATCAGATCCCCAAGACCATGCTTACACTGGCAGGTTAGAAGCAGGTTAAAAAAGTTTTTCTTGATGGCAGCAGTGTCTGGCCTTGAAAATCAGCTACCACTTATGATAAGGTATCATTCTGAAAATGTAAAGCCTAAACCACTCAGGTGTTATCCCAATGTAACTCAGGGCTTAATGCAGGAACCAGGACATTCCCCTCAAGTGTTTTAGCCAAATTTTATTTATGAAATGCCACAAAATGCAAATCATCCTTGACTATACCTGGATAAATACATAATTAATCAGTGCTACCTGATAATCAAACTATTTCACTGATAAAAAATAAAATAAAACAAAATCCCAGCATGTCAATCTGCTTATTTTAAAACCAGCATAAAAGTCCTCAGTATAATGCAAAGATCATAAACATCAAACTCTCCAGACTAGGCACAGGCAAACTGCATTAAAATAAAGAAAAGCACTAAATAAATAAATGAATGAAACCAAATCACTTTCCTAGGTTTACTTAACACTGCTGATATAGAAATAAGCCAAATATATTCTACTGAGCAAGAAATTGAGTCTGAAGATAATCCCTTTTCTTTTTTTTTTCTATTGCCTAGAGGTCCTTTGTACTCCCGTTGAAATCGTGGCCTCAAGTAATCCATACAGCATTCACAGCATGATATTGTATCTATTTTATTGGGAAACACAATAATCAAAATGCTAAAATAAATCTTCTTACTATGATTTGATTTAAGCATTGAAGTATTGAAGTTGCTAAGCTAATTTATTTTGATTATCAGCCCATTAGTCTTGGTATTATAAATTAACCCCACAATTTTGACAGAGCTTCCAGCTATGTAATGTCTGAAAATCTGATTTTGTTTAAGCACATATCGTGCTAAGATTTATTTTGGAAATTCCAATTAATCAGTTCTGGTCAATAAAAAGTTAATATAAAGTGGTTTGCTGTTAAATGACATTGGCACTCACACATTTGCTCTGTCCTACACCAGTTAAAAAGCCATTGCAGATTTCCAGCTATAGTGCTCAGAGCTCTGGCTGCATTTTTAAAGCACCAACTGTTAGTTAATTTTGTTAGCATAAACACCCAATAAAACTTTATGGTGTGTTCAACTCTCATTAAAGATGAAAAACAGCGGCAGAGCAGCACCCACAAATAACCAGGGATGGTTCTGTCATGCTGATGCCCAGAACTCATTCAGATTCAGGGCTTCCTATGCCTGAGAACACTGCAGGGATACAGAGCACGAAATCCCATGCACTGCTGGAAACCCCTGGAGCTCCACACTGCTCTTCCATAATGCTCCAGGCAAATATTTCATGGGGGAGGAACAGTCTCTCTCCAGCCCCTAAAATAACAGCTGTTCTAGGCACAGTACACCCTTGCTGGTGTATATTTGCTCAAGTCTACAAAAACAGCAGCTCCTGTTTCTCCCCATCACCCAAAATACCCTAGACAGGATGGTTCATCAACACCAGGGCTGGAGGAGCCTGCTGTTCCTCAGGTTGCATCCTGTGGTTGGATTCCCTCCAGTCAGGGAAAGCACAACCCCTGCCAGGAGGGTTTTTGATCACTCAGGACATTTACAGCATCAGCCTGGCCATCTCCCTCTGTCTTCCCATCCTTCAAAGGGGTGTTTGGGCTGCCCACTGAAATTTCTGGTCCTGACCCGCCATCATTCTTCTTTCCAAATTCCCTGTTAGGGGGACTTTTACAAGACAGCTGACACTCAGACAGTTGCAGGAAGCACTCCAGGGAACACGGCTGGAATTAACTGCCAAAAGCCATCAGGTTTACAGGTAGAATTATGGAGAGAGCAGATTTCACTGTCTGAAATAATAGGAAGATCAAATCAAGAAGTTCCCACAGCTGTTACTCCTAAAATCCTTAGGGCCGTAGAAATTTCTAAAATCATCTTTCCATTTACATCCACAGAAGCAGAACATCTCTCACTAAATTCAGCACCTGTATCAGATAGCATCCACTGAAACTTACAGTTTACAAGAAAGTCAAGAGAATGTAATAAAAACCAGTTTCAAACACTTTCCCTTAAGTTCCTTGGCATGTCTTCTTGATTAGAGTTCACCACTTGAAGTTTTGATGGGTTTTGCCTCGGCAGCTTTGTGAAAGTTCCTCCCAAAGGGTGTAGAAGATAGAGGATCTTCTGTACAAATTGGTACAGGGGAAAGACCTAAATCAACATTACATGCTTCCACTGCTTGTGCAAAATGAAACCCTGTTCCTTAAGGAGCCAAACTAATATCTGGGTCCCTAATGGACAGAGGACTCAAGTCTATAGTCTTTTCTTTCTTCTTTGCCCAGAGGTTTTTCCTGCTAACACTACCCTGGGCAAGGGATAACGTGCTTCATAGAGGGGGATGTGCTGATGGGATATGGGAGCACATGCTGATGAACCTGCTGGCTCTTAAATGGACAATGATTGGTATTTTCTTGTTTTCTGTGGCAGAAAAGCTCAACTTTAGTCTATTATCTCTACCTAGTCTGAAATTTTTTGGTGGTTTACTCCTGGCACTTCACTGTCTGCAAAACCATTCTCCAGATTTTTGCTTCTTATTGTCAACTTAAACCATAAACACACTGAAGGCCAAGCCATTTCTGTCTGTGTGGGGTCACAGTATCCAGCAGGATGAGGCATTGATCTTGCCTGTTTCTCTCATGCTATGCTCTATCAGACTACTCTGAAAGGTTGATGTTTTTAGGTAGAAGTGTAATTTCTGAGGGACTGCCCTCTGAGTAAGGCTGGATTTTGGAGATAGCTGACCGATCATGTTTTAAAGCCCTGGCAGCTACATTGAGTCCTACTTTAATACTTATTACGTGTGGAATTCGACCTTGCATTCCCACTAGAGCATTAAAATAAGGAAACTCAAAAATACACTGCTTGGCTGTGCTCATGGAGGGTAACTTACCACTCACAGTAAAATACAATGTGCAAGTAAAGCTGAACTTGTTTCTGCTTCAGCAATAGTACAGAGGAGCCAGCGCTTATCTTAATTTTCTGCATCTAAGAGTCCTAGAAATGCTGTGCCTCTATTGCTTCCATAACTTTGGGGCTATTGAATCTCTCTGCAATTAAACCAACATAAATAAGCAGTAATTCAATTGAAATCAGTGGAATTCATGTGAGGGGAATAGCTCATGTAAAAGAGAAGATAATTAGATTTACCCAGTGCAGATGCAATAATCTCTCATTAATCGTTTAAGGAATAAACTATAAAAACACACGCCCTCATAATCTGTTAAAAGGACTTTATGGACCTCTTGCCCAAAGCTGCACGAATGTTGCATTGTCCCTTTAGATCAGGGTAGCCAGAGCACCCTACATCAGCAGTTTGTTTTCCTCATAGATTAAATTTGTTCTTTTCAAAGCAATGAGAGAGAGCAACCAGGGGTACAATCATAACAGCATTTTCAGTTCAGCTTAATTGAGTGTGCTTTACTTTAACAAACTCTTTACATTACTGCATTGAGCTGTTTTCATACCCGCATTCTTACATACCAATACTGCTAATTAGGACAATTGTTTTGCCTTTAAAAGGAAAGAAAAAATTCTGTCCAAACGATTTGCTGTTATACTTGAGCATTCATTATTGCTGATTAAAAGTGAGGTTGTGGTTACTCAGGAGGATGTCTTAACTTTGTTTTCACCAAGCTTTTTTTAATGTTTACATAATTAACGCTGAAAGAGGAAAGGTGGTTTTAGTATTTGCTACAGTCCAAAATGTGACATGTGTTGACACCAACAAAATCCATGATGGAAACAAGCCCCATTTGCTCATGTTTAATGCAACTTTTTTTCATTTTATCATACAGGGACTCTCATCACTGCTGATGAGGCAGGAAAACACTTGTCTCCCACCCACAAAACAGGATTGGAATGAGGAATAGGTTAAAGCCTACCTGTACAAAATGAAGATGTAAATGCCTAATAAACACATGATCTACCCTCCAAACACATAATCAGTTTGAGTGTTCATTGTGGTAAGCTGCATATGAGGATGGCAAAGGAGCTGGACTGACATCTCACAGGACAACGGGAATCAGATTTGGGTGACCTGATCCAGAAAACATGCACTGACCATATCCGAGACTGAGCTGCACACAAAACAGCTAAAACAGCTGCAATTGTTCAAAAATACAGTCAGGGAGAAGTCAGAAGAGACTGAATAGCAGCAGGGTTGTGCCAAACAACATGTCCTAATGTACTGCTGAGGTTGTTGTTGTTGTACAGAGTTGGGGGTTTAGACCATGCCCTCCAATTGTGCATGTTTTGCTAAAGGCATTTTATTCAAAATAAAGAGACAGTGCATTCCCCCTGTCTCCAGGAAACACTGTGAGTTTCCATCTTACCCACTCCAAAGAGCAGCCCTGAACTCTGCTCTGCCCCTTCTCCAAAAGGAGAGCTGGGAGGGCTCCTGCTGTGGAGCAGCCTGCTTCCTGATGGGTACAACAGTCCCCAGAAGGATGGAAGCTGATGGGTCTCTAAATCCTCATCAATCCTTAGAAGGACACCAGATCCACAAATCCTGCTCCACAAGACACCTCCTTTCTCTCTAGGTGAGGATGGGGATGGTCCTGAGATAAAGAAAGAAATTACCCCAAATGATTTCTGTAGATTTTTCCTCCCTGAGGACAGATGAATTTGGGAGTCCCAACATCAAACAAAGTGCCTTCTCACAGCGTCTTCCTTGGTATTTATTTAAGAAAAGAAGCTAAATTCAAGAAGCTAATTTCTGTGTCATGTATTGGCTGGTGTTGGGCTTTGGTCTGCTGAATAAAAGCCAAAAGCCAGGAGCTGCAACATGCAGTGTTGAAAAATCCTGAATCCCCATATGGACTTAGCCCTCAATAATTGCTTCAAAAAATCTGTCAAAATGCGACAGCTTGGAACTAACCCCCAAATTCTTCTGGCAGGATCTGAGTGACTTTGCAGTAAGGTGCACTTCCTTAAGCAGAGCTAAAGCCTGCTCCCAGCCCACACAAGAGAGACTTGCTACACACTCAGGTTGCTCACCACTCCAACCACCCCAACACATCAGAAATCTTCCTGTGACATAGCTTTTCATTACAGCATTGGGGTGAATCCTCTTGCTTTCCTCCCACAAATTATCTTAGGAAAGGCAAGAGGATTAGTCACAGGCAGGAAAAAAGAGCATTAGAAGCTGTATGTACACAAACTATTTCTCAAAAATAGTTGTCTCTAGACAATAAATCAGTCTTTCAATAGCACTCACAAGTGGCTTAGAGCTTCTAGCTCTTGGTTAGAAACAGCTAAAAAACATTACATAGAAAAGTTAAAAATATATACACCTTTTAGTGGGTATGCATTACTAGAGTTTGGAACTACAATCAAGCCTATCTACTTAAGGGCTTTAATTGTATCCTTCCTTTGAAATGCTACCTCCCTTGCTCACCACAACTGGGCAAAGCTGTAAATCTTTGCAAAAAAAAAGTGAAGTCTAAGTGCTCATTGCCCAGCAAGAGGGAAGCTCAGGAGAAGCCAGGAAGCAGAGTGACCTTACCTCACTGAGTTGGTATTTGAGTTGGCACAACAAAACTTTTTTGGGGGATGAAAAACAACCCCCTGGTTTTTTCATCAGTTGTGACAACAAAGTGATTTATGACAAATTATTTGCTCAACACACTCCCCCTTGGAAAGACCCCAGCCCTCACCCACAGCTGCCTCTTTGCTTCCATAAACTCCCAGTTCTGCTGGGAGTTCCTTCAGTGCTCCTTCCTTTCTCCCATTCCCTCCCAATCTTTGCACAGCCTGTGATGGGCAAAGGACACAGACTGTTGTAGCAACAGCCATGTGCTGACTGAGATGTTGGGACAGGGTGAGACAGATTTCTCCCTGCTTCTTCCTTTGCTCAGGTATTGAATAATCCTTCTGTATTCAGCGATTGATTTACATGATACTTGTAGCAAGCTGACACAACATTACTCTTATTCTGTCAATTTTGGTTAAAATTGGCTGCAAGTTTAAAAGTTAGGAGATTAGGAAAGTAGGATAAATCCTGTTTGTGGTTCTGTTGTTTTATTTTTCATTGAGGTTTTGTTTGTTTGTTTTTTGTTCAGGAAAAAAAAAAAAAGACAAATGAAGCACAGATATTAAATATCTTACCAGCACTTCTAATTTCTATGCTTTAGAAGTCAGAGTCACAAAAACTTGGCTATTCTGCCTCTTGCCTACTCCATCAGAGACCTCTTACCGATCAGTTACTTGATTTTTCAGCCCCATTTGATAAACTCTCATTTCTGAACTCTGCAAGGTTTCCTTGAAACTAAATCAGTCATGCATGGAGCTTTCTGTGTTTTAATTAAATCCTGAAATAATCATTTCAGTCTTATGACTTGAAAAAAAAAAAAGTATTTATTTCTAATGGAAAATATATCCAGATCCTACAGCATTTGAAAATGAGACGAAAATGCCTTCAAGGCAAATAAAAATGTATCAATTATCATGTGCTAAGAATACACACATTTGAGCCCCATTTCTTTCTTCTGCATTAAAGTATTAGGTCAGCAGCTTGATACAATAAATTATTACTGATATGCAATAACCTTAGCTGTTCAACCCAAAACTCAAAGAAAACCAGAAAATGCAAAGGAAGGAGGCCCAACATTGAAATTACAGGCCAGATCCAGAGGACGTTTTATTTAGGGCCCTTGAATTATGCAAAGAGCTTAGGTACAGGTTCAACTTCAAATATATGATTAGTCATGGAGCTAAGTAAATAATTTCAGCAGACTCATCTAATCTCTTTGTTTACTTCCACAGCCCTCATCATGTTGCATCTTTTAATACTCACATAACCTTATGATTAGTGGGTTTAATCCTAAAAAGTCTACACGAGAAAAGGAGGAACAACTGTATTCACTTCACAGAAGGGAAGGTATAAAGTAAATCTGTGTGCCTAGGAGTTTGTAGGGTCAGATCTGCACTCGCTAGACATGAAGTATGCAACCAGGTGAGCAGCAGCACCAGCATCTTAAACAACACCACAACACCAAGTCTAGAGGATACAGGACACCAGCATTAAGAGGTAAAATAAAAAAAAGTTAGCACAGCACCATATCTGGTGAAATGTAAATTTTGCACTTTCTTTAAAGTGCATCCCATAAGGTATTATAGAATCATATCTCTCTACCACATACTAGTCCCAAAAACACCTGAAATTTTGAGGAGGGTGGTGTGTCCACCATAACAGAGAAACATAAACACAGAGAAACAGTTCAAAGAGTTGCAGAAGAACAACATCAACAGAATTGTCTGTAAGAGGGCACAGGCATCTGACTTCACAGCACTGAAACTCTGCAATATAAAGTACTTGTGTAGATGCAAGGGCTCTGTTCATCACTACCTAAAAAAGGTTAATGCAAATTTGACCTGGATCAGCACCCAGTTACATTTCTACTGAATTCAGCAGGGTGCACAATACCGTGTTTTATCTCAGTTATTTATTTTTAATGCTGGCTCTGCAAGAAGTAAAAGCAGCGGATAAAGCTGTACCTGCTCCCACTGCTGTTTCACTCCACCACAAACCCTTACCTTCAGAGCATTTTATCCCGTTTGAGGCAGGCACACGAGTTCCTACCATTCCAGAGCTTGATGCTGAGAGGCCGCAGCGCCCTGAGCGCCCGGTCCAACACCAGCCCGGGTGGCAGCCCGAAGGTGTCACCCCTGCTCGGAGGGACGGAGAGCCACCCCGAGCTCCATCCCGAGCTCCATCCCGAGTTCCATCCCGAGCCATCCCTGCCCCAGCACCCTGCGGAGAGGCGGCTCCACACGCCGGGCGGCGGCGGCGGGAGCCGGGCAGAGATGCTGAACTTCGCCAAGTGATGTAGCGGGGAGCGCAGGGGGGACACGCTGTCAGCTGTAGGTTTGGGGACCGGGAACCGGGAACAGCGGACGGGGCATCCCTGCCGCCACCCATCCCGGCGAGCCCCGCTCCCCGCGGCGCGGAACCCCGGCCGGTCTTACCTTGGAGCCCTTGCCGGAGCAGCGGACGTGGTTGCTCACCCCGGCCGTCTGGTTCATGCTGGAAAGTTGGGCTTCGGGCACGACTCCCCGAGGAGCGGCCGAGGGGGGCTGGCAGCAGGCAGGACAGGACGGGCTGTGCCCGTACCGGGATTGTCACCTCCGCACCGGGATTGGCACCCCGCGCCGGGATTGGCACCCCGCACCGCGACTCTGCCCCCGTCCGCCGGGGGCTGCTCGTTGGCGGCGCTCCCGGCTTCCCGGCTCCAAAACAAAACCCGAAACTCCCCCCCGGCCCCGGCACCGCTTTCCTCCCCCGCCCTCCAAAGCAGAGGCGAGGCGAGCCCGGCTCTGCCCGCCCCCCGCCCTCCGAGGCCGCCGCGGCAGCGGGGAGGGCTGGCAGGGCTGGGAGCGTGGCAGGGCTGGCAGGGCTGGGAGGGCGGCAGGGCTGGCAGGGCTGGCAGAGGGTTGGCAGGGCCGGCCCGGCTCCGCTCCGTGCCCCGCGGGACTCTCCCCACCCCGGAGGTCCCGGGCCCGGCACCGCTCACTCCTTCGGCATCAGTTTATTTAATCCCCCAGCCCCGGCGTGAGCAGTGGGAAATCGCGTTAAAGATGCCAAGGGTTCCCGCAGAGCTGGGGCTTGATCCGCTGGTGCTCGGGGTAGCGAAAGAAATGCTGGGCAGATGTTTTCTTACAGCCAAGCTGAAGGATTTGGGTCTTACTGCTTTGAGCAATTCCTTTTCCAGGTGTGCTAGAGTTCAGGGATTAGGTTTTGGCTTTTTTCATTTTGGTGAAATAAGAGCTGCACAAGCAACTCTGCTTTGTTGGTAAAAATTTGGTGCTTTAAGTTCGTGGGGTTTTTTTAAACAAACATACAAACATAAAATATCCATGTTTGGGATATCATTATTGGAGTATTTTCCTATCCCTGGTCCAACCCTCCACTTCAGCCCATGAGGTCAGACCCCACCTCCTCTTTTATTTCAGCAAAAGTGTGGCAAAATTCAGTTCCCAGGGTAGCAAAAGAAAAAACCAACCAAGCAAAAACCTCAACATACCATATGTTTGAGTAAGAAGATATGGATAGCCAAAGCTAGAAGGATCCACACTCCATCTCATCAAATCAGGGTTTCTTTTGTCTTGGGATTAATCTAGCCAAATAAATTGTTTCAAGAATTTTTAAGTTCCTACAGCATAGTTTAAAACCTTTATATATAAGTAAGTTATGTTTATATATAAATAAGTAAAAACCTTTCTGGATGTTGCAGAAAGAACAGAAATAGTTGTTTGTCCTGTCCCAGAGCCCATGCTGCTTTGGAGAAACACAGCTCCTTCTTTTCTGAAGGGCAAATAGCCCACCTCTAACTGGCTGCATCTTCTAGCCCTGTGGCTAAAATAGATGTAAGAAGCCTGCCATGGAGGCCAACAGCAGAATAAAATGTAGTTAAAAGGTAAATTTAATTAGAGGTCCTAGGTTTCAGCTCGGAGGCAGGAGAGAGGACGCAGTGCCACCCTGTGTGGTCAAACATCCCTCCCTGTCAGCAGGGTACACTGGTTTGGAGATGAGAGTGGCCATCTAGGGACTGGTTTATCAGAGAAACAAGTCCCTTGGGGCACAAACCACCTTGTCAGGGTCAGTCTTTCCTCCTCAGGCAGCTGTCCTGTTGTAATGACCACACTCGGCTCCTCAATCCTGCAGTGTCAGCTCCTCTTTAGCTCAGAGTGATGCCAGTGAGTCCCTCTCAGGGACAAGTGTCCCACCAATCTCCATGGGCAGTCAGTGCTGGCACCCTGGATGATTATTACTGATCTATCCAGCATGCTCAGCCCCAAACACCCCATCATCACTATTCCCTGCTGCACCTCTATGATGCCTTTTACTTTTTTATACTAATTAAGATTCAAAGTTTCCTATTCCGACCACTCCGTTCAAGTGCTTTGGTTTTCATACCTTCCCAAGCAAAATGTCTGCTAATAAATCCAATTATAGACTTTGAGTTGCATATTTGATGGGGCCTAGCATCATTATACTCTGTCAACATGATTTGTTGCATGGAGACATGCAGGAGTCACTGGACTTATTTGCAATTGCACAAGTGAGCAGAAGAAATTTGGGGAAAAAAAAAAAAGAGCTAGGCAAGCAATACTACCCAAAGATATTTCAAATCCATGGCAAACCTTTCTGGCCACTATATGGAGCAGGTGAAAAATCTGTACTCTTTTCTCTCTTTCTCACACAAAAAATACTTTGCATTACACAGATAGATCATGGGAGTGTTGTCCCACTGGGTTTATCAGTTTTCACCACTCCACTGCCTTTTCTGAGCAGAGGGCCCCTCCCTTTCCATTCTGTAACCAGTCAGAGCAGGCAGGGACTGTATTTTCACTACAGGGCACATTTTGTCTTACTCCCTGGCAAGAGAGACACCAGGAAAGTTTCCTGCTCTCCCTCCTTTTTCCACTTAGTGCCTGTCCAACTCATGGGCATCTCCATTCTCACCTAAAACCAAAACAAACCTTATGGCACTGAACCTCCCTTCTCTTTAGGTAAGAGCAATTTCCAACTGAGGTATCAGGGAGCGTTCACAGAAAAAGGATTTTGCTTTCAAAAATGGGAGCAAGCATGTTGATGTTTACTAGCTCTTGAAAAAAGACTGCTTGAAGAGAAGAATGCATCATGGAAGTGCAGCCTTTGAAATCTGGGAGAAATTGATTTCATTTCAAACTCTGCAAATGCCTCTCTACACGATCCTTGGAGAAAAAAAATCACCACCATCCTTCTTTGCCACCCCAGATCCCACCTCTGCCCATCTACTTCCAACTTCCCTGAGGCAGGACGTGCCTGTGCAAGCCTACAGTGCCCACCATCATTTTGGCCCTTGTTTCAGTGAATGTCCCTAACTTCTACAGAAAACCAACACTGAAATCATTACAACCTGTTTTTTTTTTCAGCTGGAGTGGCTTACATATCTAGAAAAGAACAGATAATGCCACAAACAGCACAGAGTTTTCCAGTGCCTGTGAGAAAAGTGATTTATAGATTAGTATTCGTAGACTGTTTAGTGAAGTGTGAAGGAACAACAATATACTGTCATATAAGCTGTAGCATATAAACATCCCTTGGCATTTTACACTTTGAAAAGGATTATACATAAGCTTGGCTGAGAAGAGTATTAAAAAGGAATCTCAGTCATACTTTTTGGGAACATTTAGTAATCTGTCTTTGGTGCTGAGCTAAAGCTATGCAAAATGAATGCAAGGAAATCCATGCAATCATGACATAAGACTTCAAAACAAAACAAAATTTTAAAGCCAAAATTTAATAATGTGTGGAGGACTTTTGAGTTCTTCAAATTCATACTTTGCAGATGAACTCTGTAAAGCTGAGTGAAAATCAAAACTGAAATCCAGAGTTTTACATATTTATCCTGACTCCAACAGCTGAGTCTTTTGAAGAAATATCCAGTGTTACAAAACTCAAAGAAAAAAACACAGGATTGCCAAGACTGTTACATGCATCTAGTTTCAAGTTCCAGGTTAGATTTAGATGAGGACCTTTGAAATATTTCTTAATGTTTTAAGTCCTTCCCGGGAGCCTGTTTTGATCTAAATTTGAGATGTGTGGGGCATGGTGACACTGCTCTCTGAACTTCAGAGGTTTTGAGTTTTTCTCAATAACATGGCAAAGACACAACCCTGCTGATTTCCTTCTCCAATATTTTTAGTAGGAAGCTGACTGATATTAGTCCAACACCTCATCACTCAGTAATTTTTGACATCACCTGTGATGTAACCAGAAAAGCACATCCATTTTGAACAGGTCAAAGCCACAGAACAGGGACACAGAAACTGAAATGTGAACTGGCACTTGTACAGAGTTCAAAGTACTGCAGAAACCACCAAGGTTCACCTTGCTCTCCACCTCAGAAGAGAAATGTGGTTAAAGGGCTGGTTTAAGGAAAACAGAAACATGAGCAGTAAACATGCAGAGAGGGCAGAGAAATCGAGAGCACAGGAGACAAGGAGGATGTGAAAATTGAGACCATGGAGTGCTAAAGAACACAATTCCAAAAATCAATGCAATGATGGATCAGGAACAAATGCAAAAAGCACAGCACGGGAAGGCTATAATTAGATGGTTTAGTCATAGCCAGGAGCCTGACTGAGCTTTTTGAATCCACTCAAGTGGACAGAGTTAATGCAGAGTTTGGTTTGATTGTTAGAGTTGTTCTCATGACGGTAACACAGAGGAGGCTCACAGGAGATTTTAGTCTCCACCACAGCAATATATAAAATAAAAGCCCACCAGTACACACAGGGGTCTCTCAAATTTTCTTCTAACTATGGAAAAGTGATACCTGCAGGCAAGAGCATCTCCTGCTGCAGCTGTTGCTCCTGGGACCGGTGTGGACTGAGCAAAACTCTGCAAGGCAAGAATGACCCCAGCAGCACCTGGACCTGTTCTGCCCCACACTGTATTCTGTGGCTCTGCTGTAGAACTGCAAAGAGACAGTCTCCACTCTCACTTTCCTTTCATTGCTACCACACTGGAGGTTAATCAAAGGTAAGGTAATGATGGGGAAAATGCCTGTGTAGAGTTACACTGATGGGAGCATTAAACCTCCCCAGAACAGAGACATCTTTATTGACTTCCAGATTTGTCAACAGGCAGGGAAAAAAAGGTGTTTTGAGTGCCTCAAAACCTTGATCATCAAGAGAGATCCTTGCTCAGCAGACCCTATCATGATATGCTGATTGTAGGAGGGAGAATACCCAAGCTGCTGCTGCCAGCACAGAGCCCAGCTTGTCCAATATCCCCTCCCCAAGAAGGATGAATTTCAGTTCTGTGCATTCAAAGCCAGTTCATGGCATCTCTGCAGCCCCCTGCAGCCTGCAGGCCTGACTGGTGGCAAAACTGTCCCTGAAATAAGTTGACCCTGTGAGAATCTCAGAAGGGTGTGAGAGCCAAAAAACTCCACACTTTTCTGGTCTTGTTTCTGTCAGTGTACTCACATCAGCTCTCATCTCAACCAAATCCATCCTCAGTTACAGTTTCCAAATGTTTTTACCTGGCCTGTTGTACCCTCAAGATGTGATGGCAAAAGAGAGCTTAAAAAGCAAAACCCAATTAATTCTACTATGCTGGACTCCTCTGCTCTCCCACAATATTCTTCCTGCCTTTTCCTGCCTGCCTATCTCATCCCACTGTCATAATTCACAAGCAAGTGGTTTCTCAAACACTTGAGCACAAGCATGGAATGTGGGATCCAAGCTTTGCTTTTGGCTCAGCTGCTGATCCACTGAGTCCTCTCAGCTCCCTGGATCATCCCCATTTTCTTCCAGCTTCAGGTCAGCCAAGCAGCTGCTCTAACACCCATGGGGCACAGACAACCTGCTAGATTTGGTAAAGGAATTTAGTGGAAGTAAAACACCCAAATTAGTTAGAAAACAGCCAACCTCACTTTTGTATTTTGTACATCCCACAGGCTCTAAATACACTGAGTACCAGAAAGCCCCAGCTGAGGTACTAAACCTGCATCCCTTGAAAGTTTTGAACTTTCCCAGTGGAGAAATTGGGGCTTACAAGGCCACAGGATACACACCCAGGGCGAACATCTACAGTTTTGGTTCTAAGGGTTTTTTCTTTTTATCTGGGGTTTGTACCTGCTTATGGAACTGCATTTTATTTCATGCAGTGCAGCTGCTGGATAAGTAGTTCTTTGGCCAGATGCATGAACACTCCCAGGTGAATGCTGTAACTATTAGGAATGTTTTAAGCGTGGCATTATTAAGTAATAATTTACTCATTCCATTTAGTCTACGAGGTCTCCTTATCAAGGAATGTTATTCATCAGCACCACTCTAGCTCTCACTCTAATTTATTTATACTTAATGGCCTTTCAAAGACATCTCTCCACATTACTTTCAGGCACCAGAATATATATGGGATATTAAATCACATCATGATACATGACATGTTACAAAAATATTGCATAATTTATATAGATTATAAACATAAGAAAAATCGTCTAATAAACCCTGCCATCAAATGTTCTTCAGGCTAGATTAAGGCTACATGAGCCCTTTTAATTTAATAAATCAAAGAGAAATAATTTTATTCAAATCTCACCTTTGCAGGGGAAGCAAGCTGTGTGAAGCAAATGAAAGATTGGTATATCTGCACTGCAAATGAGGGGCATCTATCTAGATAAAGCTCACCTACAGGTGAATGACAGGGGTTTTAGCAGTGACCATAATTCTGCAGTCAAACATTTTGGCCATGCCTGACTTGAGGGACATCTCTCTCAAAGAGCATCTCTGACCCTTACACTGGTCACCACTGACATGTTTTGAAAGTTAAGGTCACTTCTGACAGCTGCCAAACAATGCACAAAATCCATACTAATTACAAAAAACCCTCACATTTCCTAGATACTACTTAAGTTCCTCTTTAGAGAAAATTGAAGGGAGATTTTTTGCTTTGGAATATCTTTGGAGAAGAAAAAAAATGAAAAACATTGAATTAAAAAAAAAATTTAAGCTCCACAATATCTCATAAAATAAATGAAGTGTAGGTAGAATGGCTGTCTCAGAGTTGCTCACAGGAGCAGTAATCCAAGTCCACTTCCCTGGACTTCTCAGTTGCTCTTCACCTGTCATGTTGCAGAACAGTTTTCTTTTGGAGAAGCACTGAAAACCCAGTATGGGGTGTTCAGTTCCTCAGTGGGTCATGGACATCAGAGAAGGATAAGGAGACTTGGATCCACCAAATAAGAATTTTTATAAGGGATAACAATATTTTGAAATCAAAACATTAAAACTGTTCAGCAAAAAATATTAAATTCTTCCCCCAATGTTTAAGAAAAGCATTGGGTTTTCTTCTTTGAGGAGGTGATTAAATCCACACTGCCCTTCCTGGGATGAAAACACAGTATTTCTCAATGGTCGATTTTGATGGAAAATTCCCAAGCAGGCTTAGTTTTCACTTTAGTTCTGTGTGAACTACTTTTCAGCATGAAGGATGCGCAACAAAGACACACAGCATCCCCGAGGCAGCTAAAGCATTTGCTTAGATGGAAAAGGAACAGTAAAAAAATGTTTTAAGCCAAGATTCTTGAAACCAGATCAGTTCTTCTGAATGCTTCAGTTACTGGACAACAAACCCAAAACATCTTCCTCATTTTCACAAAGTGCTGAGCCATAAGCTTTCACTCCCTAAATCAGGTGCTTTTAAGAAGACTTGCATTAGGCTCCTGAAGAGTTCATGTAGCAGCTTCTGAGTTCTGAATTGCCTTTTTAACTGTTTATTTGGTCAGCTTGGAGTGGAAATCAGGGTAAAGGATGAGAAACCTATGACCCATCAGCTTCAGCAGGTCCCTCCAGTGTGCAGTCTCTATGCCAAAGTCCTCCAGCAGGTAATCAGCCTCCCACACCTCTGACTGGGCAGTCCCTTCTGGCTTGAAAGGAATTTGCCCTCCTTTTACCCTCCCTTTAGCTCCTGTTCTCAACAAGGAAGAGAGAGTTAAAAGAATGAAGTGATTCAAAAACCTTTTCAACCCCAAACTCTTAAGACAGCATGATTTTCTGCAAAATATTCTCTTTTAACTACATCAATACAATGTATTTAATGGATGGCTGTCTGCCCATTTGCTAGGGACAATTGCAAACCCGCTGTTCCCTCTGTGTAAAAACTGCCTGTTGTCTTCCAAGACCCACTGTTCAAACCTCTATCTTTCACAAGACAAAAAAAAAGTAATTCGATGTGGAAATAAAATCCAGTATTTGAAAACCACAGTCAGGTGTGCAGAAACACAAATAAGCTGAGAAAGGTAACATTAAATAGTACAAGTTACACAGAAGCAATCAATCTTTGTTCCCTTTTTGTGGTATCTCTCTTGTGGTGCTGGGTTGATATGCAGGGTTGATACAGGTGTGCAGGGTAGGAGGCAAGCTGGGGTGGAATATCCATTATCCCTCATTTCAACATTTTGGAACAACCCAAATCTTTGGCTGAAGCCTTGGGCTGGGACCCCACATTGGAGTCCTGTTCCCATCATGGCCAACACAAGCTCTGAAGAAGTCAAAAAGCCTAAAACCACATTTCTAGAGAACTCTGTAGCAGGCCCATGAAGCAACACAGCACTGAAATTCTCAAACTGTCACATAAGGAGTGATTGCCCAGGAATCCACCTCAACTTCCATCCTACCACTTCTCAAGCATTTTACCTTGCTTGCAAAAAAAACAGCCCAAACACAGGAAGAAGTCAGAGATACATGTCAAAAATACATAACTGAAATGCCACAGACATCCTTAATACCAACATTCTGCTTTGCAAAACAGTTCATCTGCTGAAAGACTGCATTGACTGCTGCAGCCCAATGGACAGAAAAATTAGGAGTCAATGAGGTACATTGATTTTGTACATTTAAGATGATAAAGACAGATAAAGATAAAGATAAGATAAAGATTATAAATATAAATATGATAAATGTAAAGACAAAGATTTTTCAAATTTTCTTTACCCCTTCAGGAGCAGAGCACCAGAGGGCAGGGTTTAGCCTTGAATACTCAGTTTGGGGCAAGTTTTGTTCATCACCTGGATAAATCAGCCAGCAGAGGAGGATTGGTGGCTCTGCAGCACAGGATGGGTTTAGGAATCCTCTAACACAGGACTGCATCTCCTGCTCTGTATTGGAGGCCAAATGTGATCTCAGAGGTGGACTCTGAAAAGCAGATGAAGATGGCAATTTCACATCAGCCTCAAAATTTTTGCATTCCCTGGTTCATTTCTCACAAAACTTTCTGCAGCTCCAGAGTTTCAGGGCTGGCCTCAGAAGAGTTCAAGCACAGGTTTTGGCAGCAAGATTTAGGTTTTTATACACGGAACAAAACACCCTTGTGCATCTTATAGATCAGAGTTCCCTACTGAAGCCAGATTTTCGCAGCATATTAGTTACAGCCTGAATTTAGATTAAATGGGGCTCTGAACATGTTCCCCTTCATCTCATCCTCAGAGCTCTTTGTTCAGACTCACCTAAGTCCATTTTCCTGGATCCTCTTCCTCCCCTGCTCTTCAGCTGCCATCCCATCTCACCCCAGTGCTTCCCACCTGTGAGCAGAGAATTACAACAGGTCAGAAAGTTACAACAGGTCAGAAAATTACAACAGGTCAGAAAATTACAACAGGTCATCCAGCCCAACCAACTTCAGGGAAGGGCCTCATGGCTGGGTCAGGTTTGGGAGCCCCCTAAAAACTGAGGTTGCAATCAAGATGGTGCCTTAGGTCAACCTTTCCATCAAAATACTCAGGTGGCATTTTCAGGCCCCCCCCAGTTAAGTCTGGGTTAATAGTGCCTGTAAAGCCTCCTGCCAAGGGATATCAGACATGTACAAAATCTATTTTATCTGAAAGGACCCTGGTAGTACAAATCCTATAAATACACATTATAACATATTCTATTTAAAAGGGCACTCCAGCCTCTACATCTGTTATGGTTTAGCTATGGCTTACCTTTTGCTTGTTTTAGCATTTGAGGGGTTTTTTTTGGTTTTTAAGGCAGGCAATATTATGTCTCTAGGGGTATTTATTGTCGTGTTGCATGGGAACAAATTTTAGTTGCCAAGGAAGACAAAATGGCATATTCCACCACAAATACATTCAGGAGAACTAATAGGAGAAAACCTTTGAGATGACAGATGCTCCCTGCATCAGGGGCAGCAAATGAAGCAATCATTGCTACAGCAGTTACTAGAAAAACTAATCATGCATTGCTGTGCAGGTGTAAGTGCCTTTTATTATTTTTTTTTCCTTCTGCATGATGTTTCTGGTGTCTTTATCAAACCATTTAAAGAAATAAGTTTTTCTATATGGATTTCTAAATAAAAGTGAAAATCACATAGGAGCTTAGAGAAAACTTGACAAGAAGGTGCTTGTTAACTTAAGTGAATCAATATTTAACAGCCAGTTACTTTGAAACACAGTGTGTGTCTAGGCTCTCCCTCCACCTCCATACAAGAGATCAATGAGGAATAATTTGCACTGTGGTGATGACACAGTCAAATCCCAGACAGCAACTAAACACCACACAGCCACTTTCTTATTCCCCCTATTGGAAGAGTAATAGTAAGAAAACTTGTGAGATGAGAAAAAATATGCTTTAATAGAACAGAGCAAGAAAGGATAATAATAACAATAACAATAACAATAACAATAATAATAATAATAATAATAATAATAATAATAATAATAATAATAGCAGCAAAAGGGTTAGAATATACAAAACAAGTGAGATCACCACTCACCAGATGCCATCATGGGCAGAACAGACTTGACTTGGAGAAATTAATTGGTTACTGGTCAAAGAGAATAAGATAGTGAGAAATAAAAATTTAATCTTAAACCACCTGCCCTCCACCCCTCCCTTTTTCCTGGGTTTAACTTTAGTCCCAAATTCCCTACCTCTTCCCCCACAGTGTCACAAGGGCACAGGGAATGAGGGTTATGGTCCGTTCACCACACAATATCTCTGGTCCCCTCTACCAAACCCTTGCAACACAAATCCAGTGCAGTTACCAGCATTATTCTCATACTGAATCCAAAACACAGCACTGTTCCAGGCATTAGGAGGAAAATTAATTCTATCCCAGCCAAAACCAGAACAGTATCCACTCCTGATTCTATGCTGTGATGCCATACCCAGATCCAACATTTTCCAGTTCATCCCAATTAATCACCATCACCTTTCCTGTCGTTTGATACACACACAGAGTGTTGGATTGTTGCAGGCTGAAGCCAGTTATGGTTCCATCACCAAAATTCATTCTTGATTTTTTGAAGTGATTTTACTGAAATGATGTTGATACAGCAGATAGTCAATCCAAAACACAACACTACACCTGCTAGAAGAAAGAAAAATATCTCTTTCCTAGTTGAAATCAGATGCTTTATAGGAATACCATCCTAAAGAATTCATCAATAAGATGAAAAGTCTTGCAATACAAGCAGGCACTACCTAATTCTAACTAATATTGAAGGAATACCGTACAGACTTTTAAACCAAAAAACATTGTGGCTTTTGTACTTAAAGCTGTAAAACCTCTTAGGGGTTGTGGTCTGTGTTAATTACAGTCTGTCTACAGAGGGGGGAAGCTAAGTTGATCTTTTTGGTCATGAGTTATTCAAAATGAAAAAAAAAACCCAAAACTATCGACTGAAGCATTACAGTCAAGCTCAACACATTAACCTGGCATTACACATGGGAGGTTCCATACTAACACACATATATTCTTAATCTGACAAATAAATTAAACCACTAGATGCTCCTGCTGACCTGCTACATTTAAAATTAATCAGTGCAGGACTGATTGAGGAGTATGTTATTAAGATATTGCAATATATACAGATATTACAAATATTTTCTTCATTAAAAGTCAGAAACAGCACCCAGCACTGGCAATCTCTGCAAGTAAAGGTTTGTTTGTTGCAAAAGAACTAGATTCCAGTTGTTGTTTTAAAGCCATTGGGTCTAGTTTTAGGTTCTTCTCAGGAAAACTTCTGGTAAGGCCATCTCAGGATGGGTCTGTGGGATGGGAAAAGGCAGAGGAGGGATCAGGATTTCTGAGCCTTTTCCAGAGCAGATGGGATCTTACAATATCCAGATGCTGAAAGTGCTCATCTGAATCAGCAGCGTGCCCAGCTCACCTGAGTTAGATGGACAAAGGCTGTTCAGAGTGACTCAGCACATAAATTCCTTTAGTGTTACAAACAGCAACACAACTGCCCTTACTTTTTGTTTTAAGGTATTGACTGCAATAAATGAAAACACCCATTTGACACTGAGGGCCACACCAACTCCTTGGAAACAGAAATCCTAAACTAAGCATTAGAAATTGTCAAAAAAAATGCCACTATGAAAAATTAAAATGCTGAAACACACACAAAAAAAAGTGATGCTCACTTAAAAAAAAAACCAAAAAACAGGCAAACCCAAACAAAAACTCACAAAAACCTCAAGCATGAATCTACATCCAGATTTTTTTCTTTCCCTTATTTGTCCTTTCTTTTTTTTTTTTTTTTCTTAATTTCTCTCATAACATGCAGCACAACCAAGAGAGAAAACTCATTAGTGGAAAAAGAAAATGGGAGAATTCAGGTGAGAGACACCACAAACATTGAGGAAATGGGAACTGGGCTCTTAGGAAGGGAGTTCTCTGGTCTCCAGAATAGGACAAGGCTCAGCTGAAGCATTTTCTGCTGCAGGCATGTTTGTAACAGTTGTCCTTGACTTAGGTTTGGCTTCATGCTGCATCCCTTTCCTCAATAAGGAATTGCTACAGTCTTCATCCTTTTTCTTCCAGGCCAGCTATTTACAGGAATCTCATACCACTGAGACTCTTAATTCTCCATCCAATCTGCTTAAAAATGCCCAGTTGCTGCTGAAAGTTTTTGAGATAAACAGATCAATGTATACTCATTAACAGAGACATTCACAGCACAGTCATGTCTATATCTATTTTTATATTTTTTATATTTTTATCTACATATTTAGCAAACTGAGTTGAAGGATCAACCACATGTCTGCCAGTATCTATTTAATTTCTTCTGAAGATGGTAATTCCAGATGGATGATGATGATGATATAGATTTATTGTGAGTCTACAAGTGGATGATCCTAATTTCAGCCTATTAAGTTGTTACTGAGGTTCTTGTTCTCTGCATGACAAAGTACAACGCATTTCAATCTCCAGAGACTAATCAAAGCTTTTATTCTCACTGAGTTTTACCTTTGTAGTTGTGGAGTGGGTTAGAAAATGTGAACCGCAGTTTGTCTTTGGCTAGTTTTCAAGTTTCATACTGAAACTATTTTTAATTTAGATTTTAAAGCTAAGCAGTTTTTAGCTGTCATCTGTGACAGCTTGAGTGCAATGTCCAGCATTTCTGTGAACTCAGTAAGCTTAAGTTGAATAGGGAAGAATCTGTTGACTAAACAGGAAGCTTTTTATGCTATAAAGGTTATTAGGATACAGAAAAACAAAACTAAACATATGTAACAACCTGATTTAGGTCAACTCAGGTAGTCAGAAATTATGACTTAGAAGTATCTCTGAACAGAAAAATGAATAGTAAAATAGCAGAGATTACAAGGACTCAGTCTTTTATTTCAGTCAGCAAAAAATTGAAATTCAAAAGATTTTTCTTGCTGGGCCAGCACCCTTTGTGAAAAAAAAAAGTTTTAAAAAAATCCACACGCAACTATAAAACCCAAACAGGCACAAATGTAGATTGTATAAATAAAACTACAGCCTTTTCATTCTCCTTCATTTTGTTTGATAAGAAGGTAATATCATTTCAGTGGGGTGTCAAATAAATTTGTTCTTTTCATAGGTTTTGGGAAGTGGAAGACTAGCATTTTCTCCACTGTAATTCTGTTTTCTTCATGATTTTGATTTGATTTCTGCTTCAGATTTATTTTCTCTGGAAAGAAGATTTCCCTGGAATCTGATTCTGCCCAATTGAGTCATTGTTCCAATTACCATGACATCTAGCTCTGCTTCTTGCAATTTTCAGAGTGTTTACACTCCAAAAGGCTTTTTTCCCTAGTTACAGAGGGAGACCCACAAGACTAGATCCAAAGAAAGCCTCAGCTCTCACTGATTCCCTCTCACTTCATCAGGAAGGTAGAGATTGAATATGTTTGATTTGAGTGCTAAAAGTCCCCAGATATCCCAGTTCTCTGTGGAGGGAGAGTTAGAAGTGTCTGGAGAACGTGGAGAGGGTTGTGTTTATCCATGTGCCTCTCACACCCTGAGCTGATGCTCACACACAGCTGAGGCTGTCCTGCAGGAAACCACCTGCAGGAAACCTAGCTTGAACATGATCTCCACCTCTCAAAAATAACCAGCTTCTGAACCCACTCCACCAGAACCTGGGTCCAGATTTATCTCACTAAATAGGTGTTGTGGATGCCTCTCCTGCCCTGAGGCCAAAGGTGAACCTGGGGTGTGTATGGGGTTCCTTTAGGGGAAAGAGGGCTGGGAACCAAGACAGTCACTCCCATTTGCTCTGGTTGCAGCTTCTCCACAGCATTTGGGTAAAGATCCTCAAGATCCAGCAGTGTGGCTCAAGCAGCTTCTGGTTTGAGCATTGGCAGTAGTTGAGGAGAAGCAGGAGGATAATGGCTTGCCCACAATCTACAGTAAACACTAAAAGCTTTCGTATTCTCAAAAGTGATTTGGGTCCATAATGGTTACTGAATTATCCAGCACAGGGCACATGTGATACACAATCCTGGCCCTACTGCAGTCTCCTTTGGAGGGCAGTATAGATCTCTGCTGTGTCTCTCAAGGAAATAATAGGGCTTAGGATTTAATAGTGAATGGAGGAAAGTGATGCATTTAGTGCCTGGACCATAGGGAGAGCGGGATTTAAGGAACACATGTGCTTGCTGATCTCTTACCAGCTGGAGCCAACACCTCCCTACTTGGGTTGTGCAATTCCCTCTGAGGCACTGCACAGGACACCGAGATGATGCCAGGCCATTTCGCAGTGCAAGGGACAAATATTCAGATCTTTCATGGGCCAAATGGGCCTGGGAAACAATCAGACTGCTCCAACCTCTCCAGATATCCTCTCCAAAGGAAGAAATTGGACATGGCCAGCACTGTCACTATTCAACCTCTGTGAAAGAATCAGTGCAAGAGGCAACACAAACTTTCCAAAGGCAATTACATTGATAAAAGACACATCAATATTTGTTTAGCTCAATATCATCAATGATTACTACAGATGTATGGAACCATATCAGGATAGTGCTGACTCCAGAAAATCACACAAACCTGTTCATGATGACTGTTATCTCTATACTTGGCCATAAAAGTTAAGGCTTCTTGCTGTCACTGTGCAGCTCTGCTTCATTTAAATTATGTTCATGCCTGTTATAGACTAGAATTTAAATTATTATAATTGTATGTTGCAGATTATTAATAAGGAAAGGAAAGGAAAGGAAAGGAAAGGAAAGGAAAGGAAAGGAAAGGAAAGGAAAGGAAAGGAAAGGAAAGGAAAGGAAAGGAAAGGAAAGGAAAGGAAAGGAAAGGAAAGGAAAGGAAAGGAAAGGAAAGGAAAGGAAAGGAAAGGAAAGGAAAGGAAAGGAAAGGAAAGGAAAGGAAAGGAAAGGAAAGGAAAGGAAAGGAAAGGAAAGGAAAGGAAAGGAAAGGAAAGGAAAGGAAAGGAAAGGAAAGGAAAGGAAAGGAAAGGAAAGGAAAGGAAAGGAAAGGAAAGGAAAGGAAAGGAAAGGAAAGGAAAGGAAAGGAAAGGAAAGGAAAGGAAAGGAAAGGAAAGGAAAGGAAAGGAAAGGAAAGGAAAGGAAAGGAAAGGAAAGGAAAGGAAAGGAAAGGAAAGGAAAGGAAAGGAAAGGAAAGGAAAGGAAAGGAAAGGAAAGGAAAGGAAAGGAAAGGAAAGGAAAGGAAAGGAAAGGAAAGGAAAGGGAGAACTGTTACATTGAAGATCTCTTTCCAGTCCTGTATGTTATGACTTAGCATAAAATGCATTTTATTCCCAATTAAACTATGTCAGGGCCTTGTTGCAGTGCTTCATTACCTGTTCTCCACAAAGAGGCATGGCCCCATCAGTCTTGTGATGAGATGCCACCAAATAAGGTTATTATGCCAAGAAGCAATCTAGGGAGAAGCTATTATCTGGTTTTCTACAAAAGCAGTTTCTAGTCTTATTGGCTTGCATTATGTAGTAGAAATTGAATTTATATTGCAGAAATTGAACTTAGGAGGGTACAGTGAAAAATGCATGCTACCCATTTTTCAGCCTAACTGTAGGATGTTAAACTTCCTTTAGAGAGGGAGCAGAGCTAATAGCCCAACATCTTGAGGCGCACAGTCAGCATCTCAACTGAAGACAGTGGAAAGAGTCATGCAGTTATGATAAAAAGGGTTATACAAAAGTCATGCTGAAACCTATTTCTCACCTAAATATGGTAGAAAAAGCCATCAGGCCAGAAAAGAGAACCCCTATTCCTGCAGATAATTGCAAGTGCCTTCACAAGCTTTTTATTTACAAGAACAGCTATAGCCCTTGCATGTGTAAATCCTATCATTTATAAATGGAAGTTTACATTATTTGACTGCACAAGGATGAACCTCCATGTGCATAAATATGCCTTAGGGCCCAGCTTCAGATTAGAGAAATCTGGTCCTGCGAGCTCTGCAGAATTGAAAATTTGTTATCCAGATCTTGCTTTGAAGTATTGTGACTGAAATTTTGCCCATGGGTTTACATGGGAATAAAACAAGGGCAAAATTTGTCCTCTTCTGATTTTTTATTATTATTATTATTGTTGTTATTATTATCATTACAAGGAATTATTGTGATAATTTATTCTGAAAATTTAGAAAATGTGCTGAAATTCCAACAGAGGATTCTGTAATGTCCACTCCACATCAGCAAGTATACAGATTTGAAGGCAGACTGTAAAATAATGCACAGGGAATAGTCATATTTGAGTATATTTGAAATAAATTTGAGTTAGACAGAAAAATATTCAATCACAGGTGTTTAAACATGAGTATTCACTTTCAAGATATTCAGAGAGAAAAAAAAAGGAAAGGGAAGACAATGTGCATAGGAAAGGGGAAGGGGAAAGAACATTTGAAGCCTTATTGCCAATTTGGCATTGAGATTTGTTAGTAAAATAAACCAGATTTCATACTTAAAGATTAAACACACTCAGCAGTCTTGGGAAAGGAAACAAAACCCCCTCATGTCTCTTTCATGAGACTTTTCTGCTTAACAGCACCTTTGGTTACACAGTGATTACACTGTTCAGTCTTGTGTTTTGATCTGTGATGTAAAACCATGTTCCACGGAGAATGTAACTGTGTCCTGTGTTCTCTGCATTTGTAGCCACTCACAGCCTGTGCTCAGTGGAGTGCCTCAGTGTTTGTTACAATAAATATGAGGCCACTGCCCGTAACATCTCTGAGTGCTGAAATTCCTACCTTCACCAGAGAAGCATTTTGAAAGGTGTGATTTCAGGCTCATAAGAAAGGGAGTAAGAAAAAGAGTAAGCAGCCCTTGGGAATAGCAGTTCTGGAGAAACCTCTCTGGTTTGTTTCAGAAATGCCACCATTCCAGTGTAACCCATGACCAATCATCACATAACAAGAAACAGCAAGGTGCATTTAGTTTTAACAGGTGTTTGAACCCCTATCTCTCTGCCACCATTAGGCTTGTGCTTAAAGGTTATGACAAAAGTTGGGCCCTTCTTGGGAGCTCTGTATGAGCCCATCCTGAAGAGTGAGGAAGAGTCAGCTCAAGACATCTGTCATCAGGCCTCCGTGCTGGCAGGCAGCAGAGAGAGAAGGCAGAGGAGTGCTGAAGGCTCTCTAAAGCAGGAAAGATTGTACCCAATAGGAGTGAGGTCTCCTGGTGGACCCTGCTTGGCTGTGGTGATGCTGACAGACTGTTGTGGCCCTAGGGCTGCTGAGGGACCATGAATCTCCCTGAAGAATGCAGGAAGGGAGAAGGAAAACCAGAGGGAAAGACACACACCCACTCCCAGACAGGCATCCAGAGGTGGGAGGGAGGCACATCTGACTTCAGACTTCCTGAAGAAATTCGAAGGAGTCCCAGGTGAAGAAGGTTGTTCTGCAAAAGAACTGGCAGAGCAAAGGAGACAGAATGAAGGAATTCACTGGCTCAGATTACCCTGGCATTGGTTCTGGACTTTGCAGGTTAAATTTCATTATAAGGACATGTGGAAAGGAGGGTCACTGCTGTGCACAGGCTGGGCTGGAGAGTAGAAGGTATTGCAGATGTAGAAGGAGCCACCCCAAGATTCATCCTGAGATTGCTGTATCATGAAGATGCATTCTTATTCAGATTTGGGACCATGAAGGCCAAGGAGAACTGCAGTTGAACACTCCAACCCCAACACTACAATTCAGC
The DNA here is from genome assembly GCA_910950805.1 of Acrocephalus scirpaceus scirpaceus. Lineage (NCBI taxonomy): Eukaryota > Metazoa > Chordata > Aves > Passeriformes > Sylviidae > Acrocephalus > Acrocephalus scirpaceus. The sequence goes on from OU383773.1 coordinate 146,586,026, forward strand.
CCCTCCTCTGGCATGTGGATTTTCAGTGCACACAGTCCTAGTCTTCCAAATCACCTTCCTGAGGGGCCACAGGCAGGAAATGTCCACTGAGGTAACAGCTTGTGTAGCTGCAGGGCTGCACAGTCAAAAGTAACACAACAGTAGTAAATCAAAATACTTCATCACAGCAAACCCGTCTCTCCCTAGGAAGTCCTCTGGATGATGCTAACCTTGAAGCTGACATTAGATTTACAGCTCAATTCCCTTGGGTAATGATGCTGATTACATCCATACTAAAAGAGCAAAGCAAGTTCATTTCCTTCCCCTCTGCAGTGAGGCTTCACTCACGGCTGCCACGGGAAAGCCTCTGACAGGTTCCTGAATTGCTTTAGACGTTTGGCAGCTGCAGAGCCCTTTGTAAAGGATGGAAATCTTCCACTGCTCCAGAGCAGCTGACAGCTGAAGAAAGATGATCAGCCAAATTCTTTGTTGTAGCCACTCCATATACCAAGATAAGTAGAGTGATTAAACTGATTTATAGTGCTTGGATACCCAACTGCTCTTCTCCCCCAGTATAAGATCTGCAGAACAGGTACTCAATTGCTTAATGAAATGAAACAACCCTCCTTCTATTGACAGCAATATTGCTTAAATGTAAGCACAGGAAGCCCAAAATGTTGGTTTAAGGCACATTCACCTTTCACATGTGGTTTGAGTCAAAAATCCTGGGACTCTGAGTGATTTTTTTGGGACAGGTACTTAGCATGGGACTCGTCTGCCTAGCAGGAGATAGCTACAGTGGAATTATGTCCCTGTGAGTTACACTAAAGGCTCACTTTCTTGTCAATGCAGAACTCATCTGTCACTCAATGGACTCTAAGACACGATAATCTCACTGTAGAGTAGACATCTAAAATACATCAGATGAATCATCTCTGAAAATGTGTAGTTCCCCACAATTTATTTAAACCTGTACTTGCAGCTAAGGTTGCCTGAGAACCAAGAAAAACAGGTACAGAGGAAATCCACTTAAATTATAAACAAAATCCTCAAGCCTATCCATGCTGTTAGGCAGAGACCTTGCCCTGCTCTAAGCTCTTGCACTAATTGCTACCTTAACAACTCCCACACAGAAATCAGAGGGCCAGTGGTCACCAGGTGAGTCATTGCAAAGAGAAAGGGCAGGGAATCTGGCTCTCCTGACAGCTCTTGTTGTCTGCCACTAAACTATTCATTCCCAAGGGCTTTTGCTAACGAGGGTAAGGAGGCTGCTGATAATTTTCAATGACATTTGATTTAAAGCTGCAAAGCTCTTGGTTTCACAAAGCTCTTGGTTTCCTGGTGTCCTGTCAGGAATTTGACCACCAGCAAGGCTGGAAACAAGTGCTGCTGGCAAATACTCTTGGCAGGGACCATCCATAACCAACACAGCTCAGCACAGCCTTTGAGGGAGCACACCTGAAGGAGATTGCTCAGGGCAATCCTGTTTGAGTACATTTGCACTGCATATAAATCTGATTATGATCCTAAAGAGGCAAAAAGGTTTTGGAGAGACACTGGGTCAGGTGGTGTCATGAACATTAACCAGGACAGGACTCAGACTGAGGCTGTGGTAGAGGTCCCCAGGTAACTTAGGAATATGAATGTACCAGCATCTCTACTATAACTTAATTCTTTAGCATATAGAATCTGAGAGCTTAATACATGGAGTAATTTTAGTGATTCACAAAAATATTCACTATTTTAAGTATATGTTTAAATATCTTGTCTGTTGAGCCTTTATTACATATTCTGAGAAAAAAAAAAGTGGTATCTGAGGTAATCCTTGGTGCTATCTGCAGCATTTCTCCTCATATGTTTTGTCTCTCTTTTTTTTTAGGAGAGCCAGACAGCTTTCTTTGGGAACAGCAACGCAGGCAACTCTCGCCATATGCTGTGTGGGTTCCCTCTTTCTGCTCCTCAAAGGAACTAACAGCCTTGCCAGAAAGGAAACAAAACAGTGTACCTTACACACACAAAAAAAGGATTTGAAGGTTTTATTTGGGATCAGAATTTTAAAAAGAAATTATAATCTTACATAGAAAAATTCAACAGAGAAATCTCCAAATAATTCAAATCCTGGACTATTGGTGACCCACTTGGGTCAATGTACCATTCCCCCTTGGTTTCTTCTCTGACTGCAAAGGAGCTTGGACCATTGAGATATGGGCTGCTCCAAATAGAGGTAAATGTTTTATACCTTCTGTTTAAGAGTCAACATTTCTTTACAGGGAACATGGGTTTGACTAACCATTTTCTAATTATTTTTATTCCTTTTATGACGTGAGGCTGAATATTTTCATTAAAGTAGCTGACTTGTGCACTATTCTGTTTCGTCTGAAAAAAGCAGTCAGCTCCCCGTTAAAGAATCTATAGATGATCACAAACATGGTCCCACCACCCTTATACAAGTATTTGCACCATGATGTTGGTGGGATCTGTAGGTGTGCAGAGCTGAACAGTTGTACCTGTAAAACATCTGTGTTGCTAATGTTGCTAATCCTAATGAGGATTGCTGTTCTGGGTTTCACCTCATTCCTGCTGCTTTTAACTACTTGGTCTGCTCTCCCAGAGGATGTAAGCACAGGAAGTAATTTGGTTACTTACTCAGCTGACATCAAAGGTGTTCCTCTCCTGAGGTTTACAGTGCCAACACTTAACACAGTTCCTGCCCTCCTGAAAGATGCATGTGTAAGATAAAGCACTGCTGAGGGCAGTTGGCTCTTGGCTACCTGGGCTGTGGGTTTTCCATGCCAGAACTTCTGAGCTGACTCAGCTCTAACTGAGCTCTTTGAGGAAGCACACGGAGATACAGCTCCATTGTTTCCAGGGACAGAAATAAGGCCATTCATTTTTGGGCTGTGCCAACTTGAATTACAAACCTGTACAGAATAAAAGCCATTCTATATATCTAGAGCTGACACAGGTGCTTCTCCTGAGAACTGGTTGGGCTGAGATCTGGACCACAACTGAACAGTTCTTCATTCAACCAACTCATGTTGAGCTGGGATCATTATTTCCAACCATGACAGATCAAGGCACATCTTCCTGGTTCCTTCTAAGAATCACAACCAAGGTAACAAAGTTCTCTGCCAGGATCACCTCCAAGATAACTGTGCAGGACACTGAGGCTGTGAGTGGCCTCAGAACATCTAAGCTTTCATCTGGAGCTGGTTGGAGTGCATTGACTCCTGTGGTCATGGGGAATGAGGGAGGGGAGGGGAGGGGAGGGGAGGGGAGGGGAGGGGAGGGGAGGGGAGGGGAGGGGAGGGGAGGGGAGGGGAGGGGAGAGGAGAGGAGAGGAGAGGAGAGGAGAGGAGAGGAGAGGAGAGGAGAGGAGAGGAGAGGAGAGGAGAGGAGAGGAGAGGAGAGGAGAGGAGAGGAGAGGAGAGGAGAGGAGAGGAGAGGAGAGGAGAGGAGAGGAGAGGAGAGGAGAGGAGAGGAGAGGAGAGGAGAGGAGAGGAGAGGAGAGGAGAGGAGAGGAGAGGAGAGGAGAGGAGAGGAGAGGAGAGGAGAGGAGAGGAGAGGAGAGGAGAGGAGAGGAGAATTTTTTTTTTTGAGATAATGCCATGCAATCAGGATGTGGGACCAAGACTGGGAAAGTACTCCTGAATCCCTTGCTACAGGCATAACCTGAGCATCTTTACTGCAGGGAGCCTGGGTTCCAAACTTCTGGGTTTGAATCAGAAACATCCTTCTGAATCCAAACAGGCTGTGGTTCGTTAGCTTGGTTAGGATGCTGGATTTGAAGGAGTTCTGCACATTTACATTTTGCCTTGGCTTGGAATTGATTCCTCCAGGAATACAAAGCATGGAGAGCACAGTTCCAGTGCCTACACAGCTGCCTGCCACAGCCTGGGGTCAGCAGGGAATATCACATAAGCTTGAATGGCACCTTCCATGCCAGGGTGCTACCAGGGATTTGCTCTTTTCCAGACAATTCCAATGTGCCAACACTCTGGGTGGTGACTGTGGTGCTATAGTGACACTCCAGCTAATGAGGTGTAATGGCTGTAACCACACAAGTCTCCACTGCTAATTATAATATTAAATTATTAATATTAATAATATTAAATTAAAGCTGAGTAATAAATATGATGCTGCTTTGGCATCACAGTTAGCAGTTCATGTGAGAGATATTACTCTAGTAGACCACATGTAAATCTGCTGGCAGATTAAATATGTGGTTTTTCTGATAAACATACCATCTATTTTATTCTTTCTACCTTCTAGATTAAGGAAAACAAGTACATTTAAGAGTCTCAAAATGTAAATTTGCAAAGGACCTTTTGCCTACTGCATTTTTTCTAAATAAATTTTGCTGGTACCATGTTAGTACAGTAAGGTGTTTCACAAAGCCAAGTTAATTGCAAATACATTGTATCCATTAATTTTTTACTAAAAACATGTTCAATATCAAATCTTCATCAGCATACAAGCAGCACAGAATTAGATTTTCCTTGTTGAGGAAATATCAAAATGTGTGCATCCACTTTTATGCTTGCAAGTCTTATTGAAGGAACAATTTAAGTAGTAAGTTTAGTTTGGACAAAAGGCCAGGTTTAGGGAACACAGATATCTAATTTTCTTATGAAGTCAGAGCTGGGCTGCCTGAGGTTCCTCATGCAATTTTGCTGTTGTGAGGTTGCATTAGATTGTTTTTCCAGGCAGTTTTCCTACAGCTATGATGAAGTTGATTTATGACCCATCTAGTCCTACATGTTATAGCAGCAATATTAGCCAAGCTTCTTCAGAACACACCCACTCTCAGACTTTCTTACTCAGAGGAAATGTATTTACTCCATGCTCCTACATGGAGCTTGGTCTTTATTCAAACTTTATTCCCCTTATCATGTATAGGTTAGAGGAAAAAGTTAAAGGAATGTTTCTTAAGCACTGTCCCTCACATAGATCTTAAATTAGAGTGAGACTTATAGTGAGACTGCCATTAAAGGAAAAAGAAAAAAGAAAAAAGAAAAAGAAAAAGAAAAAGAAAAAGAAAAAGAAAAAGAAAAAGAAAAAGAAAAAGAAAAAGAAAAAGAAAAAGAAAAAGAAAAAGAAAAAGAAAAAGAAAAAGAAAAATTCTTCAGGAGCAAAAAGCCCTTCACTGGAGGTTAACTGAAAGAAGGGGACAGGATTCCATCCCTTCTCCTCACTCCTGCGAATTTGATGATGAGAAGCAAATGAATCCTTGAAATTAATTTATTTCTGAATTCTGAAAAGGGGAAGTTCATTCTTGGTCTCTGCAATTAGGGATATCTGGGCAATATGTCCCTTGCATGTGGCTCATCCCTTCACTGAATCTCATGGAGGGAGCACCAGAGCTGCAGCTCCACTGTGGCCAACTCAAAACACAATTAAAGAAGGGAAGTGATGTGCTCTTGTCACAGAAATGAAATGTCCGTAAGCTAAATTCTGAACCAGGCAGAGAAGTGCTGTGGGGAAGTTCTAAGCATAAAATCTTTTGTCTAAAATGAAGAAAGGAGTTCATTCATTTCACAGTGTGAGCAAAGCTTGTCACTGAAGAAATCTTATTTGGTAATATTTTTCCCACACTGTGTGTTTGCTACCCTCACTTTTGAGAGCTCAGTGCTCTCTGTGTGGTACCTGAAGAATCCTGCATAACTTTCAGATGCATTAATTGTCAAACTGGTAAAAAAGAAATAGACATTGACAGAAAAGAGCAGCACAAAATAATTGCCAGTGGTTTGCACAGAGAACAGGGAGAGAAAACAATACAAGGAAATCTGCAGATAGACATATCTTGATGATTACTTTCTGATTTGGTTGATGCCTGATAATTGGCAGAGCTCCACTCTCAAGAGTAAGCAGAGAAAAGAGGAAAGGGAGAGCATGAGATAAAATCAGATAGAGAGGGTTTGGTTGCAAATCATTTTCATAATTTTCATCTCCCAGCATTAAGCTTTTGTATCTTTGTTTTTCTAGTGGAGATAGATGGAGAGGTAAGAACACAGAAACCTTAGTTTTATCACCACATATCCTTAGAGAAGACAGATAAAATAGCAACTTCCTTAATAAGACAGGATTGTGATGGAAGGGGTTGGGATAGCGTTTCCAAGGACTTCTCCTTTGGGAAGAGGCAGGGTTTGCAGTGCTGGCTTGGCAAAGAGAGTTCCAGGAACAGCAGCAGCTCTTCCCAGCCTCCCTTGGATCAGCAGCACTGGGTGTTTGCTGGTGTTCATGGATCACTGGGGCTTGGGAAGCTGATCCCAGTGAGGTTCATGCCTCTCTGCCAGTGCTGGCACACAGGGGGTTACACTCCAGGAGCCTGGGGGCAGTGGGGTGGGGGCAGTCTGGGGACATTTGTACCCCTGTGCTGCCCGTGCCAAGAGGAGACAGGTGTTTCCACCAGTGTTAAGTTTCTTATTTAATTATCTTGGATGTGGGGAAGGGTTAAATATGAGCTGAACCATCTCCTCAATTCAAACTCTAGTTGTGCTTGAGAAAAAAGGCTGAATGTAATCTATAATGGGATGTGGGAAAGTCCTGGTTCAGCTACACATTTAAGCATATATATAATTTTTCAGAAAATGTATCATAAGCAGTTGTTTATATGGTGCTGAATTAGGGCCAAGTTTCCCTCTTGATACGAGATTGTGATTTTTTTTTTTCGTAGTGAAACTCAGTGGAAAGAAGCCAAACAACATTTTTGTTAATAAACTTTAGAGAACCTGAGAACAGATCATAATATTTTTTGCTTTCATATGATTTAAATTGAAAAAAGAAAAAGGCAATGGTGCTTTTTATCTCCTCTAAAGTTTATTGATTTCTAGGAGAAATGCCTTTTCCTTTCAGAAAATCAGAGGATGCTTTTTGAGGAAGGGAGACTATTCAAAGGGTTAGATAGCAAAATCCTACATTACCAGGATGCATCTTATTTCAGCGTGGCATCTTGTGAAAGTAAATGGAGATGAAGTGAAAACAAAGTCTTGGCAAAGTTGTGTTGACGGTACCTCTGACTCTTAATGCAGAAGAGAGCTGTAATGTTAGAGGATTTATGTTCTTTAGAAAGAGAAAGAAATCATATTGGAAGTTGACCCAGGTAATCTCAGTTCAAACTGGAATGAAATTCTTCTCTGATATCTTTTTCTTTAGAAAGCTTAAGCTGAAGCCCCTGTTTGGGGCCATGTCATTACCAGGACAAACATGACTGCACTGAGAATATATTGTCCCTCCAAGTTAATGCCCTGCTCCCTAAAAATGTAATATGCTGCTGAATATTAAAGTGAAAATGATCATCTTTCAAATTGCAAATAAACAATAATATATTGCAAACATATAGTAACAATAAATAATATATTAGAGTGAATCCTGCATCCCTACAGCCCTACTCAGACTAGGCATAAGAGCAGCTTCAGAAACCTGGAGGACTTTAAATTCTAAATGAAACATTTGATCCCCTCTTTTGTCCTCTTTGGTGTCCTTCATTATTCCAATCCACAAACAGATATTGTTTAGCACAGAAACTTGTGTTTGATCATAACATTTATTTCAGAAAGCTATGCTGTCTTTAAGGACAAACAAGTAGAAAATCTATCATTTGGAGGGGGGGAATTTTTCCTGCAGTTACAGCATCATGCTAATACAAAACATGTCCTTTTTTCAAATTGAGCTTTGTCTTCACTTCCAGACACTGATTCTTGTTATTCTTTTTTAAGCTAAAGAGCTCTTTCAGGAGCAGGACATTTCCTGTACATCAGTACTCCCACAACAGCAATCCAAGTGGAATCTAATCTCTTCCATTAGCTGGATGGGTGAACCAAAGCATCCTGGTTCAGGACATCTTTCTCTAATACTAAAAAAAAAAATTGTACTTTTCACTTGAAAACCTTTTCAAATTAATGCAGTGTGAAATATGGACTAAGAGCTATGAAGAAAAAATTCAGTAGATGGGGAATTTGCTTTCTGACTTGGTATCTATCATCATATTTTTACTTTCTTTTCCTCTTCAGGAAATATTGCTTTGGTGGAAAAAATTACATTTGTTCAAAACATTTGGATATTTTCTAAGGTGTAAGAGATCAGCTGTGCTGCAGCACAGGTACAGGGGCTCTGGTGTGTGTTGGGCATGTTGAAACAACCAGAAACAAAGCTGTGCATTTGCCCAGCATCACCTGGATGGAAATATGGGCCCTCAGCTGCAGCTGGAGCTGCATTTTGGCTGGGGCCACCTCAGCCCTCTGCAACTCAGCAGATGTGGAGGTGTCTGCAATCTACATGGTCATGCTTGTGTGTTAACATGGCTCATCCCCTTGCAGGTCAGATTATCAAAGTCATTCTTGTTGCTGTAAAGAAGTCAAATTCACTGTTTTCAGTGCCAGATTTCTGGGAATTCACTGTGGGAAGACTTTTACTGAGCTGACTGAGAAGGAACAGAACAAAACTTGATGCTGCAAGAGTATTGCCTCCAAGTTCTTTATTCATAAGAACTTTAGCAATGGCATCAGAGGAGAAACACACTGCTCCTGCATAGGTGCTTAAGGATTATCTACAATTTAGGCTCCTGTATGGACTCTGTGTGAACAGCTAAATCAAAGCCTTTTGTCTCCAACATATAAGAAGACCACCTGACCCAATAGTCCATAGCAGCTTTAAGAAGCAAACAATAAGGGTTGAAAGGATTGAATTTCAAGTCAAGGGACTGTTGCATTTAAAATCCTTCTGACTTCAAAGAAGGTTTAAGTACTTCATAACTTAGTTTATAATCTTACTAATTCCTGCTGCTCCATTGTTTACACAGGTTTTATATTCAGAGTCTTCAGCACAGTGTGACCTTGCACCAGTGGAGACCTTTAGATGTAGCCCTTATACTACATTACAAAAGTTCATTTCACAAGTCCTGCTAAGCACCCTGTGTTTATTCAATGAGAGCAGGCAGCAAAGTTTTCCTGTTGCTCCTTAATTTATCTGAGCTTTTACCTACAGAGCTTCCACACCTCCCACAGGCTAACTAAGCAAAGGCTATATTTTTCAGATTCTAATTTACTTGTTATGAAGCACTTAACTTTTAATCTTAGTGGAGCATGATTATTTTAGGAGATATTTTGTGGTTCAGCAGTGTTTGGCTGTACCCTTCATTTCCAATACATGGATTTGGCAATACAAAGAAAAATTACTAAATGGACCAGCAAACTGGTGAAAGTTCTGAGATCACAGAATAGTATTACTTGCCTAGTTCTCCCAAAATCAACACTCCTAGAGATATCAAGCCTAAACTTTCTCTGAATAAAAAAAAAAAAAGAGAGAGAATGACTTAGTTGTGGAATGCTGGTGAGGCAGATAGAATTCAGCTGCTAGAGCAGCTCTGTCATACTGAATAACTTGTTTTACTAACTTTTAGAAAAAGGAAGCATTTAGTGTATGGATTTTGAGTTAGGATTGGAAACAAGGTTTGCAGATAAGGAAAGCTACAAATGTAAAACCAGCGTAATTATTTCATACACATCTTCATCTCCCTGATCTCCCTTCAGTTTAAGAAGTTTAATTATTGGTCTAGTTAATCAGCATTATGAGGAATCACAAGGTGTTAGGGAATCCATTGCTGCCTCGAGTCCTGAAGAGAGAGCATCTGCTCCACAGAAGACAGGTAGACCTTCAACCTGCTCACGTCTATTTCTGCTCTCTGCTCCCCCATTTTAAAGCCCTCTGGCACTCAAGCTGCAGGATATTGTTCCAAGTATTATAGAAGTTCTACCTGGGTCCATCTTAAGGAAAAATTACCCGTTACCTGAACCATCATTTGGCTTTACCTGTTCATCTGTTACTTTCTTGCTCTCTCTAATCAAGTTGTAGATCCTACATATGTGGATTTTCCACATATATGAATCTTTCACTGGTGTTATTTTTCATAGAGTAAAACTTGTTTTTCTGGCCACATATGGGAGGGAAGGGATCCTCTCTGCTCTTTCATTTGAGCAGAATTTTTATATGGTGCAATTGATCACCTTCTGTGCAAAACAGCTGGGATGGAACAGAGATTTGAGCACAGGATTCAAAGGCAGAGGGGTGGGCTCTCAGCAATTTCATACTGATAAAAAGTTTATAAATACAGTTTAACAGAATGTACTAATTTTTCAACTAAATTTAAAGATCTCTGAGATAATCTGTCTAGATCATAGAGTCCTTGTAAAGTCACCTAGAAAATTCGTGCTTTGAAAATTAGCTAATCAATCCCCTATCTGCATATCAATACTCAATCTACCTGCAGCATTTTACTCCCTTAGCTTTTAGTTTCGTCTGAAATGGTAAAAAGCTGGCATGCAGCTCAGAGGATGCTTAAATTGATAAAAAATAACATATTTAAATACAGATGAAATGCATGCATGAGTTTGTGGTTTGTTTTGTTGGTTTTTTTTTAAAGAGAAGTGTGGTTATAGAACAAGATGGAAGAAGCAGTTATGGAAAAAAACACTTCTTGAGTAGCTGAGGTTACGCACCAAAGAAAAAAACCACCACTTTTCCTATCAGACTTAATGCACAAGCAGAGTGCAAACCAAGGCCTGTATTGCTCAAATCTCTGAATTTCCTTTCCAGGTGTCCCAGCTGCATAAATCTTGAGCACCAAGAAGACGATCAAGGCATAAAAAGAGCTCAGAGAAAGAGCAAGGCCAGATGAGACAGCTGAAAAAGTGAAGTATAACAAAAGGCATAGACTAGATGATATTCACCAAAAACTAGGTGAATACACATATGTATATACTGAAGTATAAAATAGGTGAGCTGCTAGGTAACTCCTGGTCTTTTGTTTAAAACTATCTTAATACCAAGGAGTAAGTGGCCTTACAATGCTGGTTTAAAGGATGGAGGCAGAGGAATCAGGGAACTGAAGCTTTGGGGCAAGATGGCTGTCACAAAGGGTAAATTGGTAGAATCTGTCAAAAATCAAGAGATATATTGATCAAACCTGGGATATATTAGAAAAAGCTGAGACTTTTACAGAGAAAGTAAAAGATAATGTTGCTCAAGTCTGTTGGAGTACTTTGAAGGAAACTTGTCTGTGCACAAAAACTGTAGTCTGATGAGGTATTTCCTCACATTTCCTAAAGGCTTTTGAGAAATGGTTTTACCAGAAACTCTTAAAAAGTTGTTTCTTTTGGAATATGATTGTGAAAAATCTTTACATAGACAAGCAGATGGCTGGAAGGTGGGAATAAAAGGGCAGGAATGTGTAGGGTTGTCCCCAGTGCCACCCTACAGAGGGTTCCACCACAAGCACTTCAAATTATACACAAAGGATGGGGAGAAGAGCCTTGTCAGTGAGGAGGCTTGCTGATATTTTATTATTCAGATTAGGAAAAGGCAAGTGAACTGAAAAGAATTGCAGAAGAATTACAGTATTATGTGACTTCATGATTAAACAGCAGATGAAATATAACACCAAAGTGTGAAGTAATGAACTTCATTTAAAAAATGCCAAAAAACCCAAGCACAATCTTAACTTTGCATACATGATTATGGGCTGTGAGCTAGTTATTACTACTCAAGAAAAACATCTTGAGGTTAGAAAAGCCACTTTCATGCATCTATTAGCTGGATGCTCACTGACAATCAAAAAATGAAAAATAAAAAGCAAAAGAATAGAGAATGGAACAGAAAACATCATTATGCCATTATATGAACCCATTTAATAATCCCACGTTTGAAGTAACGCATGCAGTTATTCTCCTTCCTCTTGAAAAGGATACAGACAATTGAATAATGCTCAGAGGAAGTTGCAAAGGTGAGCAGAGGTACAAAATTATTTCTAGACTGAATAGAACCACCAGCAAAGATACAAGTTGTGAATGTCACAGTGGAGGAGGCAAGGTGGTGATTGCACTTCATCCTCATAATATAGGAGTTAGAGGTCATCAAGAAATGATGTCATGTGTCAAGTTTAAAACAAAAGTAACCAAAAGAGTGGGTAAATTTTTGTACAATGAATATTTAAGCTGTGGTAGTTTTGTCAGACTTACAGGTGTTGTAAATGCTGAAAGTTTGCATAGACATAAAGAAATGACCGTAAAAGTTCAGGGGGGAAAAAGGATTGTTGGACAGAGGAGTCAGCCAGGTCCCAGGGCTTCCCTGGACCAGGCACAGGGGGAGTCTGGGTGGGTGCAGCTGCCTGTTCACCCTCCTCTCTATTTGTGTGAATGCAGCACTCAAAAATGGCATCAAATACATTTATCTGCATATCTTGGAGAGGAAAAAAAAGGCATTGGCTGAGGCACAATTCTTTCTTCATATCAGCCCAAAATGGGGGAAGCTTGTACAGTTACTGTCCAGGTCAGAGACACAGTTTTGCAAATAAAGCTCAGTAGAAAAGATAACTTGCACCTCTTAGCAAAACCAGAGCAGAGGCTCAGCCCCTGCCACCTTCTCCTCACCCACATCCCAGCCCACCTCACTCTCTGAGCCCTGGGAGGTGCCCACAGCAGTGCTGTCACCACGGACTGCTCCCACCCCTGGCGAGTGTGAATTGCTCCTCAGGGCTGTGCTCCCAGGAGCTTTCAGCCACTCCTTTCACCTGCAGCCTCACTGAAGTGCAGCATCTGGCCTGGCACTGTCAGTGGGGATGTCTGGTCACCAGAATTGTTCCCTTCTCTCTCTCCCCAGTCATATGGAAGCTCACAGCTTGGTGGGAGCAAGTGTGAGGAGGTCTGAGCTGCTCCTGCTCACATTCCTTTGCTCTGGCTAGAAAGTTCCTGGGTGTCTTTAACACAGCGAAAATCAAGCCCTTTGTATTAAAATGAGGATGAAGTTGCTGCATAATTAAAATAATCTAATGGCAGAAAGTCCAGAGGGAATTTGCAGCATGCACCACAGTGGATTTTCAAATACAAACACTTAAAAAAGCAGTAACGTATCCATATAATGCACAGCTGATTTACAGCCTAAGTGACAAACGTCTTGGGGTTTAAAAAATAATCTCCTCTATTTCAATTTTCTCTGTATCCCTCAGCAAATGTATGCACCACAGCCTGAGAGACACTACTAGCCCTGCTGAAGGATATTCTGATGAAACAGCTGCTGCAAACAAGTGTATTACCACAGCAAGAAAACGAGCATGAATACAGCAAGGTGCAAAATGACACAGTCAGCATTACCATCTGTATTTACCTAGGCTAGAGCTCCGTGTAAATAATATATAAGGAATGATTCTTTGCTGTGTCCTAAGGGAGGAAGAGCAGTTACAACAGATCATCTTAATAGGACAGAGTGCCTAGGAGGCCCTGGAAAATTCCTGATGTAAAACTTCTGGCATAGCGTAAAGATGTGCTTGCCTATGACCTAGGTTTTACAAATGCTTGGATAACCCATGAAATGCCTTTTGGGCAATATTTATTTACACATAATTCATCTGAATTTACATGCAAGAGTGAAAACCACAGAAAGCTGCTCAACACCAAGACCCTCTCATGGAAAGATGTTCCTTAGCCATCATCCTGTTTGATTTTGTGGTATGGAGATCAAGGGTGACCATGCTTTATCTGGGATGACAAGAGACACGATGGAATGGGAACAGAGAAAGCTGATTGTAGGGCTAAGTGTGGGTGACTGCTGGGACTGGGAAGAGAGGAATGGGGTTGGCACCACTTACAGAACAAAAGCATTAAGAGCTCTGTAAAAAAGAAGAGAGTTGTTACTTTAGGGGACTGTAAGCCATAAAGTGTGGAAGAGGAGTGAGTAATAATAACATTAAAGAAGCTTAAGCATCAAGGAGGATGGGGAGGCAACTGAGGTCTGGAGACATGGCCAAAAAAAGAGTTGTCAGTGAGAGTTCAGGGAGAAGCTAAAACTGGGTGAAAAACAAATCAGAAAAATGGGGGAATATAAAATGGAATTAATGGTTTTCATCAGCCAGTTAGTTGAGAGGGTAAAGAAATCAGGGAGATGATAAAATTAACAGGAAGCAGGTGAGTACAGCCCTGGCAAGGTGCTGGGTGTGATGGGTAATGACTTGTAAAATCAGCTTAGCTAGTGCTTTTTCTCTCAGAAATTTTAAAGTTGACCAGTTCAGGAAAGGAAGCTATGAGGGAGATAAAGGCAGCTAATAGCTGGGAATACAGGATTGATCAGTGGAGGAAAAAGCTAGGGATAAAGAGGAAGCAGAGATGTCAGAGTGAGAAAACAAGGGAGAACGAAGGAAGAAAAGACAAGATAATGAAGAGTGAAAGACGGAGGGGGCCTCAGCTTTGAGCCACTTTGTCACAGTTTCTTAGTCTAGGGATTCTATCTGGGAGCTGAAATCATGATTGAAGGAGCACAGGGCAAATGCTTGTAGGAAAGCCCTCCAGTGTCCCTGAGCCCTCACTTGGCCCATTAACCATACACTGGCACAGGCTAATCAAAGCTGGAATGCAAAATTAAGTTTTGGGGGAGAGCTTGAACATGTGAGGGGAAAGCAAATGGAAGAGAACTACACAAATCATTAAGGACAGAGAGCAGACGAGGGAGAAGAAGACTTCATCGATGAGATAATTCTTAATCCTCCACAGAAGTGCCCGAAGCCACTTGTTACTCATATTGAGGAGAGCATGGCATGGAAAGTAACTGAGAGAGGGCTATAATCACCACAGAATCATCATAAATGCTGAAACATATCCCCCTCATGATCACATCAGCAGCTGAATCACTCAGCTTCTTCATTAGTCTGTGCTGAAAAAAAAAGAAGGGAAACAAAGAATTATATATTTTTATAAGGCGTTATTTTTCTGAGCAAGCAAGTAAATCACAAGCCAGCATCCCAGAAGAGAATTCTTGTGCAGAACTCATTGCAGATTAGTTGTACATTATTTTTTATTAAGTGTTGGACATATTGTAGAGGGACCAACTTGTTGCCATTTCATGTTTCCCAGTGGAATGCTGTTTCCACACTGATTTCTTTCTCTTGACAGCTCTAGTAATACTCTGGATGTGATGGGTAATGACTTGTAAATTCTGTTTAGGTAAAAAAAAAAAAAAAAAAAAAGTTACCGTTAGTTTGGCATTGTGGAAAATCTATTTTTCTTCCATTCAGATGTTTTTGCACCTGGCTACCAGAACCCAGATATGGGCAATACTGGGGCAAGGGAACATGGGAGCTCTCTTTGCTTTCCACAAGCAATAATCAGCATTTTAAGACACATCCCTGAAAATAAGGGTTTAGGGAACATAAGGACAGTCACTTTTTCTGGATCCTCCTCTGGCTGTGAGGCTGAAAACACAGCTCCTCATTTTCAGTCAGTAATATCCTAAGGTTTCTCAGAATAAAAAGTATCTCCATTCTCTTTGTGCCATGTAACAAGCAGAGCCAGCACAACTTTCTTTTCCACGGGTGGCCCAACAAAACCTATACAGACTATGAGTTTTCAGCCATTTCAGACAATATTTTTCATTGCATGGAGGAAACCATGCCAGGAGAAAAGACAGCAGCCTGTCCTGGCCTCCTGCTTCCTTCCAAGCCTGAAAGAGGATAACTGGCCTCATGTGCCCATGAGCTCAGCAGTCAGAGTCCACTTGTAATATCAGTAACAGCTCACAGCACCATTTCTGAGCTTTTTTTTTCCCCTTTCCATCTATCCTTCATCACTCAAAGGTAAAGCTGCTGCCAGGCACCTCAATGTGTTCCTTAGGGCTATTATTACTTGTTCTTTAGGTAGCAAAAACTTGCACACAACGTAAAAGGGAGCAACAGGAAATACAACTGGTATAAAACGTGCTGGGTTTGGGTGTAGGAGGCTTTGTTCCAACTCCTGGCTGCAATAGTCCACTGCAAACAGTGTCACTAATTTGTACAACCACACCATCACCCAGAGGATGTCTGTAGCACCAGGTAATATCAACAGCATTACAAGTACAGTCAATTTAAAGAACTCAAGCCATTTTCTACCTGATAATTTTATTATCTTTTACATTAAAACAACAACAAAACTGCTGAGACTAATTTTGCTTTCACACCAAGGGATTGCAATGGAGACATGTTAGAATGGGGAAAAAAATCAGGGTTTAACTTCCTATATATTCCCCTCCTGTCTGAACTATTCCCATCAGTCTCTCCCCTCTATTTGTACAACATGCTCCCAGGCCTTGCCAGCTCCAGGTTTTCACAGCTATTTGTTTTATGCTATTAATTTAAAGCTGATTTCCCTAAGGTGAGCAGTGACTTTCCCTCTGCTTTTCCATCTCCCAGCATAACGGGCCACAGCCCTGAGTAAAGCTTTAAAGATGCAGGATGGTGCAAGGGCATACCAGCAGTAGCAGCAATATCACATTTTCAGTCTCCCTCTTGAAAAATTATTTATGATGAAAAAAAGACAGGGAGAGTGGCTTTAAAGTCAGAAGGGGTTTACTGTAGAGCTTGTTAGACCTCTGTAGCATGAGTCCAGGGTACATGTATTAATTCATCACTTGTGAGCAGTAGCTGTAGTTGGATTAGAAGTGTTTGGAGGGAAAGAGGGTTTTCTTTTTGGTCAAAGGTTGCATCCTTAGTGCAAGAACACCCACACTGTGTCTCAGCAAGAATAGGCATAGTCAAAACCCCTCTGGAACCAAAAAAGGAAGAAGTACAGCAATTCAGGCATGACAGCAAAACTGCTCCCTAAGTCACCTGGTGGCCAAAGACTACTTCTGCAAGGCTGGTGCTCCTTGACAGGCAGCACCAGGTGACTGTGAGTGAAAAATACAGAGGTCAGTGAAAAAACAATCAGTGGAAATATTGAATGACAATGTTCAGCTCACACTGATTGGGTACATGTTTTCTCAAGAAGCGTCACTCAGGCAAAATCTCCCCTGGTGGCCATCTGGAGTTCCTCAGAGGTTGCAGTGGATACTTGTGTGCTTCTCCCAGACTTTACTGTCCCTGTTACAGATAGCTACAGAGATGTGCACAAACCCTGCAGTTGCACATTGTGCATCCCACCACTGTCTCAGGTAAAACTGCAGGCTGGCAGCTTTTTTGACAAGTAAGCAGCAAGTAATGAATGGACACAAGCAGAATGAGATTTTAAAAGAAAAGCTGGGTAATCCACAGGTCATGTAACCAGTAGGATAAATAACAGATGGGCAAAGATAATCTTGGATTGGAGGCTGAACAGTGAAAATGCAATAGAGTGACTTAAAATGAACTTGTAATATGAAACTGTCCTTGCCAGGACCCCTGACAGACTCCTTGTACTCTAGCAAGGATTTAGAGTCAGGAGCTGTAGAATCCAGCTCTCTCTGAATTGAAGCAGGAAATTAAAGGGAAAGAAGACAAGAAACCAGCCCTTTTAATCCTGAGAAAACACCTGGGTCTTCTATTTATAGAAATAAAACCTGGTATTAATGTTGAAAATAAAGTGACAACCAACCATTAAATCTGCCACAGACAGGAACAGAATTCTTTCAGGGTTACTGGAGTCAGTGGCGATCTAAATAGGCATGAAATGAGGTTCTGAATGATTGTAGTGTAGCTTTCTTTTTCTTTAGGGCCATAACTGGAATATTCACATCACCAATCGGGTGAAACAGCCGCTGTTTCTGGAAACAAGCCAGCACAGGGAACCTCCTAGGAGAGAAGTTTGTAGGAGAAAGCAAAGAAGCCATGGGCAGCATCAGTGGCTGTTCCTTGGCTTTACTGGAAGCTGTGTGTTTGTTTTGCTGCTTTTTCCCCCTTTCACTGTGTAGAACATACTCCCTGGAGAAAGCAGGCTGTACCCAGCTCACTAAAGGCTCTCTGCTATTCAAGCTGCCTAATTACAAATTACGTCACATCGACTCATCTGAGCCCCCATGCAGAGGGATTATAGACCTTTAGGGAGTCAGATGGGGCTGCTAAGTCCCAATTCTCTTTGAACATTTCACAGATAGCTACTAATCACAGGCAGGCTCTTCTGGGCAGCTCAGGAGTGGGGTCATGTCTAATCTGGTAAATCGGTGCTGCTGCTGCCATTGTTCTCTGGGTAAACACAGGACATGTGTGACCTGGGAGCGACCTGGGCTTCCCACACTGCAGCAGATTTATGAAACTAGAGTGGGTGTATCATGAAAAGAAACTCTCTGGTAAGGTGGGAATTGAGGATGATTTCAAGGAGTTATGGGTCTTTTGCGGAATGATATTCTTCAAATTTTTGGATGCTTCAGATTTTATTAATTTAAATTCCTTTTCCAAACAAGAGAAATGAGACTTTCCTCCTGGAAGGTTACTACTGAAGCCAATAATTCTTGATTTTCATTGATCTTACTTGTTTGCTGAAAGTATGAATTTGTTGGCTCCTTAGGATTTGACACGGAAGAATGGCCACAACAGATTCTGTGAAAGATCCCCTGAAAGGCACAAATTCTCTTGTTGACTGCATTGAAGTGCTATCACCCAGACAAAATCACAAAGGACTTTTTCTGAAATATTACTTACAGGTTTGACATATCTGTGACTTCTCTGGAGTCTCCTTTGCTACCTCACTAACTCTCCCAGGAAATGAGACCAAGCTGAAAACCAAAAATTGTGACCCAAGAAGCATTCTCAGATTTGAAATTTAATCTGGTACCACAATGAAAACACAAACTCAGTGTTGTTTATTTGTGGTTATTTTTTTTTTCTTCCCTTAGCACAAAATAGTTTCAAATAAGGTACTTTTCCTTCCTGAAATATTTTGCTCTTGAGAAGATCGAGTCATTCTGTTTACTAAGAAATTGTTGGATTTCATTTTGTTATCTTAAATCGGATGGAGCTCTGAGAAACCTGATCCAGATGAAGATGTTGCTGCTCGTTGCCAGGGGTTTGTAATAGATGATCTTAGGCATTTCTTGGGTGTTTGATCACAACCTCCCTGCAGCTAGAAGCCAAAGTCCTCTTGATTTTAGCAGTGTACCTTTACCCCTAGGAGCAGATCAGAGTGAAGGTTACAAAAGCAGCATTTCTGCAGCCAGCCCAGGGATTCTCAAAGCTGTCATGAACCAAAAGGAAAGCCTGGTAGGTTTCAAAGAGCCATTTACCAACTGTCCCCCTTTTATCTCATTGTGGAGGAAGGTAGTGATGTGTGGAGACAGCCAGATCCAGATCCTTCCCTATTTTGATGGCTTTCTTCACTCCTCTAAAATAAACATAAGCAAAGTGGTGATGTAATTTCCATCTCAAATGACACAAAAGCTGCAATAGAAGACATGTCCTGCAGGGTGACTATACTTGGATATCTGGACAAGAATACTCAGTCTCTAAGAACAGAAAACACCTTCAAAGTGCTCTGTCCAGCTGCTAGAGAGAGGTACAGAAAAGCTGAACTCTTCAGAGCTGTGACCAAATGGCAGAGTTTATAACTATGAATATTTTTTTTTCCTCAGACTCTCCTATCTTACCTATTATTTATATTTCTTCCCTTTGTTTCAGTAGAGAAGGAAGAAGCCAAACTGAAGAATATGGATAATATTGCCTTGAAAGTTTTGTGTTAAAGCAGAAAAATTATTGGAATGAAACCTTTGTATCATCTTTCGGTCTGAGTTGGTGTGCTGTGGGGCCTCTGGGGAGCCTGGTTTGGTATATTTAGATCTTGAGACTTTCATTCAGCAAGGCACTTAATCATGTGCCTTGACATTATGCTCCTGAGTGTTCCTTCTGGACTTCATCAGGAGCCCTCATCTCTCTGACCTTGTTTGTGAACATGTAGCTACATCATTAGGTTCATCTGCATTAAGGACCTTAATTAGAAAAGGACTTCATCTGAAAGGTTCATTGCTGGGCTGAGGCCAGGGGGGAAATCAGCTTTTGAAATCAAGTCACTCTGTGTGACAGCCCTTAGCTGTGAATTTCTGCATCTGAAGGTCTTGTCCAGGAGGGTGCTGCCTTCTGTCTGCCAGCCATGGGGTGAAAACAGTGCTGCTCTGGGTGTGATTCAGAACAATCCCAATGTCAAACGCAGTAATCACTTGTGTCTTCATAAAATGAGGCCAAACAAAAAAACTGTGCAGCACAAAGTGAACACTGGCGCTGCACAATAAAAAAAGGTTTCAGTACAAAGCCGTGATAGAAAAAAGTTTGCATTTATCATCCCACTTAATTGTATTAGGTCTAAAATTAATGAGCCTTACCTCTAAACTCAATTTAAGACAATAGTTAATTGCTTCATTTTAATAAATTTTGGCAGAATGGTGAGTGTAACAATGACTGAATGCTCAATTATTACCTAGGCTAGAAAATGAAGATATACAGTATTAATGATATACACAATCTGAAAAGCAATTAGGCTCCTGAAGGTAGAATAAGAAACTCACATAAAAACAGGGTGATAAATGAACTTTCTTATCAAACACAGGAGAAAACAGGGTCTTAGAAGCAAGAAATTTCATTCCCTGGGATTTTAGCTTGATTCATTTCTGGTTCCCCTCCCCTGTGTCTGTGACATGTTCAAAACCTGTCAACAACAGTGTCATGGGAACACAAGCGAGTCAGGCAAGGAGCAATACATTCATGCTGAACAGCTGCTGAGGCATGAACTATTCCAGTTTCTGACAACAGTTTGTGCTGCACAGGGTGGTGTAGGAACTGCATTTGAGAGCTCAGCTTCACAGCAGCATCAACAGAGGAAAGGGGCACATGACAGATCTGGAAACTGAGAGTCAGAAACAAAAAAACTTTGGACAGAATTATTCTTCTCTGCAAATATGTTCTGCACCTCAGACACATAGTGATGTATTTCTAAATCCACAAATGTGTAGGGTGTGGGGGATGGTGTTTCTACTCCTACCACTTAAATGATTATACACCTCTCTTTTTCCCTGGTTGTGTTTCCTCTGTGGGAGTTGAAAGCTCCCTAAAGCAGGGCACATCCCCTTGTGAAAGGAGTGAAACAGGAGTCCTTGGGTCTCCAGGACATCTCTGTCACCTCCACAGCTGCACCAAGGAGCCCTCAGAGATGTGAACCCTCCTCAGCAGGTACCTCCTGAGTGCATCACTGCAGTTACTCCCCCTTGTATGGCAGGGGCACAGCATGGGGTGAAGGGAATTTGGATAAGCCTTGCTGAAAGTGGCAATATTTCTTCTCTCTTGCACCTCTCCATGTGTATTTTTCCCTAGGAGCAATGTTACCAATCTGGTGTGAGAATGTTTACAAGAAACAGCCTTTTCATCGGGCACTGGAGGAAAAGTCTCATTTTTTATTAAATTCCTGCATCCCTCAAATCTTTGAGATGGATAATATTAGACTTCATCTCTATTTTTCCCAGTTAAGAGAAATTAGGTTGTTTCAAAAGCACAACAGTAATTTTAGATGGTCTTTAAGTAGTAAGTTGTACAGAAAAGCTGTACTACCTCTCCTTTTGATTTACAAATTATTATATTCCCCAGAAGTCCAAAGTCCTGTTTGCATTCATTAGCAAAGTTGCTGCCTAACTCAAGACATTTTTTGAATCATTTTCTGTTTCTTTGACAGATCTCTTTTCTTGGTAGTTTGCAGCACTGTAGTTCCATTTTCACAACTGCTTTTTTGGTTTCTTGTTCCATGACTGATTGTGCTCTGTTTATCTATATTTAATCACATTCACCATTTGATATTACTTCAGAGTCCAATTTCAAAGCCCATTATCATTTGTGGGTCTTTAGCATAATTTAAAAACCAGAAAACCTTGATTTCAGTGTCATTATACCCAATGTTAATACAAACAATAACAAATCTCACATCCCACAGCTGGCTTTTGCAGAATCTCTCATGGATGTTAAATTTTCTTTTAAAAGAGATGGTTTCTAGAAATAACCTAATTTTAAGCACTGCACTAATATCTCATGCCTGTGTAACTCTGCTTCTTAGATGTTATTTTAATTAGGAACCAAAGAATTGGGTTAAAAGCTTTATGAATTTCCTACCCAATGCAGTGATTGGTTTCATTACAGAAGGCTTTACATTGACACTGAAACTCATGTTCTAACAAGCCAGTGAAGCATAACCTTTTTTTTGATGAAATCATGTGGGCTTTCCAAAGTAGAGCCTGTATCATATATTTTGTGCCCTTTAAAAACAGATTCCTCCTTTAAAACAGATCCATTCATAGGAGATAGGGTATCATTCAGGTGACTTTGGGGATTTTGTGATGGATCAAATATGCAGCCTGAGCAGAGTATGAAAATCCTGACAATGGCTGCTACTGCTGCCTTTTTTTTTTTTTTTTTTTTTAAATCATGGCTGCTCACTGGCACTGCTTTTCTAACAAATGTTTGCAAGATGAGCCTGTTTCCACCACTTTTTTGCTCTCTGTTTTCTGAATCCCATCAGCTAGACCTCGTGTATCCTGGCTGAGGCAGGATGCTCACCTGAATTAATCCTTGAAGCAATTCCTATTCAGTCAGCTTTGAGACCTGCAGAGCAAGGTGGGGTTTGTGGGGTTTGTGTGCTTTGACTTTTCCATGACTTTTTGATTCAGGGCCTCTGTCAAGGCATTTCAACCACTGCACTGCTTGTACCAGGCAACACTTGAGACTTTTCTCAGCAGCTTTAGTACACCTTCCCCCAGGTGAAATTATGGCAGGAAAGTTACCTTTATGCCAAGGATAACTGTGTCAATGCCTAAAAAATTTATTGAGCTGTTGTTTTTGGAAGTCAACTTTTTTTCCCTGGATCAGTAGAATCTTCTGAAATCTTGCCAGCAAATATCTTCCAGGCTTGGGTTTTCACTGAAGTTCCTCCTGCCTTTCAGCTCCTACTCCTCCTGAACTCTGCTTGCATGGAAACAGTGACTGAATTCGCTCTTCACGGCTCCAGGGCAGACCCAGAGGTTCTTGTAACACATTTCAACTCCTCAATATTGGGGTGGCCAGTTTCTGTCTATCCTGTGCCTCCCACAGCTTTTTGTTCTTTGCTGCCACTATGACGGTGAAGAGGGGAATTGCAGGGCTAGACAGAGAGTCTGGTTTAAAAGGTAATTGAATAGAGATAAAGGAAGGAAGTTAGAAAGAATGCTTGGACAAAGAGATGAGCACTGAGGTAGGAGAGAGGCCAAGGAAAGGGAAATAAAACTGCGACCAAACAGTCAATAAGGGAAGGGAGAGACACTTGGAGCACTATTGCTGTGAGGTGGGCAGAAAAACCTCTGAGCATGGTGGATGGAAAACAGGGTCAGACTCTCATTAGACTCTCCTGCCACTGATGGAAAAGAGTGAAATCCTCTGGCCAGCCACATGCCCTGCTCTTCAGTGCCAGTCTGCACTGGGAACAGTGGCCAACTCCTGATCAATTCACTGATCCCTATGACCACGGCCAAAGGCCACACCTTCATTCTGCTGGTTGTGGCAGATGGATTAATTTATGTTACACCACATGCTGAGATTTACCCTGGGTGGTAACGAGGTTCTGTTTGAGTTTTCAACCAAAGCAGAATGGAGGAGCCTTAATATTGAACAAAACTGTCATTAGAAGACAACTGGAAAGTCAGAGTCAAATGTGAAATACAGATTGACAGCAGAGATCTCTCACTGCTATAAACACATCTTGTAACTGAGAGACGTGGAAGCCTTAAATCCCTCAAAAATTGTAACTCTGTGTGCCCTTTTCATAAAAATCTTAAAACTATGAAAAATTAGTTCTGTCACGAGTCCTTTCCTTGTGATTGCAAATGTTCATAGGATATGGGTCAAAAAAGAATTTTAGACATTCTTTTTCCAAAGGAGGAGTAAAAATCTTTGACAAAGAGCAATGAGTAAAAGTTGAACAGTTTTATCTGGAGATGAAGGTAACCCTATCAATCTCATTAACTGCTTTAATATCTTTGGAGATGAGAATTGATTCTTTAGTACTCACCTGTGTGGAGGGAAAGGTGAAATAACAGAGCAGAAACTGGCAAGTTGAAATAACATTTCAGTTTACAACTCTGTAAAGAACCTCTGGTGTGCAAAGTGATTTGCTAACAAGAGTGTGTAAAATCTGAAAAAGGGAAAGTAAAAGATAAACATTTGAGATATGTTCTGCTTTTGCTGATACCCCAGCTCGCACTATTTATTTCCTGCAGAATTCAGTTTTGCAGTGTGTTTTACAGACAAAAATTACTAGATGGCTTCCCCAAGATCATGTGGAGACACCAACTAGCACCCCTCATCCTATCCCAAGTAGAGGTGCCCTAAGCTGAGATATGGGAGCCACTCAAACCCAAGAGTATAAGGAGATGGAGGAGATGTTTGTCTATCTCCAAGCATCTGAGACCTGAGTCTGACCATTAATTGTGCCTTCTCCCAGGGTGACTCAGAAAATTCTTGATGTAGAAAATTCACCTGATGTAGTCAGCACCCAGTCTTAGAGAGGGAGACCTGAAAGGACTACAGTAAAACTGACTTTTGGAAGGGTTGGGAATTAATAGGAATCAACTTCTCAAACCCTTGTGGTATTTTATATTCCTGACAAAAGAACTGAGGCTGCCAAATATATTGCTTAAACCAGGCTAAACTAGTTCATTAAAAAAAAATAGGTGATTCTAAGGAAATAATCATAAACCTGTCTTTGGCCACACATCACTTTTGAACTTCGCTTCAACCATAGTACAAGACGAGATTATGGGTTTGTCTAGCGACAAAAGTGAAATTTATTTCCCTGTAAATAAATCTCTTTTATTGTGCTAGTTTTAGCTAGGATGGAGTTAATTTCCTTCACAGGAGCTATGCTTTGGATCTGTGTTGAAAACATCATTGATAACACAGGGATGTTTTAGTTATTAGCCATTATTTAGTTATTAGCCATTTATCTTCACCTGACATCTGCAGACAGGAGGCTGAGGGTACACAAGGTGGTGTGAGGGGACACAGCCAGGACAGCTGACCCTGACTGACCACAGAGATTTTCCACACCCTATGATATCATGCTCAGTACATAAAGTTGGGGGAAGGAGAAGGAAGATGTTCAGAGGGATGACTTTTGTGTTCTCAAGTCACCTTAATGCCTGAGGGAGCCCTGCTTTCCTGGGGATGGCTGAGCACCTGCCTGTCCATGGGAAGCAAGGAATTAATTCCTTGTTATGCTTTGCTTTTGTGTGTGGCTTTTGCTTTACCCTTTAAACTGGTTTTGTCCCAGTCCACAAGTTTTCTCATTTTTGCCCTTCCAATTGTCTCTCCTGTCCCACTGGGAGGAGCTGTCTGAGTGTCTGTGTCAGCCTTAAACCAGGACAGGGACTCTTGTTTAACAAACATTTAAACAAACATTTCAAAACAGACAGAGGCAATTTTCTTTCAAAAGGACATGATTGAGAAGCCTGCACACCAGATTGTCACTCCTCCACCCTTCACAATAAAAGGTGATTCATCATCAACAAGGAGTCTGAAATACATTTTTGGAGTCTGTATCCTGCCACTTGTTCTGGACAATAGAAAGAATGGTTTCATGAGGAAACATGAGACAGAAATGAAGAGCAAGGGCAAGTACAGCTCAGTCCCTGACTGTTGCAACATTTCCTGATGGCACTGGCAAGTGATTATTTTCTGTTTCAAGTTCTTCAGGAAACCCCCATTCATGGGTGCTTTTAGAGTAGTTCAGGTCTTCAGAGGGTGGGGGCAGAACTACCTCCATCCTGGACTCAGTAGTTGCTCTGAACCAATTACAGGAGACAAACTGTGCATTTATATTTTTATTGAGGACCAACTCAGCAAAGTCATTGCACCATTTTCTGGCTAACTGGTGCTGTGATTCATCTCACCCACCTAAAGAACCAAGCTAGTCACCCTTCATGGTCACTGGGAGACCACAGGCACTTTGGGGACACAATTTGTCACCTGCATTCACAATCTCAGGCTGCTCAGCTGTTCCCTACCTTGTGTAGCCTCCATCACCTTGCTCAGATATGGATGTCTGCACTGCAGGTGAATTTTAGTCTCACTGCCTGATTTTCAGAGAAGCTAAACACCCAATTTTTTTTAAATGTCAGAGGCCTATTGTGTTGTTTGGAAATTGCTGCTGTTTAGCCCATTTGTGGCATGACTTTCTCAAACCCTTTGATTTGTCGAGACCATGAGATTGTGAGAGCTCATGCAAAATGTCACCTTGGTACTTCCAGGACACTTTTCCCTCAGTAGACACATCCAGGCAGAGACATCCACTGAAACACTTCTTGCAAAATGGATGGGAAAGGCTCTGTCCTCAGAGTCTCCTCAAACTGGCAAAGCTCCTAATTTTTCTCTTACAGATGAAGGTTCATCTCCTCAGCAAGGCTGAACTGCAGCTGGACTTCTAACCCTCTGAGGCATTTCAACATCAAAGATTAGGGCTGCAAAACTGTCAGAAAGTTGGAAGCATTTAGGGCTGAGTGAGCCTCTTTCAAAGCAGGTGTATTAATCCTATCATAAAATTAAACTCATCCTCCCCAAAGCAGATGTGTTTTTCTGCCCCATGGAAGTCAATGGAATTTTTAAATATGTTTCAACAGGGCCAGGTTTCAGACCACGCTTGGTTTAAACCCTTTCTTGTGCATTTTACTAATCGAAATTCTCTTATTTAGCTCAGCTCAGGGAATTTGGGGAGAAAGTCAAGGTTTTCTTTGGCAAAGTGCACTAGCTTCTTCCCCTATAAAAGTTCAGAAATTTTATGGAAATGCTTTACAGTAGACAGAAAAGGGAAATATGAAAAAAATTGAGTTGTTTAGAAACTATAGATCTACTAACTTCTGAAGGCGTTCAGAACTTCTTAAATAAGGGCTGAATAGAAATTAATATGTGGTGCCTTTCAGCGTGGTAACCAAAATGTTCTCAAAGTTACTTTTTGAGGCAATGGCTTCTATTCCTCATATTTTATATTTTGACATTGGAAAAAAAATCACCTTTGAGACAGCATTTAGCAGAGTTAGCTTTTGCTAGCTTTCCTTGACTGTTTTGTAACCAGTTTTGTAGAAGTGTTTCTATTTTAACTGTGTCTCGTCTTTGTTATTGAAATGTTTCCAGACCTGTTGGTCTCACTGCAGATTGTGCAGGGTCCTCCAGCTCCCCACATCTGAATTCTGGAGCCTGAGACCTCTCTTATCTTCCTATTTTCTTTCTTCCTTGGGCCATGGTTCATTTCCTCATTTCCTAAGAACTAAGTTAATTAGTCTTTGATCTTTTCTTCTTCCCACACAAAGGGCCCTCTCTGATTTCAAATATATTTTCTTAGAGTGCTGATCTTAGTGGGCCACAAAGAATGTGTGCAGACATCCTCATGAGAGAAGGAGTTAAAGGGAGCAAAGAGACCCTTAAGCTCTCAGAGCAATGTTCTTGCCTGCCTTCCAAGTGTTGTGGTAGTACCCATCAAATCAGTTGAAATTTTTCCGTACCCTTGCACACATTCCAGACAAGTTGTGCAAGATGTTCATGTTTTCTGAATACCCACAAGTTCCTCACTGAACCCTGATGTCTTTGCTACAGACCTTCACAGCAGGGGTAAGGAGTTTCCTTCACCCAAAATCTGCAATGGTGGCTGCATCTCAATGCTCCACGCTGGAATTAAGCACTTAAATGTCCCTGTGTATCCGGAGTCCTGCCCAGAAGAATAATGGATAAAGGACAAGGGATGTGGGGAGCAAAGAGGGATGCTCAGGGGTGCTGAGCACCTGTGGGAATGAGAAATAACTGTAAACAATGTCCAAGCTTGGTGTGAGACCACAGGAAGAGGAGGCTGGACTGGAGGCACCTTCAGCTCAGGTCCTGCCAGGGAAGCTTCCTGTGGATTATCCCAGTTGAGTTCTAACCCTGGCCCTAAGGAGATTTGGGGAAGGAGCCTCTTCCTGCTGGCATGGACCAGCAACACCCAGCTCAGCTGCTCTCGACCTTTGCAAACAATGGAGGTTTCTGAGACACGCTGCTGTGAGTGAGCATGTGTGAGGAGAGATGCAGGTAAGCCCTGAATTTATTATCTGTATTATTTCATGATTGTTTGGCTTCAGTCTTAATACACTTCTTAGAAAGATTGAGAGGATGAGCAGGCATGAGATACCACATAACTAATCAAGGCTCAGCCAAATCCCCCCCAAAAAGTGAGCAATATCAGAAAGGTGCTTCCACATTTTTTCCTGATTGATTTTTATGAGATTTCTGCCCAAATAAGGGGTGTTGGAATGAAGGCCCATGGTGATATTGCCTGACCTTGGAACTCACATCACACAGCAACTGAACAAGGATATAGAAAAGAGAAAGTTGTTAATAGATTCTCCAGGGGAAAAACCCACAAACCTAAGACAGAAATATTGCACTCAATCAACACATCCTGTCAGCCAAATTCTGGTGCAAGGAGTTCTTTTAGACTTGATGGGTATATTCTTAAAAGACAGAGGAAAAATATTCAAGCCCAAAAGTGTGACTGTTTGCAGCTCACTGTGTGATAGAGATAATTACAATTGCCCTTATGTACAGCCACTTACCTGTAATTAATTCATAAAATAATTATTGCAAGAGTGCTGCTGTAGTTAGATTTTACATTGAACTTCAATTCTGCTGCTGCTGAATACCAAGAGCTAAAAATAATCAATATGAAATAAGTGCTGCCATAAATACTGGATGGGACTGATTTGCCCTGCATAAGGAAAAGACAGGAAACAGTAAAAGGAACTGGTTCAGCATTGAGGGAAAATTGATTGAACATGAAGTAGTGAAGGACTGAAGATGCCTCCTCCTTCTCTCCTTTCTCTGGGGTAAAAGTTACTCTGTTTGGGCTTTACATGGTGTGTGCTGTCAAGTGGTCTAATTTTCAGCTCATAATCTGAACACTGAGCACAGGGAGTCACTTATTTTTGTTACACAGTAAAGGGAAATAAAAAGCCAAGAAAATTTCAGAATCAATTCTTTTCCAGGAGGATTTATGTGTGGCACTATGACAACGAGCCACAAAGAAAACAGGTTTCCATTTTATCAAGAGCTGGGATAGATTTAAAAGGACTTACAGTATCAACTTTCACAAATATTCTTTCTGTTATATGCATATTACTTCTATCTTGGTTTACTGAACTTCACTTTTGCCACAGTGGCATTGCTTTACCTTTTCCATCTAGTTTGACTTATTTTACTGTTGATGTGGGACACATGTGGAAGGTTCAGTCATTAGCCCAAATGTTGTCCTCTACTCCTCTTTCCCACTGCCTCTGGCATCACTCTGGCACCAGCCATGCAAGGAAACTGCACCACATCACTTGCAGACACATCACACACTGGCCAGAGGCCTGGGGTCAGAGCACAGAATTTTCCAAAGGCGTATCTCCTATGGCTTCACAAGACACTCACATGCCACATTGTCCTCCTTCAGGAGAGACACCACAGACATCAGATCTCCCTGTACCACTGACAGAAGATGTCTGAGTTTTCCAAAAGACATACCTGCTGGTGAGAGCTGGGACAGAGGTCTGAAATTGTTCAAACACATCTTTTTATCTTGAAGCTGCAGAATAGCACAAATCTCTGGCACAGCTCATCAGCCAGGGGTTGATTTGGTTAAGTTTCTTCTGCTCCTGGGTCATTTCTGAACACACAGACAACACCAACCTTACCAGAGATCCTTAATGCAGGACCTCACTCTCCAGTGTGAGAACAAACTATTTGTTCCTGTCTAATTAATTAAGCAATTCCTGGTTAATTGCTCTCAGTAATTAATCTGGAGTAGGAGTTTCCTTCTTATCTCTCAAGAATTTCATTTCCTTAACAGTCTTTGCTGAGATATTTAAGTTTTTTAAACTTCAGCTCCTTTGCAATGACAAAACCATTATCTTCACGCTCATTGGCTCCTTGCAAATAATCCTGAGACACATGAAAGACATTGACTTATTTTTTTATAAATGAAAATCCGATTAATTCTTT
The DNA here is from genome assembly GCA_910950805.1 of Acrocephalus scirpaceus scirpaceus. Taxonomy (NCBI): domain Eukaryota; kingdom Metazoa; phylum Chordata; class Aves; order Passeriformes; family Sylviidae; genus Acrocephalus; species Acrocephalus scirpaceus. Next base: position 146,615,778 of record OU383773.1, read on the forward strand.
ACAATATATCAGGGTTTCACATTGGTATTTTCTAATTCTTTTTTTTCTTTTATCCTGCACATTTTTGTCTGGTGAGAAAGACAGAGTCACTAATCTCTGAATTCTCACACCACTCCTAAAGCTTTTTTAAAGGGTAATAATATATTTGCCACTGAGATTGTGCTTATTGCCCTGCATTGCTCTCACAAGAAGGCTCAGTTTAACAATACTTAGTGATTCCTCAATTTCATATTTGAATACCATTTGAATGCTTGAGTTAATATCATCTAGCTTTACAATTAGCACTTCATTTCAAGCCGCCTTTTCCAACTCTGCAGCAGTAAAGCAGAGTTTGGGAGTAGGAGTCTTCCAAAGCTGTAGTGAACCACGAAGCGAGAATTTCATTTCACTCCTTTATAAAATAGCAAGTACTTCCCTCTCCAGTGAAGGGTAGTTTATGAATATAATAAGAGGCTGCAATATTTCAAAGCATTTTCTCAGCTTTTGTTATCTGTAATAAAATGTTGAAATAAAATTAATAAAATATCACAACAAGCCGTAGTAAATAAATCCTTCCAAAACCTATTAGAAGGCGCTATTGAAGGAGCAGAACTGCACATTAATTTTTGAATTACACATACGTGACAAATCATGGCAAATTGAGTATCTTCTGCAAGGAGTGCTGACTTAATGCCCTGTCACTTTGGACCTGCTGCCTCCTATCTCCCTACAGATATCTCCTCCCTTGAGAGAGCTTTAGGGCTCTAATCATCCCTAGGCGTGAATGCCTGGACCTCATTATCCCACAGTGTGAATCCTATGGTGAGAGTGATCTGCTGCTTTCTGCCAGCTTGCACACAAGTAGTGAAAATCTCACTGAGGTTTTTTGCCAATTGCTGTTAAGGCCAGCCTGGATTTGGGGCTTTTTTGCTGTTGTTGATGTTTGCAGCTTTCCACAAGTTGCACCCAGGAGAGCTGCAGTTGCGTTTTTTGATGCTGTGGCATCTAGACCTTAAAATGACATTCACCCATCTGTGCCAAATGCAAATCCAGCCTTAAAGGGTGGGTGCCCAGGGATTCTGCTCCTCCCCAGAATGTCTTTCCCTGCAGCGTCCTGTGGGAGCTGTGAAGCCTGGAGGAAGCAGGGACTTTACTCACCTGTGGGTAGATGTCTGCAGGCAAGGTGTCTAACAGGAACCAGCCCTCCCCAGCTCCCTTTGGAGCTGTGTGTTCATCTGAACACAGCCTGGAGCGAGTCAGATGGCTGGTAACACAAAAAGCTCTGCAGATTATCAAGGGACCTCAGGGTAAACTGCTCCAAGGTGGTCGCCCACCTTGCCTCCCCTCAGCCTGGCTGGGGGTCTTCTGGGAGCAGCACAAGCAACCAGAGACACTCAGGAGACCCTCAGGCTCCTTATCTATATTTTTTCAGCCTGGTTTTCCCCATCAGAGCTGAGGCTGGGAGTGGGGGTTGAACAGAGAGGAGAATTTCCCCGAGTTTCCCTGAATGTCCCTGTGGTGCGGGCTGCCCTCGCTCAGCGCTGGCACCAGCTGTCCAAGGGAAGGCTGGGAGCAGGTTGTCCCCGGGCAGCTGGCCAGGGGAACAGATGGCTGCACTAAAGACTGTGAATCAACCCTGGACGTGGAGGGCACAAGTCAAATAAGAACATTTAAAGGTCTGCCCAGCCCTGCAGTCAGCCTTCAGTTTTAAAGGAGAAGACGCACCATTTGGGTTAAGTCATTCTTACTGGTGTGGTTTTATGAGTCCCAGTTAAGAGGCTGATCCTTGGAAGATCTCAGGAGCTAAATGTGTCCCATCCTCAGAAAGAAGAGCCTCTTCTGTCCCCAGAATATTCCTCTGTTAGGGGAACTACTTTTATTTCAGTATAGATGTTAATCTGTTTGTTTTCTTTTAACAGCAACCAAATCAAACCAGGTTAAATCGCTCTGAAGAATCCCGGATGCACCAAAGTGCTGTGCCATGCTTGATGCTGTTCCAGACACAGGGCGGTGCATCCTGCCTTGGAAGGAACAGTCTGAGACAGGGAAGTACCCTCTGAAGTAAAAAAAAAAAAAAGTGTGCAATGAGGCCAGCAGTGCCTCCTGCTAAGGTTGCAGATGACTCATTTCTTATCTAAACAAGAAGCAGTGAGTGTTTGGAAAGAGAAGAGGCAGTTTTTGCCTGCTTGGCTGTGCTTTTTGGCCACCAGGTCAGGAAGGTGCTAAAATCTGCTGCAGAGGATATTTGCTTCACAGACTGGATAAATTTCTGACTATTCAGATGGGAAATGAGTCCTCCTTGATTAATAAGTTTTGCATGCACAGTCCTTCAAGTTTTGATCAAGCTTTCTCTTAAATTTGTTGTTAAGAGAGTTAGGAAATTTGTTTAGGTTTCCTTTAAGCAAGGAAAGCTCTTTCCCATCTAATAGCAGTTTTACTATTTTCCTAATCTTGCTTTGCACTAGTCATGCCCTGACAGCTTTAAGGACACAAAATAACAAATATTTTACCATGTATTTTCTGATGTTTTCTTGGTGTCATTTTTGGAGACTCTATTTTAGCATTTATCAGAGATAAATAACTTTTTAATATGCACAGTCAAAAGTAACAGCCACTGTAATTAAAATTGCAGAAGAATTTTCATAATAAAGCCACCTAATTCCCACACATAAAGCACCAGATTCTGTTTGGATTCCTTCACTAACATTGTTCACTGATGAATAATATTCATTTATAGATCTCATGGGAACAGCAGTTTAAAATGGCTGAAGGAAGATGATTAAAGGGATGATAAGAATCGCCTATAAAGTGTTAGAAACTCTGGTACATAAACACATCATTAACTGTCTGGAGACAGTTTTCACAGATTTATTGCCAGAGAGGTGGTGCAGAGGAGTGACAAAGGTCCTGGCTGGGCTCCTGCTGTGGCACAGCCTCTCTGTGTGTCCTTGTCACCTTCACTTAGCCATGAGCTCTGTGGGGGTGCTGAGGCACCAGGTGCCCCAGCTCTGAACCAGGACACCACTGCAGGTGTGGGCATTTGCTTCTTGGTGACACACTTCTGGGATGCTGCTCCTCCTGTGGCCCCCTCAGCAGTTTGATGGATAACAGGTGGACAGTTCCCCAGCTCAAAGCAGGTCTCCAGCAGAATTAAACCTCTTCAGGTACCCACACCTGATAGCAAGGCTTCTGGTTTCTTCCTTATTTTTTTAATGCAGGAAATCAAATGTCTCTGCTGAGGGATGGAGATACTTCCCTATGCCTACCCAGAGGGAGGCATACAAGTGAAATACTTTCCAGCTCCATGAGAACCTCTGAGAAATGCAGAGGCTGGCACTGGTGTGTGCCTCACCACCCCAGTGATGTGCTGAGCTGTCCACAGGGCTTTTTCATCCCCGTGCACACCAGGTGGCTCAGCATCCACACCTGCCTCTGCAGGGAGGTGGCAAACAACAAAGTAATCAAGAAGCAGGTTCTGCTTCCCTTCCAGCTCGGCTGGGCTGGGGTGATTGCTCTGGGAAGCACCACCTGTGTGAGAGTGCTGTAGTCCTGAAATCCTGTTTCCTGTGGAATCTGATGTCTCTGCCCTGGGGAGGAAGGGAAAAAGAAAATGAACAAGCAGTGTGAAATTAAGTGTCTCCATTCTATGTCTCCATAGAATCTGCACAGAGGGTTGCTCCAGGCCATGGAGGAGGCAATGACTGAGCTGAGAGTTGATAGCATCAGGGACTTCTGTTTAATCCATGCCAGGTTTTCCTCCTCATTTTGGCTCTCCAAGCAGCACCAGGTGGCTTCGTGCTTCTCAGCCTTGGCCTTGGACACAGGAAGGGGTGAGGGATGGCTCCAGGACTTGGCTGAGAGGAGTGAGCACCTTTTGCAGGATTTTGGCTCTCACAAGCCCCTCCAAGTGCAACCTCCACAGAGTTGTCCACAGATGCCAGCCTGTGGCTGTAACTGAGATCATCATGCAGAAAGGCTGGACCTAAAGCCCACAGTATATTTTCATTCTGCTGGGAGAAAATAGATCAGGGAATGAACAAAAAGTATTTTTTTTCACTGTACTTTTTTCCTTGCCACTTTACATCAATGTGAACTGAAGGAGGGGCACATTACTAATGAATTTCGACCTGTTTAGTCATAAAGATTTATACCTGTGGCTTAGAACTAATATTGACCAATCAAATGGCTCCCCAAATCCTTCCCATTTTATAAAAGTTAATCATACCCTCATGGCAGGCCAAGTACAAAATAAATTTTGATTTACAACCTGTACTAAAATGATCGCTATTTTATGCTGGTCATTAAGAGTATTTCACACTGGAGAGTTATTACATTAGAAAACAGTAAAATGGTTTGTATCACATAATGATATTATATTTGGACACCACACAGAATACCAAGGGCTTATTGAATTTGTGTCTGAATGGGAAATTTGTTTAAAAACCTGAGCATTGCAAGTGGCAAAACTGTGTATTATTTTCAGAAGTTTGTTCTGACAACACACAGCTGGTGCAAGAGTAACTTCTCTGATGCTAAAAGTCCATAAATTACTCAGCAATCACCAAGTAAGAGGGCTGAAAATTCAGACATGTTTCCTCTTTTGTCCATAAATCTTAGAATTATAGAATCCTGGAATGGTTTGTATTGGAGGGACCTTAAAGATCATCCAGTTCCTAGCCCCTGCCATGGGTAGGGAGACCTTCCACTATAGCAGGTTGCTCAAAGCCCTATCCATCCTGGGCTTGAACACTTGCAGGGATGGGGCAGCCATAGCTTCTCTGTGTAATTTGTTTCAGCACCTTGCTGCCATCATAGTAAAGAATTTCTTTATAATATCTAATCTAAACCTGCTCTCTGTCAGTTTATAGCTATTGTCCCTTGTCCTATCACAAAATGCCCTTGCCAAAAGTTGTAGAGAATATTGGTGTGGGTAGGTCAAGATGCAATTTTATTCTTGCAGCAGAGCTAAGGTTGTAAGAAATATATAATTGATACGTTTTTCCTCTTTTACTCACCTTTTTTCAAAAATTGTTTCCTGTGTTAGGAAGCACATGGTGTGATTGTCCCAGAGAACAAATATGTTGCTCATAACCCTGACACCTGAGCGTTCAAAGAGGAGCAGCTTCCTAAAATATACATGTGCATGCATCACACTTGTGCTTGTAAAATGCCCAGATCCTGGGGAGTTCTGATGAGGATAGTCAAAGGAACCTGATGGTGCATGGTCCAGCAAAAACATTTCTTAATCAGCCTCCAGGAACAACTGTAAATAACTGCACCACTACTCTCACAGCAGCCTAATTTCCCTTTCATTGCAGAGCATTTAAAATCATGAATTAAATTGTGCAGGAGAGTGGGATTGAACAAAAGGTCTAGAGCTTTGTAGGGAGTGTGATTTTCCTGCCCTGTTGTTGCCTCAATAAATAACATCTGAAAGCTTCAAAATTTTCAGTGTTTTATGCACAGGAACAAAGTAGCTGATTTTTAAGAGGTGCCCACTTTCATAGGTGGCTGAGTGAAAGGTGAGTTTTGGACAGACTCCTTGTAGCTACTTGTGTGGTGACCCCTCTACAAACAGCAGCTGTGGTGTGACTGCTTTGTGCTATTATTTTAAATGTCTGAAATTTCATCTGAGGTGGTACATTTTGTGTGGTTTACCACAGAAAGGGAGAATGTAAATGAAGCTCTACATTTCAATTCACTGTTTATTTTATTTTGCTTGGCATAAGGTAGCTACTGTTAGGAGTTTTGCATACAGCCTTCACTCACTATTATTTTAGGAATTGTTTTAACTTTCTGAAGAATTTGCAGATACAGGAGTTTTCAAAGCAGCAGATCACAACCAAAGTTCATGTCTATTCTATGTGAGCTCTTAGGAACCAGAAAAAAATCAAGAATCCTCCCAGTTCACCCCTCTCCCCCTGTTTTATGTGTGATTGTATAAGCACTGAAAGAGAAGGCAATTTTGGTCTGTAAATCCAAATCAATTTTAACCCAGGTTCACTAAAATAAATCAATCTATGGCAAGTCAAGTTTCCCTCCAGAGTAGGGAAGGAAAAATTCAAGTACTGCAGAAAACCCCAGAGAGGATGTAAACACTCAAAGTAAGATGGATCCACTCAGAAGGTGACAATTATGCTCGTGGATGAACAGGGGTTAAATTGTCCAGGCTTTCAGATACCTTCCTTAAACTTGGTTATTTGCTTATCACTTCTATGTTACAGGTTTTGCTCCACCACAGTGCCTTGCTTTGTGTTGGAGCCCTGGTCACTGAGAATTTTAGGCTTTCTGTGCTGACAGGCACCGACCCCCAAGAAAACACTGTATTTGACCTGAGGCCTTGGAGAAGGCTTCCAGAATTGAATGATAGAACTGGGATTATGGATGTGTAGTTTGAATAGAAGTGTGTGATATCACATGGTGGAAAACTTAGAGTTTAAGGTTTTAGAATATAGGAATGTATATATATAAAGCAAGTGGAGGTTTTAGGGTTGAGGCTAAGTCCTTCTTTTACACCTTCTTCCTTGTGAGTCTAGGTGGTATTTTGTAATTGGACAGAAAAGTCTGCATTGTAGGCCACAGTTGGTTGGTTATTGGGTTAAAAGCAAAAATAATTTAGGTGTCATTTCTCAATTGAACAGTTTATCCTTAAAAGGCCTTGTAGAGAGAGAGATATAGCTCCATTTTTACTTTGTTAGCTAGAAGTGCTGTAGAACTCATGGCTTGTGAGACTGTAATATAGATAAAAATTAATAAACATCTGAGTCCAAACAAGAAACACATCTCGCACATTTAATCCCAACTGTGGCAGAAAAGAAGATAAAACACAACAGCTTTGCTCCTCCCATCATGTGTTCATATTTTCACCTATCTGTTCTCAACAGCTACTTGGGGAGAAACAAAAAACAAAAAATCTACCAATTATGTGGCTGATCATTTCACAGAGCTGGCATGAAGAGAAGAGATGGGCAACTGAATGTATTGTTTATCTTGTTCTAATCAAAATTTTTATTGGGTTCTAATTCCTTGGATGGAAGAAAAAAGCCCAGTCTTGAATTGATGATGAAGTTTGGAGATGGAGAGTTGACAAAGAACTTTAACAACCTGCAGCTCCCTGAATGGCAGCTGATAATGAGCTCACAAACTTGTGACTTGTGAGAGTTCATCCGTGAAGGGAGAATGTAAAAACTGCTTTTATGAGTTTTAAAACACTCATAACTTTATTAAGCTCTCCTTTTCACTAGTAAAATAAGTTTAATTGCCCTTCATGGCTGAGGAATTATGTTTATTCTAAAGTGATTCATTTTTGTCTCCTGTTGAAAGGCTTCCTTTCTTTTTCCTTTTCTTGTGCATCTCTCAGCTCTTCGTGTGGCAGTGAAGAGAGGGGAGGAGAAGGCTGTCACCAAAGCTCTGGCAAACCACTGATGTTTAATTCTTTGTTTCCACTTGATGGGTTTATATTGTGCCAGTTTCTCCAGTGGTGTGAAGGGACTAAGTTGCCTTTGACAGTCAGTGAAAGCTGGGAGCCTCACAAACATTTCACCATGACAAGCCTTATAATTAAAAATAATAACAATGAGCATTCAGCAGAGACCAGTCTTCAGCCTATTTGTGAATGTTTGGGTTTTAGAAACAGTATCTTGTGAGAGTCTCAGGCTTTGCTATGCTAGCTGGATGCTCAGAAGATGATGTTTGGTCATTGTGCAGTGACCCTGGAAGGTTTTGGTCCATGATTACATACATGCATGTTGTGTACTACAGGATTTCCCAGAAATCATGTTGACTGGAGGGTTCCTACACCATCCTGCTTTGGAAGAGTTCCTCAGATGAAAATATCCCTCGAGCCCGGCTGGAAAGTGGCTTCCAGCTGTTCCCGGCTAGCCCTGGCTCGGGATACTTCCAAACTCGGTTGGTGGCAGCAGGCAAAGTGGCCACCACCCCCCGGTGGGTCAGAGCTGCACGAGAGATGTCGGTGAGGCTTGACGAAGGTAGGAAGCGAGGAGGCTACTTTGTGGCTAGATGGTTTTTATTGTCACCTGCCTTTCGCAGGGGAGCCACGCATCTCTCTGAGCCTCTCTCGAGAGTGTCCCCGCCTGAGGCGTGGCCACAGCTTATATGGGGTTGGGAGAAGGGGGTGGACACAAGAGGGAAAGCCAATCAGGGAAATGGGGATGTCACACAGACAGCGAATGGGAAACGAGGGGTGAGGGTTCCCCAGCCTGCTCCAATCTGGGACCGAGTGTCTCTGAACATTCTGGAAGAAGAGGAGAGGCTTCCCAGAGAGTGACAGGCTGTGGAGAACAAAGACAAGGGGAAACCAAATGGGGAGAAATACAGGGGGGAACTCGGGAGAAACCATTACAGTACAAATTAATATTAACAATAAATCAAAAAGGTATAAAACGCGCCGCTACACTCAGATCTCTGCTTGCCAATGTTAAGCCAGACCTCATGAAGTTAAACTTCAAGGGCTCTTCTTCTTTCCAAAGGTGATCTTCAAGGAGCGAGAGCAAGTATTGAGCCAAAAAATGTAAATTGAACTCTGTCCTCCTGATTAAGATGGGTTTTTCTCATTAGTGCTAGTTTGTTTCTACATTTTTAATCTTAGCTACCAACTTTGGAAGTTCGTACTCTGTTAGAGTCAATATCTTATAGCAAATTAGACTGGTTGTGAGTGAGAAGAGACAGGACCTATCTGCTGCAAGACTCAGGCTTTTTTGGGCTGATTCCAGGAAAAACACTTGGTAGAGGAAGTTGTTGTCATTCCTAAATTTGTGCAGTAGTTTGGAGACTTTGGCACCTACAGATGGCACAGCACAATACAGATTAATTCTGAGAAAGCTGGAATTCGGAATTAAAAAGCAGAACTGAACTGGAAAGCTTTATTCCAGGGGAAGAAAATGGATAGACAGAAGGCAGAGAGCAAAACACTGAAGCAAAGGGGGCATTTATTAAGAACCTGGCAGCCAAAAATGTGGGTATTTTATGATTGCAGTGTTACTGTCTCCTGGCTGCTTGGCTCCCATTCTAGCTAACCAGGTTGTTTTGTCCCAGAGATTTAATTTCCTGCACACAGTTTGTCTCATCACTTTTGCTTTTTTATCAGCAATGATGGAAAAGCCCAGCTCCTCTTTTCCTTTTTGCATTTTGGCAAGATTCAATAATCTCTTCAGCAAATTAATAGGCTGGTCATTGGCTGAACCATCGTTTTTTAAGTGAGCCTGGCTGTTGGAGCAAGGCAGATTTAAAGTCGTAGATTTCATGTTTAATGCAAAATACCTTTGTTTTGGCAGCAGCAGTGACTGAGGAGAATCAGGGAAGTTTTAATTCACCGGCTGTAAGGACCATATGTACACTATAACATTGTAATCTAGTTACTTACTCCAGCAGAAATTACAACTGAGCAAAAGGGACTTGCTGAACAAGGTCTGTCATAAAAATGGGTACAGCTCATCAGTTCTCAAAAAAGAACCATTTCCAGAAGGTCAGGCTGGTCCCTGGCTCCCACCGGTTAACAAATATTCAGAGGCTTTCCAATTTCTCCTGCAAAAGGAGTTTTAGAGCTCTGATGTTTCTAGCTACCTGAAAATGAACACAATATCCACCCCCCACCCCCCCCCGTCCTACACTGTGAGGCAAGACCAAGGTTCTATAAGACTTCCTTGAGACAGGGATCTGTTTCTTGCTCTCATTCCTAGGGGTTTCTTCAGGAATTTCATGGGCTCGTGGTGCTGTGACCCCCCTCTTCAGAACCAGGCCAAGAAGAGAGCAGCCAGTTCACGGTTTCAGGCACAATTTTCTTCTTAGTGCTTCTGTGGCTTCTTCTTTATAAATGGGCAGTGTATGCTCCACCCAAGCTGACACTGCACTCCTACAGTCTATGAGCCTGCCAAGGTGTTTTCTTCAGTCTGTGGAGGAAAACATTTTAATGTCAGCACTGTAGGCATCTTTAGGATGAGATAAAATGCATCTTAACTTCTCTGAAAACTCCCTGGCTGAGTTTCCAATGGCCACACAGGGAGCACAGGATAACTAGCAACTCCTACACAGAAGTCTGCATTTTATGTGTCTAAATTCTGTTAGATTAATTCCATGGTAATGATCACAGTGAGTCAATATTCTAGTCAACAAGGATTTTCAAATTAAGTCTTTTGATTGCCCTTCTGTCCTTCATAGTCCACGGTGAAAGAATTTCCTTTTATTTTATTGTTGTGATTTTAACCTGGAAATTCAGATGAGTCCTGACCATTGTAAGCGTGCAATACAGTTGTAACGATGCAAACAGCAATGCAGTCTCCAAAATTAATTTAAAAATTGGGATTTTACTTTAAATTACGCATCTTTTCTGATTCTTCAGAGTGCTTAATTTGCATTGTAAGGTGAGTTGTGTTAGGTTAACTGCATTAAGAAAAAGGAGATTTGTGTTTGTAGGATTCAGCTAAATATCATCTCACCCCTGATGTTCTAGTCTAATGGGATCTGAATTATGTACTGGCATCTAACCTCTGTAAACAGATTGAATCTAAATTATTTGTAAGAAGGATTCAAGGACATCACTTTTGTCCTTGCTGCTATTCCCTCTTGACCAGCTGGTCCACAGCTCATGAAGAAAACATTCCTACTTTTGAGACTGATGCACAAAGTGTTTCCTAGAGGAGGAAACAATATTACAAGCAGAACTCTGAGCTGATAGAGGGGTATTTTCAGCAGCAAAGCACTGTCTTGCAACCTCCTGATAAATTTTCTTAAATACTATATGGCATATCTGTCTTCTTGATCTAGTGATTTGCTATAGTAGAAATTGGTTTTCTCTGTTAAAATATAGGAAAGTCTCACTTACCTTCCATCACTTAATTATTGTATCAGCAGAATATTTGACAAAATCTTGCCATTTTTGCAAAAAGTAATGCTTCCATGAGGCAACAAAGCTTGTGAACAGTGTCTGGTTGCTGCCTGGATGGTGCCTACAGCCTGACTTGCAAGCAGCCATGCAAGAGCATCTCCATCTGGAGATCCATATGGGTTACAGGATAATCCCCAAAGTGCAGTTCTGACATCCAGCTCCTACATGACCACTGTTGCAAATGCACAATCCATAGTTCTTGGTCATCTTAAACCATAGATAAACATTTACCATCTTAGTAAAAGAGTACAACAAAACAAAATAACAAAAACCTGTCGTTCTTGAGCCTTTCTGTATCTGCAAGGGAATGTTCTAATGTTTGTTGTCTATATACAACTGGATTTGTTTTGCAGTGAGGACTGCCTGAGAGACTTCAGATTCTCCATCCAGGGTATTAATCAAGACACCAAAATGAAAAAAATTGCTCTGAAGCATAAAAATTCTTCTAGGTACAGCACACGAGAAGTCTTAAGGACAGTTCAAATTTCCCACCTAGAGAGTTACACTGAATGATAAATACTTTTAAAATAAATATTTCGTATGAAAGGTGACAAGAAGTGAAGTTAGTCCCTTTATTTCAGCTTTGTTGGTCCACTGCTTGAACTTCAACCACTGTTCTGTTCCACCTGTGCAGCTGGGGAGTCCCTTACCAAGTGAGGAATTTTTAGGTCCTGACAAGAGAGCAAGAAGGGTCAGGAAGAAAATAAAAGGGTAAGTCAATCCTGCAGGTTCATGCAGAGCCGTGTCACCACTCCAGATGGAGCAAACCACAGCATATGGGTGGATGGAGGAACTTCTGACTGCACAGAACAGCCCAAGATGTGTGTCCCCTGCCCTCCCTACATCATTCTTGGCTTGTATTGCTGCTTTCCGTGGGCTCCAAATACTGAGGTATAAATTTCAAAGCCCAGAGTTTTGGTAAGTGCACTGGAAAATTTCATTAATTTTGCAAAACCAGTCTTAAAAATAACATTTTGACATTCTAGATAATTTCTTCACTTTATGTGTGCATTATATTCTAGAGAAAAGAGACAGTTCCAGACAGAAAACTGTAGGAAAAATGAAGGAGTAATATAATGAGGAAGAAGCAAAGGATAATTTTACCACTCACTACACATTTCTTTCATTTAATTTAGTTGTTCTTGGTTTTGCTATTTTTCCCAACTGTTTTTCTTCCATATTTGAAGGTTTTGCACATCACTGCTAGGCTGGACTGTTTGTACTAACAGCTTATTGGCAATATTGGTTTATAGTATTATAAGCTCCCTTAGGCCACAAAATTTTAATAAAGTGAAATGTATTCATTCTTGTGAAAAAGCAGATGTAGGGAAAATTAATTGATCAGGAATGTCTGATAATCAATTTCCTCTGATAAGCACACAGAATAATTGTTCCTTCAGACCCTGCTGTTTAATCTGCCTCCCCTGCTCATGCACCTTACAGACAATCCATCAGCACTTCCCTGCTTCCACCAGGAGTAAAATGATATCTTAACAACACAGCTTTCTGGTGGGTATTGTCCAAGTATTATGTGCAAAGTATATCATCAAAGCAATCCCTTCCTGAAAAATGTTCTTCAAAATCTTTAACCGACTCCACAAAATAAAGATATGTCAGCATGTGAACACCCATTGCAAATGAGATTTAAAAATGACAGCATCATTCAAACCAAGCAGTAGCTGTTAGAAAAAAAAAATTCATGGTCTCATCTGTAATGGCTATTTAAGATTTAGCAGTGGCACCTGCAAAAGGAGGTCAACAATGTCTCTGATCTGACCTCTAGTCAGTTTGCTACTGCCTTGGGAAGAGTTCTTTGGAAAACAAATGGAAAACAAGATGATAGAAATAGCATCTTTATTATTGACCACAAGTTTATAGCAACAGCATGTCAGTTATTGAGCTTTTATGTCAGAACTGGTGGTCTTGGTAAGGAATACTGTTCCTCAGAGGACTAAGCATTGCATAACAGGCAGAAACAGTGTCCTGTCCCCAGAGATCTTCCACACATGGCACAAGTTCACAGGTGGAGCTGCTTCTGACCGAACACAGGTGCCTGGAGTCACACAGAGATCCTGACATCCATTGCAGACATTGGTGAAATACAGGTTTTTTGAGTGAATCACCTAAAGAAAAGGTCTAACCTGGACCAGGTGAGTTACACCTTCCCTGTGCCTACCCACCTGTGCTGACCATGAGAGTGACAGGTTCAGATTTCCACTGCAGACATCCCAAGGCAAGCAAGGTAATTCCACCCTAGAGACCAGCCCAAGGGAGTCAATGAGGTTAATGCAAGTCTCCTCAGCTGCCATCCCAGAGACAGAGATGACCAGCAGAATCACAGAATATCCTGAGCTGGAAGGGACCCACAAGCATCATCAAAGTCCAGCTCCTGGCTGTGCATAGGAAAACCCCAGGAATCTCACCACATGCCAGAGAGGATTGTCCAAACACTTCTTGAACTCTGTCAGGCTGGTGCTGCTCCCTGGGGAGCCTGTTCCAGTGCCCAACCACCCTCTGGGAAAAGAACCTTTCTCTAATATCCAACCTAAACCTCCCCTGACACAACTTCAGGCTGTTCATTCCCTCAGGCTCCATTCACTAGCCACTGAAGAGCAGAGATCAGTGTCTGCCCCTCCTCTCCACCTCAAGAGGAAGTTTTAACTGCAATGAGGCCTTCCCTCAGTCTCCTGTTCAGTGTTCTTTTGTTCACAAATGAAAAGAAAGTAGTGAATACAGTTATCAACAATTCCTATCTCTGCTGTGCTGTATTGGAAGATTAAGATATTTCCTGACTGATCTGCAATAGATCCAGGGGGATGAGGGAGAACGAGTCCAAAACAGCAGTGCTGGTTCAGGCTCTCCTTGTCTGTAACTCAAAAACCCTTCACCACACTCAGCAGTGCCCCTGGGGAGAACTCCAAACTGAGGGGATACCAGGCTGAGAGCTAGAGGTGACCCCCCCAACTAATGTGTGCTGCATTCCTCTTCAGCTGAAAAAACATGGTATTGTACTGTGTACATCAGCCACCCTGGCTGGGGCATGGGATGGCTGTGGCATCTCCCTTCCTGCTCCCAAGGAGCAACAATTACTCAAAACACACTTTTGGGTTTCCTGCCCTCCAGGAGCACTTGTAAGCTATGAGAATAGAGTACAGAGAGCAAGCTGTGGAAATTTTCTCAAACTAATAAATTTCTGCAGGGGAGAAGGAGTAGGGTGCAGGTCTCTGGGCATGCTGGGCTGCATGTTCAAGATTGATTGCTCAGTTGAGCCCCATACTGGGGGAGAGATCTTATTTCCCTTCTGGCAAACATTAACTTCCTTTGCTTTCCTCTTACATTCACTAATCCTAGAGGGAAATATTTTGCTGACTACAACAGCATTTTTCATGCTAAATTATTCTGTTTGTGCTCAAGTCTGACCCTGTGAGGTGCTCCGTCCTCCTGCTCGCTCCAGAAACGAATCAGGGTGTAGAGAAACTCATGGTTTGCAAAAGGATCAGAAGATCTTCCAGGTTCATGCTCATTGCAAGTAAAACAAGGAAAATGTAACACCCACAGTTGGCAAACCTGCTAAGCAAACATCAATGCTCATAAGAAAAGCAGAGCTGGGCTACGTGATGGCTGTGCTATAGCTGTTCTCATCTGCAAGAATTATTAGGAACAGAATGCATTATTTAGCAACTCCTCAATGAGCTAGCAAATGTTGCAGATATTGGGCTAAGGAAGGAATATATAATTTTTCAAGGGCAGTCTGCTCTTCAGGTAGCACTACTGGCTCTAGAAATTAGTTTTGTTAGAGGTGTCTTTTAGCAGTTTATTTCATAGCCTCCACCAGACAGAAAACTGACACGTTCCCTGTCCTATAGTGCTGTTTTCTGCTAAGTATGGTCAAGCTCATCAGACTGGTAGTGTCAAGTCAAAGATGGATTAAGATGTTATGAGAGTGCTTGAATCAGCAGTAAAGCAGAGTAAAGCATTTCTCTAATCAAATCTAAATCTAATAATTTCTTCATAGGAAGAGTGATACAGGACCTGGCCTGAGCTCTCTGTTCCCTAGTTATTTTCCACAGGGGGAAATCAATGGGAAAGGAGCATTGTAAGAAAATCATAAACTTTAGCTTGCAGAAAAGGCTCTGAATGGGATTTTCAGATGTTTGCTTGCACCTCAAAGTAGCTGAAATGGAATACTTGAACTTGTCTCCTTCCAGCCAGCTTCTAAAGCTGATGTGGATCAATAGGAAAAATTACTTGGTACAATTCTTTTTTGTTCTTTAAATATTTTATTTTGAAATACAGAACTTGGGGTAAAAAAAAAAAAAAAAAAAAAAAAAGGAAAGTTAGGATGTCTAGGATGACCAGAATAAAATAAAACATCTTGTTTTAAAACAAAGTTTGGCCATGTTTGAGGAAAAAATTCAGTTCTGCCAAGCCAGTGTTTGAAGCAAAACAAGTGATCTAGCTTTCTAAAATGCTAGCTTTCTAGCTTTCTATTGTCTTTCATCTCATTAATGATCACATAGTTTGCCAAGGATAAGTAAATGGAGCACTCTGACGCTTAGGCAGAAAAAAGAGATTACCTCCACAAACACCTGTTGTGTTCCTCTGAATTTCAAACACCCCTGGGTACCACTGGGAAAGACAGCATCTTCTGCCAAGGACTTTTGAGCATTTCTGGTTTTGGAAGCCTATAGACAGCAACTGTGGGCTTCCTAAATTATGAATGGGATCTGCACAAACCACTGGCTTCCCATTCATAGGAATGAGACCTTCAGAGGTCAGCTCTGCTCAGAATTAACATATGATTGCTGACAGGTGCCTGCACAGCTTCTCCATAACAACCCACAAAGGTGGAAATGCTGGGACCTCCTAAAGCTTAAGCAACCTTAAAAAGTTTTTCCTAATGCCTAACATAAGTCTCCATTGCTGCTATCTGATGCTGGTTCTTTCTCTCCTACCCACAAGGAACAGGTTGAGCAGTTTATTCCTTGGAGCAAGAAGTAAAACTTAAGCTCTGTTCCTATAAACCCTGTTTATAAAATTTTTTGCATCTGAAGGCAAAAGAATGCAAATTTTTTTGCATCTCTGTCCCTCATCTTTGACTGAACAATTCCAGTCAACTTCTCCAAACTCCCATGGCTGGTCTACATTATTACTGGTGTGCTCTGGACTGAAGGCTGCAGTTTAGCTGAATCTGTATTTTTTGTGCAGGGAATGGAAGGCTCCATTTCTAAGCATCCCATGCCTAATTCCATGACCCCACTGACCCACTTACCACAGCACCTGCACATATATCCAAAGTCTTTTCTGCAGCACCACAACCCACCCCAACACTCCCAGCCAGTGTTTTTGTGCAGTTGATCACCTCCACCAAACAGGAACCAGGTACCTGCCTTTTCTGAGCTACTGAATCTAGTCTGTTTTTATAAATAAATAATCCCCAACAGCACCCCCTTTGTAGCTTTTACAGGAACAAGTCCTACCATAAAAATTGACAAAGATACATTCACAGCTTTTAGGATTGTCTCTATTTGTTGCTATTATGTGCCAAAATGACATGAAAAAAATTGACCAACATCAAAGCACCATCCGTTTTTGAGAATTTAATTTTCCCTTGGGGTGTTTTCAGCAGTTTGGGAGCATGCAGGTGACTGCCACGGGGTCACACATATAATGGCTTTGGTGGATTAATTTAATATTGAAGAAAGCAGGACTGAATGTGCTACTAGGCAGGTTTGCAGTACAGGTTGCTTGCACACAACCCAGAGAGAGGCCTGGGAACAACTTATCCCAAACTGAAAAGTCACTTATGTTTCAGTAAAATCTGCCATCCCATCTTTTTCACTTCACCTGGAGAAATATTTCCCTGGAATTTCAGTCCCTGAGAGTTTCCCTAGTGCATTTCTGTGCACAGAGATTAGGAGATAATGTGTCATTATTAGGGACACAAGGAATGCAGAATAGTCTGATGGGCTTTTACTGACAAAAAGAAAACAAGGGGTTTTTTAAAAAAAAAGAAAAAATGTAAAATACAATCATAGATTCATATGGAGTGATAAGAGTAACTCAAGAGGAGTCACTTAGCCTGTTTAAATTTCAAAGGCAGCATAAATGAGTTACCTGAATTCAAGTGTTCGTGTCTGTTGGCTATTTTACCACCAAACCACTTCCTTAAACAGCAGCAGGAGTGTTTCTGCACTCACATCACGTGCTATGCTCAATGAGAGGAAAGGGCAAAACCTTCTCAATTTCAAAGATGCTGCTCCCCATGAAGTAGCAGACTATGCAAATCACCTGGGGGCCTTCCCTCTGTGATCAGCTGCAATGGGGAGCCCAGTGCTGCTCTGATCCACATCCTCGTGCTTCAGAAGGATCTTTAGCCCAGCATTCCCTGCCTGCATTCCCCACACTGTGCATTGTGCCTAGCACCACTTCAATTTAAAGTTCAAGGCCATAACTCCACAGGAATGGCAGGATTAAGCCTTGCACGGAGCTGCCTGGGCAGTAAAGCCTCAGGGACCAAGCAGAGTCTCCTTGCAGCAGGTGAGGCACAAGCACACATCTTACAGCTCTGCACAGATATGTGGCTCTAAAAGCCAGGTATTTCACATGGAGGTGCTGAGGCCGATAAACATGCACTACAGAAGGAACAAGAAGAGCTGTGTTGCTGCAGCAAACTATCCTGGTTGATGCACAGATAAATTTATTCGCATAGATCTGCACACATTTTTTAAAGTTTAAGTCAGTTCATATAATTCCTATTAAGACAGGCAGTAGTAGACTACAAGAACCCCCGCCCACTCTGTAAAAAAAAAAAAAATATCCCTAAATCCCTTAAAAATTTCATTTGGAGCCATGGAAATCAAGTTGGAATAATATTTGTGCAACAAAATAGATTTTCTAAGCATTGATCTAAGTTGTATATTAAGCTAGGTAAAGTTTGTGTGGAGGAAAAAGCATGTTTTGTTACATTAACTGATTTACTTTGAAACAACAGACAGATACCAGGATTAAAAGCTCTTTTCTGAGCCAGGAATAGATGGGCCAAAGTTCAAAGGTGAGCATGAGCTGAGAACAAAGGCTGGAATTTAACTATGTTCTCTTCATCTGTTGTTGGGCGGAACGTAAGAGAAAAAGTTTTATAGCTGTAGTAGAGAAGAAAGGGTATTGTAAAGGGAAAGGTGCCATGAGAGTATCTACCACTGGAAAGAGATACACAGAGAGAGAGAAAGGAGAGAGAGTGAGAATTTACAGTTCATGGCACATGGGCAGTTTCACTGGGAAGCATTTTGGAGTGGTGCTGAAAGGGGAGAATTATAACGTGCCATGAATGTTTGTGACTTTTTCTTATCATGAGTAATGTCTTTTAAATGCCACCTTTGGAAAGTGTTTTGTAGCTTCCCCTGGAGGACAGGGACTGAGAGAGAGGAAATTTAGTGTCTGTGTGGGAAAAGTTTTTAGTCTACCTATAATTGGATGGTTTTTCCATTCTGCTTTGCTTGTGCATGTTTTTCTGTCTCATGGAGGTTGTTGCATTCATAAAATTTCTATGAGGATGTTGTGTAGCAGTGAAGTATATTAAGCTTTGGGAGGAGGCCTAGGCATAGGATTCAGGAATATTTTTATGACTGGGGACATACTGACAATTTTCCTACATGTTATTCAAGAAATTATATGATTCCATTTGGTACATACTCTTCTTTGGTATTTTCTTTTTAATGATGAGTTTAATGGTGGTGTGTGGTGCAGTTTAAGGGGTTTGAAGCAAGTTTCTGAGAAAATACAAAAGAACTGTTTTTGTGGAAAATATTTACTTCCCAAGCAGCTTCAGGGTGGGTATGGGTCCTCTTAGAACAGGTGTGATGGTAGTGAAAACCTAACAGCCTATTGTCTCTTTTTTAGTAGGTTTTGGATGACTGCTGGGTTTGTGTTCACTGGGGTGTGACTTGCACGTTTTTATATAGCACAGTTTTTTGGATACCATTTTTATGCTGACCATGGTTTGCTGGACTTCAATACTGCTAGAAGAGAATTCAAGAGATAGTTTGATGGTAGACTGAAGTGTCTTAAATTTTTCTTAAAAACCAGTGAGGGAATCCAAAATTTCAACCGAGACCATAAAGATACCATCTGTGTTTCTCAGGTAAAATGCTGACTAAATTTGACTTCAAATTTTGGGGTTTTAATCTCTTCAGCATTGCTCAATGAAGCTGTTGTAGTGTGGAGACACCTTGGTGCCCACTTCTGTCCATGCAGTCAGGAGGAGCTGTGTTGGCAAGGGCTACAAAAAGATGACCTTGGCAGTGTATTTCACCAAGGGTGAAATACCAGTGTACATCCTTCATGACCAAGGTGGTAGCAGCAAGGTAGTTTGAGTTGCACCATCAAGTTAATTTAGCTTTGAAGGTGAGAGATTTTACTTTGGTCTGGAAGAAGGGATTGTTTAGCTGGCAGTTTCCCTACTTTAGCCAGGGATGAAAATCAATCCAGAAATCTATTTTACCTCTCTCCAGAAAACCTGCCTCACTTACAGCCTCAACTCAACAAGCTTCAAAGCTTACTCAGTATTTCCATGACTTTTCAAAGCAGTGCCATCTGCTTTGGCTGCAGCCTAGACCAAGACCCCTGAGCCCAGCCTGGGCACATAATACAGGAGACAACTCCCAGGCAGTGGACTCGTGCCACCAGTCCTGGTTCAGCCACTGCTGCTCTTCCATCTCCAGTCACACTCAGGAGCAGCTGCTTCTCCATCCAAACAACCCAAGGCCCTACAAGGACTGCACTGGGAGCTGCATTAGCTGTTAACAAACAATAACAATTTAATCTAAAGCCCACTGCACGTTACTGCACGGAGGCCAAGGGCACTGACTGAATATATCCAGCCATGGCTTGGATTTCTGACAGCCATGTAATGAATTGAGATTAACTATGTAGTGACCACTCAGAGACAGAATTATAGTTCAGAGAAGGAAACAAAAATTAAATGTTTGACAGCAAAATAACTATTTACATCCCACTATTCAGAGTGCATAGGTACACATATCTTAGATCAATGAGAGAGAAATAAGGGAAAGGTAGGGAGGGAAAAGACAGAAAGATAAAGGTTGAGAAGGGAATAAGAGGGTAGTTGAGGGGCAGTGTTCAGTCATCAGATTCCTGTGAGAAAGGAAAGGGAGATTTAGGTTGGATACTGGAGAATATTTCATTACTGAAAGGATGCTCAAACATTGAAACAGGCTGCTCTGGAAGGCAGTGGCAATTCACTATTAATATAACAGTGGAAAATGAGAGGAAAAAGAAAGGATTGTTGAACCTGAAGCAGAACAGCACATAGGAAAAGAGAATCTGTTTAACAGTGTTGCAACTTTCCTCTGAAACAAGACAGGAATACACAATATTTGCAAAAGATGCAAATTATAGAGAGGGAAAAGGACACTCTATGAAAGAAGTCTGTGGAGACTGAATCAAGACAATAGCAAACTAAAATAGGGAGGGGAAAAAAGCAAAAATTACAGGAAAGGACAACAGGTTTTTGTGCTAAGTACTAAGCAGGAAATTACAGGCAAAGAATGCAATTCTAGGAAAAATAGCAGCTGTACAACACAATACAGCGATGAAACAATGCTTGCACCAATGAAAAGTCACTTATGAGGAGAAATTGTATCCATGAAAACAACAGTGACAATAAAAGGATTAACAATATGGAAACAACTGAAGATGCAAATATTTGGGTTAGAGAAAGGGTAATGATGGCACTGAAATCAGTGACAAGTCCCAAGAATGGTTTTCACAGTGCTTCTTTGCATCTGGTATGAAAGAACTGCTTACAGCAGATGTCTTTCCCAGAACCTCTAGGAAGGCACAGTCTTCCTCAAGCGTCTTGTCATTATTGTTATTACTGCTGGCTTTATAGGAGCTTAATGACCTCACCCATGGGTCACAGCTCCATCTGTCCTATGCACTGTACAAATATTCAGGGCAGCTTTATGATTTATGACCTGTCAGGAGGAACCTGAGCTGATAAGCAGCAGAAGCAATAGTTTGGTAAATCTGGGGGTCAGTCAGCACTGACTGTCTTGGAAGTGTTACTGGAGAGAAAATAAATGTCCCATTGTGGCATATTATGATCTGGACAGTTGTCTGACCCTGGGACTGGTGTGGTTCATGTGGCTTCTCAAGCTGTTCATGGCCTTCAGGAAATTGCAGTACTTTGACAAAAATGAAGAACAGAAGTCATGTCACATTGTTCCAGGGCTGCATGTTAGCCCTGCATTTCATGCTATTAAGGATTTTCCCTGGCAGCTTCCTTCGCATTGCTGGCTCCTCACTCATCTCATAAATTACTGGAAGAGGTCTTAACTTGCATTTCCAGACAGAGCCTGGACTGACAGAAATACAGCAGCCTGCTCTTAGTGCTAGAGCAATGCACTTGCACTTCCAACTCAGACTGTGGCAACATCCTTCCATCCCCCCCACAACTGCAGAGACGTGCACAGATAAATCACTGCAGATTTCAGACAGTGCTTGGCACACAGAACCCACCCTAAGAAGAGAAAGAAGCCCATATACTGTGCTTTGGGCATATTATCAATCAGAATACTTGCATGGCACCGAGTACTTCTAATTTTCCTGTGTAAACAGCTTGTTCTGCAAAACCTGACATCTCCTGATGAATCCAGAGGTGACTGGGAGGAACATCAGCATCAGTGGAAGACATGCAAGAAATAATGTCAGTTGGGAAAACTCTGAGTCTTTTAGATTTCCCTTATTAGATTTACAACTATTTAAATATCCCAAATGCCCTTCCCTCACCAAATAATTAGGAAAGTGAATTAATGTTTTGGCATAGTTCTGGTTAGTATACAGCATTGCTTAGGCAAGAGTAATTTTGCTAAAAAATAACTAAACCAGGAGGTTGAGGCTGTGATATTCAAGGAAAATGCTGTGAGTTCCAAGGCTAATTATAAAGGAAAAGATGAAATGTGAAGGAGAACATTTTGGTGAATAGGAATCCAAGTTAAGCACATTTTAATGAGAGAAGAAATAGCTGTGTACTGCTGCTACTTCACCAGCTTTTCATCCAGTAGAAGAGTTTGATGAATGTGTCTATCCATTGCTTTCCTGGTTTTGCAGTTGACATCTCTGACCCAGATTCTGTGTATCAGCTTGTGGATTTAGCTGACTAAATGGAGGTGGCTGTAGCTGAGCCAGTCACTGCAGGCTGCCTTTAAAGTCAGTGGAGGTCCAGTGAATGGGGGCAGAGGTGGGGAAAATCATGGTACTGACAGAGACATCTGAAACAGGTCAGATGACCTGCTCTCTTAAACTACCTTTTTATCTCCATTGACAACAAAGAGTTCCATTGAGGCAGACCTTCATAAATCTGAAGGGGTAAAGCTATTTTGATTCCCCTGTAATCATACTTAGGTTTGACAAATTCCTTTTTTACTCACATACCCTCTTTTTTCTGGAGCAATTTCAAGCCATTAACTAAAATAAACAAAGGGAATATGGTGCTGCAGTTCTTGATAGAGACTCCCATAGGAAAACCATCTCCCTGAGGCATCTTGGCACAGTCCAGAATTAGCCTGTGATCTTTAGAAGCAAAGGTCTGAAGATGCAGAAGCCATAGGGGAAAAATTTACTTTCAGGCCAGATTATCCCCTTTCCTGAATTTGGGGATTCCAGACAACTCTGTCCTTGAGGCTGAGGAAAGAAGCCTGCCCATAACACAACAACAGCATCAGTCTGTCTTCATAGGATCACCAAGCATCCATATGTGTTAGCAAACATGAAAACCTTACACCAGCTCTTCAAATTTTGGCGTAATCCACATGACACAATCTTACACGAGGTCAGTATTTAATGATCCCCACAAAGATGTATCAAGCTCTGAGGGTTGGCCTGCAACTTCTCAGAAAAGGCTTAAAATAATTGCAAGACGGTTGATCAGGTGTACTTTGCAAATCAAAAGGTTTTAATAAATGAGAAAATAACAAATGATACAAAAACAAAAGCAGAAGCCAAGCACAGTGCAAGGAAGCTCTTTTTTGCACCTGCTAAGGCACCTCAAAAAGCCCTGAGCCCCTCTCTGCTCCTTCTTAAGTATATGGCAGGGATAATTCAGCTTGCTGCCCAAGAGAAACCAGCCACATTTCTGAAGAGCAGCTAGAAGGCCCAACAGGTGCTCCTATTCCTGGCACTGAGCCAATCATGGTGTGAATATCACAGAAGATTCCATTTTCCTTTTAAGTTCAGAAGAAAACGGAAACCCTTTTCCTTATACAGAATTATTTGCTTGGGTGGGGGAAATACAATGCAACACCCACATGATTTCTACCCTCTACACCATCTTGTACATTCAAGTTCTTTTCTGCCTTGTAGAGTGATAAAATGAGCTTTGTTTCCCTCATCATTTCCCACTCCAGGTCCTGTAGGGCAGATGCCATTCCCACACCTCAGGACTCACATGGACACAAACCCACAGTCAGTTGCAGAGTCAGGGTCAGGGTGGGTTGAGCACAGGTGTGTTTATGCAGTCTGCACAAATGCTGCTGCATTCAGGAGCTTTAACTCCCACCCATTGTTGTTGTTGTTGTAGGCTTACTCTGCTTCCAGCTGCCTCCACTGAGGTTTCACTGTAGGGCTCCTGTAACTCAGGACTTCATTACTTCGTAGTCTGAGTTGTTAGGGTGGCCAGGGGATTTGTGTCCTTCCGTACCACTTTCACAACCAGGACAGGCACTCTTCCTCGGTGTGCTGCATCAAGACAGTTGCACAGGTCCTGGCAGATGGTTTTTGCCACCACATAACACAGCTCTTCCACAGCACGAGGAGAATACTTGTCTCCCAGTCAAAAGCATGAGAGGAGTGATTACAGCATCTGTGATGTCTAACATGGGCTGTGGGAGGCCATAAACAGCACGATTGCACTGTAGTCACTGCTGTTGCCCTTTATGGTCCTATTTGTCTTTTTATTTTGTTCATTTTATACCTCAGTGCACATGATGGTTTTGGCTTTGCCTCCAGATTGCACAGAGCCAGCTATTGTTTTTGCAGGGATTTGTGCACCTTTCCCATTAGCCAGTTTTATGCTTCCACTTGCCAAATCCCTCTTTGTCAACAAGCCAAGCAGGCCACTTCAACATCAACCGTGGCAGCTAAAAAATAAGCACATCCTGTTAAGCCATGTACACGGGGTGGATTTGTTCCTTTGTCCATGCCTCTGGCTGATATTCCCTAATAGACACTCACCAGCCTCTGGCTTGTAGGAGGTCATGAGAGTCTGAACACAAACACAGAGCAGATTTCCCCAGTGCAAATGCTGGGTTTGACCCAGTCATCTAATTGTCTTTGCTCTGCACCTAATTCTATGTTCACCAAGCCTTTTGAGCAGCTGCTTTGAGCTTGAAAGTAGTCTCCAAATGTCTTTCACTCTAGGAGCAGTGATACCCACCAGTGATCCCGGTTTCTCCAAAGTGAGGTGTGACTTTCTTGCCCCATACTTAACATACAAACCAGACCTCTCCTCTAAAACATCTTATCCCCTTCCCCTTACAATTTTCTCATTCATACATCCAAAAACGAGTGAGAGTCCCAAAGGCATTAGAGTATTACCAAACATGGATGGTAACATAACAATTTTCTCGTGAGACTTTGGAGATTGTTTGACAAAGTTCCAGTTAGTAACTGCTAGCACGTAATTAGAGCAAAAAGCAATTAAATCAAAACCCATTTGTTTTACGTAAACTTATTTCCCATTTAACAACAGCAGTGCATTAGGGCCATGGTGCCCCACACGAGAGTGAAATGAGTAATAGCAATTGGGATCACAAGTCTGAAAAGGTTCCATCTAACATGATGAAAGAGTGCACAGCAAGATGTGCTTAAGAAACTGTAATGGAAATATTTCTGATATACTTTTCATCAAACAGATGCCTTAGAGCTTATGGTTTGCCAGGCAGAGCATGACAACTGGTTAACAAGGATAACAGAGCTGGAATTCAAGCTGTGTGGAAACTTCTATTTTTTGGTGCCTGTAGCCTGAAACTCTTTATCTGAACATCTGCTTCATTAAGAGATATTGTGATGCTATTCACAACAGCAACAAAGAGCTACAGAAAGCACTATTCCCTCTCTCATTTTTCTACCCACGTCTCATACCCCCCTTCAAAACTTTGCCACTACAGATGTGTGCCACAACACTTACTGTTGGCTTTCACTGTGCTTCCCCACAAAAATGGTAATGTGCTTCAAGGGAACGTCATGGAAAGCAGACCAGTGATTTCTGACTGTTTCTGAAGTAACAATCTATGCAATTTATTTGCTGTTTCTGTTTTTGAGAGAGACCTTAAACTGGGAACAAGGGAATATCTCCAAGTCTGCAATTACCCAGATATTGTCAGAGCCCTGCTTGGAATCAAGTTGAAAAGGCTGAATTTCAGAAATAGTTTTGGAATTCTGTGCTCTACTGATGACTAGCTGCATGAGGGAGTAGAATTTCTAAGTTGTCCCTCAAGCAAGATTAAAAACATTGCTTTCCCAATATTTCTTCCTTCCTCAACCATTTTGGAAATTCATAGAAAATCATGAAGATTACTAGAAAAACCTGTATTGAATCTTTAACAGGAGATCAGCTTTATGCTGCTTAGTTGTTACTCAGTTCATCCTTTTAGTTAATCTCTCTTACTGCTGATTTTGCCTTTGATTTCTTACTTGGTGACCTCCTGTTCCATCCTCATTTAGAGAGGGCTGGCCAAAGAACACAGTATTTTCAGGGCAGTACCAAGGATCCCCTGCCTCTATTCACTGATAGACCTAGATAGACTAATAATGATATTTTAATTTAGTATCTAAAACACCCAGAGTGAATTGCAGCCAAGGCTATCCTCCAAAGAAATATCAGCAATTGGTTGGGAAAGAGCTAAAATTATCCAGAAGGTGGGTCAACATGGATATGGGACTCTGCAGACCCAAGCAAACATGAACAACTCCCCAAAATTCCTTTTCCTGCCATGGCATTTAGCACATGGAGGGACTAGATTTATGACTTTCAGGTAGTAGAGCAAGCGTTAAGCCAGAAAGAAATGTAGATTTCAATTAATTTGTTTCCAGATACTTGCTTATCTCTAAGCAGGCATGATTTTCAGGAGGAGGATGAGTGGGTGTTGCACCTTGCAGGCTGTTCTTTAAAAATTAAAGCAAATCATATCTTTATCCAGCAAGGTCTGGCAGTTGTCCCTTCAGTAACACTTGGCAAAAACACAGTCAGTCACTTAATGCTTGTGCTGGGACCTACCCTCATCCACTGTTTCCTAGGCCAAAAATTAAATAAGTGGACAGATCTCCAAAATTTCAACTGGACAGCAAGGGCAGTGAGAAACCATTAACTGACATTAATAAAAATTGGAGTTGTTGCTACACGGTCATGGACAGTTTGGGTCAGGGTTTGGTGATTGCCTTGGTGAAAAACAGATATGAAGAAGCATCACTTTCAGGTGGATCTGCCTGTGAGGAGAAACTTTTCTGGGACCTGCTTGTCCCCACAATGGATGGCACATACCCAATACACACAGCTCGGTGCTACAGGTGTGTCTAGCTTTAAGTCTGTCTGAGTGGATTTCAGTAAATATTGATGTTTCTAGGCCATATTTTTTCCAAAATGAACTACATGAAATGAATCAACTTTATAAAGTAGAGGTTCCTTTTCCTTTTCCTTTTCCTTTTCCTTTTCCTTTTCCTTTTCCTTTTCCTTTTCCTTTTCCTTTTCCTTTTCCTCCTCTTCTCCCTCTCCCTCTCCCTTTTTTTTCTGTTTTTCCTTTTTCTTTTCCTCTTTTTCTTCCTCTTCCTCTTTTCTCTGTTTTTCCTTTCTCCTTTCCTTTCCTTTCTCCTTTCCTTTCCTTTCTCCTTTTTGCTTTCTTTTTCCTTTTTTACCAAGGCCCTTGAGTCCATGTCATCTCCTGGGCATTGGCACATAGAAATCCATGCACACACTTTGGTTCCTGGATATGTGTTTAGGAGTTTAAGGTAAAAAAATGCTCACCATAGTCTCCTTAATTGATTACAGCAATAAGCACGAAAAGATGTGAAAGGCATCTGCTGAAAAAGAGCAGTGAGCATCTTCTGCTTAAAAGCATCCCCTGGATTTGCCTGAGATATGTAGAAGATGCACTTTCATTTCCTACTGATAAACAAGCAAGCAAAAACAAATAGAGAAGTAGAAAAATCTGAGCACTCCATTCATTACCCTCAACAAAACCTTCCCCAAAGGACCTCTTGTCAGAAAGACTTTGTTCCTACTTTTTATCTCAACATCTGATCTTGGATCTGGGTCGACAGCCACCTGAACATGAGCCAGGAGTGCCCAGGTGGCCAAGAAAGCCAATGACATCCTGGCTTGGATCAGCAGTGATGTGGCCAGCAGGATCAGGGCAGGGATTGTCCCCCAGTACTGGGCACTGGTGAGGCCACACCTTGAGTGCTGTGTCCAGTTCTGGGCCCCTCACTACAAGAAGGACATTGAGGGGCTGGGGAATGTCCTGAGAAGGGAACAGAGCTGGTGCAGGGTCTGGAGCACAAATCCTGTGGGGAAGAGCTGAGAGAACTGGAGGAATTTAGCCTGGATAAAAGGAGGCTCAGGATGGACCTTCCCACTCTCTACAACACAAATGGTAATGTGCTTCAAGGGAACATCATGGAAAGCAGACCAGTGATTTCTGACTGTTTCTGAAGCTGTAGGAGGTGGGAATGGGTCCCTCTTCTCAGATGACAAGAAATAGAACAAGAGGAAATGCTCTCAAGCTGCACCAGAGGAAGTTCAGTTTGGACATCAGGAAGAATTTCTTCATGGAAAGGGTTTTTAAAGTTGGAATGGACTGCCCAGAGAGGTGGTGGATTCACCATCCCTGGAAGTGTTCAAGAAACTATTGGATGTGGCACGCAGTGTTGTGATGCAGTTGGCAAGATGCAGATTAGTCCAAGATTGGACTCAATGATCTTGGAGTCCTTTCCAAGCCAAATGATTCTGTGAGTACTTCAAATGTTAAGAATTAATTGATATTTGAACAAGTGGCCTGGGTTCGTGTCAGGTTTCCAATCACTGCATGGTGTCACATCTTGTAGAAAAAGAACTCTCTTGTCAGCTCAAACACAATCATGGCAGTTCTGCAGAGGACCTCCACCCCAGCCCCATGGATCATCTCACTCCAGTGACAGACCTAGCAAATGGATCTGGCTCCAGTCCCTTCAAGAACACAGTAATGTTTATATTTGAATTTTTTTGCTATTGGAAAACTGTAACAATGATGTAAACTTCAACATAATAACCTTAGCTTGCATTATGTTGCTTGGTAATGGAATGTTTTCTGCTCAGAAATAAATAAAATTGGTCGTGATCAAATAGAAATTGCTTACCTGGCCCTTGCAGGATGTTAAACATGCTCTTGATTGAAAATTACAAATAAGAATGTTTCAAAGGCACTCACACAAATTAGAGCAATTACGTGCTCCAATGTGGATCTCAGTTGCCCTCCAAACCAGCTCATGGGCTGAAGGGTGCCAATACTCAGTTGCAGTCAGGATAGAAAGTAAAGAACATTTTTAATCTAGGACATTCTGAGCAAAAGCAAGAAACTGAGGCAAAGCCCCTGATACTCAGAGAGGACCTGGTGTGCATCCTCCATCTAATACAAACAAGCCACTGCCACACTCTGCTCCATGGGATTCAGAGGTGCAGGTCTCCAGAAACTCTCATTAGAGGAGCTACATACCTAAAAGCAACACCCAGAAAGGCATATCTGAAATTTTTAAGCACCATAGTTAGAGAAAGCTGGTATGCAGAGAGTCCCAGGAAATTAGGACAGGGAAGTTTTACAGCCCTCCCTCCTGTCCTCAAGAGATTGAGGGTTGGAAGACACAAGTGTGACTCCCATCAGAGGCTGCTCCAACCTGGGCCATGCAAGAATGGATGGGCTGGCGAGCAGCCACACGTGGCACTGATGTGTTTTTGCATGAAGCCAGAATGTTATGGAGCCTCACAAAGGTGCACCAGCTCCTGAGGGATGCCTGCAACCTTTCAGAAATGACTTGTAAAAATAGTGAGACAATTGATTGGAGGTGTTTGGAAAAGCAAAACATTTTAATAAAGACAAAAATAACAAACCATTCAAAACAACTGAGTAAAAGCTGTGTATAGTGCAGGAAGGATCCATACACTTGTTATCACACCCCAAAAATGTACCAAAAGACTCCATGATCTCCTTTAAGTATTTAATGATCTAGGAGAGGGTTTTGGCATGCTGCCTAACATAATAGCTACAGTTCTTGAGGTACAGCTCAAGGACCTAACAGGTTCTTTTGTCTTGGCAGTGGGCTAATTATGGTGAGAGAATCATTGAAGTTTCTGGTTATTTTGCCTTACAAGTGAAACAAAGAATGAAACTCAAATTCTTTCCTAGTATGGGAATACCTGAGGATGGGGATGCACTGCTACATGGCACCAGTGGATCTTTGAGATCGTTCACAAAACATCTGTGCTGTGACACTGCTGGTCCAGCTGGGCTGTCTTGACTGATCCAGATCAACTTGGGACTGATGAGATGCTGAAATTGTTTTCTGGGCATTTTCAAAGCCCACACCTACCAAATTATTTTGAACTGGACAAAGCAAAGTACTGGATATACTTTAGATGACAGTTCTGTAAGAGTAAGGGGATTAATTAATTAAAAGACCAAAAAAGTCTCTCTCTCTCTCTCTCTCTTCTTCCTGTGATTGTGTGAGACATATGAGAAAGAATTTTTAGAACCAACAATATTCATAGACAAAACATCTTTCATCCATGAGAGAAAGACAAAAAAACCCTAAAAGTGTGTTAAAAACTAATAGCTGCGTTCATAAATCAATTCATTCAGAAGAATTTTTTTCTTTTCCCAGGCATTTGGGTGGAAGTACATAATGAGAAAAGGCTTTAAGAAATGCCTCAAGCAATGGAGAAATACAAAAAGCACTTTGCTGCTTCACTGACATGTTTAACATAAAAGAAATCTAAACATGATCATTTTTCAGCTCAACAGTTTTTGACTTTGTAGTGAATAAAATTTGAGGAAAGAAGGAGAAGAAAAATACTACATTAAAAGGTGCTTCAGTCAGAAGCTTTGCCTACTGATGCCCAAGGACATTCACAAGGTATATTTTTTGAAGATTATGGCTGGATTTACCATTAATATCAAGTTTGGTTTGTTTGGTTTGATTTGGGGTTTTTTTGATTAAACTAACTTTCTACAGATAAAAGATGAACTCAATTTATGTCAAAAATCATCTCTCCCTTGTGGTGGTGCATTCCATATTAGGCCCACAGCTAAGTCTGTTTCACTGAAACTACAGGTAATGTTTATTCATGAAACTTGAATATTGAAGCAGGAACTGGCTATTGCATTTTGCCTTAATAAATAATTTTAAAATAATAATCACTCTATTCATTTTAAATGTCACAAAATTATTAATTTCCTGTTCACCTCGCACTGGGCCTTTGTTTGGAGGAGATGATTCCCCAATCCCAATGGTGTCAGTGGTGAAGACAGATTGGAACTCTCAGGCTCTACCACCCTCTGTTCATCCCAGTCCTCTCTTCTGTCAGAGCATCCTGGGGAGGACCCAGCCCACCCCAAGCCCAGCATGGAGAGAAAAAGTGGCACAGAAAGTGTTACTTGGACCATGAAAAAGCATTAGTAACCACCCACTGCTTACAGACCTGCCTTGCCATCAAATGGCTTGGAAAAGTCTAAAACTAGACACTATAACAAATGCCAGCTTAGTCATGTTTCATTTCTCCTACTTAACAGCCCTGATCATTATTTTTCTTACAGTGAGGTAATTAAGTGTATCTGTCATGTATTAGACTTTTAAGGTTACAGGCATTTGGTAAAACATTAAATGAAAACGGCAGTGATTCAGAGTTGTTAAATTTCTAATATAATATTAATCCTCACTCAGACTTTTATGCATTATGCACACACAGTCACATGCACTCTCACTCCTCCTGCTTGATTTTTCAAACCCTTTCCTTTATGTGAGTCATTATTTTAACAGGGCAACAACAGAATGCTTCTGTCTCTTTGCAAAACATGTGGGCAGCTGCTCCTCATCTCCAGCAGGCCATGGAGGGATTTCAGAGTATCCCAGAAAAAATGTGGACTTTTCAGTCAAGGCAGTATTTCTTTATATGACAGGTACCAAACACGAGGAAAACCAACTCTGCTTTCTCTTTTCCATCATGAGAGGCTGCACCTGGAGACAACATAATCCCCAAATACAGAGTGGAACTGTGTCTAAGGGCAGCAGAACTGTTCATGAGGTCTAGGGCCCCTGCAACACTTCTGGTGCCAGAGACATTCCTCTGGGTGGTGGGGGACAGCAGTAACATTAGGCTGCCCTAACGCTGCTGTCACAAAGGTCAAAACCTGGCTTACTCTGGAGGAGAATTAAGTCAGCAGGAACTGCTTTGATAAAACTCACCATGAGAGCTGCCAGGTACTTTCCACATTTCTGTCTGTGTAGAGAGAGCAGAATTTTATTCCTTATTCCTCCATAATTTGCTATTTCCTTCTCTGGAGATGCCTCACTTGTTCATAAGCCATAAGCCACCAGCAGTGTCACTAAGGTTATTCTCATGGCTTAATTCACAAAACACTTTCGAAAATTTGGTGCTTTATACTCTGTCACCCATGGAGCCTGGCAGGTGAGAAGACTGTTCCTACAGAGTCAGAAAAAGGTAAATAAGAAAAACAAGCTTATTTTCAGTAGGTTTAAATTTGCTACAGATGTGTCCTCCCACCAGGGACTGGTTGCAGATAAAAAGTCAGAATACATACATTTAAAGTATTTAAAGCTTCTAGGAGACAGAAGCAAAAAGCCTTTTTCCCACTAAAGATGCATTCAGATGGCTAAATGTAGCTCTCTGCACTTAAATATTCTAACCCACACTGATCCCACAAGGATCCCATCCCAGAGTTAATGGATATTCAGCAAGAGAGTGAGCAGAGTCTGGGGGGAGCAGTTCCTCTGGAAACAAGCATCTGTAACACTGCTGTAGGTGCCCATTCCTCTCGTTGATTGTAAAGGAAGCCCAGGATGATACTAGAGATGTCTAAAGCTATGTGAGAATAAATCCAGCTGATTTATTAAGCCCAAGCAGGTGAGCATGGCAGGACTCAAGAGCCAGCTCTTCCCTCCCACCCCGAGCAGTCGTGATCCCCGGGCACAATCCTGAATTAAAGTCAGCAGACTCAGGCTGAGGAGGGCAACTGAGAGCTCCTCTCTTGTCCATAGAGTTCATTGCTCACTCTCACTGCCTTCATCTGCACCGTGCAAGCTGCCCCCAGCATAAATAAACAGGCTTGTCTCACGAGAGAACAAAGGGAAAGACAAGCACCAACAAGGCTGAGCTACCATTCTGTCACCAGGCCTTTTGTAACAGCATCAATATTTTAAACAACCACCTTGGCCCTGTTCAAAAAGTGGGCTGTCTTCTTTGTTTTCTTGAAATAAACACAATATTTTTCTTTTTAATTTTCCAAAAATATCCTGCGGGTTCAGATCTGTCTACTGCCTCTGTGCAAACTGGAAGAAAGAAGTGAACAGCACTACAAAAAGAAGTTTGATATCCAACAGAAAAGGTTCTGAACAGCTCCAGAAGCTGTTGACAAGCTTAGTTTAAAAGATGGCTGGAGTCAAAAGAGGAGCAAGGAGACTTTTACAAAGTGTGTTGTTGCCGCTGAAAACATTCTTAAACCCATATTGCCATGGAGATTTTTGGACACAGAAAGGATCAGCCAAGACTTTTCTCCTCTCACCTTGACTATCACTGCCAAGTCCATGGTTTGTGTAGATGTTAACTTCCTATAGTCCCTGGTGATGAGGGTTTCAGCTGCCTGATGTAACAGGTCATGCAAAGTGTAAATAATCGCAGCTCTGCCCTCCAGCAGACAGGACAGACCACTGCTGCACCAGGGAATGGCTGAGCTGGCACACAGGGATGGGTTCTGCTGACTGCTCATCTTCTCTCAGCTCTTTCTCCCAGTCTAAGCAAAGGACCCCAAATGCAACATGATTGACTGGATGCCTGTTTGTTAGTGACACGTCAGAATGACTTCTCAGACATTTTGATCAGCCCTGGAGGCACAAATGACTTTTGAAAGGCTGCAGTGTCATTTCCTCTCTTCCTCTGCAAACTCCTCTGGGTTCTGATCTGGACCAGCCGGAGGTCAATGCCCAAATCTTCAATCAGTGTTCTCCACTGCTTGGAGGAAAGCAGACTGAAGACAGGAATCAGCTTTTGAAAAAGAACCAGACACACAGGCAGCAAAATCCTCTCTATCATCATCTTCTTGTGCACAGTCATCACCAGGGCTGATGTGTTTCAGTACATAAATTACGGGTGCTTGCCTGGAGAAAGATGTGGGAGCAGTTGCAATGCATTTAATCAACCCAGAACAAAAGCTTTTGTTCTAGCTAATGTGAAAATTAAGTATCTTTCTCCTCCAGGCATATTTAAGTATTTTAAAAAGTGGAGAGCTCTGATTTAATAATTGAATAAGCAGAATTGCAGGCATTTCTAGTAGCCTTGGTCCTTACAGTAATCTGCACACCCTTTGGAAGCACCAATATTCACACTCTCCTGTGTCCATCCCCCTAAAAAATGCAGGTCCCACATCCTCTCTCCCCTTCTAGCAGATGATTAGGGAAAAAACCCCTAATCAATATTCTCAGTGGGAGCAAAGCAGAGGACTAGACCTGGGCTGGTGCTGCCTAGGAGAGGTGAGCCCAGCCCTGCTCCAGGCAGAGACGGAGGCAGGCTTAGGTGAGCTGCCCCTAGGGGAAACAGAGCAATTACTGAGATAGAAAAATGAGATACAGCCTCCTTCTGCCCATCCACGTGCAGCTTCCACAACCTACCCTCTAGTTATTTTATACCTGTTATAACAATGCTGCTTGGTAGGAAAATGGGATTTCTGGCACATCTTATGATCTGGAAGAATTCACAGTCATGAGCCACAGCAGGGTATGGGGCAGGCAGATCTGCAGCAGCCTGACTGGTCCTGATGGCAGATAAAAGAACATGATGACTTTTTAGGAGCAGACAAGTCTGTCTGTGACCCACATAGCAGGGAGACAGAAGATATAAACAGTATTGCAGAGACTGGTGGAAAACACCAAAACAAAACAAAACAAAACAAAACAAAACAAAACAAAAAAAGGAATGAGAGAGAGAAAAAAAATTCTGTCTCTGGTGCTCTCATTTCTGATTTCATCCATTTGGAGTTTGGATGATTTAGCTATAGAAGTGGTAGTGAGATCAGAACTTCTACTAAGTGTCAACCTCCCTTCTTTTGGCTTCCTCTGCCATCCCTAACATCCAGAGTTAGAGCCTTATCAGAGGAAAGTCTGGTTATCCCAGGCCACAGTGTGAACCCGTCCCTGCATCTCTCCAGTCCTGCATCAGTGGGACCCTGTGGTGCACCACAGTTCTGCCAGCTGATCCCAGAATGCAGCTGCAGTGTTTGCAACTGTATTTGGGTGAAAAATACAGCAGGATTTATCCAGACTCAGGACACAGGAATAAAAAGCAGCTCTCTGTCTATGGCTATGGCTGTTTATCAAACCAGATATAATAACCATGAAGGTGAGAATTAGCTATGCTCAGGTACTTCTGTGGTTCAGCTGAATTACAGCAGCACTAGAGGTTGCAATCTTTGTGTGCTATTCAGGTACAAATCTCTGCTTTTCTACCTCTGTTTATAGTCCCTTGCACAACACACCTGCCCCTCTCTTCTCCACGGTGTGACAAGACTGTCTCTAAATGGCTTTTGTCCCCTTTAGGCAGGTCTTGGTTTGCATTATTTAGTTGATCAGTGACATAACCAGAATTGCTGGGTGGGCTTGGATCAGCCTGGACCCTGGAAACAGCACTCCCTGTTTCTGTGGGTGGAGGAGAGTGCCAGCACCAGAAAGGAAACATGAATTGCAGTTCAAAATGAGCTGCAGCAGTTATGAACTGTAACATCACTGAATTTAATAATTTTGGCACAGCCCAAAGTTCTTCCTCCAGCCCTAGCCTTGCCAGCAAACCTCCCAATGACAGAAAATGCATTTGTTATGATTTTTATAACAAGCTTAATTCTCTGAACAATCAGGTGTAACTGATGGAGATTGCCTTTCTCATTTGCTCAGTCTTGAAGCTTTCCTTGGAAGATCTCCAGGAAAATTCTTTAATGATAATTTTTCTTCCACTTCAGTTGCTCTTTATGAACTAGGACAATGAGTGGGCCATCCCTTTTTAAGTCTCCCTGAAGAGTATAGTCATATTTGACACCAAAGAGAACAGTGCATAATAGAAGAGAGCCATTAGCAAAGACTCCATTCCTGTCAAAAATTTGAAATTGCAGGGTGATAAAAAGCACTGCGTCTTCAGCACTTATAAGGAAAATATACAATCTTCTCTGCAACCAAAACAAGAAACAGATGCATTAAAGAGAACAACTTTCTGTTGAAAGTAGAAGAAATGCAAGACAGACCTTCAAACTTCGTGGATTTAATTACAAAATTATACAAAGATTATGAGAGGGAGGCAAACATATTCAGGAAAAGACACATGCACATAACATTAAACCTTTGATTCCATTGGTCCTTTTAAATTATATTTAACTGTAGCTTAAAAAAACACAGCAAAACAAAAATAAAAACAGAAACAATAAAAGAGCAAATAAGCAAACAACAAAAAAAAAGACCCACAACACTTTGGTATTAAGTGAGGTACAAGGGAAGGGAGTAAACATTTAGAACAGCCTCGATCAACTCAGAAACTTCTGTTTGAAAAAGTCTCTCTGCAGGTATTGACAGCTCACATAAAGTTGTGTATTAAGAGTATTTATTTAATGAGTGATAAGGCTGGTAGAGGTCTTTGTTTTTGTTTACTGCACAAAAAGTAACTAAAGTAGTATAATACATGGCCATAACCACATGGTGCTAATGCTGTCACTGTAACCTAACTACCAATATCAGCAGGTTGTCCATAACTTCCTGCCTAAAGACATTTTTTTAGTGAATTAGAAAGACTTTATTTGCTGTTTCTGTCTAGGGAGGTGGTTTAATAGATGTGAGAGTAGCATCTTCTTCTTCAGAGAGTTTGATATGAGGGAGAGAAGATTTTTTTTTTTTCCAGAAAACAGTTCTATAGTCATATATGAATGTCTTGGGTTGCAAGATGTAATCAAAAGTATGTACTCTATTGCCATCTGCTGAAACCGGTTGGGGAGGTCTTGTTCTTTATCTCTTCCATGACCCATCCTCCCTCCCCATCCTCCCTCTGCTGGGGAATATCTGCTGTTAATGGGCCATCGAGGCTCACTGTATGACTGATACAATTACATCATCCCACTGGGAGATGTTCCACCCAGGGGGAGGAGCCAAGCATTCCTACCTGGATAAAACCTGAGATTCAGAACACCAGGCCAGCCTGTTTGCACTGGACTCCCAGAGGAAGACCAAACCCATCTCACCACCACTGGACCTTCAGAGGAAAACTACACCCTTCTACAGGATCACTGCCTCAACAGAACCACATCTGTCACTCCAGGAGGACTTAACTGGACTGCTACCAACACCCTGACCAACAGGTTGTCAGGTTGCATTCTGACTCTGTCAGTGTTTTCTTTTTTGTACTACTGCATTTGTATTTTTAATATCCTCAGTAAAGAACTGTTATTCCTATTCCCATATCTTTGCCTGAAAGGCCCTCAATTTCAAAATTATAATAATTCAGAGGGAAGGGGTTTACGTTCTCCATTCCAAGGGAGGCTCCAGCTTTCCCTGGCAGACACATGTCTTTCCAAACCAAGAAAATGAGACACACAAAATTCATTTGGAATTACTATAATAATAAAAAAATTAGAAATCGTTTTGGTTTGATTCCATCACAAATGCTGTTTCCCAGGAATATTAAGAAGTCTCATGTCACAGGAACATGATTTTCACTGGATTTTGTTCATAAATGTAAAGAGAGGCAGGAAATACCTGACCACCATATTTAGCAAATCTGGAAAAGTGGCAAATGTAAGGAATCTTAATTTCTTTTTGCACATGGCGTTTGCCTGGTTGTAGACAGCCAAAGAAAAAAAAAGGCAGTAAAAAAATCAGATTGCAAAGACAGTTACTTGAAAATATTGAGATGTCTCTGCAGAGGTATCTGGCTGAGGTAATTCCTCATCTCTGCTTTCTGAAAGAGCAGAAGTACTTAATGCAAAACTGAACACAGAAAATTTGGATCAAAAGGGTGGTAAAGAATTAATGAAGGAATGGAGCTTTAAGATAACTGAAACAAAAGCCCACACACTTCTTTTTTCCAGATGTCTCCAGCAGTGCTGATAGAAGCAGGTCCTGGTCCTGTCCCAGGTCAGGAACGACCATGCCATGGTTTGAGTGTCTTCACTGCAAAATAAGTCACACCTTGGCACTGCTCTGGGGTGTCACAGGATGTTACACCAAGGTTGGGCATGATTTATTTCTAGCCTTTCACTGCCTGGTAGGTATCTGCAAAGTAATAATTTCACAGAGCTTTGGGCAATAGTCCATTTAATCCCCAAGAGGCTGAAAGCTCCCTGAGGCATCATCTGCTATTCAGCATTACTAAACAATGCTGAGGCTGTGAACACTGCTCTTAGAAAGATTTGTTATCTATGTGTATTGTAGCAATGTTAAGAAATCATCACTGGGTTCAGGATCCTGCCATGGTGGGCCTGAGAAAAACACATTCCCCCACCCTCTTAGTAAACCATAAAAATGTCTTTCAGGCCATTCATAACTGCCAGTATGAAATTTGCTTTTGTTTATGATTTTTTTTCAACTTATAATTATTTACATATAACTCCACTAATTTTAAGCCAATTGCTTTGGGATTATTGCTGTTTATCTTCTGAGTTCTAAGTTGTGAATAATGCCATTTCCAGGCTTTTCTCATTAATCATAAAGCCATTACTGTGTTTACTCTCAATCAGAGGTAAAGAAGAGCTGTGCATGATCACAGAGACTTAAAAACCAAGGTTTGAAGAAATATGCTAAGTATTTTGAGCTTTGTGAAGAAAAACGGCATTGACAGCTAGTGCTTTATACAGCTAAAACCTTTAAACAGCTAAACCCTTTACAGGTAGGATAACCACTTGCCACCAGCTGCTGAAGTCTATGTGTAAAAATAAGCTGCAAAGATGGGATAATGGTGTTGTCTGATTGCCAAATACCCTGGAGTAAATTTACTTTTACTGGTGGCACCAGGTTTTATGCAGAGGCTTCTTACTGAAATGCAAAAAAATGTGATTTATACATCAGAGAAAGAACCTGGGTGTCGGTTTAAGTCAGATTGTGCCATTTTTACCTTTAAGGTGTTTGAAATTGGCCATAGAGTATAAAACATACAGTGTAGATAGAAACTTCAAATGCATCCCTATGAGCTTGCTTGGCAGAGTCATTATTCAATGTGGAAGAACTGATAGTTTAATTCAGCAAAAATTCCAACTTCAGTAAGAGGGTTAGTACCTGGCAATGTCATTAATGGGTTTTTTCCTTACTTTTCAGTGTAAGGAGGCAGTTCTGCCTTCTCTAGTCGATGCAGGTAGTGCTCAAAGCATGGTGGATGAGAATTAACTATCTCACTGCGGTTGTTTAACTCAATACATATTGATTTGTGGGTCCTGTGACCTAAAAAAGAAGACAAACTATATTAAACTTTGAGATAATGCTAAGTAAGGATGGGCTTCACCCAATTAGATAATAGAAAACACATCCCAGCATCACTCTTGTGGTAGGAATGTTAAAAGACATTGGCATCTGGAAACCGTAACTTACCGACATTGATATTCCGTTGGCTAGTTTGATCTCTGGCCAAGCTGGCTCACTGGCATGGAAGTCATCACAGCCATATCAATCCTGCCCGTTTCAGATAGAGTTCAGTTCAGTGGTAATAGCTAAAGACATCTCAAGACCCTGTGGCTGATAGTATTGACTGGTATTTAGAATTATCTCCAGCTCTGCCGCAGAGTTTGTTTATCACCTTTTACAAACCCAGGCATTC
Organism: Acrocephalus scirpaceus scirpaceus; assembly: GCA_910950805.1. Taxonomy (NCBI): domain Eukaryota; kingdom Metazoa; phylum Chordata; class Aves; order Passeriformes; family Sylviidae; genus Acrocephalus; species Acrocephalus scirpaceus. The sequence continues at coordinate 146,654,774 of OU383773.1, forward strand.
CTTTTCTGTGCATCTGCCTGAGGGGTAAAGGCCTTGACCTCCCCATCAGGGTTCTGCAGCCCTGATGTTCAGATGGGGATCTACCACCGCGTGTTGTGGCCCCTTCTGGCACAGAGATCTAGGTTTCTCTGAGCCAGAAGAGGTTTCTGTGACCTTGAGTATCTGCCTCTCCTCCTGGTTCTTCATCATGGTGTAATGAAGGCACATATGTGGACCTGGAAGATGTGTCCTAGATCTTCTGGGTTGGTAATGTCAAATTAAGTGTCACAAGCCATCTCCACTGAGCTGGTTGAAAATTTCACTGGCTCAGTGAAATTATTGAACCATGAAGAGGAGGAGAAGAACTATGCAGATGAGGGCAGCAGAAAGGGAAGGGACACTCCCTCTCCATGACAGCCTTTGTTCAAGCCAACTGAGAAACCACATTTACCTTTCCCATCCACATTTCTCATCAATTCATTCTGTTCCATAAACTGGTTTCTTGTACTCAAGCACATGGTAATTCTTTCCAGATTATCATATTCACTGTTCTACTTTATAACCAGAACATAGTGGAAATGCTCATAGACAGTGTTCTTGTTGCAAGTTACACTGGTGGCACCAAGGACAGGATGTGGCCCTTTGCTGTGACACTGCCTGTGAAGTGGTCAGCAAGTGCCTGGCCCTGTTCTGTTGTTCTGATTTTTGCCAGTGAAATTGTGTTTCTTCACATCTTTGTTTGGATGTTAAATATTTTATTTTAATGTGACATAATCAGGTGAAAATTAACAACTAATAATGCATTAAAATAATCATTTTAAACTTCAGTAAAAATAGATGTGATATTAGATGCAGTATTTACTGGCAAGACATAACTGATCTAGTCTACCTGGTAAAGACTTTTATCTTTTGAAGTCAGGTATGCTGAGCATTTCTGATGGAAACAGAACAGTGATAATTACATAAGAGTTTATTGTAGATGTTTTATTGCAGCACCAAAATAAAAGCCCTGCTGTACTCTACCACAAGCCAATGCAGACTCATCCATGAAATCACATGCAGAACTGATTCTCCTGTGTGTGAAACAGAAGGTATTCCTCTGGTGGCATTCATACCCATCCTTCAAGCCTATGAAAATCCATACTTTGTGCGGCTGTATAGAGAATTCCAAGTAGGAATTAATTTGCTGAGAGGTGTTCCTAATGCTCCACAGCCTCTTGGACCCATTTCCTTCTGCTGCAGGAGAATGACACAAACCTGGTTGAATTACTCTGGGCTCAAAGCAGCAGGGTTACCCACTCTCTTCTCCAGGCACTGTACCTCAGCAGAGATTCTACTGAGGGTTATTAATGCAAACAAATCCCTGTGGGGATAATCTGGCGGGGAGGGACAGGTGTCTAATAGCTGGGGTTATAACTGGTTTGTGGAGCACATCTTTACCTGTTGAACTAGTCCTATTTTCATATTATCCATCTCATAAATATTTCTAGAACACATCTGACATCCTTAGCCATACCTATGGTACATTTTTCCACTCGGCCTCTTTAATTCTCTCGTTTACCTCTATTTTGCTTCACTGTTCCCACACTGATATGTACACGTCAAAATTAGTACTCATTACTTGGGACATAAGAATGTCCAAGGACAGAAAGACAGATTTCTGAAAGATTTGTCAGGAGTTATGAACAATCTTTTTCTTCTTTTTTTTTTCTATTTTTCTTTTTTTATTATTATTTCCTTGTTTTATTTTTCAGTTTTTCTCTCTAAAACAGCTAGAATGGTAGGAACAATTTTATATTGATGTACAGTCTGGTGCATGTTCAGTGAAAGTTTAGTGGTATTCTTTGAGAAGTTTTAACCTCAAGAGGATCTGTAAAAAGTTGTGCTGAAGGGAACAATTATCAAAGATGAACTCATGAGCTGGCAATGTAGAAGACTAAAAAGAGCATGAAGAAGCAAAATAGCTCCAGTTGTGTACTGAGGCATTTAGCTTGCAAGAATATGGCTTCTGACAACAACAGAAGACAGGAATAAAAAAGAAAGTGAAGCATTCACCCTCTTCCAGGATGCTCTCACCAATTTTACAAGGAGGGACATCAAACAAGAATAAAACCACCACAATATCAAGGAAACACTCCCTGAAACATTCAAGGGCATGTAAATGTTAATAACGCCTGACAGCAACTTTCTGACTTAGTTGGCAGTGCCCAAGTGTAATTTTTTGGTAAAAAGGAGCAAGAGTTTGAGGAAAATAGATTTTTTTTTTCAAGCAACATTAAATAAAGCTTGTTCACTGGAGATGCCTCTCAAAAAAAGTTTTCTTAATGCAACTTCACTTTCAGTCCACCACAGGGTATTTCCTATCTTTTGAGAGAGCAAAGGATATTTTCTACCATTCTTGCCAAAAACATCTAATAGCAAAGGAAAGAATCCCCCAGGCTTAAAGAATTCAAGGAGGATTTTGTAATCTGAGTTCCCAAATTTCACAATTCCATAAAGCCCAAAAACTCCCAAACTTTTATTTTCTAAGACAGTCTCAAAAAGTGGAAGAGAATTGGATATAGAAGAAGCATGCAAAGTCTTTCCCTCTGCAGCTGGATGTGATCCCATCGTGGTGACAGCCTTAGATTATCTGAGCATACTCAAATGATGTGGTAGAAACTGTTTGACACCTTGGCAAATCCATATGCAAGTAAATATCTGGCCTGAATTTTAGCAGTGTGTCTGAGACAGGAACAGGACATGGAGATAAAAAATAGCCACTCCCAGTTCTTTCTCTTCCAGAAAAGCTTAGATTTTCCCTGCTTATTTCCAGTTGTGGTTAAAGTGACCCAGAAGACGTCAAGAACTGTTCCCTGTGTGATTATTTCCCACAGTTACCTCTACAATGTTAGGAGGCTCCTCCTGCTTGTCAGACAAGCTTTTCCTCTCCCTTTGAGCAGTTCCACTTCCTTACTCATGCCTGTAACTTGAATTAACTTTAGAAAGTCATGCCCTTCTCAGGGCCACAATGGAAGGAGACACTGGTGTGGAGAGGAGCCAGACAATCCATGTGGATCATTTACCATCCACAAAGCATACAAATTGCTACTGTGCTGTCTGCTTTTATCTGGGTCATGTAGGTCAGAGATTTTTTAAGATATATTTAGAAAGGTAAGAGAGGCAGTTATCAGAATTTTCTAAATCACCTGACACACATTGAAATAGAAGAAAAATAGCCATCAAGGTACTTTGCAAAACCTATTCAATACTAACATGCTAATTTTTTTTTAATATCTAGCCTGCATATTGTCTTAGACAGAGACAAAATATAAGTAATTATTTTAAATGAGAAAGGCATGGTTTAGCGGAAAATTATTTTCACCTGCTTCTAAAAAGAGACAGAACTTCTTGTTTCTGCACTGCTCTGTGGGTCAGGGGAGCACAAATGAACTACTGGACAATACTTCCTTTTGCCCACCCAAACCTGTGGATTCAGGTCCAATTTTACAAAAGATAACGGGGCGGGGGGGGGGGGGGGGGGGGGGGCGGGAAGGCAAACCATTTTTTCTATATGACACACTGATTTTTTTTTCTTTAGTTGGCTCAGAAAATATCTGTCCTCACCCTGCAGACCTTCCTCCCTTCTTATGCTGACCAAGGACACAGAGTGGGAAACCCAAACCCACACAAGCAATGTGTCACATCAGAAATGTGCAGTGGAGTGTGGCTGCTGCCTCCCTGCTTCAGACACCTCCTCTAGCAGGGAATTTGTGAAGTACCTTTTCTCCTTTGCTATATACTTTGTCTTTTGTACCACAGGAAAGCAAATGCTGCACATGCTACAGAAAACTGATCCAGTTTCCTACTCTTACACAAACAAACAAACCTCAAAGAAAAACCCCTTCTGGAACCTTGATGCAGAAAAATCACAAAAACCCTGATGCCACTAGGAACACCCAGGAGCACCCATCTTCCTTATGATACCTCTAACATTAACAATTCTCCATTGTTCTTCCCTCCTAGAAGCCAAATTTTGGCTTAGAAATAGGGAAAATTAATCTTTCCTGTTCCCTGAGATAGCCAGGAGGAATCCTAAATCAAGGGATTCATATGGCATAAACATGATGTCCATGGACAGCAAAAAAAATAAATGGGATTTTGCTTTGTTTTTCCAAGTGAGTTCTTGGATCAAAACTACTTCCATTCACTTAAAATACAATGATTTAAAAATCCTCTCTAAGCAAAATGGACCAGCTCCATTGGAGAATATTTTGTGCTACTTAAACCCTTATGGAAAAAAGTATTTGTTTTTCACCAGCCTGATGTGATTTGCCCTTCTCATGCTTGCCCTCAGCTCCACCAGCAATGTGACAGGTAAAGGCCAGGGTAGCCACTAACTGCTACAAAATAATGAAACAGGGTCTGAGCTGTCTCCCCTCTTTCCCTGATGGATGTGGACAAGGGCATATCACTGTTGTGGATCATGACAACCTGGGAGATCCCTCCCTTGTATGAATTCTGATGTTCCCACCTTTACTCTTCCTCCTGACTTGTACTAACTTTTTATTCAGAAAAAAATTTTATTTTTTTAAGTAGAATATTATTTTAAGTAGAAACTTTGCACAACTAAATGTACTTTTGTAACACCTGGAACAACTCCTAGGTAAACACATTTACTGACCTTGTGGTCAATGGGCTGGAAAAACATCCTTTGCACTGTACACAAATTGAAATGAAGATTTAAACAATGAGGGACTTAAGGACTTGCATAAATGTGCTTAAGCCAGCTTCATCTTGTGAAGTTCTTTTTCATGGAGTTTCACAAATCTTCAGCTCTTTTCTTTTGCAAAGTGAACACTATATATATAATATATATATATTATATTTGTGTTAAAATATAAAGCAATCAAACTAGAGGAAAAACCCCCAAAGATTCAAGAACCATACTTGGAGCTCTGCTCCAAATAAATAAGCTCAGATGTAACATTATGCAGATCAGTTCATTTGAGATCAGCTTTCAGGTGTTACAGCGATGATAATGGGATAATTTACAAGGGGATGAAATCATATAAGCCTATGTTGGGCAGGGAAGGATGTAAGAGAAGCAAAATATGTGTTGGATTCCTGCTCAGGGCTTCACCTCTTTGGCTTTGCCAGACCTCCCTCTGACACAATCAAAAGCTCTGGGTATGCAAAGAGCAAAGCAGGCAGTCAAATGCATTATGTATCATTTTTTGGCAGTGTTTAGAGATGACTTAGTTTCTCTTGCCAGACATTTTCTGATTATTTCTCTGCTGCTTTAAGAGGAGACTGTGTTCTGCTTGTCTACACCTTGTTTCCAGGCTGCACACATTTTTGCTTTTTAGGCTGATGTTTATCACTCTGTGTTTACCTTTAAAAAGAGAATCTGTTTCCAGTAGTTGTAGTTATTAATTCTTTCATCTCCTTCCTTATTTGTTTCATCTGCATTGCGCTGCTACACGGTTTATATTCATTATTGTGCTATTATTTGCCTCAAATATGTTTCACACTGTTGCATGAATTATTTTTGACAGCTGAACAAAGGCAAGATGTTAATGCAAGGAAGTCATCTGCAGAAAGTGCTATTAAACAAGGGCAGGGATGTCTGTGTAATGTACCCTATCCAAAGAGGAACAGTAAAAACTAGGAATCATCACCCTGTGGGTGTCATCACACTGACAAAACCAACAGCACTGGGAAGTGATGGACCAGTACTGGGGCTTAAACCCAGCTGGAATTAGAGAAATTAAGCACCATGAAGGCACCTGCTCGACCCTGTTCTCTTCCCTCCCCACCCCCATGGAATGGGGAGAAGAATCAAAAGTACAACTTGTGAGTTGAGAGAACAGTTTAATAATTGAAAACAAAATAAAATACAAAGACAATGGTAAATAATAATAGTAATGAGGATAATAAAAAGGGAAAGAAAACAACCCACAAAAAAATAAAAGTGATGCAACAATACAGTTCCTCACCATCCACTGACTGATGCCAGATCCCCCTTCCTGAACCCATATCAGTGCCTGCTTCCAGAAAATTTCCCCAGTTTAAACCTGGACATGCATTCTATGGTATGGGATACTGTCCAAGTCACCTGTCCCAGCTCTGCTCCCTTCCAGTTTTGGACACTCATTATCTGCCATACACACCCCATCCTAGATATCAGCCCTACCCATGGCTTATGTTCCATTCTCAAGTCCCTGATGTAGCACTCAATAGATTTCAGTTCTGGAACTGTAATCTTAAAACCCCACTTGGTCACAGGGCATGTAATGACATTCAAAAATCTCCATCATGCCAGAAAAGTTATCCTTTCTAGCTCAGTGAGTACAAAACTGCACTCTCTTTTAAGGTTGCTTAACTTTCAGCTGTTAAAACTGAAGCAGTCACTTACCAAAAGCACTTAGATATATCACAGAAGTAATAAAAAGCTAATGTCTGTTCATTTATTTGTCTTCTGAAAGATGGCCTGAGTGCTCCCTCACTCAACACTGGGAGGTGTGAGTAATTCCCAAGCACAGATATAGATAAATACATGTATTATTCCTCATTACTCACAATTGTACATGAATGCAGCAGGGGCATTTAGAGCTCACTCTGCAAATGAGAAAGGGTCAGGAATTGAGTCCTTTTAGCTGAGGAAAAATCACCCTATTCAAAAAGGTTGGAGGCAGCAGAGCACGAACATCCTGATCCTGCTCACAAATGGAGAAAGCACAACCCTGTCAAACACACACCTTTTGTAGCTCTGCAATTGCCCATTCACCCTCTTCTCATACAGAAACCACTGCTGCCCACAAGTAATGAATTCCAGCTCTCCATGTTGGCTCCCATTAAAAGTTCATTCAGACTTCTATGGGTGGTCCTGTTTTCCCATTCATAATCCTGACAAAAAATGACAATTCAGACATCCACGTGAAGATTTCATAGCAGACACTACAAAATAACCCTGTAACCCTGATACAATGTTCCCTGCAGGCTGGTGAGGCATTTCTTCTCTTTGCTTTGGGAAACACCAAAACAATAGTTGGACATGGATTCACTGTCTGAGAAAGGGGAATGCTGTAAGACAACCAGAGACACTGAGGTCCTCTCTGTGGAGTAAATGTTGACAATAGATTTGAGTAGTTGGGGGTTTAACACTTCGTTTGTTTGTTTGAAATGTTGTAGTGCAAGGTTTCAACCTTCTCCCAGCTGTAGTTACAAAAAACCTAGAAAACAAAGCCTGTGGATGTTGCATTTTTCTTTTTTTTTGTTTTAACTGATGAATTCCATCTCGCTCACCATTTTTCCAGTAGGTGACCATTTTGCCCTTGAGAATGTAGATTAAAGAAAGACTTTTTATTAATTACTTCATGTTCTGCAAGAAGTCACAAGGGCTCCTGAAGGTCCCTGGCCATGGTGTGCCAACCTAGAGAGCGGCTAAACAGCTACGGACAGATCAAACAGCCAGTGAGACAAACTCTTTTCTGATTTACTCTCTGTGGAAGCTGGCTGAAACTTTGAAGCTTTGAGGGATGTAAATCAGGGCAGGGTTTGTCGAAGTCTTTTCCATGCAATTTTTAGAGATCTTAATAGCTTGCCTCCTCTTGCACAGGGCTGTAGAGCACTCCTGGCGTGGTGGTAGTACTGCTGAGGTATGGGGGTGTTTCTGTCTTTTCTTGGGGAGCTGTTCCTTAGCTCCAAAAGCAATGGCTCTTCACATTCTTACTCTTAAAGAGATGTTTGGAAGGATTAAAATTAATAATAGTGGTCTCTTGAGCTGAAACCTGCCACCAAGGGGGTAACTGGGCTCACATTTCTCATGAATTTCAGTTTTCCCATCCCAGTGCAAGTGCTCATCCCAAGTCACCCTCCTTGTGGTTCACAGCAGGATTGGAATGTCTGAGTTTAGTCTCAATTGCCTAGTGAGTTTTCTTGATTCTTTAACAGTGAGTTAGGAGACCTGAACAAGACAAATCCCTTTTTGACTTGGTGCTAATAGAGAAACATTTCTTCATCACCATTCTAAGGGCACTTGGCCTTTTTGCGTCATTTCTTCCTTGGGCTTCACACTGAAAACTTATCCATCACATTCCCATCTTGAAGAATTCCCCTTTAGCTCTCCAATCTCAGTGCTGTGTCTATCCCACCTCAAATGCTATTGGAAGGTCTATAAACAGTCACCTCCACAACATCTCTGCAGAGGTGCAACAACCCAGGCTTATTTCAGAGCAAGCAGAGTTGTGGGGCTTTTTCTTCACATGAAAGAATCAGCTCTTTGAGAACACAAACCAGTCTGGATCTTCTAACCATAATCCCAACTTTGATTAGGAAATAGATCTTATTATTCTGCCACAGAATACGTTATAACATCTGTGGTCCTATTAGGTAGTTTCATGAAAAGAGGGGGGAAAAAATGAAACCAGAAATTTTTTCATACACAGGAATCTGTTGTTTGATTTTGAGACTACAGAAGTATTTCATTTCAGCAGTGCCAAAATGTTTTGCAGAGATAAGGCAATAATATATCAATTTATGTGATGCCTTTACAATGCTGTAAAAATATATATTGGCATGGGATGGGGCAGTCTAGACAAAATGGGTCTGCACAATAGAGTCAGAAGGAAGCTTTTTTCCCCCAATCAAAATAAAATGAGAAAAAAAATCACTTGGATTTTCTCCCATCCTATTTTGTGAAAACTGACACATTCTTACACACATTTCTATTTAAATACTGTGAATTTTTTTGTGGAAACCTGTTGGATCCCAACTTTTTATAAACCCTACTAATAAATCTCTCTTATCTTGTGGATCAAATATAGTGAAGTTATCTTTGACTGTGTCTCACTTCTAGAAAATAAGGGCTGGAGCAGGAATTAAATCTATCATCTAGTGGAAAAGGATCAGAGAAATGGGAGGAACCCAAAAGCAGTATGTTCTCTTGGATTATTCTGCTGAGAAAACAGATTCCTGGGTGCTAGGAAAGCCACAGCTTTTATTTGTCCATAGTTAAAGCAATTCAAGAACTGGATAATTACCTAAAGTGGTCAGCTATTGAATTTTTCTGTTTCCCATTGGTATGAGAAGGAAGCACATACTTTTTGCCAGGCAGAACAGTAATCAATAGGTAATGGAGAAGTAATTTGTCTGATGACATCAACTGGATGCCAGTCCTTCAGCACCTCTATTAATAAATGTCATGTATCCATGCCAGGAGACTTGAGATCACATTGAGCTTTGAAGTCACAGTATTGACTATGAAATATTTCTAAATAATGTCTCAATCTATATTGCCGGTTTCTGCATGAGATTCTAGATTAGATGTGCCTCTCATTTCCATTAGCTGGAGTTCTGAGCAACTCCACTGGCTAACTCCAATATGAAATTAATTTTGCTGAAGGCAAATGGTTCACTGCATAAGTATCAGATGCAAGTTTAATACTTTGCAAGTCTCTAGCAGGACTCTCAGGGTGAATGAATATATATCTGCTGAAACCAAATATCTCACCCTGGAGATCTACACATCTAGGTCAGTGTTCTCCAGAATGGATTGATCCAGGGATAGCTTTCTCTTCCCTAAAGTAAATAATTCACTTTTTAAATGCAATTTAGGGTTTCAGTTTTCAGCTTGTATTCTCTTGTATCCATGCACATCTTCAGAGAGCAAAGATTTCTCGGGGCACTGCAAATGGGTGCAGTATCATCACAGCCTTACTATGACTAACAGCCTTAAAGGCAGAGGAGACCTTTCCCTGCCTGGGGAACTAAAGAATCTTGTGATCCTTTCCTGCCATGTTCCTCCTCATTCCATCACTCCTCACCCGAGATCTTGGAGGCAACTTTGCCAACATGACTCCTGCTTGCAGGAACAGTGGCAGTAGCTGCAATAGCTGTGAACCATCTGCTGTCTCTCCTTTCCTGTGGAACAGACTGAACCTCACCTCATGTCACTTGTATCTTCACTCCAGCCCTATGTGCTCATTTTTTCCTGTCTCTCCATCTGTTTTATTCCACACTCACTGTTCTAACCCTTTCCCTTCACTGAGATTTCTTCTAAAGCTGCTTGTGTCTCATTAAGCCTTTGAGATGTTCTTACACAATGTGACCACATACATGATTATGCTGTTGGTTAGTGATATTGTCTTGGAATTCAGGGATGAAAACTGGGTCCTTCACTAGCACTCAGGGATCTGCAGTTGCAAATAAATGGATTCATATACCATTGACTTTGGCACCTTTGGGACAAGCCTATGACAATAAAGTCTTGGCCAGTGACATCTATGCAATAGTGTAGTCTGAGAGAACTCTTTCAAAATGCATTGGCATAGGTTGAAAAGAAACCCCTCAAAGGGAGCCAAAAATCTTCTCATGGGTCCAGTGGGGTCAATTTTAGGGCTGGAAGTTCAGACTGTAGAGATATGGTTGCATCAAAGTGTGTGTGACAGCACCCATTAATAGCCTGTTACACTCCAGAATCTGATGCAATTCAAAGTGAAGGGAGCAGATGTAACACAACGTGTTCCCAGCACACTCCCAGAGTCTCACAAGAGCTCTGCCTCTATTCATTTTGATTTGAAAAGCAATTGACTAATACAAATTAGGAAAACAAGAAATAACTGTTAAATCTGGCTGTAAAAAGAACATTACAGCACAACTGCTTCAGTGTCAAGTTTCTACAAGAATTTGCTTGGATAGTACTGAGTCCAACAGGGTCTGTACACACACAGTAAATAATATTCTTTTAAGCATAGGTGAAAGTATATTCTTTTCTGAGACTGCCCACTTTTCCAAAATACACTTGCATCACTGTTCATAGGGGAAATACTGTGTATTAGCATCAGAAATTGTGCCTCATAGATAAAGTAACCTGAAGTTCAGCTAGCTAAACACCTACACTAACATGTCCATTCTTTCAGTTTAGTGAAATTCTTCTGCAGTCAGTAAAAGACAGACATTGGAAATTTTTGAAAATCAGGCTGCTTTTATTTCAGAGACATCTCTGGCACCCTCAACCCACTGGCTAAAATCCCATTAGCAAAGCCCCATGAGAAATGGAAAAAAGACTGAGAGTGCTGGCAGTTCCTAAGTCCCTGGCCCAGCCTGGAAAGTGACACTGCTGTCATTCCCTTCTGGAAATGAGACTGCTTGTTTAAGGAGACTGCTTGTCTCCTTAAACAGGGACAGGGCTATTTCATTTTTTCCTTTTATCCACCAAATTGAGTGAAGAAAGGAATTTCAGTGGGAATGAAGTGGGCTGCTTTATGCAAGTCAAACTTCCAGTAGATTCATATCTAATTTCCAGAAAACGATTATTGCTAGTTTGGAGTTTTTTTCGTGGGTTGTGGATATTTTGTTTCTGCTGAAAAAAAAAAAAAAAATAATGGAAAGATTTAAGAAATATTGGAGTTTTGTTTTCAAGTTTCACAAATAAATACTTTCTAACATGATGGATCATTTCATTTTAACAGCTTCTGAAAAGAAGCTCTTGAGTTTGTCACTTTGAAGCTTCATTTTCCATTCAGAAGCAAAGGAAAAACAGGAGGCTTTTGCAGCCCACCCAAATGTAAACAAACATTTCAAAACAAGTATTTTGATTACAGTGTAAATAGATGCCCACAAAAACAGATTCCATCACAACCAAAGGAAGGGCTGGAGAAAGAGATCTGCCAAGCCTGACAGCTTCACTGTGTGTCTGAGGGGATGCCCAGGACAGTGGAGCATGAGGGTGGAGTTGAAGATGGTCCATCTTTTATTTCTACTTGCCCATCTCCACTTTCTGCTCTGTTAAAGCTCTGCCTGTGCCCCAGATCTTGTTACATGCTGCTGAACACATCCAGGTGTTCTGCAGCATTGGGAGCTGCTGTCCTCTCCTGGACACAAGTGTAGACAGCCTGATGGAAAACTCTAGGTCCTCTGCCCAAATATTTCACTTTTTCAACTCTAAATCTACAATGTAGATACTGCTACTGTTGTGCTGGAATGAAACTGGGGTCATAGTTTACTGGTTTGAGTTCTGGCTGCACCTCAGGGTATGGAAAAGAGGGTCACTGGTTGGTCTTTGCTGAAGTATTCACTCTGGTATGTGGCTCTTACTCCTTGCTTTGCACAAATTAAATAAAAAGGAAGCTGATGAGAGAGTTTAGTTGATTGGAAAGAAAATTACTTCCTTCAGCTGAAATTCCTGGCAGAATCTGTACTTGGACAGGGAAGGTATGCAGTGTGAAAGCACAGGAGCTGCCCAAGCCTAATGAGAATGAGTTCATACTTAAGGTGTTGTGTACAGCCTTGACACCTGCCTAACATTTGTAGAGGACTCCAAGGATGCAAAAAGCATTTCTCAAATTCTCTTTAGCATCTTCATTTGCCTTAAAATTATGAAAAATAATTTCAGTGCCTGGTGAAAGCTAAAAAAGTATAAGTGTGCATATTTGTAAAGAATTGTGCCAAGATTATCTTGGCAAATCTTGCAATCTGTAACCTGGTTGTTCAAGTGACAAGAAATGTCAAGTGCTACTTGTGTAATTTATTGTGTGCCATTACTGCAGGAACTGGCATGAGTCACCATGTGCTAACCCAGAGGAAATTACTTCTTGTTATTAAAAAAAAACCAAACAAAACAAAATTAAAAACAGCAGCAACAACAAAAACAACAAGTAAAAAAAACCCCATTCCTTAAAGGTGTATTTCTCAGTATCTGTTTTAACCATAGATCTAAAAACTAGTAACCACATTCTGTTTTCATCCCATCTTTTGCCTCAAAGACCAAGAAATTCTTGCATTTCCTTGCTGGGTGTGCTCACAGATAAAGCTTAAGACAGGAAAGACACTGCGGTTTTGACAGGTGCTGATGCCACTTGGCCACAGATTATCCTGGCACACCAGCACTTTGCCAAACACTGGTCTTTGTGCTCACCAGAGCTTAAATAGAGACATGGAATTGAATTTCCAAGGAAATGGCAAAATGGATTGAGTAATTTGTGAAGTATTTGGAGGCAATGAGTGTAACTGTTGGTTTTATCGTCACAAAATGATTCAGACTATAAAGTGCTGGCAGTGAAATATGAGAGCTGTAGAAACAAAGCATCCAGGAGGAGAAGAACACACCTACCTATTGCAAATCTCTACAGAGCCTTTTCCTTCAATATGATTTGAGCTGTTGTTTGCTACATTGATTTATTATCCCACCCAGAAAGCATTTTTGGCAATTTCCTCCTATGTTGTCATCATAATCTTCCTGAAAAGGGGGAAATGTCACTAAATTTGAAGTGCTTTAAAAAGAAATTTATGACAATCTTTCATGAATAACAGACATCTAAGCAATTCATGAGTTTAATTGCAACTAATCAGAGATAAACCAGAAAAGTTCAGAAATTAGGAGGGATTTTTCCCTTAACTCACTTTGGAAACAAATTCTGCAGCAACAGATCCTGTGAGAGTAGAAATGATAAATGAGGAGCTGAAGACATCTTTTTCTTTAGCTTTGTAGTTTGGGATGTTTGAAATATAAGAGACAAAGCAATATCCTCAGCATATTAGATAACAACTTTTCCATTAGCTGAATGTGACTGAGTGTGTGATGCTGCAACGGCCACAGGAGAGGGAATAAACAAAAAGCTCATAATCCTGCATCCCATCAGGTCTCAAGATATTTGGTTCCAGCTCTTACACAAGCTCTTTACATGTGACCTGGGACAAAGTGCCTGGGATGAAATTTTCCAACACTCAGATCCTCAAAGTCTTTAAATCTGTGAATTTTTTTTCAAAAATGCACCTACAAAAATTAGAGAATGTAAGTTCCCAGATTTGCATAACTTGCAGAGTTGCCACATTTATTCTCCTTGTTCCTACTACCACCTACAGCTCTGTCTTCTGTATTTTTCATATCTACTGGTCATGAGCTCCCCTCATCAGAGAAGGTGATTGAACAGAGACCTGCAGAACAATAGCAGTAATAATAAGAAGTATCCAAAAGAGGAATACTTTCAGAGAAAGGAAAAACTGAAGAAACAATCATACTAACTTAAATGTTCTGTCATAAATTGATGAAATTGCAAAACAGCAGAATGACACTGATGACTTGGACGGAGTCAGATAAATGTGAACTTGATCTCTGTGACAAGGAGAAAAGCCTGTGAAGAAAATCAGATTGCTAATTCTTATTGCTTTGGGAATCCAAGGAGAAATAAAAGTGATGTATATTTTGTCAACTTGCAATCAAGACACTTGGGGATTTTCTTGAGAGGTCATGATGGCACAGTATAAGAATAAAGGATGTAAAGCATAAAATCCACTCTAGCTGCATTTCAGTTTATCAACTCCAACTTCTCTAACCATTTCAGGATGTAAAAAAAGAATTTAAAAATACCAAACCCTCCAAATGAAAAAAAAAAAAAAAAGAAAAACCACACCAAACCTTCCCAGCTGTGTGGCTGAGCTCTGGATGTTCAGTAGCACAACAGACACAGATTGATTGCATAGGTCACCAGAAAATCTTGATCAAGGAAACAGGTCACACACAGAGCTGCCCTGAATGGTAACACTTATGCAGAAGAAGTGTTTGATCTTGATATTGAAGAAGACAGTGACAAAACTTCAAAGGAAGCAGGACTTCAGAGAAAGCAGCACTGTAGCCAACATTAAGAAAGACATCAAATTAATTTTTAATGAACTAGTTTTGGATCAATCATCCAGTTGCCACCAGTGATACACCCTCTGCAACAGTGATTCAGATGTTCCACAACAGTTGTGACTTCTAGAGAAAGCACAAATCCAGTGTGCTTTACAATGACCAATAAAAAATCCTTTATGCCACAGAGGAGGAACTACACAGTCTGCTGAGAATTACATAAATATCAATTATTCTGTTCATAACCAGAGTCATAGAAGCTTCTGCCTGTTCAGAGGATCACACAACAATATCCTAATTGTGGGGGAAATATACTTTTATATATTTTAGAATGAAAGAAGAAATGAGCTGCTGTAATATAATCCTGGTTAAGTGGGAGGTGCTCACATTTACATCCATTGTAAAACTCCCACTGACTCATTGGAGGCAAAATAAAAGGTAAAGAGGAGCTCAAATTTAAAACACTTATCACCCATGATGTTCTGTGGGTTGGAAGCTGTCTGTGCAGTCCAGAAGCATCCGAGGACACATCCCCAGGCCCTCTGCACTGGAGCTGCAGTGGTTTGGTGTGTGTGATCAGTAATAAGTGGAGCTGACCACTAATTTTCAATTAACTTTATTCCCTTAATTACACCATGAAGAAAGGAGAATGGGGCAGGCTGGCAGAGGAATCAGCAGAGGAGGAGAGTTCTTTCCAGGGAATATAAGAATAATTTATATTTTCTGCTGGAGATTTGGAAAATTAGGTACTTCCTCATTAATCAACATTTTGCAGTATTGACACTTCCAAAGAGCATTTCTGTTTATTTTCACCGAAATCACAACAAAAAGATCCTTTCCAGAATTTTTGAATCAGCTTTCTGCAGCACTTCTGAAATTTTAAAATACAAGCTTGTTTCATTTTGATGTGCAAGCAAATATTGATGAATTAACACATCCATTAGTATAGAAATTCTTTTCTCCATATGGTTCTGGTTTAAAACTTTGTTGCTCCATCTTCCTCTGATCTTGCAATTACAAACAGAAATGTGAACTCAGCTATGGAAAGCTTTCAGTCCTTGTCATCGTTTTCCAGGATAAAACCCAACAGAAGAAAATATAGGAAAACATTTTTCTCCAAAAAAAGGTTTACTTGACATTTCCTCTTTACTCACCTGTGTTAACGCCTTTGCACCCCTACCTGGCAGCCATTCCTGCAGCACCTCAAAGGAAGGAGAATTTGATATGAACATTCTGAAATGTTTTCAAAGTCAAAATCTGTTTCTTTTTAAGAGAGTACAAGACACACAAAACCCAGGGCATCATGACTCCCCATGGTAAACCTGTGTAAATATTTCCACAAGGTCAAAATATATAATTATCTGCCTCTGAGAGAACTTTGGGTGTTAAGCTTAAGAAATCCCTGCCACAAGGGTAAGTTCATGCAAGCACTCAGTTTTGGCTGGTGCTGAGCACTGTCACTCTCATTTGCCAAAGTACATAAACATTCTCATTACTTCAAACATGTCAGTAATTACATCCCCCAGCTGAGGCTCAGGCTGAAGTGATTCTGAGAGCAGGACCAAGTGCAAGACTTCATTTTGGTTTCATATCTGAGGGGAAATTATTGTCCTGTACAGAAGATGTATCACGAAGTGGACACCAGAAGGTCTGATCTAGGTTTTGCAAAAGAATTCCAGTGTTACCTGAGCTGATAAATTTATGTCTTTCCTGCAGTGTCCGTGTGTAATCAGTAGAAAATCTCAGTGTCTGCACCTCATCCAACTCCCAACAGCTGCCAAAGATGGGGAACACTTCCCCTACACAGGGCTCCTGTGAGCTTCAAGCCTTCCCTTCCATCTCTCTCCTCCATCCCAAGGGAGCTTCAAGGATTTCAGAACCTCACCTATCAGGGCTTAAAACAGCCACCTATGATTGGAGAATCAAATCCACCTCTATCCTGCCAGGTTCTGTGGCTTCCCTCTGAAACACTGTCTTTGGGTTGTATCAGAGGCAGGAGTATAAACAAGGTGGGTTTCAGGTCTGTTTTCAGGTGACAAGGTTCCTATATTCCCTGAACTACATTATTTGCCTTTTTTCCTTAGATCAGGGAACTTTGGGATGTAGAAAATATCTTATGAGGTTTATAAAACACTGTGTAAACTTTAACTAGAAATTCATCTCACCGAGCAATAATGATAAAGAACAGTGTGTGAAATCTAAGCATTTAGAGAGAAGGGGTTTTATTTCAGAATCTGTACTCTCCTTGCAAATCCAAAAGCTCATATAATGATGTGAAATAGAAAATGTTCCTTGACAGTGAGCCAAAACCGACAGCTTTAAAAGTCCTTTTTCAGATAAAACTTTTACTTTCTACCTTAGGGTGACCTTTGATTGGGATGATTATAATTATTATTTTTACAGAAACAAAATTTGTGGTAAGCACTTTCAAAGTAGCAAAGGCAGGACAAATTCTTTAACTAGAAAGAACCTTTGGTCCATGGATAGGAATTAATGTCCACCTTTACATGAAGATGGATCATTTTTCAACCCATGTAATGTTTGAAATATGATTACTTGTGTTATGTTAGCATGGCAAGGTTTTGGTTGTGGAGGAGCTACAGGAGTGGCTTTAGTTTTTATTTCTCATTATCCTACTCTCATTTGATTGATAATAACTTAACACCAATAACTTTTTACAAATAATTATCTCCTTCTTCTAGCCTCTGCCTTCTTCTTGGGCTCTACTTCACTCCCAATTTTCTCTGCCTCCTCCCCACAGTAACACAGGGGGACAGGGAAGGGGAATTGTTCATCCCACACTGCCTCTTCTGCTCCTTCCTCCCTGTGGGCAAACTCTCACCTCTTTCCCTGCTCCAGCATGGGATTCCTCCCACGGCAGACAGTCATCCCTAAACTTCTCCAGCATGGGTCATTCCCATGGGCTGCAGCCCTTCACTAACTGAGGCAGTTGGCATTGGCCCTATCAGACATGGGGGGAGCTTCTGGCAGCCTCTCACAGAAGCCACCCCTGTAGTCCCCCTGCTACCAAAACTCATGCAAATTTATCACATTACTCCAATCATATTCTCAATTCAGCATTATTTTAATTACTATTTCAGATTTCTTGTGCTTTAAAATAGTAAAGACATTTTAAGTGCTGTCCTTTCTTGCATGCTTGCTGCCTTGTTTGACAGATGCAGGGGGAAGCACTGGCAGTACCCCCACAAACCTCGGTCTGAGCATCCCCTCCTCTGGCCCATATTGCTTTCAGTTCTGGCCCAGCCCTGCTGCTCTGAGCTCTGTGGCTCTGACTTTTCTCATTCCCCTCCTGCCAGACTGCTCCCATGAGAGGAGGGGAGGAACAGCCCATAACATAGGACAGCTTCACTGTACAAAAACATTTGAATCTTGGGAAACCCATGTCAAGGACCATTATCAGTCAAACCCACATCAAAGATCATTATCAGCCCTGGCATTACAGCTATTAACATTGTTACCATAGGGTACAGCTGCAGCCAGAACAAAGGGATGAAAGGCAGCGTGCTGAGGTATTCCACGAGCTAGAAAAGTTCTCCAGCATTTCTCACACAAGCCCTGTGTGAGCAGCAGCTCCCCACTGGGACTCCTAAATTTCCTTTTCAGCCACTGGATTATAGAGAATCATTATGAACCAGGCATTTGTGGGAATGCAGCTTCCCACACATGCATGAGCTTAAGGTAAGGGAGCTATGAACAAAGCTTGATGCTCCTGGGCTTCAGAAATCTGTTCCTTGGGTTTTATTCAGACAGCTTTACACCCTTTTATGGAGTCACAACACTTTATTACACAAATATTCCTAACGAAAGCTGATTCTAATAGCTCCCTCTCTGGTAGGAATTTTTTATTTTTCACCAGGTTTATAGCTGTTTAAATAAACCCTGCCTCATACTTTTCCATCCCCTGTATCTCTCTACTGTTAATTACACTGAACTTCTCTTGACCTCTTGCTCAGGCAGAGTGAAAATGAACAGGTTGCTTAACTAGGTATGACCTGCTTGTCACAGCAGTGCTAACAACTCTGCAGCCACAGCACAATCCTTGCTGCCTTCCCATCTTTCAGGGCTTCATGGCACTTTTTTTGCAAGGGTACATGGTGCCAGAACCACAGGTAATGGCTTTAAACTGAAAGAGACCAGGTTTAAATTAGGTATTAGAAGGAAATCCTTTCCTGTGAGGGTGGAGAGGCACTGGCACAGGTTTGCCCAGAGAACCTGTGGCTGCCCCATCCCTGGAACTGTTCAAGGCCAGGTTGGATGGGGCTCTGAGCACCCTGGGAGAGTGGGAGCTGTTCCTGCCAATGCAGGGGGTTGGAATGAGATGGTCTTTAAGGTCCCTTCCAACCCAAACCATGCTAGGATTCTCTGGACTAAGAAGCACCATATCACAAGTTTCACAGTAAATGCAGCTCCTGTGCCTTCCTCAATGCAGAGGGAAAGGACTAAAGCTGTTTCAGCTTCCAATCTCAGGGACAAATTAAAGTATGAGAGAGTTTCTTGTGGACTTAAATCAGCCCAAGCCCAGGGTGCAAATGTGCACACCAGGTGATATCACTGTGAGTCTTTAAGGAGCTTTGCATGAAGCATCACAGGGCAACACTGAGGTGGGAAGAGATGATCTTTGTGTCATATCATAGTGAGCTATCCCTCACTTAAACATGGATTTAAGTCAGTTCTTAATATGTGAAATATTTTGTTTATCTTCTAGAAATCAGAATGGTCCTACTGAAGTTTACAACAGAGATACTTTTCTTGTCTTTCTTTAACGTGACAAACTTCATCTTCTTTCATCTAAATGTATTCTTAGAAACAGCCAGACAATTCAGAACATTTCAGTCAAAGCCCAGGATATTAATTTAGGAGTGTCTCTGATAACAAAATGTGATTTTAACAGCAAGTAGTACTTGCAGAAGCTTAATTTTCATGATTGCTGTCTTGAGGAATATTTACAAAACCCTGAGAGAAGCCAGTGTACTGCCCTCAGGTGGGACATTGGCTCAGAGCTGCACATTCCTCCAGGAGGTGCTCCAGCACCTGCAGACAAATAAAGGTTATTTACCTTGTTTTACACTGGGTCTCTGACCTCTCTTCCTTTAGACAGCCACACTAAGAATGAATGTGGCACTTTTTGCAGAAGTAGAGCAAAATAATGGCAATAAGGAGCACCAAAAACCCATAATCATCTATGCTTTACCACAAGGAGAGTTAGAGCAAGAAACAAAATTATTACAGCTGTGTTCTCCTTCCAGTTTTGTTTGTGATTCAGGGCATGAATTTTGTCCTGACACCCTCTTGCTCTTTGTTCCAGCTCATCTATGACAAACGTTGTACTCAACAGAAAGGTCACAGCTCAGTCCTTTGGAATTAGCCAAGCCCTCAGGGTTAGCCAGATGGAAGATGTGGGAATTAGTAATGTAGCTTTTTAACAAGAATTCCTTAAATGTGTCCAGAGAAAGATAGGAAATTTCCTTAGGTGTCCATCATTTCTCAGAAGTCAGGCCATTTGCATTTAGGTGTTTAAAGGCAGGGTTAATAAGCCTTGTTCCAGCCAGCTGGCTTTGAACTCTTTAGCCAGCAGAAATTTAAAGGAAGTGCTGAGCACACCTACAAAACAGCAGTGTATTATTAGCCAAGCCCTTGCCTTTTCCAAGACAATTCTTCATGTATGACACATAAAAGTCAGGGAAAAGCTATCTGCTCAGGCAGTTAGAAGTTGTACAGAACCAGGACACAGCCAAACTGATGTGAATGAAAAGGCAAAGTAAAATAAATAAATAAAATAAATAAATAAATAAGTAAACATGTAAAGAAAATTAAATTTATGTGGTGGGATGTCTTTGCTGCCACTGGGCTCTCTGAATGACTCCAGT
This sequence comes from Acrocephalus scirpaceus scirpaceus, assembly GCA_910950805.1. Lineage (NCBI taxonomy): Eukaryota > Metazoa > Chordata > Aves > Passeriformes > Sylviidae > Acrocephalus > Acrocephalus scirpaceus. The sequence goes on from OU383773.1 coordinate 146,675,252, forward strand.
AGCAAGATCTCCTAAGTGTTCTGACATGTCACGTCCAGAGGCTTCTCTCCCTCTTGACTGCACACCCAAAGGCTATTTGCCATTTCTATTACATAAGGCAATTCTTGCTGGCCACCACTGCCTCTTTTCCCTGAGTGAAATGCACTCAGGCTCCCTCCATGCAGCTGTGCAATGTGCAGCTTCTGCTAATTTGAAGGGCACCTCTCCTCCCTGATGATCCAGGAATACAGCAGTGAAGTGCCTTAATGGTAGCATCAAATAGCCTCATGCCATACATTTTTAATTTCTGAAATGGTCCTTGTTAGAGTTTCAGGGTTCAGAGAACTAGTGTGAAATGTTGCTAAAGTGGATAAAAACATCTTAACTAAAAATAAATTATTGTCCGATTCCTGCTGTATCACCTCAGCCAACTACTGACAGATTCTCTGGTGACTAATACAGCTTTATTACCACAATATCCAAAGACCTGATAATCATTAAGGATTTTTTTGACTTTTATCACCCTAGAGATGGAGTAGTGAAAAATGTAAAGACTTGAGTCAGTGATGGTTGAAGAAAATGTGCATGGGCTGTGCAAGCTCTTAACACAGGCTCTGAGATCATGTGCAGTATCAAGAGGATTCTGAACTGCCACCACACCAGAGGTCATCACTCAGCCCCCATTGTCAGAAATGTCCATCAAACTTCAATTTTCCAGTCTGGGGCCTGAGGAGTTTGGCTCTGTTTTCAGAGGAGTCAATTCCAAGGAGTCTCGTTGCACCTTCTGCTGACAAACTTTGTTTGTTGGGCTCCCAGACCCATCTGCAGTGCAACTGGGCTTGATCTCACCACAGCCAAATAGGAAATGTAATTAAAGGCTCCTTTTGAGTACCTCCTACTCCAGAGAACCTTATGAAGTGACTTAGAAAGACAAGTTGCAAAACCCCTCTTTCATTTTCTGTTAATAGATGTCCAGCCACTACTTCAAATCTTCCCCTCCACTCAGAAGCAGAACAAACTATATTACTTTTCTGAGTAAAAATCCACTTCTGAAGTGAACAGTGCTTTATTTCCCAAAGGAAGAAATGAAACACACAATGCAGACTGTTCTAGGGCTGAGTTTGACAGAGAGGTTTTGATAGGATAGAGATGGGACAAGGAGTAAAGGATGCAAATTCAAAGAGGGGAAATTTAGGCTGGATGTTAGGAAGGATTTTTTTTACAGTGAAGATGGTAAGACACGGGAGCAGGTTGCCCAGGAAGGTGGTGGATGCCCCCACCCTGGCAGTGATCAAAGCCAGGCTGGATGAGGTTCTGAGGAACCAACCTTCTTCTTGTGGAAGGTGTCTGTGTCCCTGCCCGTGGCAGGGGAGTTGGGATTAAATGATATTTAATATCCATTCCAACCCTTTCATATTCTATGATTCTGATCTAATGATCATCATTAGCTGTTATTTCCACTGCCCCATGGCCTGAGGCTGTGGTGGCATCATGGTCCTTTGTCTCATGCTGATCTCTCCTTGCTGCAGAGCAGAGCAAACCTGGGGTGCTGACTCAGAAGAGAGACAGAGGTTTACACTTGCAGCTTTCAAAAAAAAAAAAAAAATTAGGATGCTACCTCAGGTCATGCTAAGACTTTTATCTCTAGTAATGTCAAAATTATCAGGAGGACTTTTATTTCATATATTTTCAAAGCTTCTATATGAGCTACATGACGCTGAAACAAATCTCATTTGCTTAAAGTGCCTTCATTAGCAATGCAGAGACAGATCAGAGCTGTATCACAAACTCTTGTGGTTCCATTAGGATTCGTGGTGATCAATAACTACTGAGCTCTTAGGGCTGCCACATGGAGAGAAAAAAAAATATAGATAATCCTTTAAAGATCTTAATTATGCAAAAGCAAAATTATTATTTTAATGAGCCAAAAGTATTTAATATTAATCTAGTTGCAACAACTTCTGCCTGAGGATTTGGGATGGCCTACATTAAACACTGAGTGTATAAAAGCAGGTGATGGCTGATAAAAAAAGCAAAGTAGGCAGCATCTGGCAGTTGGATCTGCTTGGAAGTTTGTCTGCTGGTAGGCACTGAGCTGTGGGATGTTTTGTCTTCATTTCCACTGAGCTCAATGCTCAGAAACTACTGGAGTTCAGAAACTCTAAATGGGGCAATATTTTCAAAAGACATCTATCACAAGCAGCCAAGGAAATGTTTCTGAGTGTCTGGAGCCTTTGAGCAGGTCAGAGGGGCTCAACCCCTTCCATGCTCTGAATTCATATCTCCCAAGGGGAAAAGTTTCAACACATTCTTAGTCTCATCCCATTTCAACATATCTGCCTTGCGTTTTCCTTGTTCCTTTTGCAGTATAACTAAGATGAGAGAGAGAAAAACAGAGAAGAGGTGGATTTTCCATGTGATCTATGGATCAAGACTTTGTGATCTAAGTCCTGAACTGCATTTGTTGCTAATTAATTTGAAAGAATTTCTCCCTAATATATAACCTAAATTTCCCCTCTTTTAATTTGTATCCATTACTCCTTGTCCTATCCATATCCTATCAAAACAGAGAAGGTAATATGACCTTAATGTAAACATTTCAGCCTCAAGGTACGGAGAAAAAAAGCAATACAGAATAGCATTTGCAGAGCAGTCGTATCTAGCATCCAGCTTGTGACTCTTCAGTACTTAGAGGTTTTCACATTTAAGCCTTCTATTATGCTGGGAAGTAAACCAAAGAGCTATCAGGCTGGACATGGTGAAAGGCAGCAAAAGGCCCAGTGGTAGAAAAGGAGTTTTGAGGAAACAGAGTGTAGATGTAAAATGGAGGGAAGAAAGAGGAACAAACTTTCCCAAGTGGTGCCTCCCTTATCCTGCAGCAGAAAACAGCACTTTGCACAGAGTGGTACTAAAAACCTTCTCTTCTCTATTGGAAATCCCAGTGAACACATTTAGTAAGCAGAGACCTGACTAACTGCCAGCCATTCCCAGAACAAACCCGATTTCCTACAACCATTTCCCCTGAGACACCTCCTTCTAACAGGAGGAGCTCTCTCAGTAGTGCTGCCTTCTCCTTTTCCCCACCAATGGTCAATGCCCCAGGCAGGGAGGACTGACAGGAGAGGGATGCACACCACAGTTCCACTCTGGGTGTAAAATATCTGGTCTGACATCCTCTTGATGCTGGCAAGAAATTGGCATCTAAACACCTGGCAGTTCAGTGTCTAATTTAGTCACAATCTCCCCCGGCATTTCCACTCTTGTATTATCAACTTTGTGAAATTATGCCCACTACAAACAGAGTCTGCCATTTTCTAACAGCTTTGGCAAACTGCCCCAAATTTTTCACTGGCCTGATCTTCAAGAAACTATGCAGATGAGGAGCCTGTGAAGCTTTTACAGCTGGGCATCAAAATAGCAATCACCAAATACCTTTGACATGGGAGCCATAAAACCAGCCTTGGAACAGACCCATAAACACTTTGAGGCAAAGAGTAACAATTCTCCTTCTGAAAGTTCAGCAGGGACAAAATTATACATCTTTTGGTCATTAAGGAAAAAAAAAATCTATTTCATAAAATTGAGATGTGCATTACTATATACTGCAGAGTAGTGTTGGTCTCAGAGGAGACCCTGATTTTTAGAAAATAGTTTTACAACCACTGATACAGAAATATGAGTAGTTATCTTAGTTTAAAAAATCAACACTTTACTATTACTTTACAGAAACTGACCTGTGTTTATGCTTTTAGGCCTCAATGAACAGAAGTTTAGAAGTGTGTTAGCCCCAGGTCCCTCACATTTACTCTCAGATCCCCTTAGAGGAGTGTCTGTACTTGGGAAATGGTCATGAAGCAGCTGCCACAGAGTGATTTAGTGCTCCCCAGTAAAGCATTCACATGGCCAAACCTTTCCATTGCTCAGCATTTGGAAGGACAGACACATCAGAGCTACCACATTGTAAATAATGCACCAGTGGGCCACCCTAAACTATTTTTTCCTGCAATAACTTAAAGCACTTTTCCAAGATGGTGTGCTAAGCATGCAATGTCATCATCATCATTTACACAGACTAAATTTCTGTTGGGAGGTATTTTTTAACTCCTGTTTGATACCAGGACTGAAAAGACTGCAAGACTACAGAACACTGTTTGACTGAACAGCTGATCTCAGGTTTCCATAGTTAGATAGTAACAAATAAAAAAATAAGTTAGGGCATTAATCTTCTATTTATTTTAATGGATGCTGAGCCAAGATTTCTTCATAAAAATTTTAACCTGGTTCAGTTTCCCCACTTCCCCACTAAGAGAGAGTTTATTTAAGCTAGACCTGACAGTTAAAGGAATATATATTCAGATCTGCAACTTTATTTTGTACTGCCAGCCACCATGATGGTTCACACAACAGCACTGTCAGAGATCTGCCTCTGTGCAGACAATGAGGACACAAATGCAAGAAACAACACAGTTCTGATTTGCCTTCCATCCCTTCCTGCTTGGCCTTCCCAAGTTAGGACACAAGAAATAATAACTCAGCTCTTCTCAGCTCAAAATAAATGCATTTTCTTTGATGGCCAGAGGGAGTGTAAGTAAGCCATATAAGAAGCATAAGCTACATAAGAAGTGTAGACATGAGAAGTATATCTGATTAAGAGGTGCTCATTTTCTGAGAATTTACAGTACTGCTTGTTCAGAGGCATTATTGTGAACAGTAACATTTCAATTTTTATAACTGTCATAAACCAATAGGCCTGAGCTTTGATCAGCACACAGCCACCTACTCTTTCATTGTACAGTTTCTAAATAATCTCTCAGCTTTTCTATCAATCCATAATGAGGGACTTTTCCATCACTCAGATAAGAGGTACAGTCTGTTGTGTCCACAGATGACACCTTAATCTGGATAGTGCTTGAATTTACATCTCCCCTCTTTCAGTTTGAAGCCATTTCCCCTTCATAGTGTCCCATCACTATGTGAATTTGTCAGAAGTCCCTCTCCCACTCTCTTGCAGCCCCTTTAGGTACTACAAGGTACTCTAAGGGCTCCCCAGAGCCTTCTCTTCTCCAAGATAAACAAACCCAGCTCTCTTATCCTGTCTCCATGGAGAGGTGCTCCAGCCCTCTGAGCATCCTCATGGCATCCTCTGGGCTCACTCCAACAGGTCCACACCCACCAAATGCATGTTGCTTCCATGTTTCTCATGAGAATCAATAATCTACTGGTTTGCTTTTGTTTAAAGAAAGAGATGCCAGAGAAAGACTTTTTCTCCAAAGGCGCAGATCAAGATTTTCTGCAGGGTGGCATGAAGAGAAACCTCTGTATTCAGTAGCTGGGAAAGATAAATGAAGTGGCAAAGTTATATACTGGCAAGTCACCTGAAGCTGATAAATTACAAGCAGGTAAACAGTGAAATCATTCACATTTTTTTCGTGTCCACCTAAAACTGTGTCTGGCTTCGGGACTTTTCAGGGACTGTGCACTGAGCCAGCTGGAGCTGCTTACACAGAGCACCTGAATTCATTTTGTGAGCCTCTATGGCTGGAAACGCTGATGAACAACAGGAGAACAAAACCAAACTCTAAAAAAGAGTCTGAAGTATTGGAATGTCTTTAAGCCCACTAGAAACAGAAATGAAATGTGATTTATTGTATTCTGAAAGTTGTGCATAGCAGCAAAGGAAATGAAAGTGCAGTGAAGGACAGAGAAAAAACTCAATAGAAAATATAGGTGAAAGATCCCAGCTGCCCCACAGCTCCTACCCTGCAGAAGCTCTCTTAGCCCTGAGGTGACAAGTAAAAGAAGAGCTAGGAAGGCTTATTGCACTTAGAGTGAGCTGTTGACTGTTTCTCACAGTATGACAAATAGGCCACAAGAATAAGCAGCCTGCCAAACACCTTACCACACTTCAATTTTGTAACTCATTGTTGTGATATATCATACAAGCCAGGAGAATAAATGGATTAAAAAACAAATTAGTCATAAGCCATATCAATGGACGGCAGGTCTACTGGCAGCTATTAAACACAAAGGTTAAAATATGTTTAAGATTAAAAGATTGAATCATTTGTGATTCCAGAGCCTCTTGCTTTTTTCCTAAAATTTACTGGACAGGTGAGACTTCAGTTTGCTCCCAGATGATGGCATTTCCAAGAGTCACAACTCACAGCATCTTCTTGGTGATGGATTGCGGTCACACATCTGTTCCCATTCCTTCAGGAATTCCTTCTGCCTTTGATGCCCTTGATCAAGGGATCTTTGGGGGTTTTTTTCTCTGACATTTTTGGTTCCCACTGTCTGAAGAGATTTGCTTCTCCTCATTTTCTGGATGCTCTTGGAGCTGCATGATGGGTGTCCACCTGCTCAGGGATGCTTTTAAACAAGCAGGTTGTGAGCCCAGTTTTGCTTCTCTGGCCATTTCATTTCTGACTTGCTGCTTTTATTTTTGGCCCATCCAGTTTCAGATGACATTGATTGGATCCCAAATGTTACACATTAAAAGAAGGGGGATATGCAGCTCCTGAGAGCCCCTTGTGCCTGTAGTCCCTTCCCCTGTCCCAGTGCTGCCTCCACACATGCACAGTACTGAGAGTTTCAGTGCAAAAAAACTCCTTAGCTTTGGATCCCTATTTTCAGGGAAAATAACAAGACATTGGAAAGCACAGGAAGATCATAGAAGATAACTGGCACTCTGCAGGTGAGCAAAATGTTTAATTTTAAACTTGAGGCACACATTCTCATGCCACTGCCCCATGCTTGGCTTTTGCAGTAGCCAAATTGTTGCCTTGACTGCTGAGAGCTCCAAGGTAAAATGTAATGCTTCACTTTGAACCTCTCCACCATAATAAAGAATTAAATCAAGGCTCTGACTCACATTTCACAGCCCATTTAAGAGTGGTTGATGTTTAGGCTCTCTGCCTCTCTCCTCACAGAGATATCCAAACTGAGCTTAGAGCTACCCCTGAACTGCCACAACCACAACCCCCACATTAATGTAAATCACCACCAGCTACAGTTTATATTAATGCCCTGGACTTCAGCAGTCCTGACTGAATTGCCTGCAAGCCTGAAAGCATGGTTATATAGTCTGATATCACAGTGGAAAGTGCTGGTTCCATCCCTCCCACTGCCCTGGGCTGTGCAATCCATGGGAGCCACTCAGCAAGGAGCCTCATTTATCTGCCTGCATCGAGGTCCTCTGGCTCTCCTTTTGGGGCAGAAAGCAGTGCAGGTTTAGGCTATCTTAAGCCAGCAATTAAACTACAGTCTTTATCTGATAGTTTTACAGGCCAGCACCAAGGCACTTTTTGCCTGAAGAGGCTGTTTCCTTGGGGTGTGTATTTTAGACAAGCTCCAGGACCAGAGTGTCTGGGGCTTGTGCTTGTAGTTGTCAAAAATCCAGAGAAGCAGTTGTTTTTGTGGGGTTTTTTTGTTTGTTTTTGTTGTTATTGCCTGCAAGGAAACAATAATCTTCAGATGAAAATCCGAACCAAATTGCTCCAAAAGTCCTGTAGAGGCTTCATTCTGCTCAGCATCAAAAGCTCAATAAAAAAATAAAAAAACCCACTGTTGCCAGCAAAACAAACAACACACATTAAGCCTTTTTATTACCATGTCTAATGTTTTACTGGCTGTGAAATCACATTTTCCAGGATGAACTGTCTCAATACACTTCTGAAATATCCTGGTAGTGCTCAGTGTCCACTTGAAAGAAGAATTCTGTCCCAGGCACAGGCAGCAGACGGAGGTCTTCTGCCTGATGACAGCACAAGACACACAGCTCCATTCAACCAGATTGAGATAGCTCCCCACCCAGATTGAGATAGCTCCCCACCCTCCTCTCCACAGCAATCCAGCTCTTAAAGACAGGTGTTGGGATTTTTGGTGGGTGTACATTCATTTTCCTGCTCCCTACAGTGCATGTGAAATCTTTTGTAATAACATTGACAATAACTACAAGGACTATTATTATGTACTTCTTTCATCAGCAAACAACAAAGTTTGCCAAAAAAAATGGAAGCATTAATATTTCTGTTTATTCTTGGGTAAAATGAGGCATGACAACACTTTTCCATGGACACCATACAGGCCATACTTAGCCTGTTATCTTGGGTCTCTGTACCATTTCTTGATTCAAAATTCATCCAAAGTGCAGTCCTGGAGTTCTTACTATTTCAGCTTTTCCACTGATGTCAAATTTTCAAGGCAAGTGTGTAAGGACCAGTTGTGTTTGAAACACTCATTAAGTTCTTCATGCTTTAGAAGGAAGGACCTTTCAGTGGTTACAAGCAGTGGCTGTCAATTAAATATGTATAAAGCAGTGGTATTTTGCCTTTCATGTGTCTACACTGGATCATGGAGGAGAGATACAAAAGTAATTTTATGGTCCTATTAGCCATTATTAATATGATAGACAGGAGAATACATTTACAGCAATGCTGCTCTGCATGAGGTGCTGTAGAGACAAGCAGTTAATCAGAGTTCTTGATGCAAGGAGCTCACATCTTCCATGAAAACTTAAGATCAATATTTGTCCCCTTGATTTTTTCCCTTTTTCCTGAAGCACACAAGTAATTTCTTCTTATAACTGCACAAATCTAAAAGGATTATCTCTCCAATTTCTTTCTATGCTGAAGGTGCTGTTTTGGGGCAGAAGGATCTATTGGATCTATTGAACCTAATTCCTTATTTCTGCATAAATAACAAAATAAAGATTTAAGAAATCTCAAAGTAGTGTTTATAAAGTAAAAAGAAAGAAGCATGAGGACTGGATCAACTCTACTCTCACAAGCAGATACTACAAAAATTTGAAACAACTATTCTCACAGTTCAGGTGATTCAAGTTACAGAGCTTTCTTCCAGATTTTTTCTCTGTGACTGTGTAAGGAATGCAGCAGGTTCGGGGAACCCAACAGCAGCCCAGGTAAAATCACATTTGAATCTCTATTTCCTGCATTAAAAAAGCAGGGGTAGAACCTCAAGCTTTGTTTCCCTCAGGAAAAAAATCAAAATCCCTGATCTTTGTATGAGAGCTCGGGGACAGATGATGTTGCTGAGGTCCCAGATTGCAGTAAAACAACAGCATGATGCCAGATGCAGGTGTTGGACTCCACCACGGGCACATCTGCTAAACTCTGGCCCTAAACCAGCAGAGCCCTCGTTGCAATGTGTTGCAACAGGAGTTAGAGTTGTGCCTTGCAGTCATGATGAGAAGTCATCTCATCAATCCACAAAGCGACTTTCAAAATAGACAATTGAAATATTTTACTAATACCCAACAAAGTGTAAACCAGGAAAAGAAGATTTCTAGATGTTTTATAAGCAAGAGGGGAGTGTATGAGTTTTTAGCATTGGACATGTTCAAGAGCAAGTTTGACATGAATAACATTGATAAAGGTGGTACTGCCTTAGGCAGTGAATGTACTGGCTGACCTTTGGAGGTCTTTTCCAATACCACAATGCTATGAATTTGAGAAATCAAATGACTTCTCTCAGTGATTCCTCCTGGGAGCTTAGTACAGACCTTACCACTCAATTTCCTTGCAGAAAATTGTAACTCATCTGTCTTCCTTTCACTCTGTGGACACAGTAAAAGTGCAGCACACAATTCAGTGGAGGTAAACACCACTGCTGCAGAGACACCTTAGCACCACCCTAATGCCATTCCAATAACAATTCACCTCCTCTTTTTCTCCTCAGTGATACCATATTTTGTAACTCTGCCACAACTCTTCTATCAGAAGTGAAGGACAGAAGGACTTCAGCCTCAAGAAACATTTGGTTGTAAGGTTACTGAAAAAATAATCAGAACCAAGGAGCTTCTACAGGGGAGTGACAGATATCTGCTTCTCACCAAATGGTCTGCAACACCTTTCCTCTGGTCTTGGCAAAAGTAATTTCACCCAGTCATAATGCCCACAAGATCTTGACAATATGTTTTGCCCACCATTTGTTTTTCTCTTCACTCTATGCATTTTCAATCACTTTTCTTCCCATCAGATAGAAACCTCCTCACTGCCTTTCTTGTCTTTTTCAGTGTGTATTCTCAGCTCTCCTGCTCACTGCCTGCTTTTCAGCAGAGCAATGTCATTTCTCCCCCCAGCTGGCCCATTATCCTCCAGTGCCCACACAGAACACTTGTCTGTATTTCCAGACAAGGGCCTTCCCCCCATTCTAAAGACAGATGCCAGAAGCTGCTGAGAGCCTCTCTCCATCTCCATGTGTAAACAAAGATAACTTTTCTTCCAGAAGCTGCAGGGAGCAGGAAGCCATTTGGATGCTCTGAGCTTCTGAGATATTTGTCAAGTAGGAATGCTTGAATATGGTTCAGATGACGAAAGCAGCAACACAAACCCAACCTGTGCAGCATCTTCTCAGCATTGTGACTTCCATGAAGGCAATGATGATCAAAATAACCTTTTAAATAGAAGCTCAGAAGTGCTTGAATCAGAGTGCCTTGGAACAGAAAGAGCCACTTCAAATAAAGCAGTGAATCAGAAACCTCAGCAGATAGTAGAACTATCACAAGCACGACAACAATTTATAGAGAGGAATCAATTAGTGGATGTGGGTTGGAGAGGGTGAATCTTTTGGAAAAGGGTTGACTTTCTTTAGCCTTTACCCACAGAAGGATAGTGAGCCACAACAGAGGATCCAATTCTGCTCTCTTTAAAGCAGCCAATCCATTGCAAGATTTAGCAGATGCATCCATTTTGGGATGCAACAAAACAAGGGTGACTGGAAAGGGCCAGAACCAGTGCACTTTAACTGCCCCAACTCCTTCTCATGAGCTAATCCAGCAGGAGACAACCTCCATGTTCATGGACAAGGAAGTAGTGAGCCAAGTTCATCCACTCCCATGTTCCCACCAACCTTTCCCAGCTACTGTTTTAACTTGTGACTAAATCACCAGATTAATTTTAGCTTTTTGGACACTTCCAAAGAGTTACAGCTTTTACAACACACATAAAATATATCACATCTGGAAGTCTCAGCTCTCTAGCTCTTTCCAAAACCATGACCCTCTTGCCTTAAGCAAGGTTTGCTGGAGGAAGTTTAGGGACAGTTGCAGTGCTGGGAGCTCTTTGTCCCTCTGTGGTCCCCCACTATCAACACTGGGTTTTTAACATGTCACTCCCACAGAGGACCATAAACAATCTCCAATTAAAAACAAACAAACCACCTGCAATTTAAAAAAAATCCAAAAGAAGGATCAGACCATTTAATTCCAAGACAAATCCTAATCTTTATTTTTAGTTCAATTTACAAAGCAATCTTGTATGTGTTATTTTTACACGAGCTGTCTAATTTTGTTTAGCATTTTATTGATTGGGCAGTATTTGATGAAAGGCATTTTTGGGCTGTGGGTTTCTCTTACATCTTTGTCATTGGTTCATCTTTCACTAAAAAGTTTTGAGCATCCTCATATTTTAATCCCAGAAAGCCATAAAAAGCTGCATTTTAACCACTTCTCTTCTATCTCTCTGATGTAGATAAACCATTTGCAATACAATTTTTACCAGTGTAAAATAAGGGAAAAGTATATTTATCTATATAGGCAGGAGTAACTCTATATTTTGTTTAAGTAGTTACAAACTGTGTCTCAGGAATTGATTTTCTGTTGTTTAAGCTCACATTTGAATTCACTTTGACTGGACCTTCACCCAACACTGCATATATTAATTTTCCATATGTTTATAGTCACCCATTCTACAAAATCCAGGTTGCCCTTCAGAAAGATTGATATATCCAAAATGCAGAAAGGTGACTCTTTTTCTCAAAGGAAAAGATCTTTCACCAGGAGCAGTGCATTGTAAAATCTGACTTCTACATGTATATTTAAGTATACCAATTTTCCTTTGTTACTGGGCACATATTGGAGAGCCAGGTCCAGAGTCTGACAAAATAGAATGTCCTACCTCAAAAGGGTCATTCTTGAGCCTACCTGTGAGACCTGGAGTTCGGAAAACACAGAAAAATAAGTGAAACCAGCAGCAGCTAGGGGCTGGACTTTCCAGGATTGACTATAGCACAGGAAACAGTGCCAGGCTGAGCACACAGAGGAGGAACACAGAGTCAGATGCATTTTCTGCTCTAATCCTACAGAGATCACTTGGGGCAGGCTATTGCTGCCGTGGGGAGGGGACAGAGAAGGGTCACAGCTGAGAGCAGGAAGAGGTGGGTCCAAGGGAGGCTGGTGTGGACAACACTTCTTCCCCCAAGAGGTCATTGTCACTCTGCATAACCCCGTCAGGAGCTGCCAGGAGCCTGGCTGCCCAAACCCCTGGTGTGTGTGACCCTGACCACCTTCCCACACTGATGTGTGCCAAGGAAATCCATAAACAACATCCAGCTAATGCAATGTTATGCTGAGGAAAGTGCCTTTAGCTCATCCAGCTGGAGAGATGACTGTGCAGGAAGTAACAAGAGGAGGAGGGTGGAAAACTGTGCCACTGTGAACTCTGCTGGCATTAACCTGTGCTGCTGTGTGGGTCATGGCAGACTCTTGTTTTCAGCTACAGATGAAAGGTGAAGGATGAGCACTGTGTCATGCTCTCAGGAGAACTGCTTGTTCCACATGGGAAAAACAAATGATCACTTGCTTTTTTTAAAAAAGGGTGAAAGAAATTAAAATATACAGAGTTACGGAGTAAAGATGAAATTACTCATTGTGTCAAATAATTAATGAACTTGAAGCCTTGTCATGAATAAAGCAGGAATTCAAGCAGGAAAAATTTATACTCAGAATAGTAAACTAATGCCATGATTCTTATTTCAGATATGTGGCCACCTACCACCAGGCAAAGTGGGAAAAAGAGCCCAGCTTTTATATATTTGGCCAGTGGATGATACAGTCTTCAGAGTAAGATGGGTTTAGTTGGAGCTAAAACAAAACAATGAGACTAGGAAACACTTAAGGCCAAGGCCTTTGAACACAAGTTCATTACAAATCTTATAGAGAATAAGTAAAAATTAATTCACTTACTCTTTATTGGATAAACTCAACATTTAATTTAATGTACAGTGCCATAATTACCAGTCTCTGCTCTGGAGAAGATCAGTGGAGGGGCTGACAGGCTCATACAGGACATTTTCCATTTATTTAACATCTGCTGTCTGTCAGTAATGGCCTTCCTTGGCTCACAGCATTCCTGTACAACAGGGAAAGGCTCCTGGCTCTGTTTTCCAGCTGAGACCTGAGGATTGAGGTCTAGTCCACTGATGGGCTGGAGCACTGCAGGGTTCAGTGTTACCACAAGCCTGTCTGCAGGGGTAGAGCTCAGAGTATTACCAGCTGGAACAGTAATTCAAGAAGAAAGCCTAAATCTGCTCTCTCTGATGGTGTGGAGGTTCTGCTCTGTACCCCACTGTGAGAGGGAAGCCCTGCACCCAAATCTGTGCACCCAGGGTTCCCAAACCCAAAGACAAAGGTTCCAAGCAGTCCTATGACACAGGTGTCCCACCGGCTTGGTCAGGACAGGTCAGAAGACAGTTCTTTTTCCTGCTGAACCCTCATGTCACAAAGAAATGTGCATCATTAATTACCACTCAATCACAGTGGCTGTGCATAAGTTAGTAGTCTTCCCCAAATTCTGGTTTTCCTTAGCCTCTTTTTGCCTGATTTTGTAATGCTACTGATGTTTTCACGGAGTTTTTACAGGGTTAGCATAAGCATACATTCCTGTCTTCATGCCACTTCTGGCTTATGCAACCTCAACAGGCCATTGTTATTATGTACTCAGACTCCAACCATCTGCTGTACCACAGACCAGAGAATTCCAGACAATGCCTTCTGCATGCACAACCCAACAGTTAGCTGGGAGTCTTCTTTCAGAAAGCCATCTCATTGACACTTCACATTTTTTGTGCCTCTCCTGGGAAGGAGCTGCATTTGAAGCCCAAGTTGCCCAGACTCTGCTCTGGGCAGACTATTAGGCTCACAAGGTATTTCTCCTGTGTGGGAGATTTGGCAGTAAGTGGTTTTAAATGCAGCACTTCAGCTCATCTACCAGCTTGAAAATGCAATGTTCATCTTACCACTCTGCAGAGGAAAACAATATGATTGACTTGTTAAAAAAAAAGGGCAACTGCAAAAATGAAAAATACAAAGAAAGCATTTTGAAGAGATACTTCTAATATGACTCAGAATGCAAACACTGGGATGCTCAGTCATCCTGTGCTTCCCTATTTAAAATATCATCTCTCTTTACAGCTTTACCTGTGCTTTTTGTCTCTAGCTAAAAATACATGCAGTCAGCTTTCTTCTTAAAATCATGGTGTATGAACCACTTAAAAGCAGGTCTGTGTCTGCACATTTTGTCCACTCCATCCTGTCCCTTCATGCATCACTGTAAATTAATTCAGAACAGTAACTCAGGTGTAGGACCCTAAGAACCATTTCAAATGGTGACAGCTGAGAACAGAGAGAGAAAACAGAGACATTGAGTTTCCTGAGGGGTTTTAGGTGTTGCTTGCTTTTCATCTTTGGAAGCCCAACAGTGGAAAACACATCCCCAGATTCCTTCCTCTCTATTTACAGCAAATAGACTCGGCTATCCTCTCTTTCCACCCCCACACTCCCCCCAGAGGCTGATTCCAGGGAGGGCTGATCATGATTTGCCTTGCACACAGCAAAACAAGTGTTCTGATTGTTAGCCCAATTTCAGAAAAGCTAGTCAGCAATGGGGGATTTAATGTTTAATTGCATGAAGTGTATTTATAATTAAAACCAGTGCAGCTGAAGTGCTAATTCCAGAGTATTACCACATGTTGTGTTCAAAAAGGGCCAGAAGTAGAAGGCACATCCAGACAAACCAAGGCAATATCTAGGAACCACAGAGGAGGTTAGAGGACATTTCTAGAAGAAATATGTGGATTTAGTAGCATAAATCCTATTGCAACTGAGGTACATGTTCCTAAACCTCTTAAGTCAGCATGTAAATCTCCTATTTATATCTTCATGGTCAAAGTCAAGTTTGTTTTCTGTGCCTTTTAAAATCTTTCCTGCTCAGAGCAGCACCACAAATAAATATTTAGTGTGCCAGTACATTGCTAAATTATTCATGCTTTAAATTCATAAATGGGAAAGACAATCTTCCTGGCTTTACACGGTCTCCTGGAGAAATGTGTTATTCATTGGTGATTTTAATTTCATATGCATCTTATTTGTCAGTCAGTGCAAAGCAGAGTTGGAACATAGGGGGAAAACTGACAAAACATTTTAGAGGTATTTAATTTCACCCTACTTCTTTTCATTAATCACCAAAAAAAAAAAAAAAAAAAAAAAAAAGAAAAAAGAAAAAAGAAAAAGGTGTCAGAGTTACATGAAAATACTTTGAATGGTTTTAATGCTCACAAAATTGAGACACCTGAATAACTGAATCAAAGCAGCATCATTTAATTTTCCTAGGGTGACAAGTAAGGGCTCTGTGGAAGGTGCACACCCAGGCAGGAGCTGTCCACCCACCAAATTGTGCCTGCATGTTACATAAGGTGGGAGTCAGGGAAATGAGAATTCAAGGGACAGCCACAAGTGAGGAATGTTAAATGAAATGCACGTGTCAGTGAGCTGTGCATGGTGGGCTCCAGAGGTCTGATGGAAGCTGCAGTCTGCATGCCATGGGAATTAAACAGGATCAATGAGCATGAAAGTGATGGTGCATCCGTGCCAGTAGGGCACTGTGATATTATCTCTAAATTATTCCACTACCAATTAAGTTCTGTTTGCAGGTAAAGAGTTCTTGTTTATTCACTTTTAGCAAATGACTCCTGTAACCCAGCCTGAACAAGAAAAATTATTTGGGACCAACAGCAAAACATTTGATTTGTTGATGCTCTCAGTGATGAGATGCTGGCAAGGATGAGAAACCCCAGCAGTCAAACTGAGTTATTTCTGGTGGAAGGTGTCTACTTACTAAAAAGAAGAAGAAAAATGGACAAAGCCAGTATTTATTAAGAGGGCATTAAAGTTCTAGATAAAATATGAAATAAGCATTACATTTCTTGTTTTAATAAGAAGAAAGAGGCAAGATTGCTTGTAAAGCCCAGGCAATCAGAATAATGGAGCACAGGTAGAAGATTAAAGTCACATCCCAGGTAAAAGCCAAGTCCAGGGATCTCAGTCTACCCAGGGAACTGAAAAATCCCTAGGCCAGAATGCTGGGGAAAAACCCAGCACATAAAATCCAATCCCAACAGCAGGAACTGTAAAAAGCTTGCTAGTTTGGGCATAGTCCCACAAGAAAAATAGCATGGCTGGGGGGAAGAGGGAATTCAACATGAAAATAATCACTGTGAGCCAGGGACTTTTCAGATGATATTTCCAGTAATGGCACAGCATGGCAGGTATTCTCCCACAGGAATAAACAAATCCCTGTCTTTAATACTTTGCTACATATCTTCAGACCACTGCACTCTAAAACAAAAAAGATGGTTTGAAAGAGGTGCTTAAGACTTGCTGTGCAATTCCATGAGACAATAAGTCTGATCTCTTCTCACTCTAAAGTCATTTAGCTTATGTTTAACTTGTTTGGTTTAAAAAATGAAAGAGAGATGATCATTCTGTAAAACGTGAGATGATGGATTGGATATAAACCCTAGAGGGAGGATTATTAAAAGAAGTGCTGGAACAAGGACTTGGCTATCAGTAAATCTGGGCTGAGAATCATACAGTAGTTTCTGTTAGAACAGTGAGGATTTTGAATGTCTTGCTGAAATGGAGTAAAAACAATCTAGATGATTCAAAAGAGAGTTTGTCAGATTATAAACAGGATTTACAATGTTCACAAACATGAAAGGCATCTGGACTTGATGACCCAGAACCAACGAAATTTTTTTTGTAACTAGTTGTTCCAGAGCTCAGTGTGGAAATGAAACACACAATGGCACTGCTTTTGTGTGAATTGGGAAGTTTCTAGAAATCGTTTTTGTCATCCTTGTTGGGTAACACTCCATACTTACCAGACACTAGCATGAGCTTCAAGGGCATCATCCTCAAAAGTTCCTAAAGTGCTGCCCACCAAGTGGCCCCTCAAGCCCTGAGCTTGCCCAAGGTAGTATCAGAAATTATAAATGGTGAAGGTCTGTTAAAACCTGAGTTAATAAATCCTGTCGGAATGCAAGATAGGTCAGCTGGACCTCAGCCTGAGAGCTTTGCTGCTGCCATCTCCCCACAGTGCTGTGCTGTGTGTGGTGCCAGCAGTGACCCTTCTCCCATCCTATCCCACAGTTTAACATGCCAGATCTGAGGATACTGAGGCACAAAACCAGCAGTGAAATCACTCTTCCAGTTTTGAAGTTGTTCCTGGAATGAAGCACCTGTGTCTCAGGCTGCAAAATCTTGACCATGAGCATGGTCATTCAATGTTTGCTTGTCTTCAGTTTGCTCAGCTCATGTCCATGAGGCCCAGCCACTGGATCCCCCAGTTCTGGTTTGGAGGGTCCCACAGGTCCTGGGCACTGCTGGTCACCACGTCCCTGCTGCCTCTGCAAACCTGTCACCAGGGACATGAAGGAGTGAGGTACACCTGGGGCTGAGACCTTCCTGTGGTCCAGAAAGTTTGGAAACTCTTCTCCAAACTCTGTTCAATAAAGGAGAAAATATCTTATTTTGAGATGCTTGGGCTGGCAGATTTACTTCAGATTAATCTTACAATATTGGTTTCAGAAATAACCCTCTTGTTCCCAAGATCAGGACCCAAAACCCATGTTCACAGTTAGTCTGAGACAGTGTTTTGCCATATCTCTAACAGGTGAATCTGTGGTCCCATTTCTGTCATTGCCCTTCACATGACCATTGCAGCTGTGACTTAAAAAGCATTCACTGCTAATGTAAAAAAAAGTTGCATGAAGAGATCCCAACTAGAGTGCAAGACCTCTAAAAACTCCTAACCTTGACAGAAGGCTTTAAAAGATCCTATCAGTGAAAACTCT
Organism: Acrocephalus scirpaceus scirpaceus; assembly: GCA_910950805.1. Taxonomy (NCBI): domain Eukaryota; kingdom Metazoa; phylum Chordata; class Aves; order Passeriformes; family Sylviidae; genus Acrocephalus; species Acrocephalus scirpaceus. The sequence continues at coordinate 146,693,159 of OU383773.1, forward strand.
AACCTTTGAGAGCTGAGAGATGGGATTATTTCACCAGGAAGGTAATTGCTGCCACAGATGTTGCCCTGGGACACTCCAGGTAGTTTCTTTAGTATTATCCATCTTTCCCAAGTGTTTAGAAAATGGTTGCAATTTAGGATTAAGGAGAGTGAACTGGGTGTAGCTTTGATGAAGACATAGAAATCTCATAGAAAGATTCATTTTATCTGATGGTTAGAAGTATCAATTTTAGCCAGCAGTCAATATTTTTCCTATCTGCTTTTCACAATGGATGAATGTTTTAAATGCAGATCTCAGGCAGCAAAGAAGATATGTAAAAATGAGGTTAATAGATTGTACCCTTAAGTTTTACCCACAAATCAAGAATTATCAGACTACCAGGTCAGATAGAAGAAGCAGAAAAAAAATTTTGTAATATTTATGTCCTTCGCTTGAAAGTCTGTATTAGTAATAGTGAAAAAAAAGAAAAAAAGTGGAAACAACAGCTTTACATAAACTTTATGATACTTCATATCCTAAACCAAGGATTGGCACACTGGGACAAAGGTACTGAAGGAATACTAGCTTGTATTTTTCTCTGGTGCAAGGAAACCATGGCCATTGGGGTATACTAACTGATGGCTTAGGAAATTAAAATAATGTCCTTTTTTAAAAGTAATTAAATTTAAAAAATGAAAAACCTAAAGGTTCAAGCTCTTACCGTGCAGGGCCTGACAGAGACAGAACTGAATGCTTCCAAGGAGAATATATGTAACCACTCACAAACAGTGCTGAAAAGTGTTGTCCAACCTCCAAACTCTACCTGCTTTTTACCACTCCTCCTCCTTTCTACACCCCCTTCCTTGGGGAATTTAAAGGAGCTCTCTCTATTAAGCCAGTGGAGCCAACACAAAAGCAGACTGGTAGGTGAGCACTTGCAGCTTTCAAAGAGAACAAAAAAGTTCTACCTGACTCTAGAAAGAGAGCAGATAAAAATAATGGTGAAGTTAAATATGGAAATAGCAGAAGATTCTTCTGACTTAAAAGGGAATATTTTTAAATATTTTTGGCACAGTAAAAGGGTGCCGAGTTTTAGAAAGATGACTTGAGGGAAATTGAGAAGAAAGTGAAGTTTTATGGTTAACCCACTTTCCAAAAGCTGCAATCCAGCTTCCAGCACTCAGTAAAGCCCTTTAAAAATGACCTGACCTGTCCCTGGGTACCTGCCCCAAGCCCACCTGTGTGGCTCAAGCACTGCAAATAGTACCCTGAGCCCAGCTCAGCCTTGGTTGTGGCTGGGACAGCAATGACTGCAGGTGGCTTTACCAACAGCAAAATATATTTTCCATTGCCATTTGAAGGCTACTCTGTCTGCTTGTAGAGATAAGCCAGGTTTTGGCAGTTAACATACCCCCAAGGCAAATTGCTGTAGTCAGAGCCTGCCTGAGGAGCTCAGGTTCCAGCAGAGATATGGCTCTGCCTCATGCTTTTAGTGGTCTAAGATACACAAGGATGACTCAGAGCAGACAAGCCCCACCAGGCACGCTGACAGGAAGCTCATATCTGCCATGCTGACTCCAAGGTGGTCAATTTGAGTCTGTGTTTTTGAAAAACTCGATTGAAATCATGTTTTCCTACTGTTCTGAGAGCCTCCTGTGTTTATAAAACCTGAACAATCCACAGCTCTTTGCCTCCTCAGATGTGAAGCTGTACAAAAAGTCACTAAATACAAAACAGAGTTTTGTGCTCACTTGCTTCTTTGTTCATCATTTATACCAATACCAACAGTCAGTCCAAAGTTAGAACTTCATAATTCATCAGTAAGCAGTCCATCACATTCCCAGTAAAGACTTTTCCTATTAAATTCCAAAAACACTTTGAAAAGTTCAGTGTAGAGGAGGGGAAGGTGATTCTCCTGTCTGCAGGAAGTCAAAGCATTTGTGTTCCTGAAGTAGACAACAACTCAAAAAGCTCCAAAGTCATTGGGAACAGCAAGCATATGTTCTTCAGGTAAATACAAGTGTTAGAACATTTTGGGGGAGGAGCAGAATTGCCCAAGGCTCCCTTGGCTTTGCAATCTGTCAGGGAGAAGCTTCATCAATAATTTATTAAGAGAGGAATAGTTTGAAAGACAGCACCTCACACTTAGTGGGAACAGATGCACGGCAGTGAGAGGACCCAGCTGCACTGATGACAGCCTGGGGATGTGTTTGATTGCAGGTCCTGGCATTGTCCTGCCTGAAGGGAAGGCAGAGGGGACAAAAGTGTGGGGAGGGTTTCACCCTGCTCTGTAGGAGCTACTCTAGGCAGGACAGACCCTTCCTCTGCTCTCCCTTATCCCAAACCCATGGTTTGGAGAATCTGCATCCTGGAGAATGCTGCATCCTTGGAGGAGGTTCCCACACCACACCCTGTCCTGAAAATGTGGAGAAACTGAGCTTGGAATTGCCATATTTTCATGACTGGCAATCGGGCTGGGAAAGCTTCAATCCCACACTTTGGTGCACATCATTGATAGTAAGCTCCTCACTGCTCCATACAGCAGCTCATTGTCCTTGTTAGAGGATGAAGGGACTCCAAGACTTCACAGTTGCAGATTTGGAGGGTCACTTGTATCCCTGTGTGACAGCCCCAGGCCTTCTCTCTAAGGACACCACCTATGTAGAGTCAGCAAAGAGTCCCTTCTTTTCCCCTCAGCAGCAGTCGTGGGGCCTGGCATTTTTCCTGGGCTCTGAGTTTAAAGAATAAGGAAAAATCTTACCATTTTGGTGGAGGGTTGATTTCCTGCTCTACCACAGACTTCCCATGTGCCCTTGGGTACCTGCCCTGTACCTGGGACCTGCCCCAGCCAACAGATTCTGTATGTGAGCAACTGCTGGCAGAAATGGAAAGGGAAGATTTTATCTGGGGAAAAAAATAGTCACCAAAACCAAAGGGGCAAACCCACGACCTCCCCCTGGCCCTGCAGAGATCAGCCCTGATGGTGCCACACAACAGCTGCATCAGCTTGTGCTGAGCACAGTGAAATGGTACCACAATAAAAAAATACCCATCAGTTTAAATGCCTGTTCCTACAGCCTACTACCCCAGGTAACTCCTAGATAACTCCTAGATATCCTAGGTAACTCCTACCAGCCAGCAGGACTGCTCCCCATGGGAGGTACTTTGACATGGGATGGTCAGTGGAGGTGTTGATGCTGTAGATAGGAAGATATGAGAATTTGGAGAGGTTGGAGTGGTCAAAGATAGGCGTTCAGACTAGTAATGTGGGCTCGTACATGCACCCATATGGGACAGAAACAGGAACTTTGCAAAGCACTGAAATGGAGCCAGTGCTGGGAGATAGGGAAGGGCAGAGGATCAAATTTCAGGAAAGAAATACAAGGACTGCAGGCACTCAAGGGCAGCAGCAGCCACTTTGGAGCAGATCAGAGCTATCAGTTCAGGAAGTCTCTGAAATTGGATCTGGTCAAACAAAGCCTGCCCCTTCTTCCAAGCATGAAATGGAAATTCTGTATTTTCATTGCCATGAAATTTGCATTTAGCTTTGTCTGCTTAGGAGGATAGATGCTTGTTACTTCACTTCAAATGTCATACCCCTTTGGAGATAAACACTGAATAACTCTGTGGGAACTGAAGCTCACAGCTTCCCTCTTTTGTAGCAGAATCAAAGAAGTACCTGACCTGAGTAGGTGTGAAGACTCTCACTGTGCATGTCCTTTTTAACAGGAATTTAAAATGTTCTGTGTTTCCTGGGATCTGGTCTGAAACTCAGTTTTAAGAAGAGAAGCAAAAGACTGCAGAAATGTAGTTTGATAGTGCCCCAGAGGAGTTCACATGCCAGGGAGGGAAGGAAATGCCACAGGCAGGAAGCAGCACTGTGTTTCCATCCTCATTTTTCATGAATGCAGAGAGCTGTGTCTCATAATAAATCAGCATGCTATTAATTTAGGATAATGAAAATGTTTTTAAATAAGTGTGTTTTGAGGTAGTCTAACTAGCCCCAAATTTTAGGCAAAGTGGTTAAAAAATACATACTATGCCTGATACACAGAAACATACTTTAAAGAAAAAAAAAAGGCAACAATTATGAAGTTTAGGGGTTTGTTCTGTATTACCACATAGTACTCTTCTGAACTAAGAGAAAATTATTCCTTTTCCTATCAATGGTGGGTTAAATCATACAAATGCAACTATGTCACAACAGCTAATATGAAAATTGAGGAAATTGAGTCATACAAAATATTTTTTAAAAAATTTTAAGGCAGACCACAGCCTTACGAATCAAAATCACAAAATATTTTTTGAACACAATAGTTAACTTATAAGAAGAACAAACTTTTATTTGAGATGGAGATCTCTGTGGCCTTCTATTCTGACTCTAGCGGCGGGTTGGGTTATTTTAAAGATTTTTTAGGCTAAGGATACAGGGTAGTTTTTGTAATTGTTTCTTTTAATCCCTGCAGCTGGGCCAGAAAGGAGGCAAGAGACAAGCACAAATCAAACACCTGCACTCAGCACAGAGAGCCACTCCTGGAAGGGATTTTCAGAGATCTGGGCAGACATGGATATGATGGGGAGGGACACGATGCAAAGCCCTGATAACTGATGAGGAGATTCATGTTCTCTGTAGGGTCCTACTGCAAAGTTTTGTTGCTTGAACACAGAAAGTGGACAAACTGATGTTGTCATCAGTTAGACAGTGAGGACAAGTTGAGTGATGCCCTTTAAGAATCTGTGTCTCATTTCTTATCCTCCAACCATTCAATCTTCAAATGAACTCTATCACTAGAATGGCAGTGTAACTGCTGATGAACTGGGGCTTTTTGCCTGGACACCAAGGTGGAGAGGAAATCAGCATCATTACATTGCCTAGCAAAGAAACCATGCCAGCAAAATTTGTGGCATAGAAGCCCAGATGTTAATGAACACAACTCATTATTCCAGAAGTTATGTCATTTTCTTGGGTAATGATTATCAGTGGCAAAGGGGTCTTGTCTTTTTTCTTTTTATATTTTCCCATTTCCATGGAAAGAAATTAAGATTAATTACCAAATGTCTCTCTAACTCTTCTAAGACTTTCATACAAATGACTGTAAAAAGAGGGAGAGCAACTTTTTACATGGGCAGACAGTGATAAGACAAGGGGGAAAGGTTTTAAACTAAAAGAGACAAGATTTTGATTAGAAATTAGGAGGAAGTTTTTTAATAAAGTGTGTGGTGAGGCACTGGAACATGTTGCCTGGAGAAGCTGAAATCCCTGGAAGTGTCCAAGGACAGGTTGGATGGGGCTTGGAGCAACCTGGGAGGTGTCCCTGCCCATGGCAGAGAGGTGTCATTAAGGTCCCTTCCAACCCAAGCCTTTCTATGGTTCTATGACTTTTTTGTACAAACTACTCAGGTCAGAATTCAAAACAAGGACAAAGTTTACAACTGTTTAATGCCAGAATAAGAAACAATTGCTCACTTCCAGCAGCTGCCACCTTCTGCTTCTCAAGAGTTGCTCCTTCCTCTAAGTGCTACGTCCAGGTAAGCAGAAAGGTGTTTTCACATCCTTCCAGGTAAAGGTTGTGGCACTACTGGCAGCACCGTTTAAGAGAATCACTGAAAATAAGGCTTGGCTTATTCAGTCTCCATACCTTTAAAATCATTGCCTTACAAAAGTAAATCTTCCCTCCTGTTTTTTCTATGGGACCATCCAAGAAGCCCATGTAAGGTCTAAGCTTGGTGGGATGGGGTTCAGACAGACCTGGCAGCCCTTTGCATATCACAGAAAGGACTGACCTCTTTCTACAATCTGATAATCTTTTTTAACTAGGAAAATCTTAGGATATGTCTGTAAATATGCTCTGAAACACTGCATAAAACAAATACAAATTAAAATCATGAATGTGGCTTTGGTCATCTTTAGTAGCTGCCTACGTAGTGAGATCTCTGAAGCCCAGCTGTTAGGGGGTGTTAGGGGAGCATTTGAATGTGCCTCTGATTCCAGTTCACAGAAGGAAAAGCTCAGTGTCTGCTTCTGTAAGTGACAGTTATAGATTGGCTAAAGGCTGAAATAATTCAGATATCCTTTGCTTATAAATATCCCAGTACTATTGGGCAGTTGCTAAATTAGATTTTGAAATTTTTTATTTTCTTATTAAGATAGATGCATCAAGGAGAGCTCCTTTATTAAGCTGAGTAAGAAAGTAACCTTTAATTTGCAGATCTGCCAAGGGGCTATTTGGAACACTGAATTATCCCTGTAGATCTCTAAATGAAATTGTATTTCCCTTTTATATGACATTATTCAGATAACTGATAACTTTGCTGTTCCTAAATTAATACACAGTCCAAGCCAAAGTCCACCCCACCAGGGTGGTTGTGTGGCCAGACCCAAGCGTGGTGTAAAGAGATAAAGATCTATTGAATTCTAATCACCAGGGCTGCATTTCTGACCCAGAGAGTCATGAAGGTTTAGTGAGTTATGGTAGCAAGTTGTTTGTAAACTTCAGATATTAGATTAAAGACCAGAGGTCTTAGAATTGATGGAGTGTGAAGTTTTTTAGTAATCATAAAAGCAGTGCTTGTCCCATGGTTTATTTTCTCTACTTTGCACACCTCCTCCTCCTCCCCACAGCAGGCACATAAACCTCTTACAACTACAACTTACATCTCTTACAACTACTTACCTGCCTTCATGCCTCAAACATTCAGTGTCTTCTCTCATTCTTCTCTTTGGGACATGTCCTTGGAGGTCTGGGTGCTCAGGGATGTACTCCCTGATGGATGACATCCTTTCAGGGCTGGGGAGAAAGGTTTGCAGATTACTTCAAAAGATATCACATCCTAAACTCAGTCAGACAGTGTTCAAACACTGCCATGAGAGCTGAAAAATCCTCAGTTGAGGACAGTGAATAACAATTCATGGGGAGATTAATTACCTACATGCAGCTGTGGCATCACCCATTCCTCTCTAATGTAGAGGAGTGCAGGGCAAGAAGGGATTTCCCAGGTTATTGTGTTTTCACCCTGCCTCTTGCAGGCAGACAAAGTATGGGCCCTCTTCAGAATAGCCTGGTTTTGTATCCTGACCCCATCTAGAAACTGCTCCAGAGCCTTGCTCCTCTGATGGTAAGAAATTTCTAACTAAAGAGCTAGTCTGTGTATGTCTGTTACTTCACCTGTATTAATCTCTTCTCTTCTCTTTTCTCTTCTCCTTTTCTCCTCCTCAGCTGAGTCTCCATCCTGTGCATTTGCTCATCAATCACAGATTTATTGATGGTTGCCATACATCTGCTTATCCTTCTTTTACCAGTCTGTAGGATTTTTACTCTTCATTTCTCTTTCCATAAAAGACACTTTCTTGCTCCTACCCACTCTACTTTCCTGCTTCCTTGCTATCCATCTCACTTGAATGTAGATGGCCAGAATTTTACATTTACATTTTATATAGAAAAATGTGACAATTTCCTGATGCCTGACCAATGCCCTACACAGTGATGTCATTACTTACCTACCTCTACTGGATGTGCTCATGCCAGTGCAGCCTACCTAGGTATTTATCTTCTCATAGCCATGATGTCTTCTAGTCACCTTGTGAAGGAAGATATTTATCTTTCCTCACCATTTCTCCTTTATTTTTACTATTAAGTGATCTTGCAAGGATTATTGAAAAAGATTGTCAGTAACTTCCCTGAGACTGAGACAGCTCTTGACAACTACTACAGCTTCCTCTCTGTCATTTCACTCTACAGTCCTTGCTCTGGTCCTCATGTTTTCTGCTTTTACTTATAGTTTCCCCCACGGCACTTTCTCAAATTTTTTGGGGTTTTTTTCTTTTTTTAATACCCAGTAAATGCCATGGATAAAATCTCTTTATCAAAGAAAGGTATCAAGCAGCATGACATGCTGTCCCTTTGGTAAACCTGTGTTGTTTTTAACCTGAGTTAAAACATAAACCTGAGTCTACTTGCTGCTCACCTCCATATCTCTGATTTTTCCTTGCTTTCACAGTGATCAAAAGTACAATTTCACAGTGATTTTGGTACAATTACAATCAGATTATTAATGTTTAATTATCTCTATCACTTTTCCTGCTTTCTTTTTTTATTTTTCTCTCAAGGACAGCACTATTCTCCAACAAACATAACACACATTTATAGAGTTACTGTTGTGAATGAAATTTCACCCTTCTGACTTTTGGTATTGCAGGACAGTGATACTCCAGAATGTCCAAGCACATTAATCTCCTTATGTTCACTATTACCTCACATTTAGGATTGTCTTTTACATCCATGCATTCTCTCTGGACAGCACACCTCTACTTTCAGGTAGAGCCTTATCCACTTTTTTGAAAGCTGATGCTAGGCAAACAGTTAGGTTTTAATCTATTTTTTTTTATCCTTAAATATTATTGAAACCTTCTTCTTTTCTTGTCCACACTAAACTTGAGATCCAAGGGAAAGTCTAGTGGTCATCACAACACAGACAAGGGAGAAGGGACAGTGTCCAAAAAATGTTAGGAAGGCAAAGCTACATTTAAATGTAATTCCCTCTTGCTGAGAACTGTCCTGTTTTGCAGATGAAGGATGATCTACCCACGTAGGATTTCATTACCTTCCCTTTGATATATCAGCACATTCAGGGTTACAGCCCTCCCACCTGTCTGCTTTACTTTATTACCTTGCAGTGCTAAGTGCAGCCTAAACTGAGCTCCTCACAGCACACACCTGCCATTCCAGAGGTCCATAAAGTGCTGTGCCTAAGAGGCTGCCTGAATAAACTATCAGAATGTAATAAAGATGACTGGAGTGCAATTACAGCTGCTAACTCAGCTTTGAAAATGACATTTCAAGTCAAGAACATCCAACAAATGGACAAATCATAGGCTGCATCTGGGAAAGCTTTGACTTCTCAGCAAACCCTGCCCTGGCTCTGTGACCTTGGGCCAATCTTTTACCTCTCCAGACATCCCTTTCCTCTCACACTTTGTCTCTTTAGTCTGCTGGATCTCTAGGGACAGAAGTCGATTTTTCTTTTATTTCTTTTTGTTGCCTCATGGTTCTCATGATAAAAAAATATATACCAACCCCCTCAGGTTCTGTTTTAATCCTGCACCACCACATGAAAGCTGAGCTATTCCTTTCCTGTCCTGAGTGTTGTCACAGGCAGATGCACACCTAGGAGCGTGTGACACAGGTGGGAGCAGAGCAAAGGAGCGAAGTGCCTGGATCCTTCACAAGCCCAGACTGGAACTTTATTTGAACTAAACCTCAGCAGAGCAGGAGCATCTTTTTCATTCTTTAAAGGACTGTACCTTGGGGTACAGCACTTTCTTCTCTCAGCATTATGCCAGAGGATTTAGAGTAGAGTAGGTTTTCCTCACTCTCGCAAGGAAGAAGTATTCATATCTTCTTTCTAAATTGTTAAAACCCCTTCAAATTTGCTACCAAGTTCCCTTGGCAGATGCTGCCCTTTCCCATTTTGTCTGTTTTGCCAATGAACATCATGAACAATGAACAAAGAACATGCTACAGATGGCCCAGTTCCTGAGGATCTATGCTGATCTTTCTCATCAAGATATTAGGAAGTCCTTCCCAAAATGATTACTTGAAATAAAGTTCAAATGCACTTTTCTTTTCCTATGTGTGGAACTGACCAAAAACTTGTCATGAGAGCAATAAGTAATTACTGCACACTGGCCTTACTTTTATTTCATTATATATAAAAAGCATTCTAACACCAGCTCACGTGATACCTGAGGGATTTTTTTTTCCAGAAGCTTTCACAGTTCTTTGATTAAAATGAAAGTCATCTTGACCTGTTCCACATGCCCATGCCTATGGCTTTAGCTCCCTAACAACACATCTTCCCACCTGAGATATGTATTCACTCCCCTGTCTTCTCCCTTCAGAGAAAGTCACTCCCCACACTCTGCTTTTCTTAGAAGAAAATCATGAACAAGTGTGAGGAGAGCAATGACTAAGGAAAATGAGAGCAGCCTTCCCTGATGGGTTGGCTCAACTTTAGCTCAGCTGAAGTCTTTTGAATGCTGAGGATGTCTACTAATACTAGATTTTCTCAAATGAGCCCTGTCTGCTGGGAGCAGGTCTGTCCAATGCATGTTGGTGGCAACGTGACATTTTTACCACTGCTAAAGCACATTTTCAGGTACAGCAGGGTGTGGAGATTGCATTTTCAAAGGCAAAAAGCTTCCCTTCTTCATATCATTGCTTTTCAATAGATTACTGAGAACTCACCAGTGTTAAACTTCTGGGGCTGCTTTCTGACATAGGCGTGTGAGATTTGCTCCTTCAAAAGTCGTTAGCAAGGTTTGAACCCCTGACCTGTGGAGCTGAGCACAGATCTACGCCTCTCAAACTCAAAGCTGAACTTCACCAGCTGCATTAGGCTCTTATCTTCTTAGACAACAGGGATGCATGACGTACACTTTGAAGGCACCTGCAAGTTCTCCTGACGCCAACTATCTGAGGGCAAGGACTTGGCCTCTCAGTATTTTATGGATTTCCTTGCTCATACCAGTCAATTAAAACACAGTGACATTTGCTACAATACTCCCTTTTCCAGCTGTCTTTTAGGGTTTTTCAACAGGCTTTGGTGCCCAGCAGGAGCTCTAACGGGAGCAAGTGTCTGACATTTTAAATTCAATTCCGTGACACTTGCCAGAACGACCCTTCTGAAGTCAGTCACGTAACGCTCCCCTCATCCACCTGTCCAAGCAGGTCTGACTTGAGTGAATGCTTCTGCTGGCAGAATAAGTTTTCTTTGCCAAATTTATGATACATGTAGTGTTTATCAATGAAGATGGAAATGAAGATGAGCTCAAATAAAACATTTCCATAACCGTAAGCCAAAAGAGAGAGACAGAAATAAATTAAAAGAAGAGAAAGACAACAACTTTGTTACTTAGACCAAGTCCAGTAGGCGTATGACAAAGGATGTTTTGAGCTCTGAATGTATCAAAGTGAGCTGTAGACTGCCATTTGGACACTGCAGTCAGCAGCACCCACTCATGAGTTGTTCAGTTCAGGTTTCCAGAAGCATTAAAATACTGAGCATGGAGGGTAAGACAGGAGAAAAAAATGTAGAAACAAAAAAAACCCATCGTGTTTTCATGCCTGCCTTACTGGGATGAAGGTCTCAAACTATGTGGACACACACTGGGTGTTCTCACAAAGGTAGAAATTCATCCATTTAATGGTACACTTCCCAAATGGTCACTGTCATCCTCTTCAGTGCAGTTCATTGCTTAGCCATATATCAGCTTGCTTGTACCTTCTCTCACAGCTAATCCAACTCAAAAGGATACTTTTCTGCCAAGAAGGTTCACCCTCTGAACAGAGACTCAAACCTCCAAGCTGTAGAGACAGGGGAGGGAGAGGAGAATACCTTATCATGATTTCCTCCCATTGCTGACAGCCTGGTTGTCCTCCTGTTTGTATAGCAGGATATTTCACATAGGCAGGAATGGTGCTGATACAATCTAAGCTCACTAGGCTCAGCTCCAGAAGACTTGAAGGTTCTGTCCTCTGCCTCCCTGTGTGGTGACTCTCTCAAGACACCAGGTGGGTGCTCAAAATTCACCTCAATTTAACGAAGTGCTGCTGCTCATGCCTCAGTCTCTCATCACTTTGTCTCAAGAAGCAAAGAGAACTTTTATCTTTGCTCCACAGCAGGCAATCACTTCTGGCACAGAGAAGAAAAGTTAGGGGCTGAGCTGGACACGTAAAACAGGAGAGCTAATTGATTGGAAAGTATTCAGCAAGATATTCCTTGCAAAGGACTGATTAATCAACAAGACCCTTTGGTCTTTTTTTCTTTCTTCCTCAAAACCAAAGTTCAATTTTGTTGGAGAAGATGAGAAACCAAAATCTCCAATCAGTATCTGAGTAGAAGAGGGAGACACAAATCACTGTCTTTTCACATGTGCTCATGTGCAGTTGCTAGTGGTAGTAGACAGTGAGGGGAGATTGAAAGAGTCCTTTCCTCCTAAAAAGCAGAGCATCCACAGGGAGTTCAGGAGAGCGACTTGACTACCAAACTCTTTGCTCTCCAAGACTGCTCTGTTCCCTTACCTCCCCTTCCTCATTTCTCAGGAAAAATAAATAAGCAAACACAGTAGTTTGGGTAGGTCTCCAATGCACATGGGTTTGGCACAAAGAACTCCTTGAAGCGTCAACATTTTTCACAAGACAGGAAAATGGATTCACACTCACTTCTGATGACACAAACCATTTTCTGCTATGAACAGCGAGCATTTAAAACTACCTCTGAACATCCATCCTTCAGCCAGTTCTTGAAATATGTGCCCCTTCAAATGTGCTTCTGTGGGGTTTCTGATTAGCTTTCAAAGGCTAATCTACCTCATGAGAATTTAATTGCTTAGGGTGTTGGTACATAAGGACCACATTGCATTAATGACCGAATGAAAGACATTTTATTCAGCATGAAATGCTGTTTTTATTATTCCTTTTAATCATTTGAGTGGGCTTGACGATAAGAGGCAGAAATATTCTCAAACATCCAAGAATAATTAATCTTGTTTGTTTATGCAGGGAAAATGGATAGATTCATGTAATATAAAACAAGGGCAAGGAAAAAGTAATTTTATACAAATGTCTTATTATTTAAATGCTTACTTCTGCTTCACATGATTGAAGAGGACAAGGAGATCAGAAAAATGAAAAGAGCTTTTAAAAACTAAACAATCCTTCCAAGACTCTCCCTTCTGTTTTTTTTCACACACAGGAATTGCTCACAGACAACTTTGTGGCAATTTTAATTATTTTTGTTAGGCCTCTGAATGAGGAGAGGAAAGACTCACCCATAGAGGGAAAGCTGGTGAGTACAAAAATAACAGAGGGTCAGAGGAATTTCACCCAAATGAAACATTTCTTTATAAAGCCACTGAATTTTTTCAAACAGTAATCTACGCTTGGAAACAGAGAAACATACCCCCACTGGGGGGGATGCTGCCACTGGAGCAGGTGCACTGTCACAGTCTGCAGACTCTGGAATACATATGAACCTCCCTTTTGGAGCCAGTGCTCCTGAAAAAATATTGCCACATGTTTTATTTTTTTTTTTGTCAGCCTGTTCATATGTGGATGATGTTGTCTGGTACAATCAGGTCCTGCTTCTGGCTTACTCAGTGTCTGGCAGGTGAATGGCTGAAAGGAGGAAAGATGTCTCAGATGACAACAGGTCAGCCATAATTCAGAGCAGCCCTGCCTCTGCTGCAAGCTTTGTCTTGTGGATCCACATGGATATAACAGGAATTTGATATTTGATGCCAATTAGTATCTTTCCCTCAGAGATGTTTGGCTTCCATGAGGAAAGGACAGGCAAAATCAGCTGTGTGTTCCTGAGCAATTTTCTGCCAGGGAAGGTTCTTCAGTGCTCCCAGAAAAGGGCAGCACAAAGAACAGGAAGAAGAAAAGCTTCAGCCATGAGTCAGCTGGAACCAGCTGAGAGCATTACCAACACTTGGTACTGAAAACACTTCTGCTGACAGCAACTACTAATTGGTTTTTTTTTTCCTGAGGTCACATTGCTCTTCTTCAGTAAAATGAGTTACTACCATGGCAGTCACAGCAGAGAGGATAGAGACACCCATGTTTTGCAGAAGTTCTCTGTTCATCTCACACCTCAGTGCTAAGCCTTGTCTTGAGCCAGACTGGCAGAAGCCAAAAGGACACAGGGAGGTTTAAGACAAAATAGCCTCAGGCTGTGATTCTCCAGCACCTCCTGCTGAGCAGTTGTGGAGTCCTCCCACAGTGACTGGTCAGTGTGCAAATGACTGTAAAGAACAAAGGAAAATCAAGGCACAGCTTTCTCCCGTTCAATCCAATGTTTCTGGCTCACTCACCCTTACAGGAACCCTCCAGCCTTGCCTCTTGGTGACATTTTCAACTGAGACCAAGAAAACAAAACCTGTAAACTCTCCAGCACTCATCTCTGTGCTGCCTTCCCTTCACAGAGGAACCAGGATTTACACTCTGCATGGAACAGGGAAGCACAAGAGCACCAAGACAGTTGCACCAATTTTTCTAAACCCAGTGTTTGAATTGAGAGGAAAAGGCTGTGCAGACATCAGTCCCAAAGTGGAATGAACATGATGAGCCCTCAAGTGTAAAGATTTAACAAGGATTGAGCCTTGAAGAATAAGAGGTACAAGTCACAGCAACAAGTGGAGGAGCATTTTCATCAGCAAGGACTGAACTCATGGGAAAGGACAATCCTTAGCTCCCCATTTGTCTATCTGCAGTGCCTGATGAGATTTTCCATTCTTCCAGTAAAATGATTATGCAGTTTAAACATTCACTTGAAATAATTTGTTGCTAGAAAATTTCAGAGAGTTTAATTCTGCTTGATTACCATTTCCCTTATTACTTCCATCATTATAGGTACAGCATGAATTTTATTGCTTTTAGGCAGATGAAAGACAAAAAGAGACATATAAATCTTCTACTGATTCCTGGTAGCTAACAACCCTTTTGTTTGGAAAGGCAGACAGATGCAGGGTTTTTTGCCCTTTTCCAAATATGACCAAGCAACATTTGGAAATTAGGCCTCAGACATTTCTGTTTGTTCTAATATTTGATTAGCTGCCAGATAAACATTTTATATCATTAAAAATATACTTCCTTTCTACTTAATGGCATTAATATGAATGACTGTGTTTAAATTACCTTCAACTTTTTAATGGAGTGTGTAAAATATTTTTAGGTAGATATGCAACTTAAATGTCAATCCTTGTGGGCTACTTTGGTTTCACTGAGCATTTAGAAAAGAATTTTTGGCATAATGTAACACAGGAAATTCAGTCATGATTTATGAAAAGCCTCATTTAACATTAATAGAGCTACAGGGACCATTCACCCCTGGTCAGTGCTGTATTCTTAAGGCAGAGCACAAAAATGTGCTTTGAAATATGCTTTGCAGTGCCACAAGAGGAGAGAGAGAGAGAGAAAGAGGGAGATTTCATCTTTACTGCTCAACCTTAACTGCAAAGTAGTTAAAATAACAGAAATAAAATGCATTGAGAAGTCTCAGGTAGGACAATCCAACATACAAGGAAATTTAAATGAAGTTCTGTCATCCCTGTTTCTGGGCACCTTCAGTTTGTTCACATGCCCTGGAAGGGTATAAAAAGGGATGTAAAAACAGTAAAGAAAGCAGAAGAGCCACTGTGACTGCAAGGTGCAGGAAAGGCCCCAGAGCAGAGAGTGCAGGGGTGCACCATCCTTTTCCTCCCTAAATGAGCTACATCAAAAGTCTTCCCAGATAAAGAGAGAAGGAAATAAGATAACTGTGCTGAGCTCAGAAGAGAATTTTTCCTAGAGAATTACTAAAAAGGCATTCACCTAATCTGCTAATAAAGTAAAATTATATGAGTACAAAAAATACATAGTATATAATAATACTATTATAATTTTTGGGTCTTTCTTCAAGCCTACTGTGAATCTGGCCTTGAGAAATTTGATATCATTTGTAGAAAAGTGTAAAAACCCCAAAGCTTTTCCTCCTTTGTCTTCTTAATACAACCTCTGTGCTTTCCACAGACATACTGGCAAGCAGAGTAAAAACAGGTCCTTAAATGAGATTTACAAAGGGAAAGAATTATCAGAACAAGAAGAGAAGTCCCACAGCAGATAATTTTTAATGGTCTCTGAACCAACAGGATTCTTAGTTGAGCAAGGCTGGGGAACCATGCCCAAAACCTGAGCTGGGAGGTGTCAGGGTAGTGTCCTCTGCAATGTCCTGAGGCCTGGATGCTGCAAAGGAGGAGAGCAGCTGTTCTGGAGCTGAACCAACTATTAGAGATAAGTAACTGTTGTCTTTTCACCAACTTTTATCCACACTGGAGTGGAGAAAGCTGCTCACACTTCTCCCAGATATCAAACTACTCTTGACACCCTCTCTTCTGTCTGCTTTTATTAATGCACGTAAATACAACCCAAAATGAACAGTCTGATTGCAGTAACCAGCCATGTTGTGAGAGGATGAGCATTGTTCTGAGTTACACACTTGCTGCTTGCCCAGGCTGCTGTAGGGAAGAGAACTTGCCCTCTTTACAAATTACACTCTCCTCCCTCCAATAAGTCCCATCCAGCCAAGGAGGAAGATTAATTCCCAGCCTCAAAAACTCCCATACTTGGTCTTAACTGCATCTCAGGGCACTTAGCTGTGAGTCTCTCACCAAGTAGTCAATGGGAAGGCAAAAAGTGATGTTGATCTTCTCCTAGGCACATTGAAGCCAACCAACTTCTGCAGCCTTGTCTCTTCTGCTAGTCAGCCAAATCACTCCTTCACAAGCCCAAAGGGCACAAAAGCTGTGAAGACATTGTCCCTAAAAGGCACAAAGGCTTTCCTTTTTCTTCCTCTCTCCCCAAAATCCTCTTCAACCCTGATGTTCTTGGGCTCATTGTTGCTCTAAAGGCTTTTCCTCTCTGATTCATTTAAATCCAATTTGCTGCCTTTGTCCCTGCTATGAGGACTTGTGGACTCAGTATTTTCTGGGCTTAAGGGATTCTCAGCTTGCTAACTTGCAAGCTGCTTTCCCATGGGAAAACTTTCAACAGTTTCCTTTCCTAAAAACATCCTTCCCTGTTTTTCAAAACATTTCTGTATGGGCCACGGTTCTTCTCAGATGATACAATCTCCCTCACCTAGTGTTTACTATTACTTAACCAATGGGAAGAAGTGTCAGTCCTTCTGATCAATGAATACCTTTTTAGTGAAACATGCTATAAAAGGAGCCAGGAGAATTGTAATTAAAAAAGCCTTCTGATCTCATGGAAAACTGGACTCCGTGTCTTCCTTTCATGTCCTAGTGCAACAAGGACTGTGTTCATCTATGGAGTCAGATATTGCTGATCTTCTCATATTTTCTATTGTTAGAGGAGTTGGGAGTCATAAGTCCTATTGCAGTTCTTAGAAAAAGGCATTGTCCTGACTTCTATCCAATGTGCTTTTTTTTGTAAATGGAGGGTGACATTACAAAGCATTCTGCTCCATCCCAGCCCCCTGAGCTGCTCACTGGCTGCCATCTCCTTGCCATCCCCCATATGCCACTCAGAGGTTTGATAGCCCAAAAGCTGAGCTTCAGACAGCAGTTCCTGTTAAAAGAGAATTACCTTTTTAATGAGTCCTTATCACTGGTAATTATTCTGCTCACAACTAGATGACAAGCTACTGGCTGTAGGGTCAGGTAACGAAATTCTGCCTCATTAAAACCTCAGATGTTCTGACACAGCCATCATCTGTTTCTGCTACAAGCTGTAATTTCATTGCAATCACCAGGTTAGGTTACAAACCACAGAGTGTTATCCACTGGAATTTATCTGACAAAAGAAAACCCTGCAAACCAGTCTATTCTTTTCAATAGTATTCATGGCCATAGCATGTTGCTGATGCAAACAATGCCAAGGCAACCTTCTTCTGCAGGAAGGTTGCTGGAAGACTGAAGCATGGACTTGGGCAAGAACCAATGAATGCAGAACCTGACCACTGCAACAGTGATTTCCCCACAAGCAAAACCCACAAGCAAATTCAGAATTAGCTTAATTATTTGCAGCCAAGACATCTTAAACTGTTTTTCAAAGGTTATGGAGGTTAAGCAGTACTTTTCTGTATGTGTATGCCAGAGAAACTGTGTAACAGTCCTGCTGTAACAAAACCAAATTCAGCAAAAGCTGAAATCTCAGAGATGTTTCATGAAAATTGGCTGACAAAGAGAGCTTGTAAAGTACTAAAAGGTGCAACATGAACACAGACTTCATTAGACACCAGACAGCCAACCACAAGATATAACCTGGAGGAAAGCAGGCTGCATTAACTCCAATGTGAGCAGACCGATGTGCTTTTAACAGGGAGCCCCTGACGCCCAGCATCCTTGCTGCTTTTAGCATTAAGTACTTTGTTTCACAACAGGTTGGAAATGATAACTGCACTCCCAGAAACTGAAGTAATGTCTAACCTTTTAAATATTAATTTCAGAGAACGAGAATTTCAAGTGAACTGCCTGCAATAAGTGAAAATCAGTGTTTTTCAACAGGCACATTTCATGGGCATTTTCAGCTCTGTGCACAACTCCCATATTGTCATTGACATTTGGAAGCCCTTGAGATTTAAGCATTAATCCTGGCTCATCTGTATCTGTGGGTTTTAATGTCAATGTATTTAAAGGTTCATTCTACAAAGGACCCATGATCTCCTCAGGAATTTGAAAGCACAAGAGAAGATAAGGACATTATTGGAAAAAATAATGATGCTGACACAGGAAAATATTCAACAGTTAAATAATGACCTCACTTCCACTAAACTGAGACAGATAATTAAATCATCTTATCTTTGTTCAATTTAAAGGGCAAGTACCAGTAAAGTGGAACACAAGCAAGCAGAGCCAGTGAGGTAAATGCCACTGTCGCCACAAGATATCAAACCTGGAACCAGGGCTTGATGCTGTTGAAGACACATTGCCACCATCCTTGTCTACCATAAGCATTCAATATGTCATTGTAGAAACATACTGGCTTGCATCAGGGTAAAATGTTACCATAATTAAAGCAAAAAAAAAGTGTTCCCTTGGAATGTATTTTGCAAACTTTCTTTCATTTTGAAAGGAATGGCAAAATAAAATCACAACATGCTTTGCATTTCACACAGCTGTTTACTTAAGCATACTTTCAACCCTATTGAGGAGCCAATTTCCACAATTCCCAACAGGAAAAGACTATATAAATATCATAAATTCAAACAGCAGCATCAAGTAACCATATTTGCTCTATCTGGGGAAAAAAAAATAAAACTCAGGAGATTAATGACTGAACTTATCCCAAAACCAAAATTTTTTGCTCTCTTCTTAATCTAAAAAGCAACCCACATGCTCTGTGACACAGGGCAATGGCAGCTGGATATGTGCAGAAAACACTGCGCATGAGCAAGATGTTTGGCAGAACATTTGGCTAAGCACAATTTCTTCACCTTACTGACTGCCAGACCAGAAAACCTTGAGATGTCTGCACCAGTTAGAGAAGGCTATAAAATGTTTTCAGAAATCATTAGGTTTATTATAGAACATCAGCAGGAGGAGGATGTTGGTAATTATTTAAACAGGTGATTATGCAAAACATTATTACCAAACAATTTGTATCTCTCTTCAGAGAAACCTGAACAATATTTTCCATTAGTGAGAAGTTGAATCTGCTGCCATTCTTGGAGTTATGATAAGGAATAAGTATAGCTAGGATAAATGCTTTGAGTCACTGTATAAAATCAATATACCATCAATTAATTTTATACTTATATACCTACATAACATCCCAAGTGTTACCTGCAAGACTGTTTGTGATCTTAAGAGATAATCAGAGGGCAGTTTAGTTATATTGTATCCATTTGTCTCATATAGTCAAAGGAGGTCAATTATGAATCTTGTAAGTCTCATAATTGCTTATATCAGTTAATTCTGTTCTCAGATAAATTGGTGAAAACATGCAACAGCACTGTCCACAGAGCTGTTCTCTGGGCTGCAAGCAAGCACTGCTAGCCTAAGGGGGGAAAGTTGCAGAGTGTTTAAATACTGAAAATACCACAAATGTTAATAACAGACAAAATAATGCACCCACATAATTTAGTAAATAATTCCTTTCACTCTGATTTCTAAGCTGAGCAATGCCACCTGGGCCATGGTGGTTTAAGTGGGCAGTGACAGGAGCTGTTTTGGGGTTCACATTTGCAGTTGGCCTGAGCTAAGCTAGGCACTGAGTCACTGAACTGCCCACGACCCCTGTGGTTGATTGAGCTGACTCTTATCATTCAGAAAAGACTCTGCTTCCTAAGTCACTAAAGCTTTACTTCTCCTCCTTCCAGCCAGAATCTCTTGGATTTGGGGAGCCTTCATCAGGGTTCGCACATGACCAGTATAACTAGAAATAAATTAGCTCACTTACCTTTAACATCTGAAAAAAAATGCAAGGTTAAATCAGAATATCTTGTATCAGGCTCACATTATAGTCAATGGAGAGAAACTAGCACTCCTAGGGTGGGAGCCACTTGACTAATTTTAGGTGTTTGCTTCCAAATGAGATAAATTGCACCATAAATACCAGTGACTTACACTGACTAAATATCAATTGATTTACTCATGGTGTAGTCAATGGACATATTGAGTAGCTCATAGAGATGTCTGTGTTGTAGATACCCAGATTTATTTAGACAAACCTCTGTTTGGGCCATAATTAGTTTTCTAAATGTAGGTGTTCTTGCTATGCAAGATGCCCTTGGGCACCTGGGACATGAGTCTGGCAGACAGGACACAGACCTACAGAAGATTCACCTCCTGCAGTGACTCTGTTTGGGTGGGAGATCCTTGGACACCTCAGCCAGCCCCAGGGGTGTTTCACCCATACTATGTGCAGGAAAAGGAGATTAATGACATTTTCAGACAAGTCAACTCTCCACACCACCTTTCACAATGACAATGACAGCAGCAGCAGCTTGGTACCACACAGGTCCAGGCAAAGGAATTCAGCAATCTGTGCTCATGTCTTGGTTTGGAAAGACAGATATCTCCCAGGGAAAGCTGAAGGTTCCCTTGGAATGGAGAATGTAAACCCTCTCCCTCCAAATTATTATAATTTTGCAATTTGGGGCTTTCAAGCAAAGATATGGGAACAGGAATACAGTTCTTTACTAGGAATATTAAAAATACAAATGTAGTAGTACAAAAAAAAAAACCAAACAAACAAACAAAAATCCTAGAAACCCTGCCAGAGTCAGAAATATGCCCTGACACCCTGTTGGTCAGGGTGTTGGAAGCAGTCCACTTAAGTCTTCCTGGAGTGACAAATGTGATTCTGTTGGAGATGATCCTGTAGAAAGGGTCCAGTGGTGGTGAGATGGGCCCAGCCTTCCTCTGGGAATCCAGTGGAAAAACAGGCTGTCCTGCTGGTCTGAGTCCCAGCTTTTATCCAGGTAGAATTTTTTGGATCCTCCCCCTGGGTGGAGCTTCTCCCAATGGGATGATGTAATTTTATCAGTCTTGCAGTGAGCCTTAATGGCCCATTAACAGCAGATATCCCTGGAGAGAGGATGGGTTGTGGAAGATAAGGAACACTGCCCCACCTGGTTTTAACAGCTGGCCCATTAACAGAAAGCACCTGCCCCCTCCCCCTGGAGTTATGAGATAAAGAAAAAAAACACCTCTTCAACTGGTTTCAACAGATGGGAATAGAATACATGCTTTTGGTTATATATTGCAACCCAAGACAGCCCAGCAGTCACATCATGCTTCAGGCTGTCCCCTGCCAGGCAGAAGGTCTTTCCCAGGAGGACCTCTGCAGATGCCACCAGCTGCAGGCCCCACTGCAGAGCTCCCATTGCAGTCACCAAATCATGCAGTTTATCTTGCCAGCTTACTGAGCTCTGCTTCGTGAGCTGACAGGTTGCTTTGCCCTTGCTCAACTACCTGAAAGGTAGTTTTGGGGATTGGAGCAATCCAGTCTAAACTAATTTATGAAAAATTTATAGCAATTTTGTATTGTTCCAGTTCTGACCTTTGGCTGAAACTGTTCCTTCTCCTCACTTCTACTTTCTCCTCTGTTACACTCACAGGCAACAAGTTTCCTGCAACATACACGGACATCTTTTCTCCAAAGGGTTAAAAAGGGAAAAGAAAGCATCCCATTTTTCTTTCAGGGGAAATGAACACATAGTCTAGTCATTTGTAAAATGAAAATGCTGCTTAAATAACCCTATATGTCTCTGTTCAGTTAACAGCCTGAAAGCAACAAATTTAAAGTGCAAAACATTTTTCTTCTCTGTCTTATTAGAAAGGATTAAGACTTTCCTCTTCTTTTCTCCAATTTGGTATTACAGGGGTTTACATCTGGTAGGAGTCTGGCTTTTGTTTTCTGGCATTGATATCCTCCAATTCCAAAGTGTGTAAATCACTCACTTTCAAAAATGAACCAGGATTGTCTCAGATTTTTTTAGAGGCATTTGAGATGATCCTTCTTCTTACTATGTTTTTCTCTACATTTCCCTACAGTTTAAAATAATAAAAAATCAGTCCTGCTGCAAGTGAGGAACATGAGGAAGTCACTGTAGATTAGAATGAAGCACATAAAGTTGAAAAATTATATCTGATGCAGTAAAGAAGGCTGGAAGAATAAATAGTTGAACAATGGTGGAATAAAAATATAATCCTTTGGGAATCTTTGATATAAGACAAATTTCCATCAGTCTGAAGCTGTGCTACCAGAAGGATGAGTCTAACACTGGACTGAGATCCAAAAGTGACCTTAGTCGGAGACACAGGTGAAGAAGAAAACTGATGCCTGATCAGTCAGAGATCAATGCCATATGTATAAATAGATATTTGACCTTATCAATTTGTTGGAATGAAAAAGTTCTTCCTGGATGTATTAGACTTGAAGATGCTCCAACAGCCTGTTGATTGCTGTCTGCCCTATAGCTTTGAAGACCTGGTTTGCTGTCACCTTGTCCCAGCCCCTTGGTCATCTGCCTGGTTGATTTTGAGAAACTTCAGTGATTTTTCTGCCTCTGGTTCTCAGCATCCCATGTTTCCGTGGCTTTTCAGGTGCTACTGCTGACTAGAGAAGCAGTCACCCTCAGTCAGTCACTGACAATGAGGGGATGTTTTCCCTCTAAACAACTCTAGTAATGGGATGGGACCACAAAAAATAAAAGACACCAACTTTTATAATGAGAAGTTCTGGGATTTCAAAGGTTCTGTATCTTGTATGAAGATCTGAATTGGTCTGGAGGCTTTGCACCAAAAAAAAAGAGAAACAGAAGTCG
Source organism: Acrocephalus scirpaceus scirpaceus (assembly GCA_910950805.1). Taxonomy (NCBI): domain Eukaryota; kingdom Metazoa; phylum Chordata; class Aves; order Passeriformes; family Sylviidae; genus Acrocephalus; species Acrocephalus scirpaceus. The sequence continues at coordinate 146,715,968 of OU383773.1, forward strand.
TGTATCCTTCCTCCTGTTTTCTCTGTACCTTTGCTAAATTTAGTTCAGCAGTGTCCTTGAGGCAAATTTGGCCTTTTGTAAATATTCAATGATTTTGGAGTGCTACACAAAAGGAAACTGATGTCATAGCTGCAATTGATATCAAAACCATGTTGTTGGTTGTCAACAAATGAGTCCATCTGCATTCACTTCCCGACATGGCAGTGAGCAAGAGGCACAGGCACAACTGCAAACCATTTGTATTCTCAGCAGGATGCAGACTGCCAGGGACTGAATGGAATACATTAGCTTCACAGGATTTTTAAGTGTCCAGTACAGGTGTCAGAAACTGCCCGACAAGAATCTAATAACTATAAAATAGCTAGGTCTGCTGAGTAAACCCCACAGAAGTTTATGAATCTCTGTATGATGGTCCTAATGAGTTGTGATGATTTGTACTGTTAATCCAGTAGCACACACCTGATGTATGAGATCTCTCTAAAAGGATGGATTTCAAAAGGCCATACAAAATTATCTGCCCTCCAAAAATCCCTAACCTCTGTGAGCTCAGCCTAAATCCCAGCAACATTAACACAACCTTCTCACTGATTCCAGTGGTGCTTGGATCAGGGCATTTATCCAGGCATTTAGAAAACACCACAAACTTGTGCAGTTCACATTTGATGAATGGACAAGTTATAGGTCACTGTTGTGTGCTGCATCAGTTACACTGGCAATGGTGTGCAAAGCAAAAACATTAATTCTATTAGTTGTCAGAACGTGAGCTTGGCTCAAGAAAGCACTTGTCCTCTGCACAGAGATATTAATCCCTGGGGTGTTTGCTGAGTAGTGTTGATCTATCTGTAATGCAAAACAGTCTCAGATATTCATGAAATACACCCAAGTTCCAACATCTTCAGCCTGACGCAAAAAAAATCACCAGAATCAGCAAATGTTGTTCTACCAGTTCAAATCCCACAGAAAAAATAGAATGAGTGTACAAGGGTAAGCCAACTGTGCTCACAGCAAGCTCCAGAACATTACTGATAACAGCCTCTAAAATCCCACACAGCTCCATCCTCTGTCTGGGAGCATCTCCAGGAGACCTCACAGCAGTGAGGATGGAGATACAGTGCTATAAAATCTGGGAAGTTTTATGGCCCAGACTAGCACAACTGCTAATGTGCTCAGAGAGGAATATCTAAGTAGGTTTTAAAGATTAAAAATTCAAGCTTGAACCAAAAGGCTTGAAAAACTTGGGCTGGTGGAACAGACCAATACTTGAGACACATAGACTTGGGTGTCTATGGGATGAAATCTGAGGTATAGTGCATGTTTTATCTTAACATTTTTATTGCATCAAAATTAAAGTAGACTTATAATATGCAAATAACAAAAAACTTCTTTTCTGAGGTTCTTAAGTGCTTTCTACTTTTATGGATTTCAGTGGACATAGTTTTCATGTAAAAAATAAGCCACTTTAGTACTTGCAAGCATTATATGAAAGAGAAAGGACACTGATACTTCTGATACCTCTGATACCTCTCAAAGACCCTTTCAAACATCAGGGCTAAGACCAGGACTCCTCTGAAGATTTGTGAATTGGAGAGGATGTTTTAAGATCCAGAAAACAAAAATATTATCTTACTGCCACTGTCTAGTCTTCAGTGACACCTGTAAACACACTCAGATTCACTCATAGTACAAATTTACCCAGAGCTTTCAGTGAATATAGCAAAAGCTGCAAGTAACACAGAACCTATTACTGCAGTTTCCAGCTCTGGACTGCAAGTTTCACAGGAGTCTTGTTTTCTGTCTCTGATAAATGCCTTTTCAGGTGGTAAGGCTCCTTTTGAAAGCGTGAAAGGTGTTCCCCTTTGAAAGTGTCTTCTGTGGAGATTAGGCATTCCTATAATCAATTTTTCATGCTGTCCTTTTTCTGTCTTTGTGAGGTTCTGATTCTCAAATGATAACCTCCTAGAGTCATTGCACATTATACTTCAGCTGAGCTATCATTAAAAATAACATCTTCATCATATCTCTCCCAGATAAATCATGTTATGTTATGCAGGACCTTTTTTCCCCCAGTGAAAATAGTAGCAGGATTTCCTTCACAGAGAACAAACTGCAACATTTTCCCTCAAAGAGACAGACATATTGACTAGAACTGGCTCACTTACAGCGAGGAATTGTGGGCAAATTGCTTCAAATTGCTTAAGATCAAAGTTGAGTGATTGTCAGGAGAAGTTAAACTTGAGACATATAAGATCAAATGCAGACCTCTGTCATTTCTGTTAATAAATCAATCCATCAGCTGAGTGCAGTCTTTGCCTGTCAATAGCTCAGATAAGAACCAAAGAGCACACAGGCCTACATCCAACAGGAGGAATAAAGCCAGACCCAAAAATCATGTGGATTTGCATGCTTTTTTTAAATTATAGCCCTTGATTTGTCTATGGTTAAAATAAAGAGTACTCTCAGAGAGATTATTGTCATGATGTAGCCAGATTAGTCAGACACAAGATTTATCAAAACTCTCAGAAAAGACCTGAAATTTTTGGTGTTGTTTCTTGAGGACTGATCCTGTATGTTGAAAACCCCTTTTTCTGACCCAGAGATGGGGCTCCTGGAAGGGGTTTTAAAGACTTTTATTCCATTTTCAGTCTCATGAGAAGGGTGAGATGGTACAGATGTTACAATTCACACCATTGCAATCAGAAGTCAAATGATTTCCTAATTACAATACATTATAAGCAATTTTTGGCCTATCAGCTTTTGCCACACAATGCTGCTAATGCTTCTAATCATCTATTAAAATACCCCACATGGGTTTGCTACAATACATATTTCTATTTCTATTTCTATTTCTATTTCTATTTTTCAAAAATATCTAGTCTATTTGCAAGGCCATCATTTGAAACTTGTTTCTAGTTCCATTTCTCTCTCAACAATGTCTGACCTATCCCATGGCCTTTCTAAGTCAGCACACTTTATCTCAAGGCTTGCACAAGACTATTTGAGCCTTCTGTCAGGCTTTGAGGATTCTCTACAAATCCATTTCCCACACCTATAGAAGTCTCTTTTTGCATATAGGTGGAGAACTGTACATTTGTTTTTCAGGGTTTTATTCCAGATGGAAGCCTTTGAAAGGTGGCTAACATTAGCTATGAGACTGTGTCTTCCTACCTGCTAGAGAGCAGCTCTGCTGAGAAGCACCTGGGTCTTGGTGAGTGACACGTGGGCCATGAGCCAGCAGTGCCCTGGTCAGGATGGCCAGTGGTATCCTGGGGTGCTGCAGGAAGAGTGTGGTCAGCAGGTCAGGGGAGGTGATCCTGACCCTCTACTCTGCCCTGGTGAGGCCACACCTGGAGTGCACCGCCCAGTTCTGGGCTCCTCAGTACAAGGAAGACAAGGGGGTACTTGGAGAGGGTCCCGCAGAGGGTCACAAAGATGATAAAGGGTCTGGAGCATCTCTGTTGTGAGAAAACATTGTTGGAGCTGGGCGAGAGGAGAGGAGAGGAGAGGAGAGGAGAGGAGAGGAGAGGAGAGGAGAGGAGAGGAGAGGAGAGGAGAGGAGAGGAGAGGAGAGGAGAGGAGAGGAGAGGAGAGGAGAGGAGAGGAGAGGAGAGGAGAGGAGAGGAGAGGAGAGGAGAGGAGAGGAGAGGAGAGGAGAGGAGAGGAGAGGAGAGGAGAGGAGAGGAGAGGAGAGGAGAGGAGAGGAGAGGAGAGGAGAGGAGAGGAGAGGAGAGGAGAGGAGAGGAGAGGAGAGGAGAGGAGAGGAGAGGAGAGGAGAGGAGAGGAGAGGAGAGGAGAGGAGAGGAGAGGAGAGGAGAGGAGAGGAGAGGAGAGGAGAGAAAACTGGACTGAGAGGGGATCTCATAAATACAAATAAAAATCTCAAAGGTGGTGTCAGAGGATGGTGCCAGACCCCTTTCAGTGGTGCCCAGCAACAGGACAAGGAGCAATGGCCATAAACTAAAACAATAAATTCCACCTCAATGCGAAGAGTTGAGGGTGGCAGAGCACTGGAATAACTGCCCACGGAGGTCATGGAGTCTCTCTGGAGACATTCTAAACCCACCTGGATGAGTTCCTGTGCCACCTGTTCCAGGTTACCCTGCCTTGGCAGGGGGGTTGGATGATCTCCAGAGGTCCCTTCAAACCCAAACAGTTCTATGATTCTGTGATTTTTCACCATTCTTCATGTGCACAGTGGAGCACATCCTAATTGGGTGATGAACTCTCCCAGAACAAAGACTTCTGGGACTATCCTGATCCACCCACCATTAAGATTTAGAATGTAAGCCTCCTGCTATAGGTGTCCCATCAGGAAGAGCTCTGCTGTTTCAAATAAACTTATGCTCAAGCTGTCAATAAGTGAAACAGACAATATATGAGCCATGATAATTGTTACCCTATGACAAGTAACCCAGGAGTCCTATTTATATGAGATACAGAAGAAAAGCTTGGGACACTTTCTACATTACTTGATAAAAACATGCAGTCTTTATGCATATGCCTGTCTACAAAGCATGAGTCTTTGTTTTGGGTTGGGTTGGTTTGGTTTTTTTTATAAAGAGGTGCTATATAAGGAGGTTCATGTGCAGGGTATTAAAAATACTTAAAATTAGGTACATTTATTATAAATTCATCACACATTTTGGTAACAGTTCCAATCTTTGAAAAGGACTTCACAGAGTGAATGAACAAAGCCTGGCAAATAGGGCTGCTATAAATATTTGCATAGAGCTTTCAGTCTGTACAAGCTGGATCTACACTCACAGTAGATCTGTTACTCACACTGTAACATTCTCAAAAGCCTTTCAGACCTGGAGTGAGGCTGTGAAGCAAATCCCACCTGGCCTCTTCCATACTGAGGTTCATTCAATTTTCCAAGAGCCTGCAGCACTGTGGCTGCTCAATCAGACACAGTAGAATTCACCCAGCCACATTCAGAAGACCCTTCTGTAGTAGGTGAGCATTGGGGCCCTCATTTTACACACACACCCAGAGGCACAGTTTGAAAACTGTGATTAATATACATATGGATTAAAAGAAGAAAAAAGCCCAAACAAACAGGTCAAATAAATTATTTGTTACACACTGTTCACGTAGCATCCCTTGGAAGCAAGCAAATTCATAGCAAGGTCTGGAAATGCTGTGCTGTTCCAGCACTGGTGTATTTTAATAGCTTTCAGCTCTTCTTTTTTTTCTTTTTCCCCCTAATTGGCAGACCTTCAAGCATGTCCACAGAGGCAGTAACCCCTGGATGTTAGCCTAAGCATTTTTCTTCCTTATTTCTCCTTCAGGATGCCTAAGAAGTAAGCAGATTCCCTCTTAGTCTCCTACTCTCATCTTCCCTCCAGGGGTCCACAGACTGAAAATCAGACTGTGCACATATTTCTGTACATCTCCAGACTCTTGGTAGTTCTCTATCTAAATGAAACTCTCCAACTTTCAGAGCCTGTTCCAAATTCATTGAAAACCTGTCAACAACAAAACAGGCTTCAAAAGTAACATCTTAGAGGTCATAGAGTTTAAATACTGTACATCAAAATCAGAAATGTTCCATTTATTAAGAAGTGTTTGGAACATCTAATAGCTCAAAGCTGCTCAGATGTTTTTTTCGTTCTTTTTTCTTGTGAGATTTTTGGGGGGGTTTGGGGTGGAGGGATTTTGCTTGATTTTGGTTCTGGTTTTGGTTTGTTGTTGGGTTTTCTGTTGCCTGGACTGGGTCTTTCTCTGTTTGATTCTGAAAAAATGGGTTTTCTGTTGGGTCCCCTGAAGGATGGACTGTGAATGTTCTCAACTGTCTCTAGAGGAACATTTCCAGAATACTGTCACTTTATCAGCCAAGACATTGAACTCACATGGAAATAGAAAACTTACTGGAAAATTAAAAGTTTGTCTAAAAGAATCAGATCTCTGTTCACGTGTAAAAAAAATCCCTCTAGAGACCTTTTTAAGAAAAAATTCTAAATCTTTGCTTGCTTCTTTTGAAGAGCCAAAATGGCCATCCTAAACCTATTCTGATCTGATGTGTTGGTCAGGGATGAGAATGAAAACAGATCTTGATGATTGCTGGTACAAAATCAAAATGATAGAGTGGATTATGGGCCCAATAAGAGATGAGGAATGGCTGAGAAGCTACAGAGCACAAGGTACTTGATTAAAAAGTGGCTTTTATCTTAATTCAACTCAAAATAGCACTGTAGACAAATTTACCCTAATCTGTTCAAGTTAAGCAGCAACAAGAGGAATAAGTCAATATTTGAGAGGCAAAAGTGATGTTTTTATGCTAAATAACTTGATAAAAACAAGTCAACCCTGTTTCTTGCTCTCTACACTGTTAATATGCTGAACTGTCTTCACAAATAGCACTTGTCAGTGGATCTTACAAGGCATCAGTTGGCACCTGGTAATGTCAGCTTCTGCTCTAAAAAGTGGGTTTGCATTAATGCCAATGTGAGAGTCTGTGTTTAATGCTTCTCAGTGGTTTCCAAATGAAATGGACTCAGGAAGAGAGTCATTTTCACATGGGACTACTCAGTCAAACACATTCTCCTGAAACAGAAAAAAGAAAAGCTAAATACCATAAAGTGTGTAGCTGATGCAGTCACAGGCAAAATTTCAGGTGTGCCCATGACACCTCCATAAAGACATGATTTTCCATGAAATTTCATCCTGCAGATTATTTGGTGTATGTAAGGTCTGAGGTAAAAACTGGGAATCTTAAATTAATTTAGTAGAAATGACAGAAGTTTTTCCGCCTTAATTGCTCCCAGGAGCATTTTTTCTAAAAAGCCATTGCTTTTAATGCCTTTGCACAGAACAAATTCTTGGAGTAAAGAAAGAGACTTTGATGCTAACACACAAAGAATCAAATGCACAATTTGTTTCCTCTTGCTGCACAGTTGTCCTGGCTACAACAGTAAAAAAGTGTATTTGTCACCAAAACCAGGCAACCTCCTTGAAATAAACATATGAAGCCACAACTCTATGGATAAGAGGGTGCGATTTTTTTACTTTTCTTTTCAGAAATTAATCTAAACCAGTTTCTGCAGTGGTATATATTGCAGTTTAAATGATTCATATACCAGCTTACTTTAGAGTTTGCATATTATGCATTTTAATTTTTAATTTAAATACAAAAAACTCCTGACAATGTATTAATGGTGGATAGGAAGAGAATGCAATCAGGATTTGAGGAACTGTTGCCCAATCACAGCTTCTATAAAATCTATTAGTAGTGGAACACTGAAGGTATTTCCCCACCACCACCAAAAGGCAGGATTATATGCATGCCATGTTTTCAGAAATTACTTGATTAATTCCAAGACTAAGAGATATTATTTAATTATTCTTCCCAGTACATTTCATTTGCAGTTCATTTTCTGTAGGTAGACTGTTTTCATGACAAACTGATGAAGTCTCACTTAATTTGGGGTTTGATTTCTATATGAAAGACAATAAAAATAAAATAATCTCTTCCAACAAGGATATTATTTGACATTTTGCTAAATATTAGTGGGCTAGTAAGATACAATTTGCCAGACTTGTCATGATACAGGTATAAAATGCAAATGTTTCCAGCAAGCTGTCAGTCAGAGAATTATGATTGCTCAAATAACTTGTACTTGAGTCAATAATTTTCCTAATTTTATATGAACAGATGTTATTGCAGTGTATTAATTAAAGATAAAGATAAATAAACATTTCTAGAAGGATATTTTATGAACAGTACTCTATTTTCAGTTACTGTGTAGCATTCCCTCACATCTACCATAATATAAGAAACACATTCCACATTCATTAGGTGCTCTGAGCCCAAGGGCCTGGTATTTATGAATGTTGTATTTCATGTTTATCTCAGTAGCATACAAGTATTTGTACTGCTCAAGGCTGATGAGATTCCCTGAAGCCCGTAAGCCCCTGCCTAAGTTACTTTCTATCACATCTGCAGAGGAGCACTGTGACAGAAATAATAATCTGCTGTGGGTCGATTATGTTCACACCACCAACATAACTCTCCTGAATGGGTCAATTAGAGCAAATGCTGCCAGCCAGCCATCCTACAGATGTGGGATGGTTACCTCTTAATGACTGTTTTCCCTAAAATTCTGAAGGCTGTGTTAATTTGCAGTGTATATATTAAAGAAAACAAAAACAAAACAGCAGAAGCATTTCTTGCTATTGCTCAGAGATTGGGTGCTCCCCTAGAAATTGTTATAAAAGGCACTCCACCCTTTCTGTCAAAGCTTTCCAAAATTCCTCAGCTGAGGGCACAATTGTGGCTGCAGGTTGGTTCCAACACCCCAGGCCCATGACCTTGAACATAAACAGTAACTATGGATTTTCCATCAGGCATTTATAAATGCCAGGTACCTTTTTAACCTGTAAAGCACAATAGAGCAACCATAACCTGAGCTTGGACTTCACAAACAAAATAAAAGGGGTGATAATTTAACAGAGATCATGCCAAGCCTTCCCTTTAGATTTGGCCATTCCTTGTGTTTGCCTGTTAAATCCACAGCCCAATCCCTGCATCTTAGACATCCCTTCTTTCACTTCAAAACTGAGTGAAATGTATGTAGCAGATAAATTTGGGATCCTTGAAACCCTTTCCCAGGCAGATGATCAACAGCTACTGGAATTAAGTGTTTGTGAGAGATGTACAATAGCATCCAGACTTTATTTGAAAGCTGTAGAAGACAGCAAAAACACTATTTCCCCAGTTACCTTGATACTTTTGTTATTTTCTCAATCACCCAGATCCACTGTCTGGCCATGAAAGACATGGAGGTGTCAGTGCTGTTTGCAGAAAGATGAAGCCCAGAAATGTCTGTAAGCATGGGGAACTATATATATTTTATACAAGGATTTCAGTGAGGGTGATACAGGTAGAAGAAGACAAAACCCTTAAATGAAAACCCTTAAGACTTTAGATTTTCTGGTCTGTTTCTCCAAGATGGCAGCTTGCCTACAACTTGCCTGGGTTTGCAAAGTTTGGACCTCCTTGCTCTCCCCATTCTGGAAGGGCATGAAGCAAAGAAGTCTTGAATGAATGTGTGAATGCTGACAGCCTGGTCAGAGAGAAATTTTTAAGCATCAGACAGCTACAAAGCCTGTGAGAGAGAAAGTCGAATAACTTACCCATATATTGGTCTGAGGAGCTGTGAGAAATCTCAGTGAAAGAATTAAAACAGTCTTTAATCTTTGTACCTGAAGTTTTGTACTTGTTGACTTGCAAGATGTTTACAAAAGGCTGTTGCTTCTAATTAATGATGGTGAGGGGTGTTGATTGAAGGGCAAATCATGTCCAGCTGTGTCAGAACAGTCTATAAAAGATGTGATTTCTAAATAAGCTTTGCTCTATGCCCTCCAAGAAGATTTGGTGTCTGTGTCGCTTCATTCAGCCGTCTCTAATACAACAGCAACAAAATGGCACCATTAAAAGAAATATTTAGGGATAATCTGGGTCCACATAACGTGTGGAAACTTTACAGGTCTGTCAACAATCATCAAATACTTGCTAGCCTTGGAATGGAGAGCAGTGATTAAAATATTATTGCTTCTCTCACTTCTGGCCTCTTGCCACTGTGACAGAAAGGCTCTTCCCTTTCACTCACTCTTTTTCTACTGCTTTCTACTATGACATCTTTTCCTGTATTTCAGTTTTAGTGAACAGTTTCCCTCATCTGTGCTTTCTGAAATCATCAGTCTCCTGGCTACCTTTTTTTCCTTTCTGCTTGCTAAGGACACTGAATGTATTTGGACCTCAGGTAAAATCACCCTGAAACCTTTGCCTGTGAATTAACCCGGTCAGATGGCAGAGTTTTGCATTACCCAAATCAGTGGTTATGAACCTGTATGGAATCAACATCAAATGCAGTAATGTGCCCACTTCACTACTAGAATTGGCAATTGTTTGCAGAGATTATTGATTCTCTGCAGGAGGGGTTGCAAGTTGACAAGTGCACTGCAATGGTTATGGCTCTGCCTTCTGCTTTTCCTAAGAACCATCTCGGTTATCCCATCACTAGATTCCTCTTAATCCAGACCCTTTGGGTCTTCTATCCCCTTTGCTTCATCACCCTTGATCCTTTTTCCACTCTTCTCTCTCTGCTGCTCATGGTCTTGGACTTCTGAACCTAATGAGAAACAGGTGCAAACTGCAGTTTTTCAAATATTACTACTTTGTATTTGTGCTGGCAATTTTTTCAGAGGAATGGCAAAAGCAAAGATCTGACTCACAATCTTTTAGCTGTAGACTTCAGTCTTTAGCTCAAAATACAGAAGGCTAGAGCTTCCCAACACTATGATTTCAAAGAAATATTTACCATGGGTAACATGACATTTTTATCCATTGATTCATTCTCTGTTTTTTTCAGTTGGAACTGGAAAAGGGAAAAAAAATTTTTTAAAAAAAAAATTGCTCTCCAAGAAGTATCAGTTCAATAATTGATAAATATATTTAATATAAATTCTAAAGTAATTTATTCAAGGTCTTTCATACCAAACTGTGAGTTAGGCATAGTATCAACATATCAGACTTTGCATCAGAGGGATACATTCTGCAAGAGATGCTTTCAAAAAATTGGGCTGACTTTCTAGGACATACAAAAAGAATAAAACCATTTTCCTCCTCTGCCTATAGAACAGCAACAACCAGAACAAAACAACTGAGATTTTTTGCATTAATATGTTGTCAAGAAATAATCTTTGAGCCTGGCTAGTCACAGCCTGCCTTTATCCCTTTCAAATTTCTGGATTTGATCAGCATGAAAAGAGAAAAAATTTCTTGAGCTTAAAAACTGAAGTGTTTCTGGCTCTGTTCAGAAATCAGCCTTAAACCTCATAGCAAAATTTAAAAAGAAAGTGAATGAGAATCAAGTCCAGATGTATATATTTGTCTGTATGCAGAAGGAGCAGGGAAGGACAAGAGAATCAAAGTATAGAAGCAATGAGGAAGAGAAGGAAAACAAAGGAAATAAATAAACATGCAGAGAGAGATTCTCAGCTGGGATAAATCATTACTGTCCTATTAAGGTCAATACATCCAGACAATTTTTATGTTTAATACAAGACCTTTTGGCTTCAGCTGTAGTAGACCAATTGCATTTAAGCACACACCATTTATTTTCAAAACTGACTGGAGGCAGAAAATACAATACTCTCTCCACAAAAATTCTCTAGTACTGTCATTTTTTTGAATAACAGTTTCATCCAGGCTGAAGCAGACATATGTTTGGACAAAAGACAGATAATACCACCCTCAAACAAAATGAGAAAGAACAGTTACCAGTGTCCCTGACACAAGGCAGTGGAGAAAGTCACCCTCTACCAGCAAGTTCATGCATTTCTCTCCCTCTCTTAAATTGTTTCCTGTGGTTTCCCTCTCCCTCTCCCTCTCCCTCTCCCTCTCCCTCTCCCTCTCCCTCTCCTCTCCTCTCCTCTCCTCTCCTCTCCTCTCCTCTCCTCTCCTCTCCTCTCCTCTCCTCTCCTCTCCTCTCCTCTCCTATTACTAGAAATACCCTTTCACTTTTCTAATTCAACATTCATTACACTGGTCCAGATTCAGCTTCTGTTTAAGTTTTCTGTACTGACTATGCAGCACAAAAGGGTTTTTAAATCTCCTTCATTTAACTGTGCTGAAACTGGGAGCAACAGGAACAGCCCTCCTGAAACTGGTTATGATTTCTGCACATGCAATTACTCACAAACAAGCACATTCATTTTTTAATGACAATTTTACCCAGACATCTATAACAAAACTCTTGGTTTAATGGGAAAAATCAGGAGGCACTCCCAGCTGAATGAACAGTTCAGCTTTTTTACAGAGCTGTTCTTGGAAATAAAGCCTGTTTTGCCATAAACTGTTCCCAGGACTGAGCCTGATATTTGTTTTCTTGTATTTATGTCATGAGAGCTCTCTAATGCGAAAAGATGTATGCTCTAAGTATCTACATAATGGCTTCCCTCCAAAAGGGCCATTACAGGCTGTAAAATAAATAGTACTCATTTAATTCCTTTTGTAAATATACACAGTTTGGAGACAATAATAACACAGAGAAAGTAAATTAAACCACAGAAAACCACTGCATCCAAATGAGTTTATGAAACCAAGGGAATGGAAGAGTAATGGAAGAGTATCTTGTGGAGAAGGTCCCCAGCTCAGAAAACTATTTAAGCATATGCTTAATGGAAGAAATGGTCCTGGGTAACTTGCTAAATGAAGACTTTGGTTATGTATAGACATATGATAGAACAAAACCAGCCTACAACAGCCAGCTGAATTTAGAATGTTCAAACCTCACAAAAGTGATTGAACGGTCCCCTAGTTGATAACATAAGAAACCTCCCCACTGGTGAGCCCTCCAGACAAGGAGTCTGCAGTGAGTCAGTTTCACCCATCTTCACGAGACCTTCCAGGGAATGAGTTTCTCCAGCAGCAGCCTCTGTCCTGCACCCATTCCTTTGTTCTTTGTTCAATTTATGACTTTGGTGCTGCAAAAGGCGTATTGCTTGGCCATGCTCAGTTTGCCAATCAATGCAGATCATTCCATCTCCATCACACCTCCTCTCATTATTTATCACTCCCCCAATATTACTGTCATCACCTTGCTTTATCAGATAGGATTTTATTCAAAGCATTGACAGAACTGTTAAATAGCAGTCTTTACTAGCAGGTCACCTGTCCAGTAATGATCTCTAATTTACAGGAATGTTTTTAGTTCTTCCCATCAGCAGCTTTTAATCAATTCAATGCATCCATGTTGATTTGCTACTTTTCTGTGTGGGACTGAGGCAAACTTTTTAGCAAAGCCTAAGTCCATCAAAGGGATATTATTCTCCTTATCAGCATAGCTTGTAAAGCTATCAAGTAAAGTTATCCACTTTAGTTTGACAAGATCTACTGCTAATAATCTTAGGTAGATTAGCATTAATTACATTACTGTCTTTTAATCCTGTATCAGTCAAATCCCAGATTGACTGTTCAATTATCTTCTCTGGAATCAATGCCATACTGAAAGAACTGCAATTACCCCGTCATACTATTTATCCTTTAAAAACATCAGTGTTTACTTTACAGCAGTTTCATACTCTTGCTAACCATCAGTTCTAAAGAATTTACGAGTACTTTCGCTGTTTCCTTTAAAATCCTTGAATGCAAGTTATCCCCCTGTGTTCTTTTACAATCCTTTAACTTTTAACTCCTTAGGAGTTGCAACAAGGGAAACATTCAGTCAGAGGGAGTTCTGCCCATCCAAGCACACTCTCCATCACAGGCCACAGGAGCAAGGATGTCCCAGAGGAATCCAGAGCTGCTGCTGGCACCAAACTCTTCCAGGGAAAGAGCTTTTCTCAACATGGCAGTGCTCAGTTTGTGGTATGGAGCAATCTTTAGCCTGCTCAGGAGAAAGGCAAATTTTCCCATTAAGAGGGAAATTTTGGTGGAAACTGAACTGTTGGAGGACACTCTGAAATCTGGGCTGTGTCATTCAGGAGTATCTGAAAGATCAGACTGAAAAATCCTTTTTAGGAGTGATTAGGGAGCAAATACATTGTGATCCTCACTGGTCATGGCTAAGGAAACCAGATTTTGTATCTCATGACTCCAGCACAGTTTTCTTACTCTACAGGAAACAGGGTGGTTCCAGGCACTGGAATTTCACCAACAATTATGCTGAGAATAATTTATTTTGTGTTTTTCTCGTTTGGGTTTTTTTTGGCATTTTTGTTTTGGGGATGTGGGGGGTGGAGTGTGTGTGTTAGCTCTATATTGTGATTCAAATACTTTTTTTAATTTGTCTTTCTAAACAATCTTGTTAAAGCAAGAACAGTAAAGAAGATTAATCCCTCATCTCCACCAAATCATGTCCCAATGCTTCAGGAAAAGGTTTCCAAAAAGGACTGAAAACAAAAAGCTGTTAAACTCTGGGTCAATATGATTTATGGTGTTTTAATGACATCACTACCAAATCAGTCACCTGCTAGATTTGCCTCACTGAATTACCAGTTAAGGTAGTGGGAAAACCACAGGATACTTAACGACTACTAAGCATGATTAAGTATTAATTAGCAGAAGATAAAGGGTTTGATTTTAGGACCAAGTCTTTTTGCATATCTTTAGAACCAAATCTTTTTGATGGTTCCTTAATTTTTGTTTTGTTATTTACTAAACACTGACTCATTAGTTCCCTTGCCTTTCTCAAGTTGCATTTGGCTGTGTCCAACTCATTCTTTCCTAACTTTGGGAAGAGGCCTGCATTCAGCACCCAATTTAGTGTAAGTGAAGAAGTACATTCAGATAAACCAGGGAATGTAACCTATTCATTTCCACAGCATCCAGATGATAGATTCTGCCCTCAGAATGCCTGACAGTGAACTTGTCCCTTTCTTTGAACAATATTCTGGACAAAAAAAAAAATATAGTATAGCTTCCTATTATTGTTCAGACTCCCACTCCTGACACCCCTGGGTTGTAAGAGGCAGGTAAGTGACGTAAGTGACAATGTGTTACACAGATACCCACAATGGTATGTCTGAAGAATTAAATTATTACAGGTATCACTACCAGAAGCTGAAAAATGAAGGATTGAATTAAACATCTCCAGTAGAACCCTTTCTTCTCCCAAATCCCAAACCCTCTGCATTACACAGCAACCAGAGGAGAACAAATCAACTCAATGGACCTGTAAGACAAAATGGGAAAAAACAATTTTATTCAAAGGTTTCAGTGAAGTATGTGTTGCTTTGCTACTGTTTTTGTTTGCTGTTGTTTGTGGTTTTTATAATATGTCACAGGTTTAGCAAATTCTAAAGTATGAGATGACTTCACAGTGAAAAATGATGTATTCAGAAAATGTCAGAAGTAGAATGTTTTGCTGCCTTCAAACTCTTTCTTTAGGTTGGTGGGGGAGACCGTGCATGATAGGGAGAGACAGAGAGGTTTAGAGAATTTTATTTGCTTTGTGCAAAATGTTTTTGAAGATGATAGATGACTGTTGTTCTTGCTTTTAATATATATATATATTTGGGTAAACCCACAATATTTTTACAGACTACCATAATATAGGAAATTGTAATGAACTCTGGAAGCAGCCCCATCACTCCTCTGCTCTGACACTGGTATTAAGGATCCACAGAGTCAAATCCAGGAATTTTACTGCTTCATCAAGGGATTTGCCTCTTCTTGTGGTTGCTGTTAGCCCAACCTCCCTGCAAGACAAGGTGCCAGGCAAGGATATGCAACATGCACTCAATCTTTTGCATTAAAAAAGTGCTCAAGCTTTTTGCAATGCAGCATTTTATAACAAATTGATGAAATTTCCCACTCTGGAGCACAGGTGCCAAGAACCCTGCACAATTACACCTACACCTCTGAGCACAAATCCCAGCCGTGTGTGCAAACTCATTTGGTTCACCAAAATATTTGTACAGTTTATGGACAAAGTTCCTGAGGCTTTTTAGTAACACTAAATATCTTGCTATTGTTTGCTTGTGGCCTGGGGTAAGAATTACTAAATGGGTGCTTGGCTTAACTGTAATGGAAAGCGGATATGAAAATAACAGGTAACAGCAATATAAAGCAAATGATTCAAAGCATCTCCATTAAAGCATCACCATAAGCATCAGATGAATGGTTATGAAACAAGAACACAGCACTTTCCTCCTTAGCTGCTCCTTTGTGAGAAAGGAAATGGATCAGGTAAAAGACAGAAAATCTATATCCATTTTTTTCTAAATGGCCTATTACATCAGAGTAACACCTCAATATCATATTAAGAATTTTATAGCTTAGCCTATTGGATTCACATGAATTTGATATCTGGTTTTACGTGCTGAACACAACTCACTGTGGGCACAAAGGGCTGCGGTGGGCCTGATGAGTCTGTATGTCTGCTCCCCTCCACTTTCAGGCTCTTCCATGGTGCTTCCCAGCACACAGTGATCTTTGGAATGCACCTCATGTGCAGGTGATTTTTGTTGTTTTTTCTCTAGTTTGTTCAGGTATTTCAGAGAGTGACAAAAGCAGGGCATCAGCTGTGGCTCCTTGGACCTCTGCTCTGGAGGAGACTGGAGAAGCAAGGGGTGTCTGACATGCAGTCAGCAGTACTAGCAAGAGATGAGAGGCTTGATTTTTTGGCTCCACTGGAATGGGACATAATGTCCATGCTGGGATGTGCTGGCTGGAATTGTGGTCTGAAAAGTGTTATCAAAAGGTTAAAAAGTATCAAAAGGATTAATTCAATTTCTGTTTTGTCCTGTGAGGGTCCCTGGGCAGTATATCACCCCTGTGGCTCTCCCACAGCCATGCTAGCTGGGCTGGGTGAAGTAACATTTAACTAATATTTTATCAGTATGGGAAACCAAGTTCTAGATCTTGGGTTTATATTCCGTTTTTCCAGGTTTCCCCACTGGAACAAGCCTTTAGCCTTTTGAAGGGGTAGACAAGAATGAAGAAAAGGAAACACCTCACTGAACAGAGCAGAGACTGTCACTCCCCAGGGCTTGGCCATCCAGGCAGCTGGGTCAGCCTGAGACTCAGTCACCTCCCATCCTGCTCCTCTTCTTTTTGTGCAAGCACAAGAGTGGTTCTCCCTGGGCAGGCACAGGCACCTCTGCATCAGTAACACCTCACTCCCAGGTCCATTGTCAGCTGCTGCTGTCAGTCAGGGTTCATGCTGCATGTGGGTCTTTGGCTCTATTATCCTCTACTTGCTCTGTTTGCTGCCTCACCAGGGTGTAGGCATTCCCTTCCAGATTCTTCTCTGTCCAGAGACACCTTTCTCATCAAACAGCCACAAAATTGAGTCTAGTCCCCCTCCAACCACATCAATGCCATCTCCATGGTGCCTGTTAGTGTTGCCTGCTCTTTGTATCCCTATGGGCCTTTGGAGTGCTGCCTCTCTGTTTCAGGAGTTACCTCAATTACCCCACACACATCCCTAAATGTCCTTGCACCTGCAGGCCATTCACTTTCACCTTCTGTCCATACAACCACATCACAACAACCTCTAGAGCTGCAGTCCCTTGGCCTGGGATATTATTTCTGATTTACTTGCCATCACTCAGGAGTGGGTCTCCCCAGCACGCTTTTGCTGTGTGTGTGTGCCAATGATATACTTTATCCACTGAAACTGCCTGTTCCTGAGCTTCCCTTGGGGGAGCCTGCTCTCTGTCATATTCACAGTTGGATGAGCAACAATTTTCCAGAGGTGAACATAGCAAACTCAAGCCTCTGCTTCCAGGCAGATACATATGTTGACTTTTCAACCCAAATCTAAAATCTGAAGTACATATATTTTATTTTTCCAAGGCAGCTATGCTTCAGTGCTGCCTCCAAAATGCAGTATGATGGGTATCTTCCACACAGCCCTGTTCGTCAGACTTGCCTGCCAATTTTTTATTAGAAGGTGATGCCTTAGTACTGCTGGGTTTGCTGCTTGTTTTCCTGCTCTGACACTGTTCTGTACTGCATTAAGTACTGCCCTTGAGATGGCAAGAAGAAATGCATGGCAGGAAGAAGAGTTGGGGCAGAAATGATTCAGTAAGGTCTGGCTCACATTCACTTAAACATGACTCAACCTTTGTCTCCATGCCCAGTGAAGAGAATCTGTATTATGATTTATCTCACCCTAAAGTTGATGGCTAAGCAATCGCATACATCACCCTCTAAATTGCTCCTTTCTGTTAATTGACTGAAAAAGGAAACAAAGTAAGATAAAATGGTTCCTCTCTCTGGGAGGAAGAGCTTAAGTGTTCAGACTGATCCCACTCTACCTGTATAATTTAAACAACGTTCAAGGCTTTCTTCATAGTCAGACATGATCTATCTGTGGGTGGAATCAATTATCCTTAAAAGATGCCCACTGGGAGCATAACCAGCCACTGGAAGCTGGTCAAACACTTGGTATCTGACAAAGATGACACCCAACCCTCCAGCACTTCTTCCCCTTTTCTGTGTAAGTGGAGGAATACAAAATACTGGTGGAGATATAGGTCTGTATAAGAGTGTGGTATGAGGATATATTAATATTATCTACAGCAGATTGCCCCCAGCAGCTGCTATGATCTGCATGGGAGGCACTCACAGTGCACAGGTTTCCCTTGTTCAGTGAACAACCCTTCCAGCACACATTTATATTCAAGTCTGATCCCTGCCATGTGTCCCAAGGGCATATCAGCATCAATGTTCAGAAGGAATACGTTTTCTAACATATTAGAAATGTTTGATCAAGTGTTAGGTCAATCTCTTCACATGCCTGTCACCATTTCCCTTCAAGTCCTTTAATCACAACAGGGTTGGGGTTTTTTCCTGTTATCTCCCAAGAATAAGTAAGTTTGCTTCTCTTTAGCCTTGGGCCTATTTGGCGGAAATCAAAATATACAGAAACACAAGTGGTATGTGAGACCCATCATTTATTTCTAGAATATTTTCACTATCTCTACTCAAGTAAGAGCTTAAGCTCACCATGACTTGTGCTGTCAGCCAGTTCCATCCACACAACACCCAGAACTGCTTTTCTTCTGCTTAAATACAGTCAGAGAGTACTGTCATACCCCATCTCCCAAGCTGTTTTTTCTTTGCCGACAAGCAGCGTCTTACTCTAGGATGAAAAGCTGGAGGATTTCTTCAGAAGCTCTGACTTTTTTTCTTCCTTAAAATAACTAGACTCATAAATAAAGCAGAACTATGCCCTCAGAATCAGATAGTGCTGCTCAATATGTGATCACAGGAAGCAGATGAAGGCCCCTGTGGCCTTGGTGACTCTCTCTGTTGTGTAGTTGATGTGTTTATGGGCAAATAAGGATAAGGAGGCACCAAGTTCTCCTGTCAGTGATTTTTCTTCCAAGTTTAGGTGATTCATGTGACCTATTATGGCTCTTATGTATGACAAGGTGAAGCATGTCTTGATCAATGGTATGATTCTTCTCAAGCTAAAGATGACATCTAAGATAGGTCAGATGAGCCACTCCCTAAATATACAAATTTCTTTCCCTTTAACTACAAGGGTGACACCTAAAGTTGGGTGAAATCAATCTTGGCAAAGAGGTACCTCAGCACAGACAAAGTAGAGTTTGGAGTCACAGCAGTTCAGGTGCTGAATAAGGAATAAAACTCAGGTCCTGCTTTGTCTGTTGTGATATTTCTGTCCTGTTGAACCCGTTCTCCCCAGAGCTCCTGAACAAATCCAGATATTCGGAGTCTGATATCTGTGTTGAAAGGCCAGTGGCAGAATAGACACTGAAACTGTCCTTATGTATCACAAAGAAGCAATAAAGGGAGCAAACTTGGTTTTTCACATTTCAGCTTTGTAATTCACTATAAAAGTGAAAAGCCCCCAAGAGTGTCCATGGCACCCAGAGTTCATAGGAGCACTTGCTGTAAGACCTGTTGTAGCAGTGTCATCTTCTCTAACAATCTATAGCAACTAAAAAAAAAAGAAAAAAGCTCTATAAAACTGTCTAGGAGAAACAATCAAATCCTAATGAAATTACAAGAGCCTGCAAAACAGACTACCACAACATGTTGACCCAGTCCTACCTGCTCTTAGCGAGAGTTGCACTGCAGTGACCGAACTTCTCAATGATTTTTTTCCAAATAAAGGTGTTGGCAGGTGGGATATGTGCTTTACTGATCTACAGCCAATTAAATATTTGTCATATGACAGCCCAGGGAAATACAGTGGGAATTCCAAACTATGTTTCAGAGATCTCTGCACTCCTTTATGCTCCACTGAGAGACCAAGACTACAACAAAGGCTGTCCTGAGATCTGGACAGCAGAATAAATAATTATGAATGCACAAGATACTAGACAAACACATTCAGAAATTATAATTATGTCTTTGTTTGGAAAGACAGGTGTCTGCCAGAGCCTCCCTTGGAATGGAGAATGTAAACCCCCCTCTCTCCAAATTATTATAAATTTGAAATTAAGGATCTTTCAGGCAAAGATATGGGAATAGGAATAACAGTTCTTTACCAGGAAAATTAAAAATGCAAATGTTGTTGTGCAAAAAAGCAAATTAACAAAAAAGAAAACACTGACAGAGTCAGAATACAATCTGACACCCTGTTGATCAGGGCGTTGGTAGCAGTCCAGTTAAGTCCTCCTGGAGTCACAGATGTGGTTCTGTTGGAGCAGAGATTATCCTGTAGAAGGGTGTAGTTTTCCTCTGAAGGTCCAGTGGTGGTGAGATGGGTTTGGTCTTCCTCTGGGAATCCAGTGCAAACAGGCTGTGCTGGTGTTCTGAATCTCAAGTTTTTATGCAGGTAGGAATGCTTGGCTCCCCCCACTGGGTGGAGCATCTCCCAATGGGATGATGTAATTTTATCAGTCATACAGTGAGCCTCAATGGCCCATTAACAGCAGATATCCCCCGGAGGGAGGATGGGTCATGGAAGAGATAAAGAACAGCACTTCCTCAACCATTTTCAGCAGATGTCAATAGAATACATACTTCAGGTTGCATCTTGCATTGCAACCCAAGACAAGTTCTTATTAGATATCTTCATGTGTAGCAGCGCGTTTTCTGGTTTTTACTTATTGTTAATAATCATTTGTTCTGTAATGGTTTAATCCAAGTTCCCCCTGTACTTCTCCCCATCTGGTACAATCTCCCGCCTGGGAAATTCCCTGCTTTTGTCCCCCTCTGTTGCAATCTGTTGTCAATCATCTGCTGCTCTCCTCCCAGGTCTGCCCTCCTCCGGGAGGTCTCTCCCCCTCATTCCAGAGACTTCGGAAAGACTCGGTCCTGGATTGGGACAGGCTGGAGAATGCCCCACCCCTCGTCTTCCAGTGGTTGTCTGTGTACCATCCCCATTCCCCTGATTGGTTTTCCCTCTTGTGTCCACCCCTCTTTCCAGTCCCTTATAATCACTAACCCCGTGCCCAGCTCTCTCTCTCACCCTCTCTCTTCTCTCTCTCTCTCTTTCTCCTCGGCCTTGTGGCTGCCTGCACCATGGGGTGCATGTGACAATAAACTCCATCTTGCCACAAGGTCTCTTCTGAATCCTTCGTCGAAGCCTCACCAACAGCTCTCGTGTAGCTCTGACCCACCGGTGGGTGGTGGCCGATCCGCCTGCTACTGCCTAACCAAGTCTGGAACGATTCCCAGCCAGGGCAGCCGGGACTAGCTGGAAAGTCATCTCCAGCAGGCACAGGAATCATTTCATTCGTGGGTTTCTGTTTATTTGAGTTCTTGCCAATAGTGTGACACCATTGCCAAACTGTATCCAAGACCACCCAGGAGAGCAACTCAGTGATAGGAACAGTCTTTAGTCAATCTTAAGAAGAAGGAGAGGCAAACACTTGCAATACACTTGCGATACATCATTGTTAGTGTTGTGCTTGGAGTATGGATTTTTTCCTTTGTTTTCAAAAAAATAAAGTAATAATTTCCAGGAGAAGAATAATGTGTGCCCTCAGTTACCATCTTTCACCTGCATAATTTCCTCTTGCTCTGGGTTTTGCCAGTATGGCATCACTATGTCTTTAATCCCTGATAAGTTTTCATCTCATCTAAGAATATTCACAGTGCAAGAACAAAAAAGTCAGAAGTTGAGCAAGCATTGGTCTACTTTCACCACAGCTGTATCTGGATCCACTTTTGTAGCAGGGTTTAATAGAACAAAGTAAAAGCCACCATCTGTGACGGTAACTCCCTGTATTCATGATTTAGAAATGTGGTTTTCTCTCCTATGAAAATTACTCCAGCCCTGTTCAGTAATCCTCTGAAAAACACCTGTAAATTCATTACAGACATAAATGCATACACAATAGAGAATACAATGCACATGAAATAGGGAATAGATTTCTTAGAATATCACATTATCTCAGGGAAGAATGAGCTATAATTGATATCAGTTAGTTCTTCACTCTAAAGCTTCTTCCTAATACTACCAACCCCAGCCAAGAAAAAAAAAATATATATATATATATATAAAGACAAAGTGGAGTACATCTCTGCGTTATGCTGGCATATGCTGAGGACATCACAGAGCTGTACCTAAGAAGTGTGAAAGAACAGCAAGAAGCAACTCTAGGTTGTGTGTTCAGAGCCTGCTCTGTCAGGTTTGTTTTTCAGAGCTGTGTGGTGCCATATGGTACAAACACACCCCCAAAGGCTGGGCTTGGCTTACAGTTGGAGGGGATTTTCCTTCTGTGCCTCTGATAAGATCCCTTCCTCTCCTGCCTTGCAGCCACCTGCAGGTCCAGTCTGTCTGGGAGGGGTTGGCAAATCAGTGGTGAATTAGTGAATTAAGAATCAGTGTTCCCACTCCCAGCAAAGACCAAACACTGGCTGTTAATGAACTGAAATGTTCAAGGGGAAATTGTGGTCCAAATTTCAAGGGTAGCTCCCATTCTTCAATTTGTTCTCCACCCTGTTGGAGAAGGTTGGTGGTGAATGGATAATTTCAGGAGCACAGGTTTCAGCTTTGTATGCTGGCAAATTTCCCTAGTGGATCCTCTAAAGTGGTTATTGCAATGACCTCAGTGAAATAGGAACTATCTTTTTAATATATTCAGGGATTTCAGTTATCTGCAACAGTTCATTGGAGCAGATGGTGAGATGAAAAGCAACCCCTGCCTTCGCACTGAGTAATGCAGTAGGTCTGATTCAGACCTGCACAGTGGAAGCCCCACTTTTAACAGAGACTAAAATGAACTGAGATTCAATATCCCTACCACCACAACAAAAGTGCTGTGTAGCAGAGCTAAACTCCAATAGACAACTTTGGAAAAAAACAAAACAAAAAAAAAAGCTTGTTAAAAAGTTAATTCAGCCAGCTGAGGGAATTAAAACCTTTTAGGTAGTATAAAGACTACTGAAAGATGTGAAACTGGAAGCACAGTGAATACCACCCATTAAAGAAATCTTGAGGAAGAATAACAGGAAAGCAGCATGATGACACAGCAAAGAAAAAGAGGTTATTAGAATTAAGAAGGCATCATTCCATGGACTGGAACTGTACCCAAAACAAATAATAGTAATAAAAATACTAGTGAAGTATCATAAATTCTTTATAGTAAACACAAAATAAAATCAGGCTCATGGAAAAAACTATTTGAGAAGCAATTGACTAAAAGATTAAAACAAATACTAATTTCTTCTTCCAATACACCAGGAGCAAAACTCGTGCCTAGAGAGCCTGTAGGGCAAACTGATAATCCCAGTGGACAAGGATCACTCAGGGAAGACAAGGCCATTGCCAGGCAACTAATAAATTCTTTGCACAGGTGTTAGCTGTAGAAGAAACTGAGAAGAATCTTGTATAGCCTGTAGGTCTGTCTAAGGCTGAATAATCACAGAAGAGGTGCTGGGACAAATGGTAAAAGTGACCACCAGCCACTGATCAGGGCATCCACTCTTCCTAAGGGAGCCCAGCACTGAAAGAGCCAAAATAGCATTTTGGCAGCATTTAACCTTTGCCTTAAAGCTCTCTTGGGATCAGAAGGATGTAACAGGTGGAAAATGAAAGGACCACAGGGAGACCTGGGATAGAAACAGCCTGAAAGCCTGGTAGTTTCACCAGTCAAGTTAGCAAAAGGTAGAAGAAAAACAAATTAAGCTTAGATTGTGTGATTTGTTTCAGATTTGACTCCCGTTATAGTTAAGCATTAGTTGAGTTATCAGTGGCTGTAGGTGGCTGCTGCCCATGTGGAAGAGCTGGAAAACAGAACACAGCTGGCTGAGCCCCTCAAACTCAGTGCTCTCAGTACAGGCCTCACACAGCTTTTTCAGAGCCACTCTCCACCTCAGGGGTTTGCAGGACCTGAGCACTGAGGCTTGACAACCAGCAGCAGGATGCACTGCCAGGACTAATAGACTTTTTATCCCAATCAGTATGGTCACTCTTATGTTATTAACACTCTTGTGACATCTTGCACTGGCTGCTTGAAAGGTCCAAGCCCTCCTGTTGGTGCTTCTTTCATGAGTACAAAATTGCCGTTTCTTCAAACTAATATTGGATATAACTATTTCTGCTGGTAGCACATCAAAGAATGAATCTGAATTGTCAAAAAAGCTCAAGGGAAGCCAAAGTTTTAGGAAGCACTTAATGCTGGTCTTATTCTGCTTCTTTTAAAACCAGTCAAGTTTCACTGTAGCTTTTTAGTTCTCACCTGGGTATTAGAGAGTTTATTTGTGCTAAGACCTTCAGTAGGGCTCTAGGGCACATCTTCTTGATCATAGAAATATAAACAAATGACCTCTCCATTCACCTCTGTTATGCAGCACAGCTCTGAAGTAGTTTACTGTTTGGGGATGTTTGAAATCCAGGCCTGGCCAGATTGTTTCTGGAGATATTGATTTATCAAATCACAAGACGTGGGGTCAGGATCTGAAAGCACAAACACAAAGGGCTTTTGTCTGATTGCTGAAAAGACCAAACACCTCCTTGTGGTCATCCTCCTCAGAGCTGTGTCTCCTCAGCCTGCTGCCTGTTTTTCCCCCAGCAGTGCCAATCTTCCGCAGCGCAAAGCACAGAGCTACAGCAAGCAAGGCATTGATACCAGTCATGGACCAGCCAAGTGAGGAATAAAAACTATTGTGCAGGGTTACTAACCTGCTTACAAAGCAGCAAACACTGCTCTCTGGAAGAAAAACAAATCCTTACAGTTGTGTTTGTTCCCCTCTCTTAGAAGCCAATGTGCTGGTTTGTGGAAATGTACTACTCAATGCTGAGAGACAGAATTCTCTACAGCACTGGTCTCTGCAACTTTACTTTCCCTCTTAAAATTCATGCTTGCCTCAGATCACAATTTCCAACAAAAATGTGCAACAAAAAATAATCAAAGCCAAATTCCTTCCTTGCTTTGACTTTCCACATGCAGGCACAGGAACATCTGATAGTGACACCACAGCTCTTGATATAATAAATTGATGCCACCAGAAACAGAATGTCCAGGCTTGCATACCAGATAGACCAAAACAGACTAATACTTCAGAGATTTAATGCTTATTTCACACAGAAAGGCTCCTTTAATTCTCTCTCTTGAGCCTCTCAGCCACTTGGGTTTTGCAGCCTGCTAGTGAAAAGAATTATAATGGAACAGTCAAAAACTGCTATTGCCAGTGAATTCTGCACGGTGAGTGCTGACATATCCTGGCAATGGGCAGCAGCACCATTGCTGAGACTGATGGACAGACAGATTACCCTGATCTGAATGTACCAGGGGGACATGGCTTGTTCACTTGTAATTCAGGACTGATACAGCCCATCCTCCTCTGGAGCATGGGCACTGCACAGCACACCAGCCCTCTGTCGTCATTGGGATTCGAGGTGCATCTGCCTTTGAGAAAAATCCTTGGGAAAAGCACTTTTCATGTCGTTTCTGCAGTTTCACCCAGAATGAAAAATCACTTCCTTGAGTTTTTCTGTGAAAGAAAAATGGGGGGTTTTGTATAGATCAGCAAGTAGAAGAGTTGCTTTTTCTTCCTGCTTACTGATTGAATTGGTTTTATCTCTTTCTTAAACCCAGCTGTCCCTGGCCAGTCTCCATCTAGGCAGAGATCTAGCAAACATGGCATGCTTCTAAGGTATAAAAAGAGGAAACCAAATTTTGATCCCACTTTTGCCATAGTAAATCTAAACCAAGTCACCTGATTACAGAAGTGTAACTGCCCTTGTCACACAGCTGCCACCTGCTGATACAAGAAATGGAGATGCAGGAGAGGTGCAGGGGAGATCTGCAATTGAGAGTTTCTGGTGCTTCCTGAAATAAGTGATCAGTTGGGATGCAGCATCCTACAGCATATTTCTGTCTTCCATGGACTGCTTCTGCTAAGAAAATTCATACCAATTTTGTTCTAAATCACTGTAACTTTCCTGATTTTAACAGAACAGTTGGTTTCAGCTGAGGATTTGCCATTAGGACCACATAACTGCACCATAAATTCAAAGACTCCAAACTTTCATATGGATGGATATTAGGAATCATTTATGCTTTGATCATTTGGGAGAACTGTAATCTGGCTGGTGAGGAATGTGCGGTTTGGGAAACTGTTCTGGGTTTCAAACACCAACCAGCATTCAAGTACAATCAGGCACCACAATGGTGTTACAAGAACATCTGGATGTGGTGGCTGGATTTTCTTTGCCTCTCTGCCAGTAGGCATGGGCATGACAAATGTTCTTTCTTTGTAGCAGTGTAATGTGGAAAATTATATTCTCTTCTTACAGCAAAATCCGATCCGGAGCTGAAACACTTATAGTATAATTTTTTAAAACTTTTTAGTAATTTATGGCAAAACCATGCAACAAATATGGTCTTTTCCTTCCTGGTGTATTGCCCTTCTCACATGTGCCAGCCCTTTGTACAGCCACCCACTTTGAATCCAGACTCCTTAACAATGAATCAATATTTAAACCTGAATCCACTCAATTATTCATTTAAACAACTACCATGCATTATTGTCAATAAAAAGATCTGGAAAAGATGGAGGAAGGAAGGAAGGAAGGAAGGAAGGAAGGAAGGAAGGAAGGAAGGAAGGAAGGAAGGAAGGAAGGAAGGAAGGAAGGAAGGAAGGAAGGAAGGAAGGAAGGAAGGAAGGAAGGAAGGAAGGAAGGAAGGAAGGAAGGAAGGAAGGAAGGAAGGAAGGAAGGAAGGAAGGAAGGAAGGAAGGAAGGAAGGAAGGAAGGAAGGAAGGAAGGAAGGAAGGAAGGAAGGAAGGAAGGAAGGAAGGAAGGAAGGAAGGAAGGAAGGAAGGAAGGAAGGAAGGGAAGGAAGGAAGGGAAGGAAGGAAGGGAAGGAAGGAAGGGAAGGAAGGAAGGGAAGGAAGGAAGGGAAGGAAGGAAGGGAAGGAAGGAAAGAAAGAAAGAAAGAAAGAAAGAAAGAAAGAAAGAAAGAAAGAAAGAAAGAAAGAAAGAAAGAAAGAAAGAAAGAAAGAAAGAAAGAAAGAAAGAAAGAAAGAAAGAAAGAAAGAGAAAGAAAGAAAGAAAGAAAGAAAGAAAGAAAGAAAGAAAGAAAGAAAGAAAGAAAGAAAGAAAGAAAGGAAGGAAAGAAAAGTCTGAAATGCTCATAAACCATGAAGAAGAAAATAAACATTAGAGGAAAAGATAGCTCATCAATAAAGATCATCTTACAGATCAAAAGCAGAAGTCACAGACATGAATGTACATTTGTTATTGTATAACTCTCTAGTCTGTAAACAATGCACTGAGCCCAGCTGCAGAAATCCTACAGTCCAGCTAAAAGCTAATGGATTTATACAGGGGTATATTGACCCAAAAACTGGTGATGATGAAGATGAAGAGGTCTCCAAACTGACTTCCAGTTTTAAGTTTGAATTTAGATTTGATATTTGGCAGAGATTACAGAATAAATCTTTTACTTGCAAGACAAATAAATCGGCTGAGA
The DNA here is from genome assembly GCA_910950805.1 of Acrocephalus scirpaceus scirpaceus. Taxonomy (NCBI): domain Eukaryota; kingdom Metazoa; phylum Chordata; class Aves; order Passeriformes; family Sylviidae; genus Acrocephalus; species Acrocephalus scirpaceus. The sequence continues at coordinate 146,743,319 of OU383773.1, forward strand.
GGTCTGTGAACACAAACCCATGGATTTCTATTTCGCAGGACATTTTCTCCAGCTCTCCAGAGTGCTGATAATGTGATTATTGCCCACAACACAGCAAGCAGTACTTACTGGAGCCTCTTGAAGGTTTAGGCATCCCCAGTAAAGCATGGCCGTACCAAAACAAAATAAAAGTCACACAAACAGATTATATGTGCCCACCTTACTAGTGAACCATCTCTAACATGCTCTGAGCAGTGGCACTGATGAAGAAAACTCCTTGGCACACATGCTGCCCAAATAGCACCACAGCTGATAGATACTGCAGGGCCTTGCACATGCAGACAGTTGTTGCTTTGCCCAAACCTGGGGCTGAGTGAATCCATGAGAATTGGCTCCCTGCTTTATGGAATCAGGAGTTCTGCCTGTTTTTCTGGAGCGTGTTTCCATCCCCACCCTCCAGATGATGACAAAGCCTGTCCTAGGAGCACCAGTGCAGTTAGTGCCTGTGAGGGAGGACAGATTCCTACATCTGGCTCCAAGTTGTCCCTTCCCACATCTACAGCCCCAAACTGGATCTGATATTAGTATGCAGCTGATGCCTCACACACACCATCCCTGCAGCACCAGTGATGCAAATGGATCCAAGGTCAACTCCAAGTTGTTTTAGTGTCAACATTAGCACTTATATAAGCCCCTGAAGTTTTGTATGGTGGAAATTAGCGATACAACATTTGAATCCACACTTTCCATGTGTAAACGACATAAACTGATACCCACCAACCTGTTTCCATTCCCAAGCTTTACTGTGCCAGGTACGTAGTGAAAATGAATTTGATACGTGTAAGTACTTGTTTAGCTTCAGGGTTCTGCTAAGTCTATCTCGGGGAATTGAGAAAATAGTCTAGACTTATAATGTATTTTTTCCTGCCAGCAAAAAAGTATTTACACTGTTTAAATACAGGAGACGTTATTTTTGTGGGGCATCAAGATGGATTCTTTCAATTATTTTGACTGTTTTATCACAGACAGAAAGAATGAATGCTCATTTGAAGTCAGAAGAAAATATCTTTATTTTCCCCTTGCTGTTGTTCTGTTTTCTTTTGCAGTTTTGTTGGCTATGGGATTTGAGTTTTGTTTTTTGGGTTTTTTTCATTTTAAAGGCTCTTCTTGTACCAAGTAATCGTTTTGTTTCACTTAAAACATTTCTATACTGTCTTTCCTGGAGTCTAGGAGCAGAAGCCATATTTAACTCTGAGAGGTCCCTCTTAAAGAAAACCCAGGAATATACTGTTCTAGTCACCATTTGCTGGAAAAATGAAATTTTAATTGGTGAGATCACATCTCCAACAGGAGTTGTGGAGACCAAAATTCAAATGTTACCTGACTGTGAAAAATTTGCTATTACTTTAATGTATAACCCCTTAGCTCTGATCTTTGCCTTGATATATTTTTACCAGGTACTCCAGAGAATGTCTGAACCCACAAAATATTACACCAGTCAGAGGATGTCTGTCAATACTGTTGAGCAATAGAGCCATAGTGAATCATGGAAAATTTCTTCTAATGCTTGAAACAGTGGGGTCTTTTCTCCCCTTGTGTGAAACTTCCTTTCTCCACCTGATGACATTGACATTGCCCTCTCCCTCTGCTGCCCAAGCCATCTTCTCCCACATTTATCAGCCAACAGTGTCAGAGCTGCTCTCTCAGTACCTCAGTCACTGCTGTGCAACATCAGCGTTTATGCAGCATCACATATGCCAGCTGGTACCCAGCTCCCCACTAGGATTTAGTCTCAGACCCACAACGGCTGTTAAGTAAATAATTCCATTAAAATCACTGAGTTTTAGATGGCTAATTCCTATCTGGACACTTGTATACCTTTGAGGACCTGGGTCTTGGCCACATCAATGCCATTTAGAGTAAAGTATATGTGCCTTGATTAATTTTTTAATGAGGCCAAAATCAAGGTTGTTTTATGATGGAAGTTAAATGTTATTTGTCCCTTTATAAATCACTAGTCCAAATAAATGTGGTAAGAAGCAGATCTCTTCTAAAGGCTGTAAGTTCCCAAGGGCAGAATAATTAAATTTTCCAAAATACTTATCATAATTATGTTTTGTTCAGAGATTAGTTGATCTCTCCTCTTGGGATCAATTATGAGTCATCCTAAACCCAGAAGCAAAAAAGTTTTTCGGTAAATCCTATTGAAATGAGTACCAGCTGTTCCACACAATAAAGTAGATTTTTTTTTCCTCCCCCCCCACCACATTTTAACATGCTAGTGAAGTTATTAAAACGTTGCTCTTGGTCATCCTCCAGCATTTTGCACAAAGCACTTGAAGGTCACTGTGGCTGGCAATTAGAGTGGGATATGCAAAGGAGCTCTCGAGGAGCCACGAGCCAGGTGCAGGAGCCTGTTTAACAAGAGCATATGGTTTGTGTGAGAGAAATTAATATTGCTCTGCATTTTCTGATGGAAAGAAGCAGCAGATTAGAAGGTTACAAGGTTAGAAGGTTAGAACAGAACAGCAGAAAAAATCAAAGAGCCCAATTCTGATTATCTCATCGTTTCCAACCTTCAGCAACTCCTCTGGAAGCAGATTTCTCATGTACTGCTCCTGCAAAAAAGGTGTCTTACTATTAACTTCAGCATGAGGAAGGTGGTTTGGGGTCCTGCTTGTCCTGGTATGTTTCTAGGGACAGTGTAACTGTCTCTCAATTTACAAATAGCACCTCCTAAAATCAAATGTCAATAATTCTAACCTAATTCTTTAGCTCTGGGATTCTGATCCCCTGTGATGCTGTACAGGTGGAAAAACTGCCAACAGTTTGAGTACTGAACACAAACACCTTTTGCTCATGTTTAGAGGTGGTAGAAATTGTCAGCATCTTATCCAAGCCTGCCACTTGAGACTAGAAAGTTAAAATATTCATAAGGTGATGGTCTCCATACCCTTTCTGTTCCCCAAAACAGGTCTGGCACAGGCAGTGGATCCAAGAACATTTCACAACTGAATCCATGCTGCACAATGACACCCCAGGCTTTGCTGTTGTCCTTTTAAGTCTTTGACACATTTGGAAAAACCTTGTACATATATGTATGCATTTAATATCTTCAGTATTTAAAAGATAGTCCTGAGGATGATTAGAGGGGAAAAGGAAAGAGCAAGTGGTTCTCCAATGTCTTAAATAAGCTCTGTCTTTGCATTTGCAGGCTGGTAGATCCCTTTCAGTGGGGGTAAGGATTGATTCAGAAATGTCCCATACTGGACTCCTGGCTGGATGACACCAAGGTATTGCTGGTAACACCACAGAAAAGAGAAGCTTCACATCCTGTAGCATTACACATCCATTTCCCATCTTTCATCTTTGACTGGTTTAGTGAACTGGATGATCAGGTAAAATTACAAGGGAAGGATATTTTAGGGAGAAGGGTTTTTTCCCACAGGGAATAGTCTGCCTCTGACAAGAAAATGCAGGTTCTATTGTCAAGAATTATCTTTTATTTTTAAAAAAACCTTAGTTTTTATATATTGTGACAAATCTCCTTTCTGCATCAGTTAAACACCTACTGAAAAGAGAGAGATCTCAGTGGGCAATTTCTTTCATGATGCTTTGCACTAGAAAAGGATTTATTTATCAGCTCTGACTGTGAGTATCATCAGCCAATCAGTGCTGAAAGGTAAATCAATTGCATAAGCCAAACAGATCAATAAAAAATGGAGCCATTAATTTTGCTCAGGACACTTTACAGGATATCATTTGCCTAACAAGAAGGAAACACAATTACATCAATAACCTCTTAGGGTTAGAAAGGTCTGCAATAAGAAATAATTGGAAGTGATTATAAAGATCAGATTTCCACATTTACAAAGATTAAAGCATTGCAAAGTGTTATCTCTCCTTTGAAAAGCTATTTCTTCAACTGAAGAGTACTGTAAGCAGGAAGAAGAAAAAAATAGCATTTGAATTGCCCAAAATTCAATCCAGAGAGCTTAGGAGACAGTGTTTAGAATACACATGATGCCTCAATCTCACCAACAAGAGAGAATTATCACTTTGTCTTTATTGAAAGTCTGTTATCAAAGTGATTTCTATCCCCATAGAGCACAGGTCACCATGGTACAAATACCTGTCTGCAGATGGTCCTGCCCAGTCTGGGCAATCCTTATGTTGGGTTTCCTCACAGGAAAAGCCTTCTGCTGACAAAATCAGCAGCAGAATCAGGGCCTGTGTGGAGATGGATGTTATTATCACACCATGTGTCTGCTGTAGGCTCGTCTCTGAAGGACACAAATGACCCTCAGACTCCTCAGAACCACACACCTACAGCAGCTGATTGACAGGGTATCTGCATGGATCTATTCAACCTAATTTTTCAAGCAGAGATACATGCCAAGCTACAGCCCTGTTCCCCAGAGCAGTACCTGGTTATTTTTCTTCATATGGATTGCACAAGCACATAAGCATTTGATCAATTCATAAAGGTACCTGCAGTGGGTCTGTGGGTGAACACCTGGAATGGCTGCACCCAGCCAGATCCCACTGGATGTGAAAAGTAATATACTGCTCAAAGATACAGCATAAGATACTGATCAAAGGTGAATCAAACTGAAGGCATGTTACCATGAGCCCCAGAAGTCATGGAGTAGAATCCTAAAGCAATCTGGGTTGGAAGAGACCTTAAAGATCATCTAGTTTCAACCTTCTTGTCTATGCAGAACACCTTCCACTAATCCACGTTGCTCAGAGCCCCATCCAGCCTGGCCTTGGACACTTCCAGAGATGGGACACCCAAAACTTCTCAGGAAAACCTGTTCCAATTCTTCACAGTAAAGAATTTCTTCTTAATATCCAACCTAAACCTACTCTCTGTCTGTTTGAAGCCATTCCCCATTGTTCTATCTCTATCTGCCCTTGCAAAAAGTCACTCTCCAGCTTTCTTGTAGGCACGTTCAGGTATCCCTTCACTTATTTGGGACTAAGCTGGAACAGAGCATCCCTCAACTCTTAACCCTTTTCTTGGCCAGTCCCATTCCCTCAGAAATTTTTTTAGGCTTCTTCTCTTCTTCTCTCCAATCCAAAAAAGGGAAATTCAATAAAAGTATCTGTACAACTGAAGGCATGGAAAGCTTGAGAGTGTGACTAAAAACCAATTAACTACAGGACTAATGAGCAGGCTGCCTGTTGTCCATCAGAGGACTAATGCCAAATGCTGTTGAGTGCAGAACTCCCCTGGAAATTAAATACTAGAAAAATAAGGTCTATCCTGAAATTAGTCTAAAACACCTAAGATATCCTAGCTGAAAGGTTTTCCCAGGGCCAGCTTTCTCTTAGAGCATAATGATATCACCTTGGCACATGTGGAGGATCTTTTTACTGAGGTCTTGCTCCTGATTTTGCTTATGTTGATATTATATTCGTCATTTTGGTGTGACTGCTTCTGCTCACTCAATCTGGGTGTAGAGGAACAAGTATTTCTAAGTCTGGCACATTGGCTCTGCTGGTAACCACTGTGGAACAGAAAAGAGAAAACAACTAGGATAATAAAGAGAAATTAGGAGACTCTCATGTGCACTGGAGTGCTCGCACCAAGCTAAAAAGGACTGATGTGTCTGGTGTACGTCAGTGACTTAGTTAAGAAATGGCTGCACAGACAAACAGGCAAACAGAAAACCTGTCAGGAGACTGCCAGGGCCAGTGCACACAGCTGACAGTGACAAAGCCAAAGATAATATACAGCAAAGAAAAATCCCATTAAAGAAGCACAAGAAGATAAGAAGGGAAATTAGACAGGCACCAAAGAGCATCCCATTAGAGTGAAATTTGGTGTTAACTACTGCTACTTACAGTCATCATATGGCCTTAATGAACAATTTGTCTTTGCCAAAGCCTGATGTCCCTACTGCAAGCCACCATGTTTGATGTCCTTTTAATGATCCATGTGTTTCATTTGTAACAACCCAATTAACAATCAGGCTCCAATAGCTCTAATTATCATCTATTGTTAATATTGTTTTAGTACTGTAGGGAGTTTGTTAAACCACATTTTGCACAACTGAGATTTTCTAACTCAAAGTCCTGCTCAGCCTGTTAAACTTCTGGAGGGGAATGAACTGGTGAGGACAAGAAAAATATAGCTACAGAAGAAATGTCGCTGAGCTGCTGCAGCAATTTCTCCTTCCAGGCTCAATTCTTAGCTGCATGGAGTGTGTTATGTGCACAAACCATATCACACAGGGGCTGCAAGAGCCCATGGGCTGATGAACAGCCTGGAAGAGAGAGACACACTCGGTTGATTTACTTGCTGAGAGAGGAGTGCACACTGCTGGATCAATGCTGCTGAGCATCACTTCTTCCATCCTAGAAGTCAACGTGCTGCAAATAACCAAAATCAGGGGAAAATTGCTGTCCCAGACACACAGTGGGCCCGAGTGTGCACAGCTGGGAAGGGACCAGATTAAGAGGATGGGTGTTGCTGGTGAACCCAGTTAATGTTACCTGGCCCAACACAACCCTCCACAAACAAGGCATGGAAATGGCCAGGTATACAAAGAGGGTTTCAGTACTCCCAACAGGCCAACACAGGTAGTAGAGAAAAACTCTGATTTATTTGAGGGGCAAGCTGGAAAGTCTGACTATTTACATCCTGTCTGCTGAAACTGCATCGTGTGAGACAAACATGAAGAGGAGGGGAGGGGAGGGGAGGGGAGGGGAGGGGAGGGGAGGGGAGGGAGGGGAGGAGGGAGGGGAGGGGAGGGGGGGGGGGGGGGAGAGGAGAGGAGAGGAGAGGAGAGGAGAGGAGAGGAGAGGGAGGAGAGGAAGGAGAGGAGAGGAGAGGAGAGGAGAGGAGAGGAGAGGAGAGAGGGAGAGGAGAGGAGAGGGAGGAGAGGAGAGGAGAGGAGAGGAGAGGAGGAGAGGAGAGGAGAGGAGAGAGAGGAGAGGAGAGGAGAGGAGAGGAGGAGAGAGAGGAGAGGAGAGGAGAGGAGAGGAGAGGAGAGGAGAGGAGAGGAGAGGAGAGGAGAGGAGAGGAGAGGAGAGGAGAGGAGAGGAGAGGAGAGGAGAGGAGAGGAAAGGAAAGGAAAGGAAAGAAAGGAAAGGAAAGGAAGGAAAGGAAAGAAAGGAAAAGGAAAGGAAAGGAAAGAAAGGAAGGAAAGGAAGGAAAAGGAAAGGAAAGGAAAGGAAAGGAAAGGAAAGGAAAGGAAAGGAAAGGAAAGGAAAGGAAAGGAAAGGAAAGGGAAAAGAAGAGATAAAAACAAACACTACACAACCCTGCCACAAATTCCAACAGCTCTTGAACCCATTACATATTTGGAGTCACTCTTTGGGTTCACAGATGCAAAGAACAAAATTATAACCAGATGATGATGTGGACTGACTGCCTATCCGCTAACAATGCCCTATGGGGGTCCTTACAGGTCCACAATAAACATAAAATAAACAACTTTAGAGCATCTTTCCTATCACCTCATTATCCCCTTTGAATCTAATCCTGTTTGGGACACCAAACTCAACTGTACCTTTCAATCTTCATGTATATGCTGAACATTGGTGTTTTCTTAGAAACTATACATGCACATAGTGTGTTATAGAATATACAATAGCTAATTTAACTCCATTTTAGCTTTTTACACCCTGGGTGGTGTAAAAATAAATTAGGGCTTTGTAAGATTGGACTGTAGATGCTGAAAGAAAAGATCAGCCAACACCAGTTTTCTTTCCATTCTCCTTGTTAATTTTTATTCCTTGATTTTCTGCATAAATTGGCAATGTCTTTCTATGCTGTGTAGCATTGGATAGCTAGCAATCTGGAAAACAGCAAAACAACTTTCTATTTCTTTCTATTTATAGAGGACAAATACTTGTTCCTTTTATTTTTTTTTAAGCAGGATATTTTTATTTTTCATTAAAAAGGCAGGAAAAAAAACACTTAGAAAATCTTTGAGATTCAACAAGATTGAGACTAGGTTAACTCAGAAAAAATCTGTATATGAGAAGAAACACAAAATAGAAAATATCTCACAACTTTCCCTGTTGAGAGCATTTACATATATTTTAGTGTAATGTATGAAAAAAAAATTGGGATAGCCTGATATTTTTATATATGTAATCAAAGCTACAGTAATCCAGTGCAAATTATGTGTGGGACTATTGACCAGTAAATATTAAAAAACACACAGAGGCAGGTGAAATAAGGCTGCCCAAAATAACCTTAGTCTTCCTTGATATACCTGAGAGATGCCTTTGAAAAGCATCTGGCTGGAAATCACATTTGGTTTTCCTATCACAGCAATGGGCAAAATGAATTTACTAAGACTAGCAGATTTTGGTCTTAATGGCAGAAATAATCTACCAGAAAAGGCAGAGGAAGAAAGGAGGATGTAGAAAAGGACTGATTAACAGCTGCACTTAGGCAAGATCAAACAACCTAATAAAATTAAGTATCTCTGCAAGACCAAAAAAGATCAGAAAACTAGACCCTATTTGAGTCAAGTAATAAAGATGTGTAGCCAATAAAAGTTTATGTGGAAACCTAATCCTCTAAAATGATAAAAACTAATTTAACCCAGAATAGTTATGAGATTACAAAATTACCCTTTTTTTTAAACTTTCTTTTAATGTCAGTCATATTTCATAGATCCCATGACAGACCTCTGTGAAGCGCTTGAGTTTCCACCCTGTGAAATAAGACACATAAATGATTATTTTTTCTCTTCTGATATTTCTGAGAGCCTTTACTGTTATCCACACTTTTACCTGCACCAGCATGTCAGGAAGCTATTTCCTGCCCAAAAGATTTAATCATATAATTGTTTGGCTTATTTTATATTTGGTAGATGGACAGGTAGAAAGTGCTCTTCTTCAGTGTCTTCACAACCCCCATCGTTATACATCTGTAATATGAGCACTTATATCTGACCTATACAATCAGTGGAAAGAAATAGGCACTTCTGGGGGCTTCTCTTGACTCAGATGTCTGCTTTCAGGAGGTGAGTCATGCCTTTGCAGTGTCTACTTGTCTCCATTGACATTAAGGCAGACTGAGGTCATTAGGTCAAATGTAAATTTGATCAGACAAGATGCCCACCCCTGCTAAGTGCATCAAAATGGGAATGTCAAAAAAAATTACTGTTGCCCTAAATTATGTCTCCTTCCTTTTTTCTCCTCATTTCCTGTCTGAACCAGCTCCCTAGGGATGTCATGTTGTTACAGGAGAAAGTTTAATTAATAAGTTGGTTCTCCACAGTAGAAACTTCATGGTATTCTCTAAAAAGCAAAGTTCATCCACAGGTTTGGTGTTAGCCATGTCACAATCCAAGTTATTCTGGCTGTTTGTGGGGCAAGCAGAACATGCTACAGAGAATCATAGAATCATTTAGGTTGAAAAAGACATTTCATATCAACAAGTGCAGAGCACAGCCACATCCTACAGCTCAGAGTGCCCAAAAGGCACACAGTTTGTATCACACAAACATGTCCTGGACCTCCAGAAAATGTGTTTTCCAGCTTCCTCTCACTGCTTTCTGTTCTTCTGCCCCTTTGGACCAAGTGGTGAAGATAGGAGATATGGAGATATGAGATAGGAGAAAGGTGGCAAAGAGGGAATTTGTGGGATGGGGCCACATCCTCAAACGTGTTTTCTGGCAGGGCCTGTGCAAACATGGGAACCCTCAGGCAGAAAGATTTCTGGGTTTGTGCCATGGCTGCTCCCTTCCTCTGGAAGGAGAAAATAGAGACACAAACCACAGTGTTCCCCATTCTACACCTGCCTTCTTGCTACCTAGCACATGATTCAGCCTCTGTTTTGAGTTTCTAGGTTAAGTGAATCAAAACATGATTTATAGACTAATAATACAATATGAAAAGCATTCTCATTTCCTACAGTATGCACAGTAATTGATGTTGATGCCTTTTGAGTGGAAGATAAAGAGGGAGACAGGGAAACTCAGTAAGCCTAGCCCCAAATGCTTAGGTTATTTCTACTCTCTGCAGAGGGTTTTGGATGCAAGTGTCTGTGAGCCCTTCAGAGAGCTTGAAGTTGTCAGCACTGTGTTATTATTAAAATATATATTTTTTTATTTTAAAAGTTAGTGGCTGATTTATGATAGTTTCCCTCTGCTTATACAAAGTATAATACCAGGTGATTTCTCTACTGGCAGTGACAAACTGTGGAAGATTTGAGTGGTGTTAGTCTCTCCCTGAGTTTGATGCAAAGCAGAATTTTCTCTCAGCAGTCTGCAGCCCACAGCCAAATCCCATGTAATGCTCTTCCAGTCGTTGTATCCTGTCACTTTATACATGCACACATCAAATGTATGTTAATTTCCACCACAATAAATAATTGTGGCTGAAATAGCTTGTCCACTGAGAATTTTTGCTGATTTATAGTCTATCCTTTTCTATACTATAGATTTAAAGTGATCCATCTACTGCTGTAGCCAAGCAACCAGAGTTCCATTTGGATGGACTCCTTATGGCAATCAACCACAATTTGCAGGATAATATCCTTGCCTGCTTTCTAACACAGGTAATTCCCACTGGTGGAAGTTTTGGCTGTCCCAATGAAGATTTGTCATTGTGCAGTTGTACCAGTTAGTGAAAGTGGGGTGATGTGAGGTGTGGGCAGAACTGTAGCACACTCAGCCCCTTTTGGAGTTTAACTTAGAGGCTCGTGAATGAATTGCCATTAAAATATATGCAAATGAGCTGGAGTTGTCAAGAAGGAATACATCCCTATTCTGCTGGAAAACTTACTAAAACACCAGAGGGGAGGGTTAAGACTGGCTGTAAAACATAACAGTAATTATGAATCCCAGAAAGGCACTGAGCTGCTGACTAAGAGAAGATGAGGGCTACACACTGCAGGACAGCTCTATGTACAAATTATGTTGGTCCCCTAAATGTCTCCTGAATATCAACACCTACAGAATATCAGCCACAGGATGAACTGCCAGACAACCTTTTGTGTTGACCTGTGTGGCCATTCATGTACACAGCAGTAAAAGGAGAATTAACAGATTCAGGTCAAGTACTTGAAGATGACTGAGAGCCTTTTCCTGCAATGTAAAACTGCCCTAAAGCCCCAGTCTTGTCCTTATCAGAGCATTTTCCTGGTAAAAATTTCAAATAACTAACAATTTAGACTTTAGGGCCTATTTCACATGCTTTAAGATTAAAAAAATATGGGAATATTTTCCATATTATTTGCACAATCTCAGAGGGCTGATTCCTTGCTGATGGATTTGGGTTGGGTCCACTCTGTCTTTGGAGAACCAGCCTTTAGTGACAGTGACTAAAATATCTGTGAAAAATACTCAGATTAAAAAAACCCTCCAAAATATATTCATTGCAGTCACAGAGATGTAGGAAATGAACCTCAAACAAAACAAATATATGCTGATGATTTAAAAAACCCTGCTGATTGTAAAAAACCTGTCCTAAGAGAGTGTGTTTATCAGATCTAGGATAGTTGAGTTTTTCAGAGCAGCAGAAGGAAAACCATTCCACCATGAAACTGCATTTCAGTTTCCCTTCTTTGGGAAGGTTATTCATGAGAACTCCTACCTTTTCTTTTCCTTTCACTCACAAATCTCCTTTTTCTTTCCATCAGCTTTACCTAAGTTGCCCTTTAAAACCATTTGATTAAATTTAGACTGGATTCCTTCACACATTATCTTACCATCTTCAGATAGATATTCTGCTATGTCTAAGAGTTTACATGGAAAACAGATATATAGAGAGAGGCAGATCTAGAGATAAATACAAAGATTTTAAAGATTACCTCTTCACACTTCTTATATCCTGCTTAATTCTATCTGGTATGAACAGGCTCACACGTTTAGATCATGAATCAGAGCCGATTAAACTCAATGGGAAGCTCACACTGACTTCAACAGATATTAGATCATGCTACAGAGAGGGTAATAGACCTTTCAGAAGAGAAAATGAAAGTGTAATAATACACTGGCTTAGTGTATAATCATGTCTTCATCTAAGAGCAAGCCTCAGTGTCTGTAATAATCCACTGATTTCATACAGCTGAAAGGTTTACTCTTTTGGCTCACATCCTACTCTTTTGGTATCAAAGGTCAAGGATTCACTTCCCACCAACAGCCACAAAGTCATGGATCCACTTCCTACCAATACCCAGAGTGTTTGAAGGGAGGCAGCTGTATCTGTGAATGGAGACAGCCATGGAACGATGTGAACTCTGGCTTTTAGAGGGATTTGTCCAAAAGGAATAATACCTAATAGAAAAATTTAGTTTCTGAATTCTCAAACCATGAATTCTTCCTCTAATCCTCCACTGCAGAGATTATAAACCCAGGTTTCTATTGATACCACATATAACTCTAAGTTTGGCACATAACTCTAGGTTTGCTGATAGAGATAGCTTTTTGAGTACTGGCATTTGTGATATCAAAATATATGTAACTCTGATTATTGCAGAAGCCATATCTCTCCTACTAAACTGAAAGGTGCCAGGCAATATCCCCAGACTTTGCAATGCTGTTCATCCTGGTACACTGACAGAGGGCTTCCAAGGGCACATTTGACCAATATCTCCCAGAACCTTGCAAGGTTCCTGGGCAGATTTGACCATTCCCAGCAGATTGCTTTGGAACATAAGAGAACCTGGCATATGTACCTGGACTGGTTTGTCACATGGACATTGTGTCAGTGCCAAACAGTTGGAGTCAAAGGATCTGAATCTGTCTCCCAGCACAACTTCACACAATCCAGAGGAAAACTCCTGTTATAAAAGTCAGTTTTAAGCAACATTGCTGCATTTTGAAGAGTGGCCATGTGCACTAGAGTGAAGAATATTGCAGTTGCTGGTCTATATTTCCTGCATTACAAACATTAGTCTGAGGAGGTTTCGGTGAAAGGATTGGCTGCAATGATAATAAAAAAAAAAAGAAAAAACCCAACAGAACAGATAATAAAGATTTATAGAAGAACATTTCCTCCAAATGGACATGTTTTCGACTGACATGTATCTTTTATTTGTAGTGTAGGATGTGAGAAGGAAAACCAATATGCTGCTGCTTCAGCTCTGATAGCATCTTATCAGCATTGTACAACAATGACTCATGGAGAGCTTTTCCAGCTCATACCTGGGTGAAAAATTATTGACTGCAAGGAGAAACTATTCAGAAAGAAGATAGCAAAGAAAAAGTATACACACCCTACATCTCTGAAAACACCCTCCCTTGTATTTTCTGTCACTGGAAGAGACAGAAATAACAATACCAAAGGACATAAAATTAATCTCAGAACTCCAATAAAAACTACATGGAGAAGGCTGACTCCAGCTAATCAACTTTGGCAGTCTTTCATCTGCTGCAATATACCATGAATATTCTCCTGCAGGCTCCTTACATGAAAGATAAATGGGTGTTTGAGGCAAGAAATTCTCTCTAATTATAGATTCTGACTGATACAGGTTGCCAGGATCAGTGGGAACATATTCCCAACCCATCATCACCTCCACTTTGCCTTTTACTAAGTGTCTCCCATAAGATTTTCCATTCCTTTCACAGATTCCTACACTCAAACTTTCATTTCTAATTAAACAGAGGTAGGAATGCAGATGTTACCTTGATTTAGGAATAACCTCATTTTCAGGATGTCTTCTACCAAGATTATCAAGAGCCATGATTTCCAATCCCATATTCTGTATTGTCTCCACCCCATCCCACTGTGCATCAGCAAAACAGGTTTTCATATACCTTCAGGCCTGTAATGGCAGAAAAAAACTTCCCTTCAATGTACAATATCCATTTACTCTGGTGTGTAACTAGCATAAAGTAGGCTATGAAATGGGGATAATGTTCAGCTACAGCTATCACAAAGCCAGAGCTTCTCCACCTTAGTTCTCAAGTTCTCATATAAACACTTTATAAATGGTATATGAAATACCTGACATCCTCCAGATGGGTCTCTGAGCAAAAATTCATAAATGTCCATTTTAAATTATAAACATTATGTTTAAACCTAATCCATAAAGAAAGGACATAGACTTATAAGTTAATAATGATTTCTGTTCAGTTTTCCAAAGACAGCTTCTCCTCCTTTTCCTGACCTAGGAAATACTTCACAGCATAATGACTCCTAATTATATTATTACTGTTGTAACTATGGCACAATAGTGTAGATAATCATGGTATTGTAACTAAAAATATGCAGAAAGTCAGATTCTGTTATCACTATATTGATTTAGCTGTTCCACACTCCTTGACAACAGCATCACTGACTCCTGCAGTGAATTCAGCTTTACACTATTTCAGTTCTTACAGTGCCACATTACACAAAATCTTCCTGCCTTATCTCACAAAGTCCCTGTGGGTGGGATTTCATCTCACTTTAAATATCCACTGAAAGGATGTCAGCTGCCAAACAAATACCTGAGTGTCTCTTTATGGTCACCAGGAAGAATTAGATGATTCAAGCATGTGATTAACTTAAATTATTTTAGGATGAGTAGAATAGCACCCTATGACTCGCACATTTTGACTCTGTTGCCTGTAAAAGAGGCCAAGGAAGATGAATTCAGTAACTCCTGTGCAAAAACAACAAGTAACACAGCAAGTTACTCGTGTGCAAAAAATTCTTGTGGCTTGAATTTTTTCAAAAGAATATTGGCTTTATTTAGGATATCAGACAAAACCTAAAACATGATTTAAAAGACTGAAAATGTCCAGCAGGCTTAATGTGTCACGCTGTGACACGGAAGGAGCACACTGGACACGCTCAGCCACCCAAGGCAAAAAGGGAGAGCTTTATTTACAGTTTCTACAATTTATAGACTCTCTAAAATGAGAGTGGATTGGAGGATAACATAACTCCTCCGAATCACATTGGCTAGTTGAACAGTCTGTCAATTTTATCCTCCTCCAAGAAAGAATGTGAAAAACACATAGTGTTTTGGTAGAAAGTGTGGGGATTCTGACTCCAAGTATGTAAATATTAGAAGGCTTTTGAAAATCAGGGCAACATTAATGAACTATGCCTTCCTCATACCTTCCTGCTGCCATTTCCCCCTGCTTAAACTTTTAAATACTCAATTTTTTCACTACAGCTCAAAACACATGTGATTTTCCCCTAAGAAAAGAGTTGATTAACTGGCAAACCCCAGTGGGTTCATTTTTTGATGAGAAATATCAGAAGACCTGATTAAAAATGAGCACTTTGTTTGTATAAGGTTTGTGTTAACTGTAAAAAACACCTTTTTTCCAGTGGTGAGCCTTTGTTGGAACCACTGTTTAGGGACAGAAATAACTAACCAAGGCAAATCAGGAAATGCAAAGGAGAAGAGTGAACAATATTACCTGAATCAAATTATTTTGTATCATTAAGTGTAAGTGCTGTAGCTGAGAGCAAATCAGCACTTCCAATGAAAATCAGAAAATCAGCTGTGCCAGTTCCAGCAAGGAGCCATTACACCCCGCTGCTAATTCTTCCAGGACTTTACCCACACCTGAGAGGCTCTGAATGCCTTTGGCTGCCCCAAAGCCAGCCAAAGGCTCACATCACCACGAGAATAGGATTTACCAATCATGTTGTTCAGCTAAGAGATTCCAGAAAACTGTCATCACAGGCACTGCCTCTTTCCCTCAGTGGGATGGGAGACAGAATTGGGGAAAAAAAGGTAAAATTCTTGAGTTGAGGTGAAGACAGTTAATCAGGACAGAAAATGAAGGGGAAAGAATAAAAATGATCAGTAATAATTATAATACATAAGTGATGCACGCTGCAATTGCTCTCCACCCACCAACCCATGCCCTGGCAGTTCCCTGGCAGCAGCCCCTGGCCAGATTTCTCCACCCTTCGCTGTGATGCCATGTGGTCTGGGATATCCCTTTGGCCAGCTGGGATATCTGGGGTCAGCTGTCCTGGCAGTGTCCCCTCCCAGCTTCTCGTGCCCCTTGGGCCTCCTCTCTGGGGTGAGAAGCTGAAAAGATCTTGATTTAAAGTAAGCACTGTTCAGCACCAACTAAAATATCAGTGTGCTCTCAGCATTATTCTCATTCTAAATTCGAAATGCAGAACTGTATCAGCCATTAGGAAGAAAATTAACTCTATCCCACTCGAAACCAGGACAATCTCATAGAACCTTTTTTTCTCTCCTTCTCTGGCTATAAGCTGAATTTGTAGTAGAAGCTAATTTGTACTTTTCCTTTGAAACAGAGAAAATAAAAATTCTTGATCTTGCAGAATTATAATTAATTTAATCATTAAATAGTCAGGATTGATTATGCCACCATAACCAATTGTAAGGCAAAAAACACTGTAAGCATTTCTCTTCTGCAGTCTGAAAATCTGGCCATCCTTGCTCTCAGGGCAATGAGTTAAGAAAAGTAACAGAAACAAAATAAGCCTTTGAAAAAACATTGACAGGAATCTTTTTTTCAGCCACTTACTCTGACTGTCACTAGATCTCTCTGGGATATACTCAGAGAGTTCCTGTAACTTATGAGAGACTATTTTAATAAGAAGAAACTAATAAACAGAAGAGACGGAACCAAGTGATTATTAAACAAGAATTTTTGATTAATATTGGCTGAATTATTTATAACAAAACATTCACTCATATAAATGCAAAGCCTTATGTAAGACCACAGCCAGCAAATTCATTTATTATATTTTAAAAGTACTCCAGTATATATCATTATAGCAAACATAAGATCAAACACAGGAAAATCAACAACAACATAACAAACACAAGCTGAAAAATGAGAAGACTGCTTTCAAAACAAAAGGAATAAATTTCTGTTTAAATATTCAGTAAAATTATTTAAAACTACAAAAGCAATGGAACCGTTATTAATGCTTCCATTAACAAGCAGCATGTCTTTGCTCCAATTATATTTTTTACTGCTGGTGAGGGGCTGTCACTCTCTGAGGACTACTCTGTGTTTCAAATGGCTCTTGCAAGAACAGGTTCAGATCAGCCTCAGAGATAAAGCTGAAGAACTCAGTCTTTTTGAAATGAAGAATTAAATTAATTAGAGCTTGTTTCCTGTCTGCTGCATGTTTGTTGAGGTGGGCAGTGATTCAGACAGTAACTATAATTTAGTCCATCCCAGAAGGAAAATCACAGCAGTTCAGGAGGACTTTTTAATATTGGTTGTAATTGTGCAGAGCAGCCTGTCTGTAGTTCAGAAAAAATAACGAGCTGGTGAGCCAGCAGGAAGAGAATGATCTTCCAGACAGTGCATGGGCCACAGAGCAGAGCCAGGATCCCCTGCTCACTGTTTCTGATCAGCAGTTCTGAACTGCAGACAACAGGTGCTGCCAGGTTTTATCACTCCTCTCTCTCCTGCTACACTCAGCAGATACACAAAGACATTTAAACCAGCAGGTGAGGGTTCCAGCACAAACACCCAGGGCATTTGCTACGCTCCAGTCTCAAGGAAATTTCTTCAGGACAGTTCCAAATCATCAGATGTAAAATAATTCATGCTTGAGCTGTTTCAGTCCAAACACTGATGAAAGGCCAAAATCAGTAATATTTTTAGAATATTGCCCAAGGCAAGGATCCTGCCCCAAAAAAATTACTGTGGTTGATTTTGTTACCATCGAGTATAATCAGAAGCCAAACCTGTTGCAATGGGGATGGGGTTATTTGGTTTACTTTGTTATGTGATGAAAATGAGAAGCAATGCTGAATTTCAAGGAAAGCATCCAAAAACACAGCAACGACTCCATCCCTAATTGTTGTTTATTTTTTTTAACTTGTCATTTGCAATCTTATTTTTTATTTTGTAGCTAATAATCTAATCTTTGCAGCTCATCTGCCACCTTGTGGCCCATCTGCAGACTTTTCTTGGAGCTGAAAAGGAAGAATGAGCTCCTTAGCAAAACCTCTGCATCTGCTCTGCACTTGCCAGCCTTCATTAATATTAAACTGATTAGCTTTTCTCTTCACAGAGTGAAAAATTAGAAATCTAAATATAAATCATCAGGCCATGCCTGTAAACTATGTATATTGGTCTAGTATGTTGTATACGTGTATGTGTGGGGACAGAATCAGTTGTATCTATTAAATCATATATATGAAGTTCTGAATATATGTGTGTATATATATATCATATATCATAAATCATGATATGTACATTGACAAAAATGAGGCTGGAAAAGACCTTGTGATCTCACCTAGTGAATATTTGTCTGCAAAGTGTACCAGATCTAACAGATCACTCTTGATAGCTTTTCACAAAATCTTCAAACAACAGAGATTGCTCAGCCTCCCAAATAAACTATTCACGTGCAGACTGTCTTGCTGGTAGGCAGCTGCTCTTCTGATTTAAGCTAAACCTTTGTTTTTAATCCCATCACTTTCTGCCCAGTGTGAACAGAAAATATAGTTTACTCCTTCCTTTCACACACACAGAAAACATTAATGAATTGATATCAGTTTCAACTCTTTCTCTGATATTAACTGATTTTGGTATGGATAAATTGTGGATATTTACATTAGAACTATCTGGGTTCAAATTATTTCCAAATAACTAAGGAGATTGCATGTCCAATTTAAATCTCATTGAAGACGCTTGATTTCTGAAGTGTCACTTTGCAAAAATAGGTCTCTGTATAGTGAAAAAAAAAAGGGAAACTAGAAACTGGGGCACCAGAAATAACTGGTTGTTTTTGAAAATGAAAATGCTGATATTGAGAAGAATAAATCAACATTTGTACCTCATGGTGATAAAAGTTTTAGCTAAAGAGGATCCAGGTGTTTGATCTTGCCATCTTAACATCTAAAATTACAGCACACACAGCCCCCTCCCCTCAAAAAAAAAATTTAAAAATTACTTCTAGTTTTTTCATATTTTATCTCAGTTTCAAAAACAAGCTGCTACTCCATCTGCTGCAGCAGAACACATTTACAGAGTCGAGCTGCCTGGTCTACATGCTAATTCCATTGTGTGAGCTGCACAATTACTGCTCAAAGACAGATTAGATCTGCACATCAAAAGGATCCTGCAGAATATGCCAATTTGAGGTGTTCATAAGGAGCAGTCACTTCCACAGCTAGTGCCATGCCTATTAAAGGTACTTATGCACATTGCTGATATTAAAGATATCCCTCAATCTTATCTGGTTATTTACTGAGAGCTGGTTTTATATTAAATGTCATCTGACATACAGCTTCCTTGTTTGAAATGGTGGAAGAAAAATGTACAGCAAGGCTCATCAGGGAGATAAAATAATTTAATACCTTTTTCAGTCTTTGCTTTGGAGTGTCCGTCCCATCCTCAGTTCTCTCAAGCACAGAAGTTAACAATACTCTTTTCCTTCTGCGGTATTGCCTACTGATTTTTTATCACCGGTACTTCAGTCCAACTTGTCTCTTTTTCACACACCAACACAATCATGAGATTCTCAGTTAGCTACAAATAATGACAATATTGACTGTGGAGACAGATACTCCCCAGTTGCTGCCAGGTTGTCAGGTCCTTGCACCAGCAACCTTTAGGCACATTTGAAAATGCCAAGCCCCTCATTCACACCAGCCCAGAATAAATTAAGCCTCATCCATGTCAGTACTTGGCAACAGGTGTGAGTCTCAACTACAGCGTGCTCCATACCTGTTCTGGCTAAAACACTGGCCTTATATTTTTGGCCTCAAGATTGATTGTAATTGCAGGTGGATTCATTTAGTCCCGAGCACCTCAAGTGGTCAGAAAACCTTGGCTGCCATTTACTGACAGGAGATAGAAAAGTTAAATCTCAGACTACCGCAGAGGGCAATGACTGATGGTTCCCTTGGAGGGTCACTATAATTTTTGGCTGAGGGCAGTTATGGCACTTGCTGAAGGGTATCCCCCTGCTGATTTACTCATGAACAGATCAATATCTTGGCAGGGGCAGAGAAAGCTGTAGGTTTTGAGATAATTTTGCCCAACTACATCTGCTGGACATGAAAAAGGTTGAAAAGATACCTGCCAGCCATGTGGCAGATGCCTTCCATCTCTCCCAGAGGGACTCTGAATGCAAAAACACAGCACTTTTTGTTGAAGCATTGACCTCAGCCTGTCTCCATGGGCACACCTGATGCCCAGGGTTGAGGGCAAATCCAACTCCCCCTCATCTATCCTGCCAGTCTGGGGCAACTTCCTTACAAGCAGCCACCAGTGCAGCCCTGACAGTGTGTTAGCCTTGGTTCTGATGCCTGTGATGAAGAGGATTAAAGCCCAGCTGCCTCCCCAGTAACGTGTGTGTGCTGGGAATGGGAAGGGGAATGTGCTTGGTGATGATGGAGGTCAGAGAAGGGGGCTCAGCTGCTGCTGGCTCCAGGCAGGGAATGCATATAGCCATGCAAGGAATGCATGCAGCCATGCAGGGAATGCATACAGCCATGTAGGGAATGCATGCAGCCATGCAGGAAATGCACACAGCTGTGCAGAGAATGCATGCAACCATGCAAGGAATGCATACAGCCATGCAAGGAATGCATACAGCCATGTAGGGAATGCATGCAGCCATGCAGGGAAGCTGCAGGCTGCAGCCACCAGCCTGCAATCTCAATACTGCCATTCCCCCTGGAGCCAGCAATGCCAGAAAGCCTCTGGGGCAGAGGAGTGGCCTGAAGAGGGACATGAGCCCTGTAAACCCCTTCAGACCTGCTGTCTCCTGTTTTCTGACCACACAGCATCGACCTCAATGCATTCCTTGTCAACAACTATATATATACACATGGACCTCAGTGCATTCCTCATCAACAACTTACACATGTTCTCCATGAGCCCCGGGCTAAATATTTATTGGAAGTGGGCACAAAGTATGACCTGCACTCTGCTGCTTTCCCCTTGAAATGTTTGTGCTGCAGAATGAAACACTATTGATCCCTGTTTTAAAAATCACGGGGTGCAACAGGTCCAGCTGCTTGTAGGGTAGAAATATAACGTGTCATTGGTGCTTGGGAAGTGTGTGAGAGCAAGAGGAGTGATCTCCACAGCTCTGGGAGCTCTGAGAGCCACCATTCTGAGAATGGAGAAACCCCACCTGCTTCACCTGTTTGATGGACTTTTCACTGGGAGCAAACACAAGATGCTTGAGATTGTTTCTTACACAAAAGCTCTTCCTGTCACCTGTCTTGTGAAGTCTGGTCATCAAGAAATTTAAACAGTGTCCATGGTATTATAAGGGAGACCTTGGAATCACACGGTATTATGAGGGAGTCTGGCTCCTTTCTCATCAACCAACAGCATGAGGGTGCTGCAGAGGCCTCAGAGCAGACTCTGTCCCAAGTACCTTCCAAGCAATTAAAATCCACCCTAATGAGGCACAGAGATGTCCAGAGTAGGGTACAGAGAAGATATCTTCCTTGTGGCCATGCAAGACAGGTTTCAGATGAAGGTGTCAGAAGATGTCACTCAAAGTGACACTGAAGAGAAGAAATAGAAGTATGAGCAAGCCGACCAGTGATCATATTCTCATCAAGGATGTCTAAGAAGGAAGAGGCAAGGGAAGATTAAATAAGGTGGGCAGATTAAAGGATACAAGATGGAAAATATTTACCACCACCTTTGGAGGAGGAAGAAGGAAAAATAAACTTTGCAAGCCAGACAGCATCCCTGCAGAGCATCTGATGGGATCCCAGCTGGGTCCCATGTGCTATGTCTCCCTCAAATTTCTCTTTTACATATGTATTTAAGACCATCTGTATTCACTCTGCTATTTCAGAACTAGTCCAAAGAGCTCCCTTGAATAATACATTTTTTTATCTGTACCAATATTTTAAAACAAAGCAGTTCTGCATTATTTGTTCCAATCTGTCTGCAGTTTAAATTCTGCCACAACAGAATGTTTCAGCATGAAATGCATTTGAAATATAAAATTGTTTATGCTGCTTTTTCCCCCTTTCCAACTGAAAACAACCCAATGTACCAGTTGTAATGGATTTTTAAACACATTTATCATTAAGGGATCTTTCCAAGGAGTAAAAGCCAGTAAGTGGACCACAAATGGACCTTCCTTAGAATATTTCCCCATGGTATGGGTGTGAAAAAAAAAATATGCCAGAGGCTTACACCCTCTAATAACAATTTATTTGTGATAAATGAAATTTTCAGCTTAAAAGAAAAACTTTTAAAAGGAACAAAATCTTTAATTACTACAGTTAAGCAGACATTCTTTTCTCAGCACAGATCTCCCCACTGCCATTCATTATGTAGGAAAAAACAGACAAATCTCTTCAGACTGTGGAGCATTTCCCGAAAGAATTTGTCTTTTCCTATCCAGCAACTGAAAGACAGCTGCTTCTCAAATGAATAGAGCCAGAAGTAGCTAAGAACATCCCCAAAACCTGTTCTAATTTTCATTGTGTCAAACAATGGTAAATTATTTGCCTGCCTACCTGGCACGGACACATCTTTGTTCTGCTCTTATTTTAGAGGCTCTAAAACACTCTGTCATACCTGTATTTATAAATTCTCTGAATGCAAAAGTGTTGAAGAAAGACCATATTGGCCATATTGTTATTGAGATGATGTCTTGCCTCTGGGGAAGCTCTTGCAAGCCAGGAATTTATTTTATGACTCAATTTGTCCAGAGAGAGTGAATTGTGAATGGTTTTTTGATTGTCTGGAGTGAAAGTTTGATTTGCTTTTTCTGAATATTCCCTACACAATAGATGCATTATGCTAACTTCACTAAGAATTCAGATTAAGCAACCATCTAGATCCTATGCCATAGATATTTCTATTAGCAAGAATTTATTTTCAAGGTTTCAAGATTTGTCATTGTTTGGGGATAATAAGAGGTATATCCTTGACTTCCCCATTGGCTGTCTCAAAATAAAAGATCCCTGAATCTGTGCTGTCACTAAATACCCAACCCGTTAGGAAAAGACAAAAGAGCTTTGTATATTTTCAGCTCTAAATTACCTATCCAAGGGCACTGTTATGAAAATGTTATTAAGTAGAACATGAGTCTTTATTTCAGCTTCAGAATCAGCAACAAACTGCATACCACCTCCTTAAAAAAAATCAATAATTATAGAGAGTATGGGAAAATAATAAAGTCATACCTATCAGTTGAAAAGGGAGGTTTGAGCAGGGTTTTAGCTGTGCCCAAGAAGCAGCTGTGGATGCAGGGGATTGCAAAACTGTACATGTCTGTTGACCCAGAGATGGAAAAGTGGCCAGGCTTTTTCACAGTGTTGCATCTCTTGTAGTAATGGCTGCTGTAATAGTTTTATGGCCCATAGAAGAAAATTAATGTATCCAGGATTTGAGCTGTAAACTTGTGATCCTTGACACTGTGACCTGAAAATATGTGTTTCATTTGCTGAAGCTCTGTGCGTCTTGCCAGTCACACCACTTCTGGTTTTGGCTCCATGCAGAACATTGCAAAGGTCTAATTTTACCCTCAGAAAGGTACATGCAGACCTCAAAGGCTTCAGACAGACTTATCTGGCCATATCTGAGCATATCTCAGCAGCCCCTACTACTTGCTGTATATTGCAGACACATCTGCCCCCATCATGAACATCAGGGCAAGATTCATCGGTGAGAGAGAAAATTAACAATTAAAAGACTAAAACTTGGGTAAGGAAACTTGTTTAAAAGAAATTGTTTTCTTATGACATATTTTTTATTTTAAAAATTATTAATTGAATTTAAAAAAAAAAAAATCACAAAATGCCTCTGCAATTGAAACAAAACAAAGAAATGGAAATGAACGCATTTATAACAAGGATGCAATCAGAGGAGGCCAGTCTCCTAAAACCTCCTTTTCTATAATCACAGCTGCATGAAATATGTAGGCAAAAGCTCCGTGTTTTTCCCAGAAAACAATTTATATCTTGCTAGGACAGTTAATTATGCTCACTGTCACTTTTCAAAAAACCTTTAAAGGGAAGAAATCACATATTCCAGAGACCTCAGCCTGATGGCTCTGACTGCATCTGCTGTTGTGCTCATTGACGTCTTTGCATCTTTATTGTGCCTTTAATACACGTTGACTCAATGTGGCAGACAAAGCTTAACTTCTCCCTGAATTTGCTCCAAAGCATCTTTGAGAGTAATGGTGCACAAAGAATCCTCTCCCTCTCCATCCTCTCCCTCCTCCCTCCTGTGTGTGCTCATGGCAATGCAGGCAGACACGTGTGCATCACTCCTGCATGTACCTAAGCAGAATTTTTTATGCTGGGATGCTGAGACAGTTTGTTAGAAAAAATACCTCGGTGATTTGTTTAGATACTCAAGTGTCAATAAAAAACCCATATCATTATGATATGAAGTTTTTGTTTTCATGTGTGCCCTCACAAACTTTATTTGGACTCGATGTCAGCAGAACCTGAATGTTTATGAGTCTGCTTTTCATAAAGATTTATTCCTGAGGCACATTTGAAAACCTCACTAGAGATGTGTGTCACCATTTACACAGTGAGAATATGGGATCTGCCCACTGCTGCTCAACCTGAACCTACTATAAAAGAAAACGCTGGTTTAAAACCTTTAGAGCTCAATTTTTCTGTATGATGAGTATACAAAAAAGAATTCTTGCCTCCACCCTTTTTATTGATATTCTGCTACACGATACTATGACTACAAACCTACTCATGCTTTGTAAGATGCTGCACAGCTCAGAAATTTGTGATAAAAACAAAGTGCTGAATTGGGTGGTGATGCTTCTGCTGGTAAGGGTAGAGTAATGTAAAAGGCAAAACCTGTAACAAGTCTCTGCTACCTCTTTTTTACATCATACACAAGAGCAACAGAACTGTCATCAATATTTTTAAGTCTTTGCTGTAGCCACATAATTAGGGATCTCTGCAATTTTCAGGATTTATGCCTCTAACTTGACTCCAGTTAATATTTTGCCATGCAGACATAAGCATTATAAGTGATTATTACTGCAAAACATGTTCATACCATTTTAACTGCCCTGTTGAAGCACTGAGAATCTCCTGGATGACAAGTCCCCTGCACAGCTAAGCTGCCCTCTTAAGTCAACAAAACAAAACAAGACAAAGTGCAGGATAACCAATCAATAGATAGAAAGCATGAGGGTTTCTGGAAAATAAGAAAGAGGGAAGAGGGGGTGATTTTAGTGATTTTAGAAAGTAAAAAGAGGAAATATTAGGAAGAGCAGAATAACAGATGTGTAGCACAGAGAAAAGCAGTGCAGAGAAAGGAAATTTAAGAGGAATAGAAAAAGTTCAGTATGTAAAAGATAATGAGAATGAGGAAGAATGTAGACAAGCAGAAACTTTCTCTAAAAATGGTTTAAAAATAAATGAACCTGGCCTTAGTCCTCACAACTCTACCAGGAAAGGCTCAAGAACCTTTCCATCCCAATTTCTAAATCCAAAACACAGCCCCATGTTGCTACTATGAAGAAAATTAAACCAGCACACCCCATTACCCTGGGCAGCTTCAGTCAAGTGGTTCCTCTGTGTTGCAGTGTCTGCATTGAGTCAGACACATCCTACTGCTCATGGCTAAATTCCACTGAGGTGTGGTTGTCGCCAGCCTGTGGATCTAAGATGCCTTCTCCCAGCTTGGGAATGGCAAGAGACACAAATAACATAAAAAACACACATCACAGCGTGTTTCTTGAAGGTTAATTAAAAACCCATATGAATTATAGAATACGGGAATGAGCTAATATAGATTCACCTGAGACACCCTTCAAGACTTAGCACAACTGTTTCACTCCAAATTCTCATCATACTTTAACAATTTTGAAGGCAAACAAGACCTTGGGTAATCCCTGTCTTGCAAAACTGTCTTCTGGTTTTAGGGATCAAGTCTTATTTATACAAGGAGGGAACACTGGGGAAATCAAGATCAACAAGGACTTGTGGAAGGAGGCAAGCCCTCTTTAAAAGCTCCCTGCTGGAGGGCACTCAGCACTCCCAGTGCTTGTGGGGGACCACTGAAGTTGGGTCCAGTTTCCATGGCTCCCACAAACTTCAGGACCCTGTGGGACAAAGCCTTAGATGGATTTATTTTTCCTGGAACAGCTTTAAGAGAAAAGTGCAGCATCCAAGTAACCTCAGGAAACCAGTGAAAACAAGAAGAAAAGACTTCTCCTGAGTGCCCTGTGCACTGGACTACTTGTTCTCGGGGTTGGAAAGCATTTTAATTTCAAGATTAAGACAAAACAACAGATAATTGAGGATAGGATCAGGCACTCATTTGCACCCATCAAGAATCTGTCCCTCAGGTCCAAATTAATTCCATAGTTTTATCAACAGAATCCAGAAATAACAGTGGATTTTAAAGATTAATCTTTTTAGTGCAAAGTTGTAACACAAGCTGTAATGCCCTGAAGTAAATTGAAGGGAATATTATCCATGTGCTTTTAAATTTTGTTATAGTAAATTCTAGTTTTCCATTAGTATATTTAAATTCTAGATGTAGTCTCAAAAATCTTGAAAAATAAACTATGCATGAAGACTATGGAATAGGTGGCCAAGTATGGCTCACCAGGCTGGACTGGGGTTGCTCTTACTGTCCTGGGTATCTGGAATTCCACTTTTGAGTCCTTGAATAGGGTGAGGAGAGGGGCACCTCTGCAGAGCTCTTTAGCCCATCTTAAGATAAATGTCAGAAGAATCAGCATGAATCTCCTTTGCAGAATAAATGTGGGTTTCTACATGGGGTACTTCCAACATATTAATCACACAGGGATTATACAGACAGCATGATGGGAACTGGTTTTAGCTAATACCAGCTACTTAGCTTTGCTAGTGTTCTGGCTTTCCACTACAGTTAAAAGAGAGGCAGGCCTTGAGAATAACATATGCCCCTCATTCAGATGCTTCTGTTATGACAGGATGGAATACCTCTGGATGCTTCTCACTCCCTGCCAGCTTCAGAGGAAGCAGGACCATTATTTTGAGAGCTTCTGAACATGAATACCGCCCAGACAATATATTTGTGCTTTAATGTGGAATACAACCATGGTTCGAGCTTTCCTTTTGCCAGTGGGTCTGTATCTCCAGTATCTTGTTGAGAATACACAGTCCCATGTCAGAGAGGCAGTGAACCACTCAAACTGAACTGGTCCCTGGCTGAAAAACCCACAAAGCAAAAGGGTTGAGCTGTTTGCCAGGTCTGGGGAGAAGCAATCCAAGCATTGTGCCATTAAATCTGATTACACCCAAACACATGCACAGAGACATGCAGCTTTCAAGTGCTCATTTCACACTAACCAATCAAAATTATCCCACAGTATTTTCTTCCCTCTGAAGAAAAGGTTAAATGTCCATTTGACTGACATGCATCCCAGCCAGAACAGCAGAGTAATACAGAAACATGAACAGATAGCATTTAACTGTGTGTTTCAAAGCCATACCTAAAAATGTAGCCATAGATGTGCACTTGAAAAACAGCGAGGTGAGTCAGACATGCAGCAATTACACTGTACTTAAAATGAGTGAGAAGGTTGCTGCTGGGAGGTCATGAGAGATCATTTTGTCAAGCAGTGTTAAATGAAGCAGTTGCCCTGTGTCTTTCTTCTGAGCTGCTCTGTGGAACACGGGATCCAGTAATTTAAAGGTGATGTGAAGAATAAGGCAGAGAGCTTACAGAAAAAAAATGCTGGCTGTGTCCATTTGCTTCCATTTGCAAAAGCATGGACAGGAAAAGATGAAAGATTCCTTTGCATGTCAGTCAGTGCATCTCTGCAGGCTCCAGCACTCTGCTGAAGGGAAAACAGGGACTCTGAGGCTCCTGGGCAGGATCTTTGCACAGCAGTAAGGCTTGATTTCATGCACTGAAGTTTAATTCTGGCATCCACTGACAGGCAGGGTAGCCTGGATGTTGAAGATGTCCCAATTCTGCTACTGAAGGTGTGATACCATTATCAAAATCATGATGCAGCTAGATAACTTTTTATATGGAATGAGATGTTCAGAATGTAAAAGGACTGCTCTGGTGTTTCCATTCCCAAAGTTTGCTCCAGCATTTCCACCTGAGCTCACCATTTTCTCTGTCTTCCTTTACTCTGAACATTCTCAGCATGAGCTACGAGAGCAATAGGCAGGAGATTTCCCTTGTTCCCTGAATGAAACAGTCATTTGAAATACAGATTGATCAGCCCAATCTCCTGCAACCTTGATGTGAACTTCAGCTATGGTTCCTGTGCTGTGTGCTCCATTTTGCCTGCTTCCCTGATCCACCTATGGATTTGCTGACCCTGTGTCCAATATTCTGGGCCTTCCAAAATTCTTGGTGTTCCCTAAGAGTCTTCTTCTGTATGCAGTACATTTATATTTAACGGCAGCACACAAAAGCTTGGCACTATTTTCCTTGGAATAGCACTTATGTATAAAATAGTGATGGCCATTGTCCCAAGAGGCAAGAAGCTGAGGGCTACTGATAGCAGTGAGAAAAGGATGTCCAGTGTGAAAGTTACCCTCTGGCACAGTTTAGCATATTTAAACATCAGTAACTTTATGTAGAATATTCACAGAGCTTAAAGAGCCCCCAAGTGCTGAGCTGACCCCCTAGTTTGTCCTTTGTGACTGCAGTGGAAGCACACTATAGCATTTGCCCTTTAATGGGATTTCAAAAGCCTTTACAATCCTTTAATAATAAAAAAAAATACAATCAACAGAAAATAAAGCTGCACTTTCAATTAACGAGGACAATTACTTCTAATTGTAAAGCTCATACATTTTTAAAATGAAGAGATATAATTTTGCCTTAATTGGTAGGTGCAGTGAATAGGCAATTAAAAACACATTAAATTTGGACTCACAGATAACAAGGAGCAAATTTCTGTCCTGAGCAGATTACAGTTGTGAATGTGCCTCTGTTGTCACTTTAAAGCCAATAAAGGGGCACCCTGGGCATCTTTCATGGCTCCTCCATTATTGCCACTGAAGATAAGATATCAGCATTTCCATTATAGACAGTTGGGTTTCGGGGGAGTTGACTAAATGATCCAGCAGACAGAAGTGTGTCATCACTCAGCCCAGGAGAGCTGAGTGTGGTTTTAAAAACACTGGGTTGCTTTTTGCTCCTATTAGTCCTGCAGTGCCTGCCCTCTGCACCCTGGTGGATGAGCCCCAGCAATTAAACAGTGGTGGGGACCACGCTGGTTCTGAAGTGCAGATGCTCTAATGGAAATCCCCAACAGATATATGCCCCTTTACCCCTTCACACACACTGATGTGTGCTGTGTCTGCTGCTGGCAATTGCACAAAGCTGGTAGCAAAGAAGAATTTCTCACTCCTTCCCCTGGTCTCACTCCTGAGCATATCAGCCAGCTTTGCAGAGGAACTGGCTTCCCCTTGAACTGAAGCAGATCAGCCCTGGAGAGCCACGTTCTTTCCTGCTACACAGCATCATCATGGGACAAATTTACATGTGAATCCTTTTGTGCTGCTATTTATCTGCAAACCAAGAGTGACACATGCAAAATAACAGTCACAGCTGAATGTACCTGGCAAACCAGGAAAGCTTCTGTATTCCAGTTCTGTTCATCTTGTTAATTTAAATCCTGTCTCTTTCCAGCACTCTGCCTCAGTCAAGGAAACTGAGGCTCTCTGAGGGCACTAATAAGAAATATAATTCATGATTCCTAGAGATTACTCGAGGCTGAAGGGATTGTAAATGTAAAATGACCTCCAAGACCAGAAGTTATGGCTGTCCATCATCCTCTCAAGCTGGAGGGGTAGTAGAGGGGTAGAGAGGTGAAATCCAGGCCCTGTTCATAACAAGTGTTCAAAACAGTATTCACAACAGATGCTTGTTTGCTTTGTTGATTATTGCCATGCTGTAGTCCCTAAACTTTACCCAGCAGTAAAGCTAATTTGGATTAGAAAATTATTCTACTTACTACTTTGTTCATATAGCCCATGGAATTTTAATACCTAAAATTGATAGCAGACATCATTATACATAGGATTTTCAAAGCAAAAACAAACCAGAAATTGCCATTCTCTGGTTTTTGGTTG
Source organism: Acrocephalus scirpaceus scirpaceus (assembly GCA_910950805.1). Classification (NCBI taxonomy): domain Eukaryota; kingdom Metazoa; phylum Chordata; class Aves; order Passeriformes; family Sylviidae; genus Acrocephalus; species Acrocephalus scirpaceus. The sequence continues at coordinate 146,773,224 of OU383773.1, forward strand.
TTATTTTTTTTTATGCTCAGGAAAGCAGAAAGCATATATTTCATTATTGTGATTTATCATGCACATAAACTTATTCCACCAAGACATCTTTACTTGAGCTGCTTGCATGCCTGGAGCTAAGACAGTGGAGGGCTGACTAAAAGTAAGACCAATCAGATGCTTAAAGGTAAGTCTATCTAAGCACCTGGCTGATTTGGGGCTTTTAATAAATCATTCATGGAAACCCAGTTCATTAGGCTTTAGTCTTTATTGATTTCTTGCCAAGGCAATTTATAGAGTTGCAGAACTCACAACTTCCTATGAAGATTCTTGTAGAAGTAGCAGAAGTGTGAAATGCAGAAAGGGTCCTTGTGCTGATGAATGAGCAATTCTGGTTCCTGCCAGTCCTCATGGAAACACTTGTCCCCCAGGAAGCTCATTTAGTTCTCCAGAGGAAGAGAATTAGGGATGTGAACCCAGGAACAGCTCACAGGTCAGTCTTACCTTGGTCACAGTGAGGACTAACCCAGCTAATGGATGTTATTATCTGGAGCTGTGAGAGCTGCCACAACAGACCAAAACGGGGCAAAGAAAGCAGTGGGTTTGTTTCAGGGACTCTGACCAGTGAAAGTATAGCTACAAGTATTGCAGTAATACTGATCTCTACAAATACAGATAATATTGCTTCTAAAGCCCATTTGCACAGTCCAGACTTTTAACTGTTTTCTTTCTGCAACATCTGAGGAAAACATGCTAATGGCCAGAACGATTTCTGTGCAGATGAGACATTTGGTAGCCAAAAGCTCTAATTTCTTTATTTAGCAGAGAGACCTAAACTTTGGCTGGTTTTGCTAGATGGCATTCACGGCACTGTGCTGATGGCTGCCCTCCTTTGCACTCTCAGCTTTTTGCTGAAGGACATTGTTCATCTTGCACTTCACAGCACTCATCCCAAAAGTTCCCTAGTGCCATAAAATACTGAACCTCAAGCAAAGGTTCATGGAGATGCAGCTAACCTGGAAGGACAGTGCAGTGGCATGTGAGTTTCTTGCAGTTGCAGATGTTCCCAAAGCTGCCCAGGTGCAGATGTTCCCAAAGCTGCCCAGGAAGCAAAGTGTGCCCGGGCTGCCCTGGGTATTCCCCTGCCTCTGGATGACTCCAGTATCCACAATGTTGCTGCTCAAAGGAAGATCCTAAGATTTCAGACAACTTCAAGCCACCATCTCTCCAGAAGCACCTGCCAGCAGCTAAATCTCTCCAAGAGAGACCGAGAAACAAAATGGCAATTGAAATCTCGTCTTTTGAAGTCAGGTCTGATTCACCTGAGGAGCAGAAAGAAAAAACTCCTTCACCTAGAGATGGGAAGCAGCAGTTCCTGCGTGATGCATGGTCAGAGGTAACCTGGAAGTGCAGAAGTGCATTAGAGGCTCCCCTTGGCTACTCCAAGTTCCACAGCCACCAGCCCCAGGGCTGTGGATCATTGCCAAGCTGTGCAAAGGGAGGAAGGAAAATAATAAACATAAACACAAGTTATATGAATGAACTGTGTAAATGAGGAAGGTTGATATTACTGAGAAGGCTCCTTAGGGCTCCCATGCATTTGGGTCTTGCATCCATGATATTTCTCATCATTTTGTGGGTAGATAGATAGATACAGCACAGATGGAGAAAAGAAATTGCAAAGCTTCAGTCACAGAACATGTCAGGAGAACTGGTAAGGAATTTTCTGTTTAGAGGCTTCTGTCCTCTCAGGAGACAGATCATCAGAACAGAAGACATTGGAGTAAGAAAGCTCACTGGACTTGAAACTGGGCTTGATATACAATATTTCTGTGTATAATCAGAGAAAGGGCAAATGATAAACTTAATTTTGCATTGTATTTGCATCTTAAGTTCAAAAGCATTACTATAAATGAGGATTTCAAGACACCAAATTTTATTCATACATCTGAAAAGAGTACTCCAATATTAAGGTGACGAAAAAATATTTGCCTGAGAAAAGCTGATTTTTACAATGTTAAAATATTCCATGTACAGAAACCTGAGTAGACTAAGAGACTATTTCCTACTTGGATTGTGAGGGGCATAAATATGATGCATTACATCAGGGAGTGTTAAGATATATTTATAATTTGAAGGACTTTAGAGGCTGTTTCAGTGTGGAAGATGAGATACCAATAAAAAGGGAAGTAATCTTGAAGAGAGCTGCGTTGTATCCCTCAGAAGGCAAGGCAGCAAAAGATAAACTGTGACCACAGGCACATACCTAGTCGTTTTCCTTTATATAAATATGTATCAGCTAAGAACAAGTACATCCAGTACATCTGTCTCAATATGTGTGTAAAAACCTAATCAATATGAAGGATAACAGAGCATGGGTTGGGTCTGGTGAATGCACAGATGTTGTGATATATGAATATGTAAATGGAAGCCTGAGATGGCAGTGAGTATGTGGACACTGCTATAAATATATGGATATAAATACACAGGCGTGGGCTGTCTGCAGTGATCCTTGCTCTTAAGGGCAATGCTGAGGCAGCAGTTTGCCACTGCTTTTCCTGACTGGTCACTGCTAATCAATAGCCTTATAAATCAGTGCATTTAGGGCACTGCCAGTCTGATTCCTCATGGAAACACTTGTCGTGTTCAATTAATGGGCAGCCAGGCCTGCTGCTCTTCCCCGGCCTTCTCCTGATGCAGCACTGAGCCCAGGCTGCATTTAGTGTGGTAGCTGGCGTTGTTCTTCTCTTCCAGTGGTGATGAAGGAAGGAGAAAGGCATCACAGCCTCATTTATCAGTGGGATTTCTAGGCTTGCTGCATTGCTCTAACTCCACTGGCCTTGCTCTCAGCTCACTGCTGTGTAATCAGCAGGGAAGGTCTGACTTTGTGGGAAAAAACCTCATCTGGAGGAGAAGCATGTGGATACAGATGGGAAATAATGTAGTGAGCCACAGGCATGGACAGACCAACAAAACAAATACGTCCTTACAGATTAATGCACACATTAACATACAAGAAACAAAAGGAATAACAAAAAAATGGAGCGAGAGAGAGGGAGAGAGAGGTCAAGTTCCAGGGAAGTCTTTCAAGGAACTGTCCCAGAGTTTGTTCAGCTCAGCATATTCATAAATGGTTTAGGGAAAGGAATAAATAGCAAAAACCTATTCATAACAGTCAATTCTGTGCTGATTTCAAAGACTCACAAAAGGAGTTCACAATGCTGAATGACAGGGTGATAAGATTGCAGTTAAATTTCAATACTAATGAATTCAATGTAACGCATTGGGGGAAAAAAACATAATCACACATACAAAATTATAGGTTATATGAATTAGAGGGAGGGAAGAAAAGGATAGGAGAGGTCTGTATAGGAACAGTGCAGACAAGAAAGGCTGCAAATAATTATTCATGATGCCCAAGAAATAGCCAGTATGAAATGCAATAATCAGAAGAAAAGCAAAAAAAAAAACCAAAACCAACAGAAATTATTTTTATGCACTTCATAATTAAATTGTGCAACACATTTCCACAGGAAATTGTAGAGACAAAAGAAAAATCTGGTTCATAAGAAAAGTTTAATCTCACTGATAGAGAATATGTCATTGCAGATTAATGGTGGCTCAGAAATTCCTTGAACTACTGCTTGCCAAGAGCTGGTAGGATACACCAGGTAAAAATAGATTCCCATACAACCTGTTAATCCTCACCCAGGGGAATCACTGATTATAAACAAAGTATTGGACTCTACCTGCTTTTAATCTAGCCCAGAATTCTTATATTTTCAATAACAATATTCTTACCTACTTTGGAGAAAAAAACCAAACAAGACTAAACTGCCATACATTCCTACAAAAACTAGAGAAGGTGTGGAAATAATGGGATATACTACTCCAAATTTCCAGCCTATGTAAAAAGAGATTATTTCCTTCACTTTCCTTTTCATTGGGATAATATCCATATCTTAATCAGCACCTCTGTTCCCCATCACCCTGGCTTTGCCACAGACTCAATTGTTCCAGGCTGGCAGCTTGCCCGGCAATATAGGGACTATAGGTCATGAACAAAAACTGTCCTGCTTGTCAGTAGTGATTCACAGCATGGCCTTAACCATATCAGAAACTCAGTCCAGAAACTAAATATCAGAAACTCAATCCAGCTCCAAAATACAAAAGCTGTTTCATGAATGGTAAAGTTTAAAAAAGACTGTTTTCTTGCAGTTCTCCCACAAGTCAGGTTTTCTGCCTTCTTTCCCATCTACCTTAACCAGTATTTCCAGTTCCTTCCAGTAAAGGAATTTTTGTCTCATGTGACATGGCTGGTGGGCACTGGTTGGGTGGCTCTTACACCCAGGATATATGAGCCCTAAATGCCTCTTTAAGTGGTTGTCCTCTTCTTCTTTCCTTGGTCTCCTTTTGGTCTCCTCTTGGTCTTCTCTTTGGTCTCCCCCTTCTTTGGTGTCTCCTTTGGTTCCTTCTTCTTTTGTCCTCTATTTACCTGAGTTTTAAAGATATCATTAAAGTGTTTAATTCTCATAGAATCATTTAGGCTGGAAAAGACCTTTGAGATCATCAAGTCCAAATGTTAACCCAACACTGCAAAGCCCCCACTAAACCAAGTCCTTGAAATCCCCATCTACACACCTTTTAAATACCTACAGGGATGGAGACTCTGCCATTTCCCTGGAAGCCTGGTCCAGTGATTGACAACCCTTTTGAGGAAGAGTTTTCCTGATATCCAACCTAATTCTCCCCTGGCATAACTAGAGGCCATTTCCTCTTGTCCTGTTAATTTTTCCTTGGGGGAAGGAAAAAGGGCTGGCTACAGCCTCCTTTCAGGAGGTTGTAGAGAGTGAGAAGGTCCCCCCAAGCCTCTTTTTCTCCAGACTGACCCCCCCAGCTCCCTCAGCTTCTCCTCACAGGACTTGTGCTCCATCTTCTTCACCAACTTCTTTGACCTTCTATGGACACTGTCCAGCAACCCCATGCCATTCTGGCAGTGAGGGGACAAAACTGACCACAAGATCCAAGATGTGATTTCATCAGTGCTGGCAGGGACAGAGTCACTCCATCACTGAGTGAAAATGGCCACCTGCATCAAAATGGGGAACAGACAGACCAAAAGCTCCATTACACAACTTTGATTCCAAGACACAAGGATCACAAAAAGTGTCACATATCACTCTTTGTCTGTAGAGCTTATGAGAATTCAACCTCCAGGAACAGAGTCATTAAGAGAAAATCCTAGTATGTATTAAAGGAAGTCCAACATTTTCCCTAATAAAACAGGAAGAAAAAAAAAACAGCTTCTGTGACATTTTAATTTATAAGAATATATTAGAGTACAAAAGGGCTTTGCCAGAGTTGGGTACCCAAACTTGTTAATATTTTCCGTGTTTTCTGTTTCAGTATGAAGAGTGATACTGTTTCCCTCTGCAGCATCTGATGAAACAAGAAGAGACAAACACAATCACAGGATGGAAACAAATTGCAGACCCCATCCAATTACACAGTTCAAATTCCTAAATCATATAAACTACAAGTCAGGCATTTCAGTTCAGTTTAGTTGAGAACAAGGAGAAGAAAAGGATTCTTTGAGAAAACTCATTTTGTCTGAAAGCAAAACATTGCCAGCCAGCCATGAGCTGCAAGTTCAAACACCTTTGCTAAAAGCCTCTATTCATTTGCAGTTTATTGGATAGTATGAAGCTGCCCCTTCTGGTTACATTCGCTTTTTTTAAATGCTTGGAACAGTGAAATATAAGAAGATTAATCATATGCAATATATATTCATTAGGTAAATTTCAGATGACGAATCAAATAGATTATTTGCATAAACATTTCTCATAAAATATGAGAGGGCATCATCTTTAATAAAAATCATGAACAAGTGGAGACTGATTGCCCTGCACACAAAAGCAATATAAAAACACCTTCATAAGCTACAGTTTCACCACTTACCTCCACAAGTTATTCATACATACAATCCATTTATAACAGCAAACAAGGTCTGGGTTTTGCCATTTTACAATTATTATTCCCTCAAGAGGGAGACAATATGAAACTTTATGGTAACTTCTCCCTTACTTAATACTGCACATAAATTATTGTCAGGTCACAGGGAGCAAATAAGCAGAGTAAGTCCCATTTTCTTTCCATTCCTTCTTGTCTCTTTTTTGTTTTTATTTTTTTTATTACTGCTCCTTTTGAGAAATGTATTCCATGAGAACATTTCCTTCCACATTAAAATATAATCACCATTTGGGGGGAAAAAATGGGCTATAGGTCAAGTTTTATTGCTGCCTGTTAAGAGACCGGACACTGCTATAGAAAGGCATAAAATCAGCTGTACTGCAGAATCAGTACAGCTCTGAACCAAATGAAAATAAATTATTTTCAAAACCAGTGTGCAGTTTGTTGGAGCAACACAGAGCTTTACCATAAAAGCCTCTTTCTCACACAGGTGAAAGCCTGAGAACAGCCAATCCCATGGGGACCATCATGCAAGGCTGCCCAGAGCTGGCACAACACTGGAGAAGGGAGAAACCTACCCTCAGGTCCCTCACTGTAAATATAAAATCTGATCTAGTCAGTGTCCATAGGAGATAGTCTTTCCTCCTGGAGTAATGCAGGGCACAAGGGTCAGCATCCAACACTACCTGGAGCTCTTTAGCCTTTGGAATTTTTATAAATCATTGTACATGGCAAACACATTTCAAAGCAAAAATACAAATTAGTGGAGAAAGGGGCGCTAAATGCCAAGATCCATCACCTCTGGCTAGGGAATTTGCTGAGTCACAAATCAGAGGCTGGAAGACTGTGCTGAGAAATATCACTCTGCATTTCTTGCCTCTACTATTGTACTCAGAGAGAGTACTGAGCAAGATGATCCTCTGTTCTGACCTACAGCTTTTTAATAGTTGATCATCTTTAGTCTAATCTAAGCTAAAAATGTGCTTCATATTTTTCATCAAATACAAGTAGAAGCTTGATTATAAATAACCATGTGTGTCTGGTACAATGTGCTCTAGGAAGAACTCCAGAAAATCAGGCAGTGAAGGAGAATGAAGAGGAAAAAAGCTGGGTAAAGGAAAGTTGGAAGCTATGGGATGCAGAACACACCTAATTATCACTAATGACAAATGTCATAGAGGCAAATGTAAGGTCACAGCACTTACTGAAAACAAGCACTGATACCACCCTCAGCTTGTCAGTGCTGTGCATCATTTTTACTGGCACAATCTGACAGTTTGCTGAGGAGAAGAGAGTGGTTTTTCCTTCACAGACACAACTAGCCCAATGACAGGGCTTTAAGGAGAGGCAGTAAAGACATGTTCTTGTCAGCGACTGCACTTCACAAAGGTCTTCAAGAGACTAGGATTCTTAAAAAATTGCTCTTCTCATGATTGGTCTATACTGTGTGGTTTTTACCTTATAGAGAAGATTCTTGAATGTGAGATCCTCAAGGATTTAGGTCTATTTTTCCAATTCTGTTAATAGAGAACAGCCCAGGGTACCAAATGAATACTGAGTCAAGAGAATAATTAGTGCAAATATTCATGTGTGTCCCCATCAACCCAGAGAGTTTTACAATTCATAGACACATCACAGAGCACATTAATGGCTAACAAACTCTCCAGAGGTGCTCTAATGATTTACACCAGCTAGCCTGTAGTTTCTGAGCTTTGGCCTTTTGCTTTTCAAATGAACAAGATTTTCTCAGAGGAAAGAAAACAGGAAATAGGAAGTAGGAATTTAGGAGGTGAAGAGAAAGGTATACTGGAATCCTTATGTCAGAAAAACTCAGCAAAGCTCTCAGAGTGTCCATGAGAATCCACAGGCTGCACCAATCTGCAGCTTGTGTTCAAAAGGGATTGAGCTCCAGGATTGTTATTTTGCCCACCTTGCTGTGCTGTCTGTATTTTATTGCTCAATCAACAAACTGTTTCTCTTTTTCCTGTTATTATATCCTCCTTTTTCCTTATTATTAAATCCTCCCTTCCTAAATCCACCCATGAACATACGATATTCTGAAATGGCATCATCTGTCTTACCAAAAGAAATTCTACCCTTTGAATTAAAATGAGAAAAAATAACACGGATTCCGTCTTTTCAGGCTGAGTTACTGCTTTAATCCATCATGCTGGCTACAGTGCTAAATGATGGCCCAGAACTCCTGGAGACCACTTGATTAGCTTTTAATTACCCATCACACTGATGCTGTGATAAGAGACATCATAGGTTCTTGATTTCTACAGGAATTGCATGAATGGCTGTGATTAACGTAACTGCTGTGAGATTAATACGAGTGGTTTTGGAAGAGATTATGATGATATCTTCTCAAACAGAAGCAAGAGCAAGCCATGCTTTGTGGGTTAAATTACAATTTTTCTTCCTCCCCCTCAAAATTTTAGTGCTACAGTGCCAGATAATGTATTGCCTTGCATGCTCTTACAGCTATTTGCATTTGTAGTAGGCACTTTAGAGCTGGTTTTCAGGGGAGAAGTGGCTGCATCACAACAAGGTGCTGGAGAATCAGCTTCAAAACGTGCATGGCTGATATGAATATTCCACAGTAATGCTGTCCCTCTTCTGCCTCAGGAGCCAAGTCCTGCAGCGTAATCTGCAAAAGATAAATACCACAAATGGACAGACATGCAAACTTATACAGAAAGAAAGGAAAAAAAATATGACAACTTCTTGTCAAACCAAGTGGCATTATTAGTTATTAACTTGACCTATTACATCACAGTGCTGGTAATTCTGTTGAGGAAGGCAGAAGCAGGAATAAGAAAAGGAAATACTGCATTGCCCAGCCATAAATATACAAACAAAAGCAAGTTGATCTTCTTTTTTTATTTCTTCCCCAGATGCCACACTGTTTGACAGTGCTGAGATTAACAACCTTACTCTCAAAACGTGTGGTCAGCCTTTGCACTCAAAATAACACTCTCTGGTTTCATTCCCTGGTAGGTCTTGATAAGGCTTCTGCAGAATTTTTGATGCAGAGCATTATCACACTGCTGTGGTATTGATTGATCCGCTGTGATATGGGCAGGAGGTGCTCACACAGGCTTGAAATCCCCTGCTTGGGCTTGCAAATAGTTCCCTGAGGTAAGATTTATGCTAGTGAGATGGGAAGAAGTAAAGCAAAGTTCACAGGGATTTTAGAGATGTAATTCCAGCTCCTAAACTGCTTGTATATTTTAAAGCACATGTGTAAAAAATGTACATATTATTTATATTCATTGTTTACAAATACTGCGTCACTGGGGATTTCTCAGTGATTTAGGGGGAAAAGCTAATCTTCCTGCTTTCCATAACACAGCTGTCAGGTTTCTCAGGCTATGGACCACAACACATTTCAGGATCACTCTTAATTGGCGCCTGAGCGAGAGCCGTGCTAACTCGATTTGATGCTGCTCTTTGCCAGCAAACAGCACAGAGCACCCCGTAGGCTCAGAGATTTGTACTGCCTGAAACCACCAGCTCAGGGCAGCTGCTGTACATCAGAGCACAAAGCCACATCCAAGAAAGGGGGCATAACTGAGTGAAAATTCAGACAGAAACAGACCATGCAGATTGCAGAAGACAATTTGTTTGAAGGGGTTTTGTCCTACTAGATGTTGCAGGCAATGATAGCTGTGACTTTTGACTTATACAGCATCAACTTGGCTTAGTCACTGACTGAATAATACTGCATTTCCATTAATTCAATCACTGAATTGGTTTCTTCCAGACCTAAAATTTTTTTTTATTATTGCAAATTGATCTATACTCCCAGCTCTCTTACTCTGTCAGAGCTCACACTGTGATAATAGCAACCATGAAAGTAGAAGTGTTGCTTATTACAGAAGAATGTAAGTAGGACCTAAATTATTCTCCCATTTTAGTCATGTATTAATTTCCATTAGGTACTAATTACCAGTATTTAGCATCTTAGGGCTCACGCAAAGAGTCAGCATGAAGTTCCTAAATCTCCTATATAACCTGGCATGTGAAAGGAGCCCTGCTGTAACTCAGCTCTGGTTTAGAACTGGTGGGAAATACTACAGTCTGTGACCTCAGGAAATACCAGGACATAAAATTCTGAATGTTTTTATAAAGTTCTCCTAGAAAAAAAACTTCTCCAATGAACTACATTCTTCCTTATCCTTTTAGATTTGAACTTTGCTCTGTTCCAAAGCAGTACCATGATAGCACTCAGCAGCAGGTACATGTCCTACCCATGATTGGGATAAAAGATGCTCAAGGAAAAGAAAAAAATTATATGCTATTTTCCAAATTTGTTGCAGATACAGTCACACTCTTCCTGGACACTAAAACAGCCAGAATTACAGGGAATATGGTTAACCTATCTATAAACTAAGTATGTTCTGCCTTTCAGTGGGAAGAATTGATAAGACTGTCCCCTTGGAGAAGCAGCCTGTAAGGGATGTGATGCAGAGCACAAGCACAAACTCCACAGAATAATCAACTGCATAAGAGATAAGAAGCAACTGATTATGCAGCTCTTCTACAAAAAGGATTTGGGGTTTTTAGAGGATCACAAAGTAAAGAGAAGCCAATGTCAAACTGCTTTAAAAAAAGAGAAAAAAAAATTTAAAAAAACATAAAATAACTCTTGAAATACAAACAGAATTTCTTCTTTGCAACTCAAAGTTGACCAAACCACTAAGAAAACACTCTTCTGCTTTGAGCATCTCAGTTCAAGGAATGCATGGATCAGAGAGAGTAGAGAAACACAGCAACAAGAGCTCTAGAAAATGTGACCTATGGGAAAGGCTTGGGGCTCAGTTCAGTTGGAGAAAGGAGACTAAGAAAACAAACATCACCAACATAAAAGATATACACCAAAAAAAAAAAAAAGACAGTAATAAGGTGCTCTTCATGCCTGCTGTAGCTCAGAGATAGATATTCAAAAGCTGGAATTTCTTTTGGTAAGATAGCAGGGAGGGGTTTGGGCTGTTATCATTAGAGATTTCTAATAAAATGGTAGCTAAGCTTCACTCTGCACCAGAGAAAAAAACATCATTCCTTGTGTCAGCTTCAATAAGCACATGCCCATTTTGTCCAGCAGAGCCATCATCTCTCAGATCCAAAGTAGACAGAGCAAACCACTCCAGTCTTGTGCTAAATAAAGGCTCCTGCCTATTTGTAAAATTTGGCTTGAAACTGCTAATTAACCTGAATTTGTGAAACATTTAAGATGCTCCAGAATATGAAGGTGGCCTTGGAGCATGGAGGAAGGCAGATAGAACAAAGAGAAAAGCAAAAGAGAACAGAGCCAAACAGTAGGTTGAGTTCTGCTCCTGTGAGTTGTGCTGGAAATCCAGGGCAGTTTGTGGGGGGTCACATAGGTGCAATTAACAGAAAGAAAATCATCTTTTCTGTTGCACAGACTTGTTAAAGATGCTATTTGCATGATTTGCATACAGTTGCTCTTGCCCATTCCATGTCTTTACAGGACAAAGGAGTAGCCTCCACATGAGGTGTCCCAGTGTCTCGTGGATGTCACCGTCTTCCAGCTGCATGATTCAATTGTTTGTCATAGGGGGAAGAACGTTGTTGGTTTGCAGTAGGGCAGAGAACTAGAAACAAAATTGCCTTTTTAACAAGAGGTTCAAGGTGAATCCAAATTGACTTAAAATGTTCTAGTACCTATTGTATCTGGTCCAGATGAAGGAGAGGTGGTCCTTTAAGAAATTTTTTGTGTAGAGTCTGTTATTCATATACCTCAGAGTATTTCAGGTTGGATAATTTGTGAATTCATATTTCTGCGCTTCTTCTTTTATGAGTTTCTTACTACATTCTTCATATTGACATTGCTATCACCCCAGCATATTTTCCAGCTACTTTTATAATACCAGCCAGAACTTCTGCTGTTCCATCTGCCACACCTTCACGTTTGCTCTCCTTAAACCTCTCTTTCCCTGGTAATTCCTGCGCAAAGATTGTCATCCTCAGTGACCAGCTATCAAAGAGGGATCTAAGGTCCATAATATGAAAACCATCCTGTTTTTAGCCCCTGGGGGTTATTTTATAGATAGCACCAGGAGCAGCCCACCCATGCTACCATCAGTAAGAGCTGCAGGTTTGTGTCTCATGGGCCACTTCAGGCTTTTCCTCTAATGGGGCTCTGCTGTTATTCATTAGGTGACTGCAAACTGGGGCTGCTCTCTGCACACTCAACACCTGGACATCCCCTCTCCAGCCACCAGCACACTCAGCACACCCTGTGCTGGTGCCACTGATGCCACCAGATGTGTCTGCATGTCATATTCCTATTTCTCACTCACTCTGTGACTGGAGAACTGCACAGAAAATGTACCTGCTTCAAGTGAAATGAAGGATACAATATTCTTTCTTATTTTACCATATAAGAAAGAACACACCAGCCCAAATTATTACAGGGTTCACGCAATAGGACAGGAAGAAAACAAGAGCAGGCTGTAAATCACACCTGAATTGGAAGTGGCTCTGTGCCTCAGAAAGCAGCCATACAGGACACCACATGGCATTGTATCCTTACCACCACCCTCATGAAAAAATTCAGGCATCAGCCAAGGATATCCATCTATGGCACATATTTCCCAAAGCCTCGTCTCATAGTCAGTGAAAAATTCAATTTTACCTCACTCAAACTCAGATAGTCATGGGAATGTAGAGGTTGAATCTGGTTAGAGATTGGAACATGTGCTGGTGTGCAACCGTATAGGTGCACCTATTTTCTGCATGTCCTGGTTGTACTGAGAAGGGACTACAGATTGCAGAAAGTGAGCAAAACTTTCCCTTTCATTACTCCTTCTTCAGCCAGATGACAGCTAAGGGGAAAAAAATGTAATGAGAAAGCTGCTGGTCATGAAACACAGAAGTAAAATTCCTGTGGAAATTAAAATATCAACTATGCTTACAAATTATTGAAGTCCATACCATAGCACCATATGCCCAAAGTGATGAAAAGAAGACTAAATATCATTCTTTTATACTGGCATGTCTTAACTTTTTGAGACACTGATTTTGCAAATTAGGCAACTTTAAATGTGTGTGCATACAGGTAAAGTGGAAGTTCTGCATGGTTTCTTATAAAAAAAAAAGAAAAATAGAAGTATGTCCAGTAAGCCTTTTTAAATGCCTGGGTGCATTTTTATAACTCTACGTACTCTGAAGTATTTTGTTTCAGGATTTGGCATCACTTCTACATCTCTGTAGCAGTGTACCTTCTCTTCACAACCTTTTCTGCTCCGATGCACTCTCTCTCCCCATGTTCCCACAAATAAGACCAACAGCAGTGCCAAACCCTGCTTTGAATATAAGAAAGGAAAATACTGCTGGAACATCCTTTCTGAGAATGCTGCAGTTTGTAATCCTCATTATCTTTGTTTCCAAAGTACCCCAGGTCTGCTCCTGAAGGCACATGAAAATCGCACTGGGGATGGCCCTTGCAGGGTTTCAGAGATTCAGGGGATGTGTTTGCACTTAAGGATGGAGATGATCTGAAGGAAATATGGGAAGAAGAAAACAACAAAAGAATGGATCAGAAGGATATCAGTTTTGCAGACAGCTATTTTTGTGTCCAAAAAGGCTTCCCCTAATATGTTAGTGTTCTTTCTTGTCTTTCTTTCTTTCTTAATTTTGTTGGATTTCTGTGTATCTGATAAGCTGCCTACATCCAGGAAGAGATGCTCCATTAATGTGCATGTAGAAATTTGGAATGAATAAATAAGTAAATTGCCACCTATTATCACTCCAAACTGCAATGTCTGACATATTTATCTGCTTAAATATAGCATTAAACACATACTGGAAGTTTTCTTATTTCATACAAAATCAACCTTTGAAATAATAATTTTTTTAAAAAATAGAAAGAAAAAAAGGAAAAACCCTCTTGTTTACTCCTGCTTCTTTCAGCTAGGGCTCCAAGAAGCAATTTCTTCATCCCAGCAGGATGCCACTTCTGCAGCACATTGCAAAAACAAAATCCTACCCCCACATAACAAAAACCAAGAACACAGTACACAAGCAGACTCACTTCAGAATTGCCACTCTCAGCATTCAGCATTCAGCCTTTGCAAGTTTTCTCTCATTATTAGAGACATTAGTGATTGCTGATACACATGGATGCAATTAAGACGGAGCAAAGAAAGGATTCACAAACAAGCAGATGAGCTTTGTATTTGGAGAGGGAGTAAAAGCTGAATCATTTATTCATTTTTCTGTTTTAGCTGAGAAAGGAGGGTGTAGACTCATCACTATGAAGCATCTTGCAGCAAAGCTTGTAGCATAGATATAGCGTGGATTAAAGAGGGAGATTTTTTTTTATGCTTTATGCTCTTCCCTTTTTTATAGCATTTATATCTGCTTTTCAAAAAGTGAGGACTATGTTTTCCTTTGGATCTCTATAACAATGTTGTTGATAGAGAGGGTAAAATCCTACAGACCACTGAAGTCATCAGAAACTACTGATAGAAATAACTTAGCATAGTTTTTTTCTATCTTAATCTCAACCCAAGAGACTTTGATGATTTTCAGCCAAATTTTCACTAAAACAATTTAATTTCCTGGTAACCTACTTTTAATCTATAAACAGCATCTATGTTCCCTCTTTCTGAGAATTTCCATTTGTGTGTATTTCCGGCAGAAAAGTTTAAGACCCTCACTGGGAATTGCCACATAATGAGTAAGTGCCAAAGCTGAGCTGAAATCCTGAGTTTACCTCCAAAGCTGCCCCTTCATTCTTTCCAGGGACATTGACATCATTCTGACTGTACTTGGGACTCCAGAGGAAGCCTAGAATAGAATTAATTTCAGACAAGAGATTCTGCCCTGTGTGCTACCCAGGGGATTCAGGATTGTTATTGAGATCACAAGACAGTCATGAATACTCTGAATGTGAACAAATTTTGTCCAAATGGCCTCCAAGTGAACCAGACTAGCTGCTATATTGGCATTAAAGCTGTGCTTTCCCTGATGAAAATTAAGAGTTTCCCATTTGTTTTGTGGAACCCTGGACAGAAAGAGGTTTGTAGGAAAGCAAGGAATTACATAAGCCTGAATTCTCCTTTGCTTTCCCTTGCAAGCAGTTCAAGCACAGCCTCACAGGATGGTGCTGCCTATAGGAATGAGTATTTTTAGCACCTCAAACACATGAAGTAGATTGAATCATGGAAATTTTCAGTGCACCTCAGATGCTGTAGTAGGAGCACAGGATGACTGGTTTAGTGAGAGATGTCAATAATTCAATGGTCTGGAGGATTTTCTCTACACCTTAGGAACTGTGTGTACTCAGGAAGATGAACTGCTCTTTTCAGGAGCAGTAAACAGCCCTTTTTCCAATCCATTTTTTTTTTAATACAGTGCTGACAAAGATTCAAAGCTACTATTTGAGGGTGCCCTTCATAGCCTCTTAATGAGATGTGCAATTTGTACACCTGCCCTTAAAATGGAGGTGAATAAACTGATAGTGTAATCTAGACTAATTTTGGAGCTGTAACATGATTCTAACCACATGAGCAGTCCCATTGGGTTCAAAATGCCTTAGCCTAGTAAGGCTCTGTTTTGACTTAGTCGTACTGAAATATTGTTTTGTCACTTTTTGACAAACTGTGCTGCAAAGTGGTGGATAATCATAGGCAATTTCCACAGCACAGGCAAACAGACCCAACTCTTGCAAGGCTTGAAAATATCAGGAGAGAACAGCCAGAAACATTTCCTTCCCAAATTTCTCAGCATTTCCTTGAAAATGTTCAGATTCAAACACCAGTGGCTTTCATGAACACAAAAGCTTGGTTTTAAACACAGGTGTGTCAAAAGGAGCCCTTTGGTGGCTATCAAAGGACCTTATGTCCCTGCCCTAAATGTTAGGGTCTCCAGCTTCAGGGATCCTTTAAGATCTAAGTCTTCTAACTCTGTCAGATCCATTGGGATCTGAACCTTCCCCAGCAGTGCTGTCTGAAAAAAATCCTATGGGACCCCAGGACTTTCTATGGAATTATTTACCAGAGGATTTTGTTTTATTATCAACAGCAGAAGTCTGAAGTTTGTCATAGTTTGCTTCCATAGCAGCTAGGAAAAGCCATGAATAAATAATGAATATGCTTAGGAGTGTTCATATATCTGAATTACAGCAATGTTTCCTACACTAATTAAGAAATATTCATCCAATTTACTTAGACTCTGTCACATATTCCATATTGGTCATGTCAGCATTATACTTATTTTCTTCCTGAACCCACTCAGTATTGACAGACTAGTTTTCAAGCATAGTATTGCTCATCCTCCCTACCAGCCCCTAAATGAAAAGGGAGTAATCCTCCAGAGAAGTTTTCACTATAGATTTGCATGTCTACTCAGATTATTAGATCTTCTTCAACCCCAGTTCATAATATCTAATTACCCTGTAGCCTGTTCTCAATTATTTAAAGCCCAGCCCTTACTTATTGAATTTTATAGTTTAATGTTAATAGATCAGAGGTTAACTGGCTCAATATTAGAAAAGGAGTCACTGGCTCAGTAATACAAAAGGAGTCAGGATTATGTTGAGCTCCTCAGTACTATTAATCGGGCTGTAAAGAGAGAACAGAGAACAGCATATGTCAGCCACAGCAGGGTTTGAAGTAGAAAGTCAATATTTACAGACATGAGTGTCTCCTACCTGAACTGCAGACAATTCTGAGCAGCTGGGGCTTGATGAAGTCAGCTTCAGACTTCTGTGGAGCAGACCAGAGCAAAGGAAGTGATATCAAAAAGGCAATACTTTACCCAATTAAACCTGAATACTTCTAACATTAAAATAGATACTGTATCATCAGATGAGTGTTCTAACTGACTTGGAAGGAATGGTACAGGGTTATCACCAGACACAAAAGGTACAGGGTTAACTCCCCATTTCTCATCTGTTTCCCTCCCCATTTTGAATGTGTTAAGGATATGGTGGTGGTTATGCTGTAGGCTTTTAAGGATCCAAAGAAATATGGGGAAAGATGACTTTATTTTTACTAGGCTAGCTGATGTAGTTGGAAAAAGCATAAAAAGCTTTTGATCATCTGTTAGGTACCTATGGGGTAAATGGGCTGCTTGCCATGGTATGAGAGGGAAAGACAAACTAGACAGCCAGCAACTTTGATATTCCAGATAATGGTAAAGTAAAATCCCAGTTCCACTACCTCTGGTGCTTTATTAAGTGTTCAGACCTGGGTGGTTTTTTCTCCTTTTTTTCTTTTTATTTTTCTCTTTTTTTGGTCATTTTTTTCTTTTTTTTTTTCTTTCAACCTGTACATTCAGGCAATTTAGAATCAGCCTGCATGGGCTAACTGAGCCTTGATACCCATCACAGGCACTGCTGCCCACAGCAAGTACAGTGTAATACAATTTATTTTAATCTCAGTGGAAGAAGCTTAAGCCTCATTATCTCGCATTTACCAGGACTTAGAGTGCTCCCAATACAGTTATTTCTGCTATTCTTCTCTTTCTTTTCAGATAAACAGAGTAATATTTTATGCCACAGTTATGAACTAACATTTAGACCAGTTTCCAACAGCCTTTTCCCTGTTTTTAGGAAGATATTTTTGACAGTTTGTATTAATTTTACACAAGAAATCCCTTTTTAGAATAACTATAAACCACATCATGCTTCTCCCAAGAGAAGTCTCAGAAGCAATTTCTCCCACTTCAGCAAATAACAGTATTATTATGACTGAAATCAAGATTTCAGTTCATGCTCCTCTTTTCCTTTTAAGCATGAGCTCAGTGTAACTGGACACTTAACAGAAATTGTTCTAAAGATTCACACAAAGCTTTTCTGAAGACCAGGATTCAAAATCTCCAGCCTCCTCTATGACTCAAATGATCGGGCCAGTTATTGTAAAAGCCATAACATTCCTAACCCTGCTGTTCTCAGCACTTATTGTCCAGAGTAGGAGTTTATATCTTTACAATAAATGAAATCATTCCTATTGAGGAGGATCTCTCTATTCACAGAATTCTGTAGCTTTTAGGCTTTTAAACCCACCATGCTTCTTCTAAGCCAAACAACTCCAATTACCCTTATTAGTGCTAGGGAAATTGTTTGCAATAACTTTTTTTAACAACCACACTGAACAGAACATTTGCCACTCCAGCTATAGCATTTTACCTGGAGTTTGCTTCTGAAGGCGTGCAAGCTTCTGGGGGAAAGGTGAAACAAACAAAAGCATAGTGCTGAATGCATGGAAGAACACTGAATCAAACTGAATCATTCTAAGAATCTGGAGTTCAGTGACACTGAGACTCAATTATCTGCTACAAGGTGAACCTGAGTCTCCTGAAGTATCAAGCATTCCAGCTTTCAAACCACCAAGAAGTCATCAGTCTGTGTGAAAGCTGACAGCACAAGAAAACAGTTGTTGTGCAGCAGAGGGCAGGATTAAAAGCCCTTTGTCCAGCTCTGAGGGCTGAGAACTCTCTGGGTCACACAAAGATCAGCAGGTGGTAGCAGGCAAGAGCAGAGGGGCAGCAGAAGAGCTCTCTCATGGAGACAGCACTTGTCATGAGGATATTCCTGCCCCAGGGAGTCTCCAGGTGTCTTCTTCACAGAGCTGTTACTGCCCAGCTCCTCAGCAGAGGCAGAACAGCTGTGCCTTACTTGGAAAATCCACAAAAAAATCCAGGGAAAACTACTCAGCTCATTTTTTTATCTAGGCAGGACACACTCTAGCCTGAAGCCCTCCTGACACCTCAGCAAGGAGGAATGGAGAGGGTCACCTGGCAGATCCCAGCCTTTGTGCAGGGTGATCCTGGGTCATCCTTGGCCCCAGAAAAATCCAGGCTAATGACAAATCACCCTCTGGGACAGCTGTTTGAAATAACATTAGCAGGGAAAATCCAATCTCTCTTCTTTTGGGGTTTTTGGACTTGGTGCCCCCAAGTTGGGCACTATGGAGAATTGGTCTTTTGTCTATGCAGGGCCATGCCTTAGAGCTCCCCACAGATCTGCCTTGTTCCCCAAATCCTGTGCTGATGATGTCTGATTCCAGGGACACATCATAGCCCTACAGGCTTCTGTAGTGACTCCTGTATCCCCAGCCTCTGCCCCCAGATCCCCAAATCCTCAGTAGTAATTACAAATCACCAGCCCATTGCATTATTGTAAATGACATGTATTGAGATGCACTTTTTGTGTTATTGATCGTTGCAGGAAAAGAAGAATTTGCACAAAACCATGAGCCCAGCTTAGATAATTTAGGTACCTTTTGTCTTATCTGACAGAGAGTCCTATCCAAATTATAGCTCCATATGTACAGAGGAAGCCTGTTACATTTCTTCTTCTATGAAGGGAATGTGTTTTTTTCTTAGACGGATGGCATCAGCAATGCCAAACAATACCCTTGTTGGGAAAATATTGCCTTATTTCTGAGGAAAAAGGTTTGCCTTTAACACATCAGGACAGTTTTATGAAACCACTGACTAAAGTCAATAAGATTTCTACAATAATTATGCTCTTTTCAACTCCTATTTCCAAGAACTCCACCAGCAGCAAATCCTTATCAGTTTCTATACAACTGCTGCTGGAACTTCCTTTACATCAGCAACATGTACCTCATTATTTTTAGTGATCTCATTAAGTAAAACACTTAAGTGACTAGGACCTAAAATTAACAGGACTTGGGGAAGCCAAAAACTAAAAGACCATCCTATCTCACTTGTCTAAACTCAATTTACTTTTATGAGATTCCATTTTTAAGCTGTCATTTTTAACCACTCATTTTAGTAGTAGATTTCTTTGAATTAGCAAATTTTTCAGACTGTGAAACTGCTGTTCTTTTGCTGACGTAAGTGCTGAGAGCACTGCTGGAGATGTGCTTGTGGTAGTCTCCTGTAATGAGATGATTCAGTCATCAGTGAGTCTGGAAAGACTTGGAGATGCTTCTTCCAAGGCTGAAAAACTGGATGCATTTTAGTAGACAAGAGGCATTTGAGGGTTTATCAGACAGTTTCTTGTCCTTGCACAACACCACATCTGTCTTGGGTAGCAATATGTAACCAAAAATATGTATTCTATTTTCCATCTGTTGAAAAAGATTGGGGAGGTGTTTTTTATTTATCTCCTGTAGAACCCACTCCTCATAACTCATAACTCCTCATAACAGCCTTTTGCTGTTAAACCAGGTGGGGCAGTGTTCTTTATCACTTCCATGACCCATCATCTCTCGGGGGGCTATCTGTAGTTACTGGGCCATCGAGGCTCACTGCACAACTGATACAATTACATCATCCCACTGGGAGATGCTCCACCCAGTGGGAGGAGCCAAGCATTCCTACCTAGATAAAAACTGAGATTCAGAAACTCCAGAACAACCTGCTTTCCACTGGATTCCCAGAGGAAGACCAGACCCATCTTGCCATCACTGGACCCTTTCTACAGGATCATCTCTACTGCAACAGAACCCCATCTGTCACTCCAGGAGGACTTATTTTGGACTGCTTCCACCATCCTGACCAACAGGGTGTCAGGTCATAGTCTCACTCTGTCAGTGTTTCTGGGATTTTTTGGTTTTTGTTTGCTTGGGTTTTGTACTACTACGTTTCTATTTTTTAACATTCCTAGTAAAGAATTGTTATTCCTATTCCCATGTCTTGGCCCGAAAGCCCCTAATTGCAAAATTATAATAATTTGGAGGGAGAGGGGTAATATTCTCCATTCCAAGGGAAGCTCCAGAGTTCCCTGGCAGATACCTGGTTTTCTAAACCAAGACAATATCTCATCAGCCCCATGGGACAGCTGTGCTTCCAAATTAGTGTGCCCTGATCACACTGCTCCATCTATGCTATGTCATTATTCATTTCAGCTGCTGTAGCCCAAGCACAGAAATACAGTGAAGAAGGCACAGGCACAGATACCAGTGCGCTACTGCTATTATTCATAGACGTGTTCATCAGCAAATGGTAGTTGAAAGTCCTCAGATGGATTTAAAACATTTATTTGTGTCCCAATACCAAAAGAATATTGAGAGAAAGCACAAAAATGCAAAAAGTTTTCATGTTGGAATGCTCAATATGAATTCTGATATCCGTCTAAAGACTTTAGAGTATGAGAGCAGCTGATTCTGGTGGCCATTAAGTCCTCCCTGAAGCTTAGAGGTATTTCTAACAAGAGCTGAAGAGTGGAAAGATTAAAATGAAAGATCACTGGGGAAACCAAGAGATTCCTCCCCAAAACACATTTTACTGCAGCACTGCGGGGAAAGACAATCTATATTTGCAAAGTGTGTATCAACCCCTGAACTTCATTATAGTAACATCCTCAGATAACAGAGGTGGGACAGGAGGGGAAAGAACTACTGTGCTAAGGTATTTCTTTTCAGCGCTACAAAGCAAGACATTTATGCATTTTTCATTCTTTAATGTTTACTCAGTCAGCATTTCCTAGAAAGGAATCTATCCCAATGTTTGGAGAAAGACACGCAAAGGACAGCAGTCCTTTTCAGTAGCAACTTTTGAACCAGGAGGTCTGTGCTCATTTCCCAGCCTTTTTGGGACTGGTCATGGCTATGAAAAGGGTAGAAGCAGGAAAGAGTCCTCATCCACAGAGGGAGACTGGAAAGCAAAGTGACATCATGTCTCTCTCCACATGATGGCTGCCCTTGATGCTAATGGCATGGGAAGGGAGCCCTGACTCCGTGAGTTACATGTTAGGGCTGCTGCTGATTGTTCTAAGTTGTTTCTTGTTTGAAATTGCTTCTCTTCCAGCTCATGCTGAGCTCTGTGTTTGGAGTTGCCCTGTGCTCATCACCAAGATCAGTAAACGCAAGTGTTTTCTGGGACGAAAACAGAGTGTGAAGGTTGGGTAGCATGTGGCTCCCCTCCTTCCTCAGCCCCAGGCTCTTCACTTCAGGCCCTGAACATGTCAAAGTAGCGATGGTTTCTGAAAGATGAGGTCTCATGTTCTGAAGTTAATGGAGCTAGGTGTATTACAACAGAGAAGGAAAAGTCATCAAAGCCTGATTTATGTCTGCCTCTGGAGCACTGACTGTGACAGCAAAAGATTTAGGAAGAGGTGGCGTTCTTTAGGTCTCCTCAACACACCAACATAAGACACACTGGAAAAGTACCACAGCTCCTCCATGATCAGGAAAAACAGCAGTGCAGGAAAGAAAAAGTGAGTGCAAATTAACTTTGCCCCAGGGAAGGCATGATGCCAAAGGATAAAGCAGGATCATTACCTATAAAATGTGTAGGTCCAGAAGACCAGAAGATGGTGAGTGTGTTGTAGTGGCTCAGGGCAGGGGTAAATAAAAAGACCAGCCTTCTCTATGTTCCACGGACTGTTTAACATCAAACTGGTGGTTCTTTCTGACCATCTTCTACCCTGAGGGAATTAAAATTCCAGCTCCATGGCTCTGCTCTCTTTTGGTCATTCCCTCCCAACAGATCTCACCCAAGGGGAATGCTCTGCTATCTCACCCTAGTGTCAACCCTTTCTCACACACACACAGCCTCTCCAACCAGTCAGAGAAGTTCAGCCCACCCACAATCTCCTGCAAGGCAAAAATCCATGTAGTCTGAACCTCCCACTGCTCCTGGTCCTCATTGTGTGGAGCCACACAGGAAAAAGACACACAGCACCTCAGTGGGAAGAGGAAAAGGAGGGATATTGGGGGAGAAAAAGGAAATATGAGAGGGTAATGTCTTCTCTAGTAGGGGAATATCATACAGAATGCAGACCATCACTATTCTAGAAGTTATTTTCTTTAATTGAATTTAGTTCATTCATCCTCCCTTCCATGTATTACTATTTTTGATTAAATCCCACAGGGCCAGGATTTTCATCTCTCATCTTGATAAGCACTGCTATAACATCATGTATGGAGACAGGAATGCAGCCAACCAGCCTAAAAAGAGGTACTCAAACTATTGGGTGAGACAACAGAACCAGCAAATCTCCCTTAAAATAAGAACTGAGAAAGAAAATATTCCTGCATGAGGAAAAGTAGTGCAAACATCTAGGTTTCCATCAAGAGGCAAAGAAGTCTTTCAAAGAAAGAAGAAAATATCACTTTTGTTTTTGTAAAAGTAGGTAGAAATCCTGTTCTGTAAATAATTTTAAAAGATGCTAAGGAATAGGCATGAACGCACAAAATTGAATGTAGCACTGCACTCACCAATGAGGGAATTAATAATTGTTTCCACATATGTTATAAAATATGGGACATTTTATGTTATAAAATATGGGACTTTTATCATTTAGGGACTATATTATGTTAGGGACATAACATAGTCCCTAAATGAGTACTCAGGTACTAGAACATTGCTAATAAAGATGAGTTTTGGTGACAACTCGACAGAAATGTCCTCTGGATTTCCAAAACTTTGTCTTTTTCCATCTGGGTCAAGTTAAATGATATCTTTTATTTCTCCAAATTAAAATGGATTAAACAAAACAAAAATCTTAACACGTAGGCCAAGAGAGGCTATTAAAACCTTTCTTAGGAGAAAAATTTAAGTGCATGGGAAAATTATTGTGGAGATTGGAGACAAGAGCCTCTTTGAGGGGAGCAATACAAACTTTCATAAAAATGCAAGGAGGCTCAAGCTGAGAAATTTCGCAAGAATAATTTCAATCATGACAGCAGAACAATTTTACAAAAACAACACATAAACAAAGTACAGCAAAAAGACTAAACTTCAAAGTATGAAGTGTATTATTTGTAGTAGCACCAAGAACAGGAAACTGATATCGCAGTGAAAGGGGCAGGAGGTTTCCTTAAAGAAGAGCAGGATCAAAGCCAGCACAGGTCTGGAGCATTATGTCCTATTAATAAGATTTATCTGAGCATGAGTGACTGGCAAACACAGGTGAAGTGGGATTGAATTATTACAAGAACCTCAATGGAATTATTATTCAGCTGCAGAAGACTGCCAAAAAGTTGTCAGGTTCAACTCAGATATGACAGCCTTGGACTTAAAAAAATTTTTAATTTTTTAATTAAAAAATTATATTTTTATTAAATTAAAAATTTAATTTAATAAAAAATTTAAAATTTACCTAAAATTTACCAGCAAAATAGAAGGTATATCCTGATACTTTTTTAAAAAAATAATCAATTAACTAAACATCAAACACCATCCTTTTTGTCTTGCAGAAGAAAAAAATAAGTTTATAATTTTCATCTCAGCATTCTGTTGAACAAACCAGGCCAATTGATAATGCTAAGACAAGGAAAAATAAAACACTGCAATAAAAATACTGCAACAATACTCCAGAAATATTTTGGAAGACTTCGGATAATCTGTGCATAGAGAATATTATCAGAACATGTATGAACATCCTTACGTGCCTCTTAGTTCTAGAAAAATCCCTCTCTGATCTAGAGAAAGCTGACTTTTTGCAAAAAGGAATGTATTATTGTATGCTGATTTAAGAACCAGGGGTTTTGCTGATGCCTTGAATTGAATTCCTGACAAGGAGAGCCTCTCCTGTGATTTCAGGAAACCTTGCTTAGGAAGATCTGACCATCCTTCACTGAGTCCCTGGTGGAAGACAGAAAATTTGGCTTCAACTCAACCTGAAGGAGGAAGAAACCTCTCTATGCCTTTTACTTTTATCAAAGCTGGTAAATTTAAAATGTGAAATGGACTTTTTCCTTTTAAGCAACTGAGCACAGGGCTGTTGAAAGCTATTTCCCTACATCTGCCATATAATACATTTATCCATAAATAACCACAGAATGCACTAACAACTCAAAACTCTGAGAAACGTTGTACTAGATTTTTTTTGTTAAAAAAAAGAAATAAAGATAGCATACACAGAGTAAATATTAAGGGTAGATTTCTTGTAAGTCTATAATAATATGTATTTAATTCTGCTTGTAGTTTAATTAATGATTTTGGAAGTCCCTCCCAAAACCAGGAAAAATATTTATGGCATTTGGGAACCAATCCAATTTCCACTGCACTCATTATTTCAAGGAAAAGCAAGTGGTTTCTCAGGGGAGGTGTAAAAAGCACAATTTAAGTTGTATAGAACAGTTCGTGCAGGGTATTGAAGATAGATCTGTGCAGGGCCAGCTGCTCTGCTCAGAAACCCCAGAGTAAATTCACTTTACTACCACTCATGCTGAAATTTCTCTAAGTGCTCACCAGTTTAGCAGGGAACAGAAGAGCCCAATTCCAGAGCTGTAATTTTCTAGGGGAAAAAAATCAAAGCTAAACTAAATTAAACAAAGCAAAACCAACAAAAGCCAATTACAAGACCCAAACATACCTGGCAGACTCACACTTTATCCTTTGACTCTTTGTACATACAAGCAGAAACATGCCAAACGTCAAAGTTTTTAGCCAATGTCAATTGGCGAAATTGCTTATTGAAAATAAATGCCCACTGAAATTTTGATGACAGAGCTGTGGAATGGGGGAAATGGAAGCAGGACCCAACGTCTCCAAAAGAACTCTCCACTGACCATCAAAACCAGGAGGTGCTGTACTTCCCTCTCCCTGCACAGTTGGCACAGTTACAGGGAAAACCAAGGATAGTCCAGGCAAAATAGCAAAACAGGAAAAACAGAGCAACTCTGCAGGGTGTCCCCACCACAGCACAGATGCACTGAGAGAACCCCTTGGAGGACAGGGCTGGGTGGAACTTTCCTGGGGATGAGATATGCTGATCTGTTTCTCATGACCTACAGCACGGGTGACAGCATTGTGCCCTCTCCATATGCCCTTGCTCATCAGCACTGCTGAAATGACATTTTAAACTAAACAAAACCAGAAGGGTCTCCAGCTGCTAAGAGGACCTGAAACAAGCTTCTTGTGCAAAGCACTGCTCCAGAGAAATAATCATTCAAAGCTGATGTGCTGCAGGAACTGTGACCCCTTAGCTCTCATGCAGGAGCTGCTCAGTGATTCCCACCCTTCACCTGCTCTTACTGATTTTCCTCCAATTCTAAAGAGAGTGCTTGCCCTCCAGAGACTCTCAGAGTCAAAAGCTGTGGAGCCAGCCCGTGGTGTTCTGCCAAGGTTGTTCAGCTGACAGCAAGAACAGAGGCACAAGACTTTAAAGTGCCTTGCAAGTGCAATGTATCTGCTTCAAGTGCTTTGATCTCACTGCTCTGTGTTTCCAGGTGAGCGATGGCATGCACAGCAGGAAAGGAGGAGATACAGCCTCTAAACACCCCGGGACAAAAGTACAACATGAGCCAGTGGTAAATCTCACCTCCTGAGCAGCTGGGGCTCTTGCCTGTAACACAGGTCACACCCCTCAGACCTGGTCTTGACCCTCCATCAGTTTTTTGCAACCCTTGGTGACATTTTGAGTCTAAGAAAGGGTTTAGAAATATCAAATAGTGAGATTCTCCACAAAGGCTGCTTTTCACCTGGGAAGAGGAATTATTAGAGGTAAAGCAAATTGGCAGGGGTCCTTAGAGCCATTCTCCCTGTGCCTTAGCAATGGCTAGATAGTGATGAGGAAACAATATCTTCTGTTGACTGTTTAACCAACATAAGGCTGGAATAAAGCTATTAAAGGACTGCAGAAATCACAGAGGGGCCAGTGAATAAAACTATATGGGTTATACCCGATGTTTCCTTTGTAACTTAATCCCATATCTTCCCTGAGGAATGAACAGCCAGGTTCATATTGGCTCTTATTGCTCCACAAAATGAAGTACAGGACATACTTTGCTCTTTATATTTGCAGCCACTGACCTTTTAAATTAGAGGAAGGAGCACTTGAAAGGACACACTCTTAAGTATTTTTCCTGTAGTTCAACTTTGTTTTCCTTTTCTCTTCATAGTTTGCAACAGCCTCTTAGGAGCTTAAAAACAAACATTGCTTCGTTCTCCTTCCAAATGTGTCTTCTTGTATTTGTCAAACACTAATTCCCTGCACCCCTTGTGTTACTAATTAAGCTTAAAATTAACATGCGAATAAACAACTAGAACCTCGTTTGTGCATCTGCATCATCGGAGATGACAGGAGAAGAAATGTTATGTCAAGTCCCTATCCTCACAGCATGTCTCCCGGAGCACAATGATAGCAAAAACAGTGAAGTTTCAAGCCTTGCTATTCCACAGAGTTACCATAAACAACAACAGATCTTCAAGGCAACCTTCACTGATTCTCAGATGAAGGGAAAGAAGAAAGGCTTTGGCTTGGAAAAGTCCACAAAAAGTTACCAAAAATTCCTCCAGCATTTGTTTCTTCTGAAAATTCTCACCCCTCTGACTGACATATAAAGACAAAAATAAGTACTAAAAGGCAAAGAGCGCAGCAATTGACAGGCAACAACCCAGGGAGGGTCCAGCTTGAATCATTATAGAAAAAGGAGGAGGTTTTAATGGTGACAGAAAAACAGGCTGTCACACCCTTTTGTGCAGCAGTCATATAAGGAAGCGAGACTATTTCATGACCATATGTTAGGCTTAAGGGTATAAACCTTCTCCTCCTCTATACATCATTTTTCTACAGTTGACAAGTGAGACCCAAGTGCTTCTTAGAATAACCAAGTTTGTTTCCACTTTCCAGAGATTCAAAAAATTGGGCAAAGCCCCAAACAGGAAAATCAAGACAAATGTCATATTATTTTACTTACCTGATAATTTCTTTTAAATGACAAAAATACATATAAAACTTCAAGTTTCAGTCTGGCTGACCTGTATTGGGCATAGTGAAACCCTGATGGCAGAAAACTCACCAAGTCCTTGAAAGACACATTTATTTGAATAGCAGAAGAAATTCCTTTGTCTCTTTGAAGGCAGGGTGTGTTTCATTCCAAAGGAACTCTCTGGAAGTCACAAGAACAAGGCAAATGTCTAAACTTCCTCTACTTATATGGAGGACACGTGTAGTCATGCTCCACCAACATGACATTTATTTTTAGGGGGGAGGCTCTCAGGGTTTGTGACATTGCTTGTGTCTGAAATACAAAGCACTCAGGTATATTCCTGCCCTTGAGCTCTCCTTTCTCCCTTTGATAATTACTTCCTCTCAACACATCTAAGCGGAGCAGTGGCAATGGCTGTGATTACATGCATGAAGGAAGCACTATACAAGTGAAATGTTAATGGCTCTGGACAACTTGCAAGAAGGTATCTTCTACCACTGAGCATAAAAAAAAATACAGATAGGCTGTTATCCCCTCATTCTGGTCATGGGAGAGCCCAGGAGCTTTTTCAACCCTCAGATGCTATTGTCCTCCACACAACCTCCGCACACAAAGAGAAAACAAACCACCCTTGCTTGTATTGGGAAGACAGGAGGCACTACCAACCAAGGATAAGGTGAGAGAGTTAAGGTCATGAGTGATATAATCCCTCTTATTAGAAGCCTATTCAATCCTCAGATATTTGAGACCAATTTTATTGACATTTCTGTTCCTACTTTCCTCCAGTGGTATATTGTGATTTCTCTGGGACTTATCCACAGAGCAGATCACTGGGGCACTGACTCAAGATAGCAGCACTTCTGGAATAAATAGTCTTTTTATTAGCAAAGGGAGAGAGATGTGACCTGTGGTAAGTATTTCTGAATCTTTCAATAAAGTAGTGGCAGTTAACTGGAGAAGGAGAAGTATGGAAAAGAACAATACTTCAAATGCAACTGATTTTCCTGTTTTGAATTTAACTCTTGATTGTTTGCCTAAAGTTTTGACATTTATGGGTTGGTGCCTCTGTCCTAGGGTAACATTATGATGTTTGTATCCCCGATCATCTGTTGAGTGATGCCAGATATTACACCCTGTACCTTTAATATTTGGTCTGAGAGCAAAGGAGAGGGAGAAGGGCAGTTTGTTTTTTTCCAGGAAAACTCTGCTCCTCAGAGTGGCCTTGAAGTGGGGGAGTTCAGCACATGGTGCGGGATGGAGAGAGGCTCTTCTTCATTTTTTGGTTAGTTAGTGTAGCTAGCTGAAGTTTTTTTCCCTCCTTTTCTTTTTTTTGCCTTTCCTCAGAACTGTTCAAATCTCTCTGGACTGAGGACCTGCTGAGGACCTGGGAGAGCACTGTGGGGCTTCCACCTGGGACCCACCCCACCAAGACCTACCCTGTGCAGCAAATTTTTTTCCAGCACCAGAGGGACAGAGCAACAGAACACAACAACTACCTTCGGGGGAGACCTTATTTCTAAATTTGTCATCTCTCCAGAGAGGCAGGAAGTTCTTGTCATCTGGTATTGTTCAATTTATTGTGCTGGGGAGTGCTTTGCCTGTTTAATAAACAGGTTTCTTTCCACTTCTCTCTGAGGAAGTCTTTCCCTAACCGATTGGGGGAGGGGAGGGAGGGGAGGGAGGGGAAGGAGGGGAAGGAGGGGAGGGAGGGCCCTGTAGGAGGTTGTCTCCCAAATTTGCCCTAAACCAGGACAGCCTCCCAAAACAAAATTCATGTCAGATTCTTCTCCTGCTCTCTGGCAGTGACATCTCCTGAGACCGGTTATAACATCAGCTCTTACCTCCTGTGTCACCTACACACAGATATTCTTGCCTTTATTGAAGATACTCCTGCATCAAGCTGAACAGTATTTGTCTTAAGCATATCCCTTCAGTAATTCGTGTTGTTTCTTTAAAAAAGCACAGCTAGAAGAGCTGTTCTCTATATATCAATCCACCAAGTCACTTCAAATTCATATTCTCAGGTGATTTATGCCTTCTTTCTGACATGGAGTCATTTCCTTGAGCTCAGAAGGTGCCTTAACGCCTGTCTGACTACCTAAGTGGCAATTTAATCTTTAATTAGAAAGCACCATTTCCACTTCTCCACATGCCTTGGAAATGAACTCTCTGTAATATTTCCTCTGTACAGAACTGATCAGAAGGAAACTTTGCCACGGGTTCTGCCATTTCCTGCAGCTTACACCAGAGGCTGGGAGTGGAAAACACAGATGTTAGTAGAGTTGGATGCCTGAAGAGATAAATTCAGCTCTCATTCTACCAGATCCAGGGTGACAAGGACAGGGAAGCACTGTTATCAGCTAAGCAAAGCTGGGATTTGAACCTGTTTCTGCCAAAGTACAAGCTAAGCTCCACCCAGCCTCCAGAGGTAATAAATACACATCCCTGTTGCTGTGTCCTCATTTCTGTGCAGACTGCAGAACTTAACAAGTGCCTTAAATGCCACCATTTTCCTTTCTCCTCTTGAAAACTGAATGCCACTGAAGTATATACACTTTCTACACCAAGAATTACATTTCCTAAGGGTTGCAGTCACACTGAGCAGAGGATGAAGCCAACAAGAAATGCAAATCCCCTGTCATAACTTCATTATGCACCTCAGTGTCAGACAGCCCTTGTGTGACAGCATTCAGTCTGTACTTCCAAAGTCCACAGCAGGGTTGAGGGCAGCTGGGTTTGGCAGCGGAGACGATGCTGAGGAGCAGCCCAAGGGAAGGTGTGGTGGGAAGGAGTGATAGCAGCTTCTGACAGATGGACAGCATCTCCAGGAAGGGGATGTTATGGGAGACAATGCCCCATGGAAAAGACTGAAAAGGGAAAATGGCTCTAAATTGGTTTCTAGGGGAAGGCTCAACCTTGTCACCTACTGAAAGCTGCAGAAGCCTAAGCTGCCAATTCTGAGAACCAAGGTTCACGAGGCCAACTGCAGGCACAAGGCCACTTGTGAGGAGTTCAGTGGGCACAGCTGAAATTACCTAGTTCAGGGATCCTGGTTTGGGTTACTTTGGTTCATAGAGAGTGGCTATGTCAGCCTTGTGTCTCACAGAGATAAGGGATTTCTGAGAGTAGAATGAGATGTTTAAGGCAGAAGGAAGTGGGACATGGCCATGTTGGAGTGAGTCTGGAGGAGGCCATGAAGATGATCAGAGGAATGGAACACTTCTGCTGTGAGGAAAAGTGAGAGAGCTGGGCTTGATCAACCTGGGCAAGGAAAGGCTCTGGGGAGACCTTAGAGCACCTTCCAATGCCTAAAAGGGGCTACATGAAAAACAGAGACAAACTTTTTAGCAGAGCCTGTTGTGACAGGACAAGGGGTAATGGTTTTAAATTAAAAGAGGATAGATTCAGGCTAGAAATAAGGAAGAGATTTTTTTACAGTGAGGGTGGGGAAGCAGTGGCACAGGTTGCCCAGAGAGGTGCTGAGTGCCCCATCCCTTGAAACATTCCAGGTCAGGTTGATTTCCCACTTGTTTGAAGGCAACCCTACTCATTGCAGGGAGGTTGGACCAGATGAGCTCTAGAAGTCCTTTACAACCCAAAATGTTCTATGATTCTGTGAAATTCAGACTACAAACATGGAGCACATTTAGGATAGGGAGTACAAAATACTCATAAAATTCTGGACTGTCCATCTCAAGGGACAGTTGAACAATGACTGATGTGCCAAAAGCTGTGCGAAGAAAGAAAATCAGCCCAAAGCACAAATACAGCACAGGAATTCCTAAGCAAGGTCATTTTCTGACCACCCAGAGAATGGTTCAGCAGGCAGAGCACTGAGATGCTAACCCCTGTCCCATTTTCTTATCCAGTAGAAATACAAGACTGGAGAGGTCACACAGTCCCTCACATGTGAGCACCATGAGTCCCTCTCCCATCAGCTCTTGCTCAGCTGATTAAGCAGAGACCTAAGCAGCATTCTCTGGAAATGAGACGTAACAACACACACAAGCCTCCAGATTTACCAGAAAGGGAATCATGCTGCTCGTCTAACAATCTCCAGCAGAGAATTGTCATTCTGTTACATTTGTTTGCTCAATTAATCATTCAGCCTTACAAGTATGCAAACCAAAGGAGTATTGATCTGAGGATCCATTGTGATATGTTGACACAGAATGCTGTTACTGGGAGTCCCCATGGAGCTCTCTAGAAAGACCCATCCTCTCCACCTGCCCTACCCCAGAAATCCACCTGCTGTGGTAAATTCAGTCAGAGTTGGGTACTCAGCTCTAATGCATGGATGAAAATGGGGGTTTTTCCTGTTTATGTAAAAATATGCGATTGCAATAGTGTTATTTAAAAAAAAATTAATTTTAACCAAATTACTCTGAAAATTTGAGTTGAGGTATCTGTGTCCTCTGTCCCGGGTGGGTATATAGTCACTGTAAAATTAAATGCACAGAGCTTATCCATTCACCTAACATTTATTTTCCATTTGATTTATCTCAACATCACAATGAAGGAAGAAACTCACTCAGAAGGATGGAATAAAAAAAAGAAGAAAAAGAAAGGGAAGGGAAGGGAAGGGAAGGGAAGGGAAGGGAAGGGAAGGGAAGGGAAGGGAAGGGAAGGGAAGGGAAGGGAAGGGAAGGGAAGGGAAGGGAAGGGAAGGGAAGGGAAGGGAAGGGAAGGGAAGGGAAGGGAAGGGAAGGGAAGGGAAGGGAAGGGAAGGGAAGGGAAGGGAAGGGAAGGGAAGGGAAGGGAAGGGAAGGGAAGGGAAGGGAAGGGAAGGGAAGGGAAGGGAAGGGAAGGGAAGGGAAGGGAAGGGAAGGGAAGGGAAGGGAAGGGAAGGAAGGAAGGAAAGGAAAGGAAAGGAAAGGAAAGGAAAGGAAAGGAAAGGAAAGGAAAGGAAAGGAAAGGAAAGGAAAGGAAAGGAAAGGAAAGGAAAGGAAAGGAAAGGAAAGGAAAGGAAAGGAAAGGAAAGGAAAGGAAAGGAAAGGAAAGGAAAGGAAAACTGTGTTCTGTATGATACCTAAGTCACTTCACAGTTAATATAAGCACAAAAGCATTTTTGTTCCTATTCATAAGCTCCATCCCCCTGTGCTGTTCTAACAAAAGCAGTTTCAATGACTATACGTATCAAGAATGCCAAATGAACCTACCTTTTATATTGCAGCACATCTTTTTCCATAGGATAACTATGTCTCACAGTGCCTTAAGTTTTGCTAATAGATGTGGTTGTTTTACTAATCCAATCTGGCCAAAAATGGCACCTTCATATTTCACTAGAAGTTCAATGGCTTGTGGCAGAAGAGCTGGGACATAATTCTGCCTTTGTATGAGCTGTTAGTCCTCTTTTGGAAAGATTAATCAGTTTGCAGGATTCTTTCCTTTTGCCTACAAAATGAAGACTGTTCTTTAAGAGTTTTTAGCTTTACAAAAAGGTGTTGATTAGCTGGCTCATGATCTCAGCAGCTCTGTTATTGCCTCTTCCATTACCCACACAGACATCAGCCTTACCCAGGCTGCCCTCCACCTTCCCTATGGCCTCTCTGGCCACTCTCCATTACCTTCTCAGCAGGGCCATATTTCAGTATGGAATGGGCAGGGGAAAGAGGGCTGCTTGAGTGACATACAACAAGCCATGGTCTTGAACATTGCCCAGAAAGGTCTACAAATCTCCTCTGCTACTGTTTGTCCAAGAGTAGAATCCAGCTATTCTTCTCTAATAGCTCAAGTCCAGACCTTCCACCTTTTTCTTTAAATGTCCTACCTAAATCTGCCTACAAGGTGATCTCCTCTCCTGCTCTTTCTCTCATGCTCCTACACTCCACACAACTTGCACCCATCCCAGATTTCTCCTTAAGGCCTACAGTGTTTGAACAGGTTGTGCAGCAGGAAACTACAATGTTTTACAGGGAAATGGCCATTATTTTAATTTCCATGTGTAACAAGTATTTATTCTCACTTGTTAATATCATCAGGGTAATAAATAACCTGTGTTATATTGTGCAATACAGTTCCCATTGCTCCATTGCTTGACATCTCAATAGCATATCACTATCAAGAATGAACAGCAAAGAAAAGCTTGGGCAAGGTTTAAAAACCTCTGGTGGGAACTGACCAAACTATGTCCAGAGGAACTTTGCAAACTAGTTTGCAGCACAACTTAATGGAGGAACTTTATAATGAATTACCTAACAAATTTTAAGTGCAACAACATCAGTGGAAGCAAACATCTTGGTTTCTTGTCTTGCCAGAATTGCTAAAGCAGGAGGGGGTTTTTTTGAGGCATGAGGCCTGGAGCATAGACCTTTGCCACCAGCTGTTGCTACAACTCTTGTTTCCCCCAGGAGCTGGATAATCTGTGATTTGTGACCAACAGCTGTGCTGACAAAAGCTTTGCAGTGTGGTTGTGCTGCACATGTGACACTGCTGCTGTGCTGTTTAAGGGGAAGGAATAAGCTGTGGCAGAAGAAACCCTTCCTCCTCAGTATCAGTTGCCAGCAAATACCCATCACTACCTTGGCCAACAACCACCAACCTTCAGGCCTTACTCTTCTTGGAAATCAACAAGACATTGGCTTTGGATTGTCGGTGTAGCATCAAAAACAGGTCTGGTCTCCTCTGTTGCTTATCACTTTTGGCAGCATTACTCATATCTTCTTTTCTTAAGTTTCCCTGAATTCTGTGGTTTTATACAGAACCAGTAAAAATGAATCACCAGAGCACTGGGGAGCCATCCCCAACTGAATTGTTGCAATATCCAGGCTCCTTCCAGGCTTCTTCTTACATCCATGGAGGGAGTGATGCTGATAAGCTCTCACAAAACTACTCTTCTTGGCTGTTATTAACCCATTTTAACCTTAAGCCTAATCCTCCCTTTTCTTACATTCCCCTTCAGCAGCTATTTCATTTATTTTTGATACAAAAAATTTAGAAACACCACCTGAAAAATGTTACCCACACAAAAATAAAAATCCAGATAATGTCCTGCTGTTCGCACTTTGCTGTGCTAATTCCCTGAGATACATCACTGGTATAATCAGATTTAAATGTTCAAAAATGGATCATATTAAGACCAGTGATGAATGGTGGATTAAGCATTCATTATCATAAAAACAGATAAATAGAAGTAAAAATGGAAAATAAATTCTGTTGAGTATAAGTAAAAACTCTTCCGAAGGATTAGCTGAACACTATTAACAATGATGCCAGGGAAAGTACTTGATTGTGGATGCTGATTAATAGCTCTGTAATTATGTTCTCCCTAAAAAACTTCAGAATTTTTAAATTATTTTTTACTTTTACTAAAATCCTGAAGACTCTGTTGTGGCTAGTGCTGTTTGTTCCTAGAGATGGAAGAGCTTCCTCCAACATATGAAACCAAACCTAAGGGAAGCAGATCTAAGACCACAACCACCTTCTATCTTTCAGGGATCTGAACCTAAATCAATGGCCACATTTCCTAGCTGGGCCCTGGCAATAAATTTTTGGGACACACAAAATGAGAAGAACAAAAAAGAAAATTAATATCACTGGTTGTTTTTATTCACGCTATTTGTTGGAACATCAATAGGTGAAAATGAAGTAGAAAAATTCAAACCTGAAGTTGATAATTTCAGGGGAGGTCAGTAAAATGATGATAAAAGGCATCATGTTTTTAAAGTCCATTTACTTTAACATTTCTGGCAGATTTTGAAATGCATCTTCCCCCCTGCTCTAATCACAGAATACTGCAGAATAAATCTATGTGACAAAAAGAAATAAACCTCAGGGTGCCTCAACTCAACAGGACAACAATAATTCAACAAAGGAAAAACAACATTTCAGCACTCAACAACAGGTAATTAACTTCAGATCTGTCCCTTTCAATCACAGATTATAGACAACCACTAGAAAATAGACTCTAAAAAAGATCCTTGTCTTGGCTGAGGAGGGTGAGAAGATCCATGGCAGCAGCTTTCTGCTGTCTCCCATTTCAATCTTCCTTTTGCAGATCTCTTGGCAAAGCTGAGCTGAGAGTTCAGCTCAGTTTGTGTTTATGTGCTCTGAACTATTTAACATCTTCAATAAACCCTGGGGCTGGGAGCTCATCATTTTACATACTGAGAGCTCCATTAATGAGCACTGTAAGTGACACTCTACATTTCACAGTTGCTCACAGGTGTAGTTTTAGCCAGGGGATTCTTACTTGGAGAAAACTACACTGAGAGGCATTAATTACTTTTCTCTCCTGGTTTTATATACACTGATTTATTTCCATTAGCTTTTTAAACTCGGATGCAAATCTGGTGTTCTTGGACATATAGATATTTTTGCTATATTTATGCATAGCAGGGCAGAATTATTAGCCCAGTTTTAATGCCTGATCCTACATAAAGCAAGCCTCTGATTTTATGAGTAGTAGAAACAGCATCAAGACTATTCTCATGCCTGGGTAGCAAACGTGATTTATCACGTTAGACTGTAAATCCCTGTAAGAGCTGGATTTTTGCTACCTCTTGAAAAGCTTTCTTCGTTGCCTGCAATGGTGATGTAACAAGACAAGGCATCCCAAGGTATCCTCAACATGTGACCTCGTTCTGCTGCTGAAGGTCACTCACTCTCTCCCAGCTCACTCTCAAGGAGTTTACTTGGGAATATATAACAGTAAGAGACTTTTCTGTCTGAGTAAAGACAGGCTTTGCAAACCACTGCAGTTTTATAGTATTTGTTTTGATGTAAAACGTGCAAATGACATCCTGCTTTGAAAAGAATGACATGTATGTGATTTAATCTCTCTAGCACTTTCCAAATTTATCTTGGGATACATCTAGCATTCATTTATACAGAGTCTAGAATTAAGAATTCATTTGGTAGAAGAGTTTCTAGCCTTTTAGATATTCTATTTTTTAATTATTTTATTTGAAATTATTAATTATCATGTCTTTTTGTGGGTTTATACTTCCTTATTACTCCTCTTCATGCAGTAAATAGAAAGGAAGTGACACCAGAAGATCTGCAAGCTATGTCCCAGATGAGGATTTGCCATGCCTTAATCATCCCAAGCAATGCTGAGCTGAGTGCTTCTGAAAGACCTCCAGTGGTGGAAATTGTACATCTCCCATACAGCCCTGCAGATCTTCCAAAAAGTCTTTTCCTAACTTCAGTGTCATTCTAACCTGAACCTCCCTTTGTAGGGGTTAAGCTGACTACTTCTTGTTCAACTCCCAGGGCACTGCAAAATTCATATTCTCCATTTTTAGTAAATTGAAGACTTAGGTCACATTTTCTAGTATTTTCTTTCTGGAATTCATATTTCAGGGTCTCTACAACTGCTCAGGATTTGCTCTGAATGTCTCACTAATGTGTGTCTCTAACACCCAGCTGAGATCTCACCACTGCTGGCTACAATGTTCACAGATCTCCAGTCTCTCCCAAATAATCACCTGTACATACATCTCCCAGCCCTACACAGGAGTGTAAAATATCATAGCACACCAAGGGTCATGAAGACCTCAGAAAAAGACAATGCTCAAAATTAAATTTTCTTTAAATTTCTTTTTCTGGAATGCTAATATCTGCCACAAATTAATTGTCGTTAAACATTGCAACCTAGACACACCCTCGCCCCACCTTAAAAAAAAGTAAATATATTCAATTCTTCTGTTACAAATTTGCAAACAGTTTCTTTACTAGCTTGGTTTGTAAACCAAGGGAAAACCCACATGTTCCTGAGGAAAGCTGTATAGAGACCCCATCCTCCAGCAAAGTCTTTATCTCCCATGTAAGTCTGTGTAGGACAAGCACTTCTGCTGCAACCACAAAATAGACACACTGCTTTTCTATCCCCACTCTGCCAGAATTAAAACACAGGCCGGGATCTCTGCTGGGATCTGGGCTGTCTTTTCCATTTAGGGTTACACTGGAGACTGCTAATCTCAATGTTTTGCTACCATAATTAGATTAGTCAGAAGCATGAAATGAAGTTATACTTCTAGCTGACCAAATTAAGCTTGGCAATAAATTCAGTCTTGTAACAATCATAGAATCATAGAGGGGTATGGGTTGGAAGGGACCCAAAAGATCATCTAATTCCAACTCCCCTGCCATGGGCAGGAACCCCTTCCACTAGAGCAGGTAGCTCAAAACCCCGTCCAACCTGGCCTTGAACTTCTCTGTGTCCACAACTTCTCTGGGCATCCTGTGCCCGTGTCTCAGCACCCTCTGAATAAAGAAGTTCCTCCTAACATCTAATCTAAATCTCTTCTTTTTAGTCTAAAACTATTCTCCCTTGTCCTATCACTCTCTGACATGCAGGAAGTGTCTTGATGTAGTGCTAAAAGCCCCTTGCCAGGAGATTTGACAACTCTGTGATAACTTTGTATTCCTGTGTTGTGCTGGTCAGTGGTTTTCAAAGCTTACATTTAAACCTCCTGACTTCATAGCTGCAAAATAGGTGACAAGAATATATTTTGAAGTCTATTTTTAGAAGTCTTTGAAGTTCTCCAGTTACTGTTAAACTTTTCCTGGCTGATCACCTGCCTTTCTGGTAGGTTATGGTCCATTGCAATTGAGTGCAATTCGTGGTGCAGTTTTACAAACCCACCTTGGTGAGGAGAGAAAAGCACAAACACAGTTTGGGAAGGATTTGAAGTAAACTGAGAGCAATAAAAAGGGTAAGTCAGACCACAGGGAAAGTCAGTGGCAGTGTAACTTATTTGACAAGCAGAAACATCACAGCTAATAAGGTGCAGCAAAGCACAGGAAGTTATGTTTGATTTTCAGTCATTTATAAGAAGCCCTTCAATTGCCTGTCGCCATATTAGCATATTTAAATAGTTCTAATCTGGTTTCATCACTGTGATTAAAATTGCTGACAAGGGTGAATGATAATGACAAACAGAATCAAACAGCAAGGAGGCAGTAAATGGGTTTATAGAGGCATTAGGACCAGCAGCACACCTAATACAAGCATAAAACCAGGTCCCAAGAGGAAAACTCAGTAGGCAAAATTACAAGTGATCATGTTTCAAAACTTTCTTTCCTTTTCTCACTGAAGTTCACTCTTTGAATTAGATCATAGATGAAATGAGGGTCAAGGGGGGTAGAAGATACATGCATCATTCAAAAGGCACATGTTAGGAGGTATTAGCTCTCAAGTAATTTGCTCAGAGGCAGCACCTCGGATATGTCCTGTGCTGTCAGATCTGTTGATGGGCAGAATTTGTTGGCACATCACTGATTCCGTTAAAAATAGGTGAAGAGGATGACAAATGCTCAGAAACATTACAAGCCTGAAAACTCATGGGACCTTCCTGAAATTATCTTTTGCTTTAAGCATTCTGACTGAAGTATTTCTTAACTTGGAATCTAGGAGAGCATTTTATTTGGTAACTGAGAAACATTGCAAGTAAGGCTTCAAGGAAAAGCACTGATGGCCCTTGAAGAAATTGAAAGACATGGAAAGTAACTCCTTTCTGCATGCCCCAAAGCAATTCAAGCAAGGGCTAAATTCAATCCTTGAGCAAAACAGTAGCAGCAAAATCATTTCCACATTAAGAAACAATTGATGTGATTTTGAAGAACATTCACAGAGTGAAGGAAGTTCCTCTGTATTCCCCAATGTCTGCAATAGCCTATTTTGAGCTGCTGGGTTTCTGCAATCCCTCCTCACTGGAGTTGGAGATGGAGCAGCTGCTGTTTCTGGAACAGCAACATGGCTTTCCTGGAGGACTCCTTCTCTCCCCTTCAGGCACCACAGCCTTGGGCACTCCACACTGAGAGTGAGATCACATCTGTCCCAGAGTCTTCTCCACATGCCCATCTCCAGTTTTTAATCATTTAAGCATTCCAGAACATTTCAGATCCCCCCACACAAAGAGGGTTTGCATCTTTAGGCCTCCAAAATAACATTAAAAATCTGCTCTCTCCTAATATCATGCCAATGCATTGACAGTGTGTTGTGGTATATATGGGAATTAAGCTCATGTACTAAATTTCAGCCTACCATCCAGGAGACCATTCCTTTTCTCCTTTGTAGAGACTACAGGTCTCCAGAGGGCTGGCAAAATCAGCATCTCTCTTTTTTCCTACCAATGGGGATCACAGGGCAATGTCTCCACGCTTGGGTGCTGCCCCAGGGTTCATTTATTTATCCCCAGGGACCATCATTAGGAGCTGGGAGCAAGTGAACCCAGCATCTGCCTCTGTCATCCCCTGTAGGATGTGGCCTTGGCTGTTTTTAAAGAAGTAGCTAAACTGCAGGGAAGCCTGTGAAAGCTCAGCAGGAGGAAAAAACAAGCAGAGAGAAACCCACTTGTGTGTAATCAGAGACAGGAGAAGTACATACAAAATAGATCCCTCTTATTCCTACAGATCCATCTCCATTTGTATCTTTTACACCTATGCTTTTTTCCATTGAAAATGACAGAAGGCAATATGTCACTGAGAACTGAGATGACAATTGCAAATGGTAGGTGTTTTCACTAGAAATTGCCAACACAAATTTTGATGTCTTTCTCTCATGGAGGCCTTCAGGAAAAAAAAAATTATGCCTTGGAGGTTTTATGAAAAGCTGGAATATTGCAATAAAATACAATGCAGTACAAGGCTATATAAAATTTATGGGGCCCCTTTTATGAGAACATCCCAAGGGGCTTCATATAATAGCCATAAAACAGTAAAACACATCAGGGCACAGATTTAATTTTTAAAATGGCAGCATATATATTAATGATTTACTATCGTTACTCCTCGTTGGAGGTCTAAGAACACTAATAAAATGGTTCTATCAAAAGTTAATTTAGGTGAAAGGTTTTTAATGTCTGAATATGGATCATATTTTAGTAAGTCAAATTGATTGATTAAAACAACATCAAAACAGAAACAAAAAGGGCATGTTTCATTCAGGACAGGTTTCTGAATTATTAGTAGCTGGAATTTTTTTACTGTTCCCTCAAGTTTCTCAGGTCCACTCCTCCCAAACTTGCAAAGGGACAACTGAGAGGAAATTGCCTGAGCAGACTGTTCTGAGACATTCACCCTTGTACTATCCCACCTGCCAAAATGCTTCTATCAAGGACAGTATGTAAAAAAGGAGGGTCCTGCCAAGAAACAGCAAGTAAGGAAAGTAAAGGAATATACCTCATCAACAGCATTAGAAATGTCTTGGCTCCCTTTCATACCTCTCCTCTGGCATTGCTGTAACCAAATGCTGTGTCCCATCACACCCAGACCACCTTACATATTAGAAGTTGGCAAAAGCTATGCAGTCCAGAGCTTCTCCTGGGCTCACATGGGTTAACAGCTACAGACTCTGATTTCTGCTCAATCTAAGTTTAATTTCTTTCAAACAAGAATTGGAACTAGATTGAACTGCAGCTCTGCAAATGAGTTGTTTGAAGAAAGATAAGACAAGCACGGGGAAACATGCAATTAATAAGCTGAATAAGTTATGAACTGACCCCAGGGAATAAAAAGTAAAATAATGGTGTCTGGTTTTCAGCTCTTTGATAATGAAAAACAGGTCAAGACTCAAAAGAAAAAATCAAAATCATAGACCAAAGTGGGAACATCAAGTCAGATGGGGCAGTAACAATTAAATGCATTAGAAGTCATGAAAGGTCAGCAACTGTATTTATCTGCTGCTGTCCACTGAAGTTTAACACTAAAGTGACCACCAGCCCACATATTTCAAAGAACATTTGAGGAATCTGTACACATGTAAAGTCTTGAAATATCAAGAAGTAAACTGGGCAGTCTGCTGGACTCGTTCTGTTGGCAATCTGTCTGTGGGAAGTTGGGTTGAAGAAGTAGAGGTCTTGTTTTGTTCTAAATTCCAAGGTCCTTCATCCCACACTGGAAATGAGTCGAAGAACCAGCAAAACAGAGTGTTTTAGAAACAAAAGCTGTATCCTTCAGGCAATAGTTCAGAGACAAGGAAAGTCTTTTGCCAAGAAAAAAGACCATATTTACGTGAGGTGCATCTACTGGTTTTGGCCAACCCAAAACACAAACCCACATCCTTGAAATTGACCTGCTCTTTGACAGTGTATATGGGAAGACTGGGCTACAAAGGCACCTGCAGCAGATCATCTGCTGAAACTGCTGCAGGTTTGGCTGGAGGATGTGAGTGACAGCACTCCCACCTGGACATCCCCAGTGCACAGGCTCTGGGTGAGCACAAACGTAGCACAACAGCCAGGCACACCCACTGGTGCACAGAAGACTTCTTATAGCCCTAACTCCTGGTACATGAGAGGCAAAACCATGAGCAGAACAGGGTTTTATCCTCAGGAGAGTAATTCACAGTGATCTTCTGACCCTGCTCATGCACTTCTGAGTACCTCTGCACTGCCTTCAGAAGAGGACATGCAGACACACACTTATAGCCTCTGTCTGCAGCATCCATGGAGTGAAAACACATACATCCTCTTGTCTGTAAACCACAGTTACAGTGAAGTGAGGATCTGGATTCCTCACCTTTCCCTCCAAAGACTCTGGAAGAAAGCACCAGATGAAGCCTGGTCTTGTGCGAAGGCAGATCAGAGATAGCTCTACAGTAAAGTAGACAAACAGTGCAGACAGGCATCCCCTGAACCATCTTAGTATCTGTCCTTGTCTCTGAATGAAGCTGAAGAACCTCACATCCTCCATATAAGTTTAAGAAAAAGCTGCTAATCCCCAAAACTTTGCTAACAGGCAGGCAGGTTTGATCCCCAAGGACACTAAAGTCCCTCTGTGGAGGAACTGGGATCCCCACAAGGACAGAGTGCTCTGTATTGACAAAGGGCACACATTGGTCAAGCCAGCAGAAGCAAACCTAACCTGTAAAGGGCTTGTCAGGCAGGATATCACCCAGCAGGCTTAATAGCTCAGACTGATCTGAAAAGCTGTAAATTAACAAAATCTGTATGTTTTACAAATTGGGTAAGTAATCAAAGCCCTGCGGTACTGAAATGATAAGCCCAAAGATACAGCATAGGAGAAAGCTCCTTAATGCTTAATCCTCAGTTCTCAAGCAAGCCAAGCATAAAATCCTTTAATCAAATCTAATAACCTGGGATAATCTTTAAAATAATGTCTGCAAGGAATAACACATTCCTGCATTCATTAAAGCCTGAGATTTTCAAAAAATGGATTTTCATTAGCAGCAATGCTAAAGGTATTCTCACATGTTGCATTATGCATAACTTCCCACAAGTTTAAAAAAAAAAAAAGAATATTTTTTAAAACTCCATTGATTATGCATTCTGACGGTATAAAAACCAGAGCTCTCAACACAGTACAGCTATTTCTTATGTACAGGAACAAATGACATGTAAGTGTAACCATATCAAACACTGAAACATGATGCTCTCTGTCCTGAAAAAATTGTC
Source organism: Acrocephalus scirpaceus scirpaceus (assembly GCA_910950805.1). Taxonomy (NCBI): domain Eukaryota; kingdom Metazoa; phylum Chordata; class Aves; order Passeriformes; family Sylviidae; genus Acrocephalus; species Acrocephalus scirpaceus. The sequence continues at coordinate 146,816,137 of OU383773.1, forward strand.
CTAGATATCAGAATTATTTATGGCTGATGAGAATAGATTTATTAAGAAGAAAAGTCTTACTCTTGTCCTTGGTTCCTCAGTGTATTTTTTAGCTGCCAAATAGTCTTTGGGGGCTTTGGGTTCATATGTAGCAATCAACCCACAGCATCATTTATTTCTAGGAAATTCTGTCTACAACTATTTTCTAAAACTGATAGTACACAAGGCTGAAACATATTGTCTTATGGAAGGTTTAGATGCCATTAAACACAACAAACTGTCTTAATGCAAACCATCTCAGAGTCTAACAAGAGTCATTTATGCCTCCTCTGCAACTGATAGATGACAAATGATAGACAAGTCCCAACTCCTTGCCAATTTCTCTCTTCAGCAATTATATTTTGCCTTTCTACAACATTCTTGCAGATTTATTCCATTCTGAAGCATGACAAACAATGAAAACGAAAAAAAGATACTTAGAAGCTGGCAAAATTATTTCATTTCATAATGTGAACAGATTTGCCTGTATTACAAACAAATGATCACAAAGCTGTTTATTTTTCTGCTCACTCATCAATTGTGAAGTGATAATGTGGTATTTACACATCACACAGAAATAAACAGTTTTCAATCAAAGGCTTATATATGAATTTCACTCTCTGTCTGTATAAAGTGAAAAATCAGCTCTGCCATGGGATAATATCCCTCTTTTTGGTGACCAGAGGTCTGAGAGTAAAGATAGGGCAACAAGTGATTACTGCCAGCAGTAGTCCTGTTCATCCTCAGGTCATTCTGCTCACAAGCCAGTGTGGTATTAGTGGGAGAAGGGTTGCTGCCTCCAAATAGTAATGCAAATAAAAATCTCATTCACTCACACCCCAGAAAATCAGGCTGGAAGAAACCCAATATGGCATTACCTGGTCCACCCATCTCCCTGCCCAAGGCATTCTTGACATTCCTGATGAATATTTGTCAATGAAGTCAGCCCCAATGACAGTCTCTGCAGCTCAAATTGAAACTTCCTGAAGGTCAAGTCTTCTCCTTTTTCCATTTTAAAAATACATTTAGAGAAGATACTCTCCTTTTTTCTTTAACTAGAGAAAATAGGGGAAAAATAAGTAGAAAGTAATATGATAATTAAATAGAGAAGGTAATATGTTCTTATCAGCATTCTTATTTTAGCTTGAACAAGCTGAATTCTTTCAGTATTTTCTTGTAGGTCATGTTCCAAACTGTTCTCAGCTAGAGAATAGATCATCTCTGTCTTGAAGGACAGCACAAAAAATGGCACAATTCTCTGTCTAAGGCCACCTTTAGCTACACACAAGTAATTACATCACAGGGCAGCTGTGGTCCTGTTCACACATTCCTTGTGACACTAAGTACTTTGCAAGGCTTGCCATCATTCATCTCTGTCTATTTTGCAGCTCTCTATAGCCTCTTCACCCATTTCAGAATGTCCAAAGAGTTTTCTTCTCATCCTACACTCATCAACTTGATTATCCCTACATAAGTGTAATCATTCCCTATTAAATAATGTTCTCATTTTTCAGGTCATACATCCATTCTGTCAAAGTCATTTTGAATTATGGTCTGCATTTCTCTGATGGGGATTCTCACCTCAGGATCCTCTCCATTGTACAGGTCACCAACAAAAACACTGGTCGCAGCCAAACTCTGAGGAAACCTTGAAGGACTTCACTGACTATATCCTTCATTTCAAGGTGAAATGCTTGTGTGTTATGTTTTTCTGAGAGAACTAATCAGTCTACTGTCATTTCCTCTAGACCACACTTCCCTAGTGTCCATTCACATTCTACAACTGGGTACCTCAGTTATCTCCAGGTACTTCCATGGGAAAAAAGGCTGCTAAGGGCTGCTAAAATTCCTTTTACAAAAAAACTTTACATGATCATTTTGAGAACTCCCTCTGTTGTTTTGCTCTCCTGCTCTAGCTGTCACTTCACTCCTTTGTGTACAGGTATTAATAGTGCTGTCTACCTGCTGGCAAGTGAAGATCAGCACAGAATAAAGCATTCATCAGTTTAGGCTTCTCCAAATCTTCTATTAAGTGTCGAGGTTTGGACTTCTCCTAAGTAATGTGCCTTGCTATTTCATCTCACTTCATGTGACCTTTTTGATTAGGTCACTGAAAGCTCTCACAATGTCTTTATTCTCCTTAGTAACCTGACCTAGTTTCTATTTTCTGTATCATTTTCTCCTGTGTTTGAAGTCAATGAAAGGCTCATAATTTAGCCAAGTTGATCTCTTACTGACTTATCTCTCCTCCACAAGGAGAGAGACTTATTAATATTCTTCTTTAAGGAACTGCCAGCTTTCTTAAATTCCCTGTTCCATCAGGCTTGCCTCCCAGGCAACACCTATCAATTTTGTGGGTATTGAAGCCTTCCTACTTAAAATCCATTGTTACTGTCTTGTTGCTTATGTTCCTTTAAGTCCTGTGAATCATAAATGTACCATTTCATGATCATTCTCAGCTAAGATGATCTTTGTATATATACTGTCAAACAGGTTTTTTCTATCCGTCAGTATTTAATAGAAATTCACCCTATTCTACTTATCTTAATTAACTTTACCAAAGTTCATCGGAAACACATTCAAAGCACTTGCTGAACAGGTTCTCTCTCTGAAATATATTTTATTTGCAACAGATATGTGGGTAACTAAGAACCTGCATTAAGATTTAAAGCTCTTTCTGGTGCCTTGGGAAGGCTGACCTGAAACAGAGACTGGACAGAGCTAGGGAATAAAGTAGGTATTTGTTGAAAGGCCTTTAGGATACACCTTGGGCAGAACAGGGCCTGACCAGGGCTACACCCAAGGTGGAATTAGAATGGTCACAAAATGGTTGACCAGTCACGAGACCTTACATTTTTATAAGTTTTGGTCCATTTGCATATTGGGGTTTAATTGTCCAATTCCAGCTTCAGGTTGTGAGATCTCATCCTTTTTGTTCCTCCCTCCAGTCCACTGTTTTTTATGCTGTTGGGCCTAAAAGTTGTCCTTGGTCTTCAGCAGGAAAAGGATTTGTTTTGTCTACCTACCCTGTGAAGAGAGCCTACCAGCACTTAATATGAGGCTCAGAACTGCACCCCTAGGCAGCACAGAATCTGAAAAACATGAAAGCAAAAACCTAAGGCATCGTTTCTGCTTGTTCATCATCCTTCTTGCATTACAGTGAGTGCTCTCCACTCCTATGACTTTGTGAAGAAAAACCCAGCCTGGTTTTTATGTTCACCTAAGTCACCATCTTTAATGCTAGTTCTGGACTGATAAGTTCCAAGTCAAAAACCTTCAGTGGTCTCCATTTTTGCTCATCCTCTTGTCACACATCATTCCTGGGCAAGGAAAACAAAGACCTCCAGGTATGTAGCCATACATTTACTTTCATGATGTATGTTGTCACTCCCTGTACACTGATCTCAGACTGAGCAGGCTGAAAATAGCACCAGCTGTGCCCTTGTTTCTCTCATCCTTGCCCTTCTCAGCAGCCTTATGACCACTTAGACCTGCAGTACTGAAATGTTCACTGAAGAGAATAAGACCCCACAAAATAGGAAACCAGAACAGGTCAGTGAAACAGAAGGCTGTGTGTACATGGCTGACCACAGCAGATCAATCAGCTTCAACAGTTCAGTGAAAGGAGTGAAGCAGCTGGAAAGAGACAGCATGATCCAGCAGTCGCAACACAAAAAGACAGAAAACAGGACAATGGAAGAGGGGAAAAGACATTCACAGAGAAAATGATGCTCAGAGAATCACTGGCTTTGGAGATTTTCAAACTGGACAGAACAAGGCCCAGGTCCCTGAAGACTCAAAGTCTGTTCTCCTGAAGTCTGGGGCTCTGATTCTGTTTTTTTGGCCTCCTTTCATAATCCTGACTTTTACATTCGTGCACTCAGTGTCATCAAGGTTTCTGCCAAACTTCACATGGCCCAGCGCTGTAAGTGTGAGGTTCAGCAGTGGCTCCCCACTCATCAGCTTCACAATCAAGCACCAGGGAGCTCTGCTCAGTGCTGTCATCAGAACCTTGCTGCATTGCCAGTCCTGCTGGGCCTTCCCAGCACTTACCATGGTGGCTTAAATTCACCATGAGGTTCAGGGCTTGTGAACATGAGGTTTCTGGCTGTTGTTTGAAGAAAGTCACACATACTCTTTTTTTTTCTTCATCCTAAATGCTATGTATTTTGTGAACATTAATACAAAAACTGAGCAAAGATGGAAATGCATGTACAAATTCACAGCAAGTCTAGAGCACTGTCCATTACTTATTAAAAAACTGCAACAAGGAAGAGACAAAATGAAGAGGCAAATTTAAGGACCCTTTCCTCTGAAGATGGGGTCATAAAAGACTTTCTTATTAAAAACCAGACAGGTTATAACTATTAAAAAGCAAGTCTGTGAGCTCTAGGGATGTATTTCACACCACTGTAGTCAAGATATATACAGATGTGAATATATCAAAGAGTAAAAGAAATAGCTACACAGAATCCTAGAGAAAGGCCTAGAAGATATATTGATAAGAATCTGTAAGCAAAACTAGGAAGCAACTGCAACAGAGATTAATTTTTCAAGTGGTGGAAAGCAGGAAGCAATGCCATAACACAGCAATCAGCACCACTACAGGGAAAAAATACTTCAGAAGTAAAAGTTCAGGCAACTGCACAAACAATGGAAAAAAAAAACCTTTGTTGATGCATAAAACCTATGCTCCAGTGCACCAAAAAGTCAGTGAGATGTGTGTTTTAAACACAGTAAAGAAATTTTAATAATTTTTCTTAAGAGAGCTTGTTCATTAGATAGCATTCCAGTAACACACACAAGATAGACACAGGAGCAAGTGTAGCTAAAGAAAATGACCAAATTAAAATGGTGGGAACCACTGAATTTCACCAAAAGAGTACCCTATACAGAGCCCAAAATAAAAATATGACCAAACAACATGTGCCAGTAAAATCACAGGAGTTTAGAAAAGACACAGAGTGTGTGGTATCTGCAGTGCAAAAGCAGGAAACAACATTCAGAGAAAAACCCAATTAATGTATCTGATTTCTCCTTGGTTACCAGTAAAGCAAGGAAAGGGGTAATGTTATATCAGAATTACAAAATTCTTTTTCATACCTCCTAGAGAACCTACTGAACCTTCCTCATAGAGGAGTTTCTGAAAGCAGGCTGGAGAAGGGTCTCATGTGCATAGCCTGGGTGTACCTACACAACACTGTCAGAGGGAGGAGGCCTTCTTGTACATTTTCCCTGCATTTTCTATTGCAGTAGGAATAATTTTCTTCACCTTGGAAGAAAATGGGCCATTATCTTGGATTGCACAAATTTTGGTTCTGAGATGCAGCTTGTCAAAATTATGCAGAAATATCAAGTTTAATGACATGAGAATTGAGCACTCTCCTTCCTCATGGCAATGCCATGGGATGTAGCAAAGGATCCAAAATGACACTTTTTGTACCTTATGTGCCATGACAGAGGAAACTGGTAAACCAGGGTGCTAAATTTATGAGCAGAGCTAAAACCCTTACATCTGTTTCCACCTCATGAGGGTAAAGTAGAATCTAAATATTATACAGGAATATGTATAAAAATTTCACTGGACAGCAAGCCAGACAATTCATCTGAAAATGTGAAAGGGCATGCTGAAGGTCTGGGGATATGAGCTGCAGCAAACACTAAGAATGACTGAAGCAAAGGGTCTTAAGCCATAAAAGACCAGACTTTAGTCTCAAGCAAGAGACGTATTACTTTAAAGTGCAAAAAAGCCTTGCCCCATGACCTCATTTTCAAGTAATATTGCAGGTGCCAAGACTCCAATATAAAATGGTTCAAAAATCAGAAAAAAAATGTAAGCTCCCTGCAAAGCCACAGAACCTGTGGTAGATTAGCAATCTGCCATGGAGAACTACAACACTAAAGGAGCCCAAAAAAGAAAAATCTTTTGGGATCAACAGAAAACACCAACTTTTGACCTGTTGAAATAAATCAAACTCTCCTTACAGAAGCAGCAGGGAGGGCTGGGAGCAGAACTGCTGCAGAATCACAGAGCAGGCTGTTTATTAGCCTCTTACACACCCACGGGTTTGGGAGCTACTAGAAGATGTGTACACAAAGTGAAATAGATGGTGCACTTGCTATATTGACCCAAGCAAGTATCTATGAATAACATTTTCAAGCTTCCCCTGGAGTTGCAGTTTCAAAGCAGAAACTAATCAGTGAGCACTGGCTGTAAGACCCAAAAGAGAAACTTGCAGATACCACCAAAGAGGATTTTGCAAATATGGAAGTACTTAATCACAACTAAGGTTCAGCTTGGGTCCCATTAGTAATACCACAAACACTTTCAAGAGCAGCTAATGATCTGAAACCAGCAGTAAACCTGCATGCAAACATGATAAAAAGCTTTACATTGAATCTGCAAGTCTGCAGATGAACTAGAAACAGATCACTGAAGAAGAAACATTGCAAATAGAAGATAATCAGTCTGTGTGCTTGTTTCTAATATCAAAATTCTAACACTGTTATCTGGGATGTTTTTCAGGGCTGAACAAACCAACTTCTACACCAGTGGAAAGAAAAATGTCAAAATGAATGCCAGAATCAGAAAATCCCAATAAAACAAGATAGTTCTCATTTGGCTACAGATAAATGGCAGCATTAAAGAAACACTAAAGTACCTAAAGAACAGAGATGTCAAAAACAATATAAATGAATAAAATTGTTTTCATAGTTTAAAACAGCAAGAATTTGGTAAGATGGACAGCCCTAAGCCAAACTATTATGTTCCAGAAAGAATCATTTCAATTACAGTCACTAAGGAGAGAAGATGAGACTTTTAAAGGAATCAAGCTTTTGAGAGAAGCCTTTTGACAGAAGGAAGTGAAAGGGGCAGGCCCCTGATAATCCATGTATTGACAGCTCAGCAGAGTGCTGCCCCAGAGGGCTGCAAAACAATGGCTTGGAAAGACTGTGCCCCCTCCTAAGACATTGAGATATATTATTGCTGCCTGAAAGCAAACTAAAGGGCTATACCAGTTATTGGATGTATGAGAGCTTACTAATTTAATGATAGTTTACTTAGAAAACACAGAAAGGGATCAAAATCCAGACCAATAAATAGAGATTTCCAGGAACTGAAGCATCCTTTTGCCATGATTCCTGTATCATATATTGTGTTTTCTGCAAGATTTCATGTTCAAGTGAAGCAAACCCACACAGAGTCTGGCTAGAAGATGGTATTTGTGAAGAAGTATTTCATGTCCTGCATGGGTAGATTCAGACTAGATAGAAGGAATAAATTTTTTGAATTTGATTTCTTACAATAGTGTTCAGTGAAACACAGGAACAGGCTGTCCAGAGGTGTGGTGGATGATCCTGAGAAACATTTGGGACCAGGCTGACTGGGGTTCTGAGCAATCTAATGTAGTTCAGGGTGTCCGTGCTCATTTGAGGGATTGGATGACTTGACCTTTAGAGGTTTCTTCCAACCCAAACCATTCTGTGAGCCTGAAATCCTTACAAAAGGCCCTTCCCTTAAATAAAATTGTCTTTCATGGTCAAGAGGTACAGCTAAGAAGCATTTGTTTTCTGTGGCTTTGAGTATCACACAAGAACCCTGCATGCTAAACAGAATTCAAATATCATGGCAAAGGGTTATTGAACAGCTATTTCATAGCCAGTTTCTGTTCTGGCTGCACACTGCTCCTGAAGTCCAATTCACTCTCCTTAGCACTCCGTAACAAGAACGAGTTAAGTTTATATCATTCCTTATTACCACTGTAATCACAGTCTTGAGACAAGATTCATATTAGCCATTTTCTGCTCTTGTTGCATCATTTGTCAAGAAAATGAGGAATAAGAATTTCAGCACCTAATATGCTCTGTGAGTTATAGGAGTGTGCCAGGATTATACTCAGCTTTCCTGATAGCTGGTGGCTCTCTGTCCTACCTTTCTCTGCATACATCTGCTTGAGAGCTGAATTATAACCAGCCATCACTTCACCCTTCTAGGGAGAGCCTTCACTTCCAGATCTGCCCAAGCTGTGGCATCTAGTAAGAAACAAAAAGAGGATAGTAAATCTATTAATTGAACAATAGCCCAGCCATAAGTCTAGTATTATCTCAATCCATTTTGAGGAGCTTTCTTCCAGCTCCCACGTGTGATCCTTAGTATGCACATGTTCCATTTGCAGTTGTACAAGGAGACAGGGATGTCAGGGCACAAGGTTCTGTATGTGAGCACCCTTTGGCTCCTGTGTGTGAATCACGTGGGTGATGGATATAAACCACATGAGTGTTGTCTTAGTTTGGAAACACAGGGAGAAGCCAGAGCTTCCCTTGGAATGGAGAACATAAACCCCCTCCTTCTGTATTATTATAATTTTGAAATTAAGAGGCTTTCAGGCAAAGATATGGGAATAGGAATAACAGTTCTTTACCAGGAAAATTAAAAATGTAGTAGTACAAAAAAAGCAAATTAACAAAAAAGAAAAAAAAAAAAAGCACTGACTGAGTCAGAACACAACCTGACACCCTGTTGGTCAGGTTGTTGGAAGCAGTCCAGTTAAGTCCTCCTGGAGTGACAGATGTGGTTCTGTTGGAACAGAAATGATCCTGTAGAAGGGTGTAGTTTTCCTCTGAAGGTCCAGTGGTGGAGAGATAGGTGCAATCTTCTTCTGGGAATCCAGTGCAAACAGGCTGGCCTGGTGTTCCAAATCTCAGATTTTATCCAGGTAGGAATGTTTGGCTTCTCTCCTTGGGTGGAGCATCTCCCAGTGGGATGATGTAATTTTAACAGTCATGCAGTGAGTCTCAATGGTCCATTAATAGCAGATATCCCCTGGAGGTAGGATGGGTTGTGGAAGAGATAAAGAACACTGCCCCACCTGGTTTTAACAGCTGGCCCATTAACAGAAGACACCCACTCCCTCCCCCTTGGAGCCATGAGGAATAGGTCATAGAAGAGATTTAAAAAAACCAAAAAACACCTCCCCAACCAGTTTCAACAGATGGGACTAGAATTCATCTTGCATTGAACCGAAGACAAGTGTGTAAATTTGAATGGGTATGGTCATTGATCCTCCACATAGAAATTCACATGGTATTTGGTGTTTTCATTGCCTTTGTGTTTCCTGAAAGGTCTCGTCCTTGTGCTGAGGGTAAAGCCGAGGGCAGTGAAGCACTGCTTGTGGTTAGAAGAAGATCAAAGTAGAGGCTACACAAGCCTGTACCAAAATATGTGAAAGCAGGAAGGATGCACCCAAGGGTGATGGCTGATGCATTAAGGATCTGTCCTATGTGTCTTTGAAAGGTCATGGTGGCTGGGGAGGCTTGTGATGACTTGAGCAAGACAAACATCAGATGCATCTTCAAGGATGGCAAGAGGGAGCTGGAGCAGGGGCTTGACAGACTGGGGAAATGAGCTGGCAGAAATTCCCCAGATTTCAGGAAGTTCCCTGTGCATGGCAAAGAATAATCTGCACTCCAGCATGGGCTAGAGGCCAAGCAGCTGGAAAGCAGCTCCACAGGTAAGGATCCACAGGTGCCGGTGGGCAAATTGAGGGCAAGTGAGCAGTGCACCACTGTAGCAAAAATAAACAACCAAATACTGGGCAAAAGCATAGAGAACTAGTCAAGAGAAGTGATTTCTCATCATTGCTTGACAGTTGCAAGACAGCATATGGAGTACTGTGTCTCAGTTGGAGTTCCTGTATACAGGAGGGACACAGACATACAAGAGAGAGTACAGCAGATGTTCCAGAGCCTGGAGCACATAAAATACCATAAGAGGCTGAAAAAGCTAATTTGGTTCCGCCTGGAAAAGAAAAAGGGTCCAAGGGAGGATCTTACTACTGTCTTTAACTACTTAGTGGGGTGGTATAGACAGAAGACACAAAAAATGTTCAGAGAGGTGAAGAGCAACAGGACAAGAGGTAAGAGGTGCTAGTTACAAGAAAAAACACCATTAATATAAGTAAAAGCTCAACATCTTGAGGGTAGTCAAGCCCGAAATCCTCAAAAACATCTACAATCCAATTGGAAAAACCCCTGAGCAATATCACCCAACACTGAAGTCAGCCCTGCTTTAAGCATGACCTTAGACCAGAAAGTCTTCAGCCTAACTCACTCTATAACTTTGTGATGTAAGGGCAAGTTCAACATCAGCCCTTTCTTTCACTGCCTTTTTCTCCAGCCTTACAAGGTTGTGTTGTTGTCTCAAACACTCTCAAACGCACCCTCCTCAGGGAGCTTTCTTCCACGTCTCTTAATCTTTTGAAGTATTCTAATGCTGCCAGTAATTACTGTCTACCTTTGTATTATGGATGGAAAGTGGCACATTGTTGAATATGAAAAGTAAAGTCACTCACAATGTACATTCTAACAACAGGGAACTTAGAGTGGAATTAATGACGGATGAAACCACAATGAATTGAGAAAAGGGTAATGAGCTCCCTGTGGCCTCCACTGTGCTGCCCACATTCCATTATCTGCTAAAATCTCTCTTCAAAAATCTAGATTCCAACAATATGTGAACTGAAACTAATGAAAACATCATCTTAATTAACACAATATGATAAAACAGTTGGAAAGCACCTCTGAATAGCAATGAACAGCAGCCCTAGATGAAAACAAACATATGCAGACATAGATGTTGAAGAGAACTTTTTTTCTGTAATTAATTTCTTGCATGGGAGTTGATTCCAGGAAAGCATTTACACTTCTTCCTTACAGATATATTTTAATATTTCAAATTAGGTGTTCCATAATATTCACAGCAAAACTTTCACATCAAAAAAAATAATAGGCAGATGAAGTTTTCAGGTTTCACCATAAACTTGTAACCCAGATTCCAATAGAAAACTGTACAAAGCTTTTGAACGTGTTTGTACAATTTTATGGCTTTCAGTCAAATTCTCAAGTTCCTGCAGGCCTTCCAATAGCTGCCTCCCACACAGGCAATATCAGAGAGGAATGAAAAACAGGAAAGCCTCTCTTCTGCTCCAAGACACTTCTTGCATACTAACTTGATTTAGAAATGGTATCACAGGGAATTTTTATAATGAGACATTGCCATCCTGTTTCACAGTTACAATTTTAGAACAGCAGGATGTCTCTAGAGCTCTGCTGGACTGAACAATTGGGGTTTAGCCATTGTCAGTGTCCTCAGGGGACAGATATTTACAGAAGAGGAGAGAAGGTTAAATGTTATCAGTATCTTGGAGTTCTTGGAGTCTTTGCTGAGGAAAAATAAGTACATTTTTTCCCCTCCCTATTTTGCTGCTGTATGTTGGGCCAATTTAGATTATTGCCCAGTTCCTAAGGCAGAAATTCTATTAGTGCACAAGGTAGTCTATTTCTGGATACATATATAAGAACTTTTTAAGAGAATTTTTTTTTTTCTCCAAGTGATAAATTTTGGAAAAGAAGTCTGTATTGGGTGGAAGCTGACAGGAGGGGATCAGCTGTGTTTGTGGCCCTTCTGCACTTCTGCACTTCTGACTTCAGGTTTCAAAGTGGTTTAGGGCACAGGCAAGGACAGCAACAATTTACTGAAACCTGTCCATACAAAAGCATCCTCACGTTGCTCCTTCAGCAGTGGAGCCACTGTCCCAGGTCACAGCCCTTGCAGGGACACAGTGCAGCTGTTTCTTCTCCCTCATACCCTTCCTGAGCTGCATTGGGAAAGACAGAGAAGGTATCGGGGTGAACTGTGCAGAAATCACTGTCTGGCCGAGTATTTGCCACCTTGACCATTCCCTTTAAATCCTGCTGCTGTCACCTCTGCCCAGGATCTTCTCCTGAAGGAGAAGTCAAATTTAAGGACACTGATGTTGCCCATCACCACAAATTGCAAGGCCCACAGCAGTGTTTCCCTTGTTGCCATGCAGGGTCACTCTTGGTATTCCTTCCCTTCCTCGAGAGCTCTATGTTGTACTTGCACATGTTCACTGGACAGCCACTGTGAGATGGATTAGGAGGAGCACCAAAATAAAACAGCACAAATGACAAGGAGAAGTGATAAGATAGCTGGCAGGCCTCCCTCATATTCACCTCACATTTACAACAAATTCCAGGCTTGTTTAGCTTTCACTGGGCTGCAGAAATCACAAGAGGCCAAAACTTGTTTCTCTGACCTGAAGCCAGTTTTGCTGTGAATGCAAATGGTGAAGGATGGTGAAGGCTCAACAGCAAAGTAAGGCACAGGCAGCCTCCCTAAGCTGGAGTTCCACAGCAGAAAAACAAAGGAAAAGAAAAGATGTGGAGTAAATAAAAATGAAAACTATCTGTGTGCTTTCTCCCTGTCATAGTCCTGGGGACAGTGCATTCTGCATAGAACATCCTCCTTCCCCCATTTAGATACCTGCTTCAAATGGCTCCAGTGCCAGCCAATGCCTGTGAAACACAGAAGTGCTCTGCAGGGTCAAAATAGTCAGAATGCCCTTTTTCATCAGCTTTTCTCCTATCTCCTATCCCACAGTACCTAACTGTGGATTTGCAAAGCTCAGGGGCAGCCTGGGCAGTGCAGGCTCACTCAGCGGCACACCCAGCTTGCTCTGTCAGCACCTGTAAAACACAGAATGAAAAAATATAGAATCATTGGAAAAGACCACTAAGATGACTGAGTTCAAAATTTACCCAACACCACAGTGTTCACCACAGGCTCATGGTAGGTCCATGAGGGGTGGCGTTGGTGATAGCCAATATATTATACCAGTCCATATATTACATCAGGTAACATATCCCAGGTATATCTCAGGTCAAAAGCAGGATATATTCACACTAACATGAGTCCATTTCTTTCAGACGAGGATCTGTGATGGTTTTTGGCTTCTTTTCTCTCTGCCAAGGTTGGGATAAAGACACGGGAAACGCCAAGCTCAAGTTGGGTCTTGGTTGTTTATTAATTCTTATCTATATTACAGATTCACACACCATGAGCTATAACAAGCCTGCTAGGAAAGCGAGGTAAAATGGAGGAGTTCTAACTCTTACCAAGGTTGTTTAAGAAATAATTACCCAATAACAAGGTGACACCTGTATTACTTATGCTTTTGACCCAATAATGACCACCGGAGGCCCACAATGTGGAAATTTTTTACCCAAACCCATGAAGAAGAAGGGAGAAGAAGGTGAAGAAGAAGGACTCAGACAATGCCCAAAGTCCTCGATCCTGTCTCCCACATGTTACTATATACTAAAATCTTAAATATAAGTTTTTCACCCTGTGAGATCGCACAATACTATCCAAACTACACACCCACAACCCCCATGTTATCACTCAATCTCAGGAACCTGTCCCATCTCAAGTCAAATGTGGTTCTTGCTTGAGGGTCAGCACTTTTAACACAGAAAGCCTGAAATTTTCAGCCTCCAACAAGCCTTGAAACAACAAGGCCTTGATCCAACAAGAATCAAGAGCAAAACAAGATGATAACCATTTACAAAAGACTAGACATATCTGTATTCTGCCTCCTTTTTCAAAGGTTAGTCTCCTACTTCATCCAGCTGCATGGAACAAACACTTTTAGGGTCCAACTCACCTGACTATATTGACCAAAAGGAGCAGGGGTTGTCTGGGTTTGGCTGCAAATGGCTTGATTACAGACATCCAGAGATAAATACCTTAATAACTGCACAGTAAACTGAAACTGGGAAGAACGATGCCAACCCTGTGTCAAGTTGTTCTGACACCAAACAGATAAAGCAGACCCTCCTCTGGGGCTGTCTGCAGCAGCTCTGCCGCGTCCTGTGAAGCTGCACTGCAGAGCATCACTACCCCCACGAGTTAAAGACCATGCTCTTTGGCATGGTCTCATTACAAAGTGCATTTCTAGAGTCCATTTGGAGTGCAATGAGTACAACAAAGATCTCAATAAAAATGAAAATCTCTCAATTAAAGATTATAATCTTTTTCTTGCTGTTCTTTGTTTCCCCTCAACAAAACAGTTGCAGATTTATAGTGAAAAAGAAAAAGTGCAATAGGAGTCTAGGGGGTGGGTTTTTGTATTGATGGGATGTAGGTTTTCTAAGGAAAAAAAAGAGAAATATTTGTCATGTACTATAGCCACTGTTGTATGCATCAGCACATGAAATATGACTCAAATTCCATCTTCAAAGCTATCACAAGATGTATTGTTTGTACTGAGGGTTCGTAAAAGGCTCTAGCAAGTTATTACATTTATAGTCTACTTTTTTTCTTTCCTTAAGATTTATCTTCAATTTTTACTCAAAAATCTGGGGCCAGAAAAATCACATTTGAGCTTAAAAAAATGATCTCTTTCCCTCATTTGCTCTCAATTTGATAAGTTAGTCTTAGTACTCAACTTAGAGATACTTTCTGCAGAGATGCATAGTTACTATACGGCCACAATGTCCTAAAGCAAAGAACTGATATTTTATGAGTCATTATCGTAAAATAGAGTTTAGAGTAGATTTTAGTATTCCTATTTCCCAGCTACATTGCTGTAATCTAGCTGCCTTCATGAAACATCAGCAAATCCCTTATCAGCCTTAGTACTTGTTGGTCTTTTCTTTCTGGTTTCAGATTAATGTGCTAACAACAAAGAGAAATAATGAGAAAATACATTTGTTTATTGCCCAGAGAGAAGAAAAACTTGATAACTCCCTGAACTGTGTTACTGAGATCCTTGCCTTGGAATGTGTTGGGCTGGAGTGCTTTGAAAAAAGGAAGACTAAAAAATGTCTTAACTCTGCTGCCTGATAATACCAGAAAAAGAAAAACACAATGAAATAATGAGGAATAATGAGTAGTTGTCTGCTGACTTCTGAAACTGAGACTGCTCCTTCACTGGCTTTTAGGACATGGCTGGGGTACAACAGAGTGGAAAGCAAATACTTTGGGATATTTTCTTATCCCTAAACATGTACTGCTCACTTTAAAAGTTAATGTCTGTAAAATTTTCAGATAAACAAGCAAGTGGAGAGGATGAAAAGAAAAATGCTTACCTTAAAGTACCAGTGAAACTTAAGAAGCAAAGCATTGAATTATTAAGCCCAAAAAATAAATATACATCTCTCTGTAACTCAGGTTAACAACATCTAGGACAGCTGCAGAACTGTGAAATCTAAAAATAGAAATATGCCATGGGAATATACAACTGCCTGCTTATGAGACCGTGGAGACATTCTGACTGGAGATCAGTCCATTACATTTCTGTCATCATTCTCAGAGTGCAGAGGTCAAGCAAGGGTTCACAAAGGATAACAAAAAAATGATTCAAGGTCTGGAAAATCAACTTTCCACCAAGAGTTTTAAAAATGCTCAGTTTGGCTTAAGTGATGAATTAGTCTATAAATACCTAGTTTAAGAAAAAGATTTTTCTGACTTAACAGGATCTTTAGGTCAGCAGATAAAGGCATAGTAGCAAGGTCCCATGCCAAAGTGAAACAAATTCCAGCAGGAAATAAAAGCAAATTTTTAGGAGAGAGTAACTAATCACTTTAGGATGCTTACAAATTACTAAAAGGCTTCAGCCACCCCTTCCAATTAAAAAATCTTCCTAAAATGCAATGTCTGGGAAAAATGACATTAATTCAGGGAGACTTAATGCAACACAGGTTTGCCCAAATCCCAATGTACATTTACAGGCACTCTTTTCCTCTGTGATTCTGCAGAGGAAAATAATGCTCTGTTCAGAAAGAACCTCAGAAATTGGTTTCCAAGAGCTTCCTCACAGCAGCCACCATGGCACTAGCCATCAGCTGCGATTTCAGCACTAGAAGGTTTGCTTCAAAGCCCATTCAAGTCCAATACACAGGAATGGGAAAAACTTAACTTTGCACCAACACCTGGGTTCATCAGAGAGGGCAAAACTATTTCCACAATCATCATTCTCAGATGGACATATGGGAATATTTCATTTCCTGCCTACACACAAAAGCAACCCATTCCTCCCCACTCTCTGCCAGCACCCAAACTCTTCCAAACCTCTTTTGTGATTTCCCCATCCAGAGCAAGTTCCTAAATCAAAGTGAGAAGGCCCTTCTGTGCTGTCCAATAACAATAAAACCAGATGTGAACTCTACCCACGTAAGCAGAATCTCTTTCAAGTCAAATGTACAAGTGTCCCCTGGCTGCTTAAAAATCTGGATTTCTCTCCAATAATTTCTAAAATTATGTTCTTGCTTTTTTTACATCATTTATAAACAAATTTGCCATGCTTTCTGTTTCTATAATGAATAATTCTACAGGAATTATAAAATAAGTCTCTGTGGAAAGGGGAGATATATTTTAATTTTGCTATAAAATTTTATTTCCCATTTTTTGCTTAGAATGAAGCTGTCTTAACATGTTACATGTGAAACAAGAATAAGCCTTGTTCTCTACGCCTTCTGACACACCAAGGTGGTTTCAAATGCATGGCCACCAGAAAGTATTTCTCAGGAGTTACCGACCCTTTACATCAAAATACAAGCAGAGATTTTTGTAGACAATCCTCCATTCACTCCCATAACTAAGATTTTACAGTTCTACAGCCATCCTAGATGTTGTTAACCTCTGTTATAGAGAGATGCATATTTATTTTTTGGGGCTTAATAATTCAATGCTTTGTTTATTAAGTTTCACTGGTACTTTAGGCATTAAAGTACTTTAAGCACTTCAAGCTTTTTTCTTTTCATCCTCAATTTCATCCTCAAACAGCCATCAATTTTCAAAAGATTTGAGCCATGAGTCCTGCTCTGACCATTTTTGTAAGGTTGATTTGAGACAAAAAGGGGTTGGGCAATCCCATTACCTTTCTGCATTCTCTTAATATCAGAACCAATCAGCCAGATTCAGTGAAAATTTGAAGAGAAGAACTGAAGGCTTACAGCATTTAGGGCCTGAAAGTTTTTTGAAAAGAGGTTCCAATGTAGAGGAAATAAATTAGATCAGCACTACTTTAATCATGGATTTAGACATCAGAGGATACCCCTGAGTGCAGAGTGCTACAAACACTGTTAAAACTTCAGGAGAAGTTTTCAGTCAGAGCCTGCACCTAATATGCTGGAAGATAATCCAACCACACAGTTTAAAGCCACAGGAAAGCAAGATTCCAGTTTCCTCAGTCACAGAGAATACTGGTGAATTTTTAAGCCTGCTTGGATCTCCCTTCTGCAGCTCTTCCCCAGGTTTGTGGGCTCAGCACTAGTGAATTAACTCACACCAACCCATAAGCCAATTTTACTAATATTTAGGGTTTGTAGGCTAGAGCACGAGAAGGGTATTCACCAGCAATAGCTTCAAGTTTGCTGAATTATAAAGTTCAGGGAAAGCAGCTAAGATTCCTCCAGAAGCTGCCGTTGTCAACACAAGAGGCATCAACCAATCTTAAAAGGTTCAGTTAATGCCTAAGGGATTTTTATTAGAGCCTTAGAAAACATATGAGATTTTAAGAAGGATAAGGTTTTTAAGAAGGATTAGCACACAAGATAATGACTCAAAAAGTGTGGAGTACAGCACAAAAGTCATAAGGATGCCAGAAGCAAGAGAAAGATAAAAAAGAGAAAGTTGTGAGAGGGAAGGAGATGTTGGCAGGCTCAGAACAATGTGCAGTCTCAGAATAACAGGCAAATTATAAAAAAAAAACTACTAAAACACATCAAACTGAGAAAAGGAGGACAGAAAAACTGGCAAAGACTGTGACCTGTCAAAGAAATGGTGCAAAGCCATCAGCAAATTCTGTTTGCTCTAGCAAACACGCAAGCAGTTCTCTGGTAAAGGTGTAGCAAATTGTTTGAAGCTGCTTTGCCTAAGGCCATTTTCACCATCATAGTTATGTATATCTTGTAACACTCTTTCACAAAGTCAAGTTTCATTTTTCATCTCCTCCAAGACGTCAATTGCCTATTGATTTCTTCATTTCAGAATCCATTGGCCTCAATTTGAGCACAAAGGGGATTAAGATGGCCATCGATCCAGCAACAGTAGATTAAAGTCAGTGTTGACACACTCACAGCTACTCAGTGGGGAGACAGGACCACCAAAACACCAAACTTGCACTTAGGGCAAACATACAGAGCTGCAGCACAAACTGACAGCCAGAGCAGACAGTCAAAATGCCAGCTCCAATGGAAAATAATTGTTTCTGTGGAATCAAAAGCTTCAGTTGGAACATTCCAATTTTTTCAAAAAACACAACATTTCCCCTCTTTCCCCAGCTAAAAGTGATCCAAATTAAAGTAAGAAAATATAAACAATATTAACTCATCTTCTCCTAAACAAAGTCCCAGTGACAATTTTCTTCAGCCATTTATACAACTTCATTAGGCAAGATTCTGCTCTTCACCCTGGTATATTTGGAATCAATTTAGCAAAGCTAAGCTTTTAATTTATTAAAAGAAATCATGCATGCAGCTGAAATTGAGGCTTTCCCCACTGATTCTTAACAGATGTTGTGCATATGTTTCTTTAAACCTTTAAGGCTTCAAGAATCAGATACAAACTTTCTTTAGCTCTGCTTTACACTTCTTGACAGAAACTCAGTCCTTCTTGCTATCATTCCTTCTTGCTGTCTCCAGATCCAGAGTTTTATACAGATCCAGATCTCCAGAGTTTTATACACTCATTAATCCAACTGTGACAAGAGCTTAAAGCAGGCTAGGCATGTTTAATGTACAAGGGAAGCAAAGGTCTGAGCATATGAACTGAGCAAAGTTTGAGCAGGAGATGTGACACTGGCCTTAGGGTCAGTGTGGTTTAACAGGCACCAGCAGAGGCTGCACACACTCAGGGGACTGTCTGTGCTTGCCTGTGACAAACAAGGTTTCCAATATGTTCCCTTTTAGTTGACTAAAGCTGTCATTAGACAACGCTCACAGACAAAACCCTTCAAGCCTTAGGGGTTTAACTGCATTGACAAGAGCTCAATTCCTTCCATCTCATTCGGCAAATGAGGATTGAGTTAACACCAGGCTAAGCCCAGGATGAACACAGACCTCAGGATCAGCTGTGATTGCCCCACCTTTGTTTCTGCTGGTGGAAATATAGAGAAATACATTAAATGTTATTATGAACTAAAGCATTCTGCAATCAGACCATATTTCTGAGAGAGTTACTACCTAGGAACATCTGCATTAGTATTTATTGCTCTGTTAGGAGATAGAGACATTTAATTCAAAATCCTCTCCTTGATCTGAATATCACATGTAATTTAAACTTGACTCAGAACAAAAGTGCAATTTATACATTAAGAAGTTTATACAAAAGAAAGTGCATTTAATTCATTACCCATTACATCATAATATTTTATGATCTATGGCTGATCTTTCATTGTTATTATCAGTGCCATGGAAAGTATCCACTACAGTAATATTGAAGCTTAAAAAATAAACTGTAAAGAAATAAAAAGTTCATTATTTCTGTTCTAAACTTTCTGTTCCCCATCTCAAGGTAAAAGAACAACATTCTCTCAGTGATAAGAACTAAACAGAAACCCTGAGGAGATTGGAAGAAAGCCTTTATAACAACTCATCTTAAAATAATTAAAATACTTTCACAGATATTTACTCTTGCCAAATTAAAGAGGCTTTCCTCACACACATCTGAAGTACAGTGGGGAAAAGCTGCTATCAGAAGTGCAAGGAGATGAAAGATTGTTGTACCTGCTAGGACATCATGCTAAAAAAATACTTTCAGTAGCCACCAAATACATTGGTCAGAGTGAAAAAATGCTACAAAGAGAAACTTTAATTATTTGTTTTAGACCCATTTAACTCAGCAGGAGTCATCCAGGGAATACACTTTATGAAACGCACTGTATTTTTCCTCAGTGAGAATGGTCTGCTAAACCCCAGCTAAGTGCCTGCCATCATATAAGGATTTCTCATTGGGTACCTAGAGAAGAGTAAATTTTGACCTAAAACTGAAATCAATGTCTCAGCTGGTGCTTCCAAACCACCCACT
This sequence comes from Acrocephalus scirpaceus scirpaceus, assembly GCA_910950805.1. Taxonomy (NCBI): domain Eukaryota; kingdom Metazoa; phylum Chordata; class Aves; order Passeriformes; family Sylviidae; genus Acrocephalus; species Acrocephalus scirpaceus. Next base: position 146,836,046 of record OU383773.1, read on the forward strand.
CTGCTCTCATCCACATCATCCCTCTGCCAGCTAGAGGGAAAATAGCAAAGGGGCAGACCCAGAGCTGCATTCTGGACAATCCAGCCTGCCCTCTATGGGGATTAATTGCACTCAGCCACGGACTCCAGGGAGACAGGAACAAACCTCCAAAGTCTAGAAGTTTGCTCTGAACTCCAGAAATGCTTAAAACACATATACAGACATCAAAAAAAATTTTATATATATATATATACACAAAAGCAGATTTCATGGCGTTCCTAGCAGATTTACCATCTGTAAATGTATAAGTGGTGTGTAAATGTACATGCCCCACCATCCAACAGCAGATAATGGGAAGAAAAAAGGGGGAAGGTCTTTTTCCACAAAATTGCCCAATTCTGTAGAATTGGATAATTCCTCACTGAATTGACAGCATAAACCGAAAAATAAGGGTTTAGCTTCCCACTTAAGGTTTCTGAAAATGTGATTTGCTCCCAGTAAATACTCCAGTAATTCAGCAAGGAAATGCCATGCAACAGGAAGAAAACTGGTGGTCACCAACAAATCCACTTCAGAAAAATTAATTGTTGCTATGACTTTATATGTTCAGGCCAGCTCTTGGAATTCTTCTGTGGGCACAAGTTGATTTAGGTAAGATATTCCTCCCTGAAGTATAGCTCAGAAGCAGTATGGTGATTTGAACAGTGATAACCTTTAATCTTGCAATAAATTTTGTTTTGCTCTTAAAACTTAGTGCTTATTACTCAAAAGGAAAGGTTTAATACATACAAAGAACTAAAAATTTAAAATATACTCCTTTTTGGCAAGTGGCACAACCCAGTATTTTCTTCTGATAAAAGACTCTCAGACATATGGCGAGGCACTTGTAACACACTTGATAAGTACTTCAAACACTTCCTCCCTCTTGTGTTACCACACTCATTGAAATAATCTAATGAGCTCTTTACCTCTTGAGCATCAGCCTTTTGATTGGCAATACCCGTGCATCACTGCACCCCCAGGTGCTTTGGCAGTGCACCTGCATCCACTGATTTGTCCAAAATGGAGAGAGATGCATTTCAAAGTCTCCAAGGCAGCTTTGCAGCCAGCTACCTCGACCCACCCAAGCAATTTCCATAGGCATCCACAGTGCAGGTGTCATGCCCACCACTGTGTTCCCCCAGTCAGGAACAGCCTGGGTGTGCACATCCCACAAGCAGGAACAGAGTGATCAGGGTCACATTCACCCCATTGAGCACAGGAGGGTTGGTGAAGGCAGTCACTGACACTGGCCTTGTGAAAGGTTTTCAGTTTACCTTCTCTTTTCAGTTTACCAGCAAAATCTGTGTTAAGGTCCCTCTTACCAAAGTCCCCAGAAAAGCCAAGCAGGAAAATCAGGGTTTTCTGTTGTTGTTGAGGCAGATAGGACATATAGAGTTACACGGTAAAATTCAGAAGGCTCCCTTTATTATGGCAGCATGCTGTCTTTTATACAGTTTTTACAAACTTTAATTGGCTAATAGCTTTCTTGTTAATTATTCTACTGGTTAGTAAAAGGTATTCTACTCGTCCATCAAATCTATCAATTCTTGTATTGTTTACATATTTTCTTGACTGATTCTCATGGGACAAATACCTTGTTATTACAGGTCCATTTGTTTTTCACCCTCAGAATAGATTGATGTGTTAAAGGAACTTCTCATTCTCAAAGTAGCTTCATTGGGAACTTGCAAATTGCTTGTTAGCTGCTCTAAAAAGAAATGACAGGCCAGCTTTGGCTCCTTCCACAGTTTTCCATGCAGCTGTTTCAGAAAAAAAAAAAAAGAATGTGAATCCTTTAGTGTCAAAAATCCTGTCCAAGTCTCCTCCTACTGTTACTACACGAGACAGTGATGACCATGGCTGAAGACAAGGCAGAGAGCCCGAGACTGCCTCTTTCTCCAGCACTGATTGACTTTCCTGTATCCATGACCAGATGTTAACAGCACGTGGAGAAAACCACTGGAGCACAAGTCCACAGACCACAAGGTAGAAATTTTCCTTCTTTCAAAGTTCTCTTCCCTAACTGGAATCAGAAGGGCTCACAAGTACCATAGGTGATGTTCACACCACATCTCTCCAACCATTCCCCCCTCCCCCCCCATTTTTCTAGCTAGAACATGGCAGGGTTTGTCTTGCTGTTGAGATTTGTGACCTGCACCTGTGTTCTTGAAATAAATGTTTGTTTATCCCCTCTTTTATTTCTCAGCATCTCTAATTGACATTTCCTTGTAAATACTGAACACTACATTAATTCTATGACTTTCTATGTCTTTGTTATAAATGAGTATAAGCCAATTTAAAAATAACAGGGTTTATTAGCGAAATTTCCAACACCAAATTAAAGCCACAATAAAAACGGGACAACAATCGATCGAGAGTTGGGTGGACAGAGTGGTGGTACAAAGGTACCCTCCGAATTCTGCCACACTGCTATGTTTCAGCCTGTGGGTTTTATACAGTTTTTTTACCCTAAGGCTAAGTCCAGTTATGCTGTGTTTCCAAAAGAGTCCTGTCTGCATGAAAAGGTTGCTAGATAGTTTCTTCTGAAATTCATCTTGGGAGGGGTGGTCTGATCGTCCAGGATCTCCACCAAGATCGGTATCGAATGTTGAAGAGCTGTGAAGTGAGGGTCCACCCTTAATGGCTGGGCCATCTTCTTGCTCTGCCTTGTTGTTACAGTTGTAAATGTGTTTAGGAACTTTGGAATCTTGGAGGCATTCTCGGGTAGCTTCTTATTAGTAGCTTAAATCCACACGAATTTATCTATTATACTTATTACAGTCCCCCACCTTTTTATTTACCCAAATAAATTCGTGTGTGTGTTGGATTGCCTTTCCTTAGTAATTGCCTTTGAGTCGTGGCATTCTACCCCTTTTTCTGATTCACAAATTTAGTATTGAGTGTCATAAAAGAAATAATCCCTTTTTCCTTTATCTTTGGGACAATCATAATGCTCTTGATACTTCAGGTTTTCTCTGGTGCCATGTTTAGCCATAGTTCACGTCTCTTCTTGAGGGTCAGCCTCTGTGGGCTCTTGGGGGGGGGGTCCCCCGTCCCTCGGCTCAAGACTACGAGGACTTTCCACCACAACATGCCTCTGCCTTTCTCTTCGCCCACGGGGTAGCAGCCCGCGGCGGGGTAATCCATCTTCTCGGCAGCAGGCATATGTTTCTGGAGTCCTGTCAGTCCGAGCTGCAAACCTTTTTTTTTTAAAGGCACTCCACCGGGACAACCTGATTGTATCGGACCAGCAAGGTACTTTGATTGTCTTTCTGCACTCGACTTTGAGCACTTCAACTTTAGCGTCTAATTGCCCTTTTGTTCCCTTTTTATATATATAATACCATTCTGGAGAATCTAACTCTAATAGACTCAAGTTAGTGGCAATTACTAAGAAATGGCTAGTCTCTTCTTGTTCTTTTTCTAAACAGTTGGTACATAATCCTTTTGGCCTACGCCCCCTTTTGCAGTGAGCAACCTAAATCAATTTACAATATACACACTTGAAGTGAACAAAGGGAAAACATTCACAATCTGTTTTTTTTAAAAAGGTATAAAGGATAGAGGGTTTGGGGTTAGGCGTCCTAGCCAGCGAGCTCTTTCTGGTCAGGACTAGTGGATAGGAACTGGGAACTGGGGGGGGTTGCAGGGAGCCAGAGAGACTGCAGACGTCCTGGGCTATTCTGCGCGGTGTGGTTTGCTGCTAACGACCCACTTTTGAAATAGGAACAGGGGCAGGGACGATGAACAGGGATATGGGGTAGCAGAAAGGCAACAGCAGCTTCAAGCTTATCTGTGCTCATTCGGCAAGTTCTACTCTTTATCTTGCTCTCTGAACAATAGGAGAGAGAATCATGGAATAGAATTCACAACTTGTTTATGTTTATGAAGTAAACATACATAACATTAAAAGTTAACAGGGTAGCTAAAACTGTTAGACACTTCGGGATGGAGTGACTCTGCAGTTGCTACGGTAGTATCTGGTGGAAATGGTTAAGGCAGGGTGTGGTTGAGAAGCTGGAACGATTGCATTTGCATATGAGTATAGCTGAGAGTGGGGTGGGGGTTTCTAGGGGGGGTGGGGAAAGCTGGGGACCTGGAAGGGAGAATTCTAAGGGAAAGATTTTCTCAGATCTCTCCCCCCCCTCTTCTTCTCCTCGGTTTCTGTTCTCACCTCGGGGGAACTGAGAATGGGAAGAGGATGGCTCTTTGGGGGAAGGGGGGGCTAGAAGCAGGATTGGGAAAAGGGGTCAGAGAGAGACAGAGAAGGCAAGCAGGAGGACAATCCTCTGCTGGACACAAGGATGCTATGGAGGTGGCGGTGCTGGCCGCGGGAAGCAGTGGGATGGATGGATGCGGCGCTAGACGGGGCGCACGGGTGGGGGAGGCGCAGCACGGGCGCAGAGGGCGGCCCCCCTCTCTGCTAGCGTGCCCTGGACAGCGGCCCCGCACCCCGCGGTTTGGCTCTCGGCACGCAGCAGCGGCTGGCAGCGGCTGGCAGCGGGCTCTTCACTCTCCCTAACTTCGGTACAATAATAAATTAGTTTTTCTTGGACTTACTTTTCAAAATGGGACACTCTCTCTAGTGCTCTAAGATCTATCTCAGTGGACTTTCTGGTGGGATTTCGAAGGTACCTTTTCCTTTTCTGAGAGCATGCCTTTTCTCTGATTCTTTCTGATGTTTACTCTTTCTTTGCCCCATTTTTTAAAAAAAAAAACAAAAAACTTTACCTTTTGGTAATGGATCGCAATACTAAATTCTTTCTTAGCCTTAGCTCTGGCTAAGAGCAGGGATCTTTCTCTAAACTGTTTTGTTACAAACCGGGTTTCCGTGTATTTCAGATTACTTACCCGTCCGGCGAGCTGAACCGTGGGTCTGTTTGTCCGATGAAAAAGTCTTCGGTTTGCGTCCTGGGCTTTTACTAGCCCGTAGCAAAAGGGTTTACCGGTTCCCCAAACCCAGAGGGACGTATCCTTCCCCTTTTGCTTCCTTGTGATCGATTCCCCCAGACTCCCCGAGTCTGGGCTTTGATGAGCAAACAAGTTTTCCCCAATTCTCTTCCCCACCAGCCAAAAAAAAACCTTTGCGGGAAACCTGGTACAAGAGCTTACAGATCTACCCTTGTATCGTGGCAAGGCCACGTCTCGCTCACCCACTCAATCACCCACTCAACCAAGCATTACTTACAGCTATTTTCTTGCTTGGAGATCTTCGTGCACGGAGAAAAAATTTTACAAGTGAAAAGTAGCCACGGCTCCGAAAAGACTCTTATGTCTTTTCCCGGGTTTTCTGCTGGATCCAGGCCTTCTCCCTTTTTATTGTGGCGCTTTTATCTAATTTTTGGGTTCGTAATACAACAGGTGCGAAGGGGTTTCCTGCTTTGCCGGGCCGCCGAAAAACCGGCAGGGCGCCCCCCGTGCAAAGGGATTCCTCCGCAGCCAAATTGTATCCGAGTCACGGCACCAAATCTGTTATAAATGAGTATAAGCCAATTTAAAAATAACAGGGTTTATTAGCGAAATTTCCAACACCAAATTAAAGCCACAATAAAAACGGGACAACAATCGATCGAGAGTTGGGTGGACAGAGTGGTGGTACAAAGGTACCCTCCGAATTCTGCCACACTGCTATGTTTCAGCCTGTGGGTTTTATACAGTTTTTTTACCCTAAGGCTAAGTCCAGTTATGCTGTGTTTCCAAAAGAGTCCTGTCTGCATGAAAAGGTTGCTAGATAGTTTCTTCTGAAATTCATCTTGGGAGGGGTGGTCTGATCGTCCAGGATCTCCACCAAGATCGGTATCGAATGTTGAAGAGCTGTGAAGTGAGGGTCCACCCTTAATGGCTGGGCCATCTTCTTGCTCTGCCTTGTTGTTACAGTTGTAAATGTGTTTAGGAACTTTGGAATCTTGGAGGCATTCTCGGGTAGCTTCTTATTAGTAGCTTAAATCCACACGAATTTATCTATTATACTTATTACATCTTCATGGACCTCTAATTATGAGAAACATCCCATTCTCCTAATGCCTTGTTAGCAGCATTTGTTTCAACCACACTTGTTCTATAAGTGGGACAGATCTATAACCATCAAATAATATGTCAACATGCAGATCCTTTGCTCCCTCTCAGCTTTTGCAATCTTTTCTGGTATCTGTAAAGCAGAAATCCAAAAGTGTTTCCCTAAATGCTGTTCTGCAGTGCTGTGATGTTGACTTTTCTCTGTTTACTCTTTTCCAGCATTAACAGCCAGGTAAAGAAGTCAACCAACAAAGTTATCCAGCTCAGTGTAAAATAAACACCCACACTCGCCCACCTCTCTGTTCTACTTAAGTTACTCAGAGCTGGAATAGCAAACACACAAGACAAATGTTTCTTGTAAATACAACATCTTGTTATGAAACAAATCCTGAGTTTCAATAGCTAAATCCCATGGAACACTACAGTTAATTCATTAATTTACTAAGAGAATGATGGCACCACTGTTTTTTAAAAAATCATACTGGTGCCCAGAGCAAATAAAAGCAGAATGTTCATCCAGTAGATTTTTTTTTTCACCTGCACTTTCATATGGTATCAATCAAATAACTTATTAGTACTTCTGGTATGGTTGATGAACTACTTTTGTTTGTCTCTTGATAATTTAGCAAAAGGAGGTATAATTGTGATGTGTTTCAAAGCAAGATCATCTCTTGTACTTAGATGTCATTTCTCACCTGTGGAGCTTCAACTCATCCTTCTGGGAAATCTGGAGTTAGGAAGACCTTAGCAAAAGGCTCATTTCTGGTGAATGCAACATTTTCTGTTGCAGTGTATATACTGCTGATGTTAAAAGTATTCTGGTTTTATTTATCTTGATTTTATGTACAATTTCAATAACTGCTGGGACAGAAAATTCCTGCAGCATTTATGTGGGCAACAGTAGGAATCCTTCCACCCATCAACTTTACCAGGTTATTTTGAGCTTGTCCATCCTCATCTAATCTATTGCACTAACCCAACAATCCATTAGTGATTGTCTTTACAAGTGCACATTTTATTTATGAGAGAAATACTGCAGTTTGCCTGCTGGTGACCAACTTGCACCTCATCTCAGTTTCTGTGAAGTTTCCCTCATTAGAATCCTTATGCCTATGTTTTTTATTACATTCAAAAGTATTTTAGCAAGAAACCACTTCAGTAGTTCTGAGAATTTTTCACCTGTGGCATTTCCTTCTTAACAAACCTTTAGTGGCATCAGGAGATGGAAACATCCGTGGATCTGGGAAGTTCAGAATATCCCATTAGATTGAATCCATTGCTGATATCCAATTTGCAGTTAACATTTCTGAAGTAGCAATTGTGCCTTGCCAGGAAGGGAACACTGTTGATTCCTTCTTCAGTGTTCACCTCTTCAGATGACACCTGCATGTGACCTAGAATTATTAAATACATTGTAGGCAGAAAAACAAGTTTACTGATACTCTTCAAATAAAATTGAAAATATAAGATGTATAAACAACAAAGGACACAGCACAGGTGACTATCAGGAAGGAGTTACTCATCAGACAATTTTATCTTATATAGGAAGTTGGACTTCAGGAAAGACTGAAATATACTCCTAAGACACTTTAGTGCTCAATATCAAGTTCACCATTTAAGATTCTAGGCAAAATCATTCATTCATGCAACACTTTAAAGAACAATGGATCTTAAACTTCACTAGAAACTTCAAACTGATAAAATTTCAGCCACTGCTGACGTGTTAAAAAAAAAACAAAAAGAAAAATAAACTGTGAGACAATTTCTTAGAGTAGCCTCAGCCTGGCCAGAAAAGAAGATTAGTGCATAAATATTACCATATGCACACACTCTTTTACTTTACAAAAATTATTCCAGCCATGGTCTGGCTGCCTGTGGTGAGCACCAATCCCAGAGTGCCTAGAAGCTCTAAGCCGACACAGAGGGAGCACAGGCAGATGAAGGCAAATCAGTGGATTATTTATGTATTTACACTTGGTTGCATTAGAGCCTTAAAGGGCTTATGACCAACACCAGAGGTGTTACCATCCCATCAGCAAGGCAAGACATAAGCCCTAAGAGAAGGAAGAGCTTTGCATTTTCTTAAATGAGCAGAGACATGATTTTCCATGGATCACTGAGAGAAGCAATAATTGCCTCAAGGCTTATTGCAGTTTAGGCAGGCAGAGTTTGTTCATGGTGGATCATCAAAAGGCAGCATGCAAATGGAGTAGATGTTAAAAATTTCTAAAGTTTTTGCCAGCAAAACAGTTGAAACACTTTGTTGCCAAGGTCCTTGGAGGAGATAGAAAATGACAGGGCTACAGAAAGAAGTGTCCTTTAGCATTACCCACAGTTACTCACATGGATACCCCAAGAACAACAGCAGAGGTGGAGTCTGAACCTTGGAGAACACAACTTAAAGGTAATAGGATGCATCTTCAGAGTTTTGTGCCAAAATCTATCAGCTCTTCCTCCATAGACCTTACACATGTATATAAACAATTTCCAACCAAAAAAAACCCCAATACCTGAAACAGCTGAAAAAAGCTTATTCTTTCTCTGCTGCCACCAATCCTTGAAATTATGGATATACAAAAATATCTCCCAAAACTGCTTGTTTCTTTGTGCTTCTAAAGGAAAGAATCCATTGTCTGGTGATCTGCCAGGCAGCACCAAAACTTCATTTAGAATAGTTGCAGGTGGGAAAAGGTTACTGCAGTCAAATAAATGGCTGAGACTTCAAGAATGCAACCTCATTCGGAGCTGCTACTTTTAATATGTCTAATATTCAAAGGAAAACTAGAATAAATATTTGCTTCCAGTCAGGTGCCTCATTCTCATACAGCGTCACATAGCAGAGCACCTTGAGAGAAGCATCCTTTGATCTAGAAGTTTATGTAACTTCACTTTTCAGTCACTTGTCATGTGCCAGGGGAATTTCAAAATTACAGGAAATCCGTTTGTCAGCCTTCAGCACAGCAAAATGTTCAGACACATCCACACAGATAATTACATGTATATCGAAAGGATCTCAAATATTTTCCAAAAATTACCTCTTTCTATAGAGACAAGGTGAGGGTTACATTTTCTTCACAGTGGCAAAGATGAAGATAGTGGAAAGATACTTTTGACTGAATAGTAATTATGTGCTAAAACTGCATGCTAAAATTTTCAAGATGTTGTCTTCAGAATAGAACAGTCTCATCTGGGATGTGCTCAAATCTGTGACACAAAGGATTCAGTGAAGAGCAAATTATAACCAAAAAAAAAACAAACTAAAAGAAAAAAAATCACAGAATAAATCCTTTAGTCAGATGTGCAACTTATTTAAAAACATCTCAGGGAAAAAAAAATTCAAAAATTATTTCATTCTGTGGCATGAGCTGGCTCCTGAACAGCCCATTTCATAGCAAATAAGATAAATTTACCCTGAATCAGTCTCTTTTTCTGTGAAGAAAAAAATAGCTGACTTTTAAGGTCCTGAACATTGAGAGGCCAAACCTTAATACAAGGTTGGATCTGAACATGGTTTTTTAGAAATACGTTGTACCTACAGGCTCAGTACAGTGAGTACACACAATCTTCCAGAACCTTCTACATCAGTTTCCTCCAGCTTTTTTTAAAAGTGGGATTTATTACATCCTTTCCTATCTCTAATGCAGCCACAGAAAGAATATTTTTCTCTGTGAAAGGATTTGGGCAGATGCAGCATCTTGCTGAATATGGATTCTGCTAAGGCTGAACTTCTATTAAAATTGTCAGTGGAAGAGGTATGGACTTTTATGACTAGGTTTACAAAACCAAAATGTACAGAAATCTATAAAAACTGATAACATGCAGCATTTTCACCAATAAATTGAGGCTTGTGGTGACTGACAGTACATTTGAAAGCGGCAGAACTATATATTTGAGATAAAATACATGTGATTTACCAAGGGAAATGCTGTTTTCCTGGGAGAATGTCTAAAATAAGGTCTTTTCTCATGATCATGTTCATTATGATCTGTTGGCAAAAAGCCAGTGAGGCCCCAAAGGTCACAGGTTACATTTTGGAGGACACATCAGACCAGGATCCATCCCCTGGTATTACACACAGAGCCCATGGTGCTTCCCAAAGCCTTTGCCTCTGCCAACAGAGCTTTGCTGAAAGGAGCATTTTCAAAAGAAAACCTCATTTTCCAGTACAACTCTGCAGATAACACCAGCTCCTGCTAAAAAGCTAATCTACCTCTGCTTTTAAATGCAACATTTATGGTTTGCTAGATCCACAAATTAAGTATCCATATTACATTTGCTCTGTGGTTTTTTTCTTAATGTGCTGTAGAAAATGAGTAAAAACTACAGTTCAGAAACCCTGTGCCTCGCTGAGGCATCTCTAAAAAAGCCCAGCTTAGAGATAACAAAAGAGCCTTGGAATCACCTGATGGTCTCTATTTTGTGAGTTTAATTTAATTTTTTTGCTGAAGTCGAAAGCATTCTGTCTGCAGAGCACTTGGAGCTGCAACAGTGACTGTGTTAATATCAAATTCAAACAAATCCCACATGTATTGTTTCATCCTATGGAAATGGTCGTGACTTACAGGAACAAGCATAATTGCATATTTATTTTGGGTATCATTAAAGCCAGGAAGATTATTCTATAAGATAGATTTAGATGTAAGAGTGAGCCAGAGGGAACTGATCTGTAGAGAAGCTCTGCTGAAAGATCACTGTAAATTAAATCTCTTTCAGATGCATTCAAACTAGGTTGGTAAGCAATTCTCCTAGAGAGCTTTCAGGGGTTTGTAAGGCTTTTGAATGATTACAGATTCCTAAAAACCACAGAATATCTGTGGCATAAAAATCCCACTATCAACTCTGGATGATGGCTTTATAGGCTTAGTGGTTATCCTACTCTTAATTATAAATAAAACCCTTCTTTTTTTTTTTTAATAGAGCTCAGCTTCTGTATATTATCCACATTACTGGAAGATGCAGTTTTGTCTAATTTGTGTCTTATGCTGAAAGAAAAACAGCAATTTTAGCTTCTAGTAAATTGTCCTGAAGGTTTTCAGCACTGCCTGGCAGACTCAGATATAAAGTCTAGCAGAAATAGAATTTAATTCCAATAATGAAATTCCAATTTTATACTATGATGAGATTAAGAAAGCCAGGTAACATTACAGGATAAATTATGAGTATGTAAAACTGCAGCATGCAAAACATTAGGCCACTACTTTATTACTCAATTACATATTAATATGGAATTAAAAGACATCATGGTGTGATTTTATTGCTAACCACATCTGTTTGCATTTTTTTATAACCAACCACTGAGTCCTTTCATAAGAAATTTCCTTCTTAAAGCCTGAATTACCATGCCAAGAGGAAACCTTTTAAAATTCAACAATCAAAAAGGCTAATCAAAAATTTTTAATAAAGGCCTTCTACTGGAAAATGGTGTTCATTCAAAGCATTCTCTTAGGATAATTTCAAACTTTAAATGAAAAGCCTAAACTGCTATGAATTAAAAGGGGGATGGGAAGGAAGAGAGGAAGAGAAATATTATAAAATCTGCCCAGAAATACAGGTTCTATAGTGGTTCAGCAGTTTCTAGAGCAGATCTTGGTTCTGTTTTTTCTGTCCTGGTACTTGGGCCAGATCCCAGACTTGGCTGCCCATCCCCTACATCTCAAGAACACAACTCACAAAGGAAGTGTTTACAACTCACCTCCAGTACAATTCCTGAGTGCCATAGCTTACTTAATTTACTTCTTTCCTTTTGCAGCCAAAGGACAGGGAAGGTGGGAGCAGGTGGGTTTGTTCTAGTTAGTATGGACAGGGCACATGTGAAAAAACTCCCAGTCATGCCTAACTAATGCTGGATGGCTCTACATTAGGGTATTCTGTTTGGTTCAAAGCAGAAAGGAGGTTCTCAAGTGAATCCCCATTATTTTGATCTGCAGCACAGTACTGGCATGTGTGAAATAAATCTCCTCTGGAGGAAACTACAACAGAAGCTCTTCCCCAGGTGTTCACCAAAAGCAGTACAAATCCCACTCCCAAATGGTAGGGTTACAAACCAAGGGCTGCTCCTTTGAACAATTTCAAGCTACTTATAAAGTGGAAAAACTCACTTCAGAGAAACAGGTTAAGTTTGGTTTGAAATAAAATCTATCATAGTATGAGGCCAAAGGGGGTACTCAGCATCAGCTCCTCTGAAGGGTCTTTCCTAACACAAACACAGCCAATTCTGTCAAATTCAGGCAAATAATTTCCAGGCCTATGTGCAGCAGCACAGGTGTGTGCAGGAAGAGCCATAGCCAAAGCTCCCTGGTGCTCATATAAATTTAAGTATCTCCATCTAGTGCTTTTATTGGGTGTTCAGACTGGTACATATGCACTGCAACAAATGCTGCCCAGAGCTCTGTGGAAATCAGCCTGTCCCCTTTTTGTCAGTGCTAAGCATCAGCCTGGGTATGAGACAAAACCCAGGAACAAAAGCAAAGCAATCTGCTTTTTCATTTTAAAGGATAAGAACAGCATCACTGCAGCCTTGTGCAGTTATTTAAATGGTTTTCCCCACCAGATGAACCTCATGAGACAAATATCTAATTTTCTTGGAGTTCCCAGAGAGGCAGCAGTCATAAAATCCATGTTTCAGCATCCTGCACACAGCACAGACAATGTCAAGCAGAGCAGATGTCACCACGTGCTCAGATAGAAACGAGGAAGCAAACAAGTGGCCCGTGTCTTCCCTGCACCTGGCAGGAAAACAAGCGAGAGGCTCGCGTGGTTTGCAAACAAAATTCACTTTGTGGCTTCTAAACAGCTCTGAGGAGCACAAACCACTGAAAAACTGAGCCCCCATATGAAAGCAGTATAACCTTCCCAGCAGAGTTCCTGCACACTAGCAGCAAGGAAAAGAAATGGCAGGGACACAGCCTCAGCTGTGCACTTACACCAGCTCATGGCTTTGACTCCTCTGGCTCCAGGAGGGACCACTGGTGGCTCACACACACGCAGAAGCACCCAGAGCCTCTGTCAAACCAACCTTCCTCATCTGTGGCTCTGCAAAAACAGAGCAAAGATAATCCCTATGACAACGAAAAACTGGAGGGGTAGGGAGGAAAAAAAAAACAAACCCAAATCCAAAGCTTTGAACAGGAATTCAGGAGGTACATCTTGTGAATAAGAGTGCTGAGGGAAGTGACATGCTGTTTGCTGGAGGAATGCATATCTGGCAGCTAGTGAGAGGCACAGAAGGAGGCAAAAATGTTGAAGGAAAACCAAGGAGACAACCAAAACACAGCCCTTGAGGTGGGCTACAGGAGTCTTTTCCAAGGGGTAGGTGTGCTGTGTGGAACCGGAGTTGGAATTGTACATAAGGATGCAGGAATACGAGGTAGGAGTGAGCCAGAGTGATTCAGCAAGACTGGCAGTGCTTGCCCGTTATGAACCTCACTCACGATTGTGCTGACTTCTCGGGCCAATCCATGATTTACTCATGACTTAAATACTGCAATGTCATAAAGCATCCGCTGGGCACATCTGTATTAGTGCATGAAAATATTCAGAATGAAGCACCAGAGGCAAATATTCCAGACTCTCCTGTCAACCCCCCAGGCACTGGCTGTGTTATACCCACAGCTACAGGCTCCCATTGGCCCCACAAGTCCCTGGAACCTTGCAGACAACCTCTTGTGCACAGGCTGTGATCCAGCCCTGCTTTTGGCTTATCAGAGTCAGTGAGGGAAGGGAACAGTGCTAAGGAGAAGCTCTTTTGTTTCATCTTCCCACAAAGAGTTCCTATTCCAAAGAGGGTGCTTCCCCATTATCAATGTCCTTGTGAGATAAACTACCCTGGGATCTGTGCCTGTCAGGAAAAACAAATTGCAATAGCTAAAAAAGTGATAATAAATGCAGTGTCATAGCCTCCAGTATTAAAAATTAAGTCATGCCCTACAACATTTACCTAGAAGTGATCTGAAACAGTTTCCTCCAGGCATTAAACAATAAGAATTAATCAAGTTTTATACAAGGAAAGGGCATGGCATCCCCTCTGATAACTGCTTTCCTTTCTGTACTTGACACACCTTTTACCCATTTCAATTAAGGGGTAAGCTTTTAGGGCAGCTGAGCTATTTCTAAGGTAATAAGAATGACTCAATGAGCAGTATTTATTTCCTCGTGCAAATGGTAAACAGGGGACAACAAATACCTAAATTTAGTGTTTGGCCAGGCACCAAATGTTGTATCAGGAAGCGATATTCTCTCAATGCCAAATTGGAAGTGAGAAAGGCAATGAATTATTTGGTACACCTCTCTGTCTTTAATTTACATTGCCCCTTATGCTAAGGTCTCTGTAGCAGCCTGATAATAACAAAACCAGAAACAACTGACAGCTGATAGTGCAGCTGAGCAAAGCAGAACACAGACGAGCTCTGTGAGACTTTGCACCATTTGTCAATGGGCTGTTTTCAGCCTGAAATCTGCTGCAAGAGCAATCCTCGACTCTGCTCTTTTGGTAACAGCAGCATGAAGGAGAAGGTATTGCACAGGAGGCAGAAGAAAATCAAAGTCATGCAAGCTCAAACTCCTGTCCCATAAGCAAGCTCTGGGTTGCACCATCTGTCTGGGTGTTTCAGTGCCAGGCTGGGAGCAGCAGTTCGGGCTACAGCAGGATGTACTGGCAGCTGGAAATTCAGCTGGCAATAAAAGGATCATATGTCATTCATGGATCCAACTCACCTTCTGACAAGCACAGCAGGTAGCTGGGATGTAGGGAAGAGTCTGGATGCTTGCTCTCTTGTACCCTGAAAGTTTGGCGCTAAGGCAGGGGATGAATCTATTCAACAGCACCTGATCCTTTCTCATGGCCCACCTGAGCAAAAACATCCCATCTGGCTGGCAAGAGGGAAGCATCATCCAGGTACTTGAAGAGGGACAATTTCAGTGGGGGACAACTGGGCACCCAGAGCCAGAGGGTTGTGTGAGAGCTGTGAATATCTCACATGGGCTGGCTGCAGCTGAAGGCATCAGACTGATAGAGCTGTGCTCATTTACACAGACTTTTTGTCCTCACACCTCAAAGGAATGTAGCAGAAGGGACACTCTGCAAGGGAGACACAGGGACCAAAGGAACAAAGGGATTGTCACCACCTGTAGCAGGTGCAAATCTGAACTGCTGAGTCAGTATCTGGAACACCAGCATCTGCAGGGGTGGGAGCACTCTTCAGTGTTTTTTCTTTGTCCTTGGAGTGCTCTCAGCAGTGCAATTTAATTTTTATGGCAGATTCTATAATCTGAGGTGGGTGTAAGTCACACATAGCAGGGAAGGAGCAGTGGAGAGGATCAGTTGCACCATATCTCTCTCATCTCATGTAAATTAATAATTCACAGCTCTTTAATCCTCATCTCTGTCTATTCCCAGAAGTTTTGTGATTCTCCATTAGCTCCTTAGCTCTCAACAAATTAACATGCCTCCTATTTTGTTTGCAGTACACCCTTCATGAAATTTAGATCCCTCCCATTCATCTTGTCTGCTCTTGCATCTTGAGAGATGCAATGGGGAATGCTGGGACCCAGGAAATTTTGTGGGATGAGGAGGACACAGAGACATCTCTGTGCCCTGCCTACACACCTTCATGCAACTCCTGTAGTCCCAAGAACCCAAGAACTCTCTCAAGAGCCCAAAAACTTCCCATCTATCCACAGAGGGAACTTGCTGGAGCTGAGCCATTAGCCCAAAATCCCTTTCCTCCCCATGGAAAGACCTTAAAAACACAATCTTTCTTGTTGTAGATACTCCGTGATGGTGATTGAGTCTGTACTGCTGAGCCTCTCTTGGCTATCAAGGACTCACAGAAGGACTCTTAAACCAGCTACAGCTCTTTGGATTGTAGCTTTCACCCTTCCCAAACCTCCTGAAATTTTTCTTGATTTTTTTTGTTTGTTGTTAAGGGGATTTTACCCCTAAAGAAGCCACCCTTAAAAATTATTTCCCATTTCTTACATTCCATTAAACAATTGCTTGCCACTTGCTTAACTTCAGGGGACTGTCAGGGATTTTTTTTCTTTTAGGCTGTTCTAACATCTGTTCCACCTTGTTCAAGGAACAGTAAGGCCTGATTTAAGGTAAGACAAAATTTAGTAAAATATGCCTCCCCTTTGCACTAGATTACCCTTTTTAGACTATAAAACTAGATAATTTCATGGGAAACAGAATCAGGTAAAACATAAATTACAGTTCTCCTGTTCTAGAGATTATTTTTCTTACTACTCCCTAGAGTTCCCCAATGTAACATTTATTTCAGTTTTGCATGATATTTAGCACTCTTGTGAAGAGGAGCAGCAACTTAATGATATCAAAATATTTATGTCAGCAGCATGTTTATAATCAAAAGCTATTTAACCTCTTTGAATGCATTGGTCCTACCAATGTACAAATCCAATACAAGAACAGTACTGGAGAAGCCATCAGAAGAATAAACCAAATACCTCACTACCTAATGGTCCTCAGATTTATTGAAAATGAGTCAAATATTTTCACTATAAGCTTGAGTGAAGAAAGAGACCATTCTGTGGGAAGATCACTACAGAATAATAAAAGGCCTGTAGTAAAACCCTCCACTGCATACTTCTATAATCTTTAGGGGGGCAGAACTTGGTGCTTTTTTAACTCTTCTGATAAATGAACAGTAAAGAAATACCTGCTGAAGATATCATTTCCCCAATGGAAAAATCATTCTTAACAAGACCTTGGATGTGGGCTGGTAGGATGAACCCCATGAAAAATATCCACAGCTGGACCTCAGGACAAGCAGACCCCCTCGTTCTCATGAGCTGGGAAGCACTGGCTGGTAGAAATTTACCCTTCAGAGCAAATGTTTCATGCTTTTATGATGCGTGTTCAAAAGCTTTGCTTGTCAAATTGCCAATCTTTTTCAACAAATTTTAACATCTTGTGACTTTTTGCTTTACCTGTTCCCTTCTTGGAGACTCTTTGAGGTGGAGATGACCCTGCACCTACCTTGGATGTCCTGAACAGAGGGGTATCAATATTGCACAGGCTTATTTCCCTGCACTACACAGCACAAGCTGAGCTCCAGAAACACACAGGAAAACTCAAACATAAAATTCAACGCCTTCTTGGTTGCAAAGAAAAACACATTTCTTCCCAACACAACATCTGACAAGCTTTTTTCAGCAACAATTGCACCAGCACAGACACAGGGGAGCTGCCCTGCAGGATGACTGAGAAAAAAGGCAGCAGTAGGGAAGGGAAGCTGTAAGAAAAGTTGAGAAAGCTGTCTGTGGCTGGGAGTGACGAGCCAGCAGCCACAGCCAGGACTGGATTTGGAGAGTGACCCGTGCAGCCTTTAGATCACAGCTTGCACCTTCCTCAAGGGTCTTTCCTGCCTCTTTCTGCTTGTGTGCACTCTGATAGCACAAGAGTTTGTCTTCTTTCTCTCTGCATTGCAACAAAGAGAAGAACAAACAGTCACAACTCATTCTCAAGGAAATATATTTACTAAATATGCACATTTTGTGAAGCTTCTGGTAGTGTTGTAGCTTTCTACTAACCCTGAAAATACAGAGCAGAGGGCTTAGACAAGCTTTAGTGTCTCCCATCAGACACTGAAGTACTATTTGAAACAGCTTTCATGTTTTTCAGATTCTGTGCTGCCTAGGGGTGCAGTTCTGGGCCTCATATTCGGTGTTAGTCAGCTCTCTTCACAGAGTAGGTAGACAAAACCTGCTGAAGACCAAGGACAATGGTTACAAGTTTTCAGGCCCAAAAGCACAAACAACAGTGGACTGAAGAGAGAAAGCAAAAAGGATGGGACTTCATCATCTGAAGCTGTAATTGGACAATTAAACACCAATATGCAAACAGATTAAAACTTATAAAAATGTGAGACCTCATGACCGGTCATCCATTTTGTGACCATTTTTAGTTCACCTTGGGTGTAGCCCTGGTCAGGCTCTTGCACTGCCCAAGGTGGACCCTTAAAGGCATTTCAATAAATACCTATTTTATTCTCTATATCTGTCCAGTCTCTGTTCCACGTCAGCTTTTCCAAGGCATCAACTGAGGGCATTATAATTTCTTCAAGTCCTGTAGTGAATTTATCTTGTGCCACTGTTTGTCAGCCTGACTCTGCCTAGTGGCTGAAAATCTCCCCTACCACCTCAGGAAGCTCAGTCTCTGCCAGCTGTCCAGGGCCTCCTTCATTCTGCTCAAGTAGGAAGCTATTTCAGTGGAAAAATACACTGAAGCTGCTTTTTATCAGATCAGAGACTGCAATCACTAATTCAGTGTCCTCTCACAAGGACGCAGAGAGCCAAACGTCTCCCTGCGTTTTTCCACAGGTCTTGATGAAGCTGGCATTATCGTGCTAAATTACAGTTCAGGACTGCTGTGCATGTACAGATTTATCAGAAGAAAGCTATTAAATGTCTTCAGCGCAGTGCCAATTATGCAGTCCCCAACACATAATTAAGTAAGGCCCCAAAGTATGTATTTTAATCAATCCCTGTTCAGCAAAGCACTTATGTGCTGGTGCTTTACTTCAACACTCATCCAGCAAGCACATGGGTCCTTTTGTGAACAAGGAAAAACATGGGAGCAGTAAAAACTTCACCAGTGCTTTTGGGCCAGGCACTACTGGGATGAGATACTTTATTATCTGGATAATGCCTTAAATTTCAAAGTACCTCTATAAATCAGAAGCCAAGAACAGTTTCCAGATGGACCTCAGCATGAAATTGTAATAGGGGAAGTACATAAATACATGTGTTCTGGAGAAATTAGTACTCTTTACTACATAGTATGCAGTTGGATAAAACTTGCAGACTTTAGGCAGCAGAAATCTTCTTGCAGGCCTGTAAAACTCAGATTTATCCTGTTTGACCTGAGCTGGCCCCAGGTAAGCTACACTGCCTAAAAAACTCACCCAGGATTTGTCTGCAGTCAGTGGAGGGCACATGTAGATGCCAAGGATGAGAGGAAGTAGCCTCAAGTTGCACCAGAGGAGGTTTGGATTGGATGTTAGGAAAAATGTGTCCACTCTAAGAGTTGCCAAACATTGGACCAGGCTGGCCAGGGACGTGCTGGAATCATCATGACATGAATGTGACACCTGGAAATGGTTCAGTGGTGAACGTGGTGGTGCTGGGTTAGCAGGGGTCTTTTCCAGCCTTGCTGATTCTATGAATCCATCCCATGTGGAGGTTTCCAATAAGGGTAGGATTAATCATGCTCTGTTTCTCTGATGTTTTTGTTGGAAAACCCCACACAAGTAGTTTGATTAAACACATAGGTTTCATCTGACTGAACTCAAGTGTCCACCCAAGCTACCTTTCTGTACTAAAGATATTGATGTTGCACATTAATTAGACACAAGCTAGGCACCTAAGCTGAAATAACTCATGTTTAGTGCCCTAATCATTCATTTCTCTCCAGCCCAGCCTACTCTGACTAGCTCAGCTGCAGAGAGGGGGCTACATCCAGCCCCATAAACATCAGAGCCAAGCATGCTTTGGGCACCTTGCGTTATTACAGATGGCCACCGAATGCCATCCCAGAATGACACAGGTCTGAAGTGACTCCCTTAGCACCACTGTGTGTCATGGGAGCTTGGTGGCACCCTGAACACCCCGCAACATCCCACACCCCACCAACATCACCTAAGGTGAAGCCCTCCCTCTCTCACACCTCCTTAGGGTACAGCAGATTTCCTTCCACCTGCCAGACAAAGCAACAAACAAAAGCAGGTGGTAAAGGACAGTCATTTACACAGATCATGGGCACTCTTAACAAACAGAGGCAGCTCCATCTGACTGCTCCCACTTTCAGCTGGCATCAGGCATGGGTCATTTCAGAGCAAAGTGGTAGATATACACAAAGAACCTATGAAAAAAACAAAGAACCTATTAAAAACATGTGTTGACTTAGAAGTTGCTATGCAGCCTGAGCTACAGCAGTGAGAGTGTCTCTGTAATCCATTACAGCTGTGCAAAATGTAATAAAACTACTACAAGGTGCTCTAATTCCATTTACTAATAATCATAAAAGTATTTGAGATGCATCTGATGAACCGTTTACAAGATGCATTTTTCAAAGATGATTTGTAGTCCAAAGAAAAGCTTTTAATACCATATAAATTAGATTTTATGTACAACAATATTTAAAACCATAGCAAAGGAAGTGTTTTGTTGTTTTATAGTCACTGTTCAGTCTTCATGAAATAATTTCTTTGAAGAAAATGCTTGGCTTCTGAGTCCTTCCCAATGAATCATAGAGCAGGAGTAATATCATAATTTATCTTTTTTTTTTTATCTCCAGATGCCATTGTGTTCAGTGTCTCTACCCAGTTAATCTGCACAGCTTCTGATGAATTGCATTTACTAAAACAAACAAAATTATTTTTCACTTAATCAACATCCTGAGCGGCTGCACTGACAAATCAACTCCTACAATATGCAAATACACAAATGTTTTCCTTTTCTCAGAAACAGGGGCTGGGTGTGCCAGAGAAATACATGGATGAATAAATCAACCACTGATTGATCTGCTACAGCATTGATGTCAGCTAGTTTGATGGGTTGAAAGTGACTGCCATACTTCTATTTTTGTCTTACCATCAGCTTTTGCCATTATTAGGCACTTGTGTGGCATCCCAAAGAAAAGGGCTGGTCTCACTCCAAATACAGATGCATGTGGGGGGTTTCTTACATATTTGCTTCATGCTGTCTCTGATCTGTCACTTCTGCACAGAAATTCTCCTCAAAGGTACAATTTCCTTCACTCCCATTTCCTCAGGAGATTCCTGCTGGCCCCTGTGAACATCAGGCTGGCTGTTACACTGAATTTTTCCATTCTGCAGCAATAGTGAAGACATCCCCACTTGTTGCACCTGGCATGGCCTTGCAGAGGAAAGCAGACACCAGGCACTCTCTTGCACCCATGCCAGCCTGACTCCAGACTTGCCTTTGTTTCCTCCAGCCCACAGCTATCCAAACAAGGATCAAATCTTCTTCTCACATGCAGATTTTGCACCCATTTTCCTTTGAAAACCTGGACTGGGAACACCTGCCCTCACCCCTTACAATGCTATGTGATTTAAATATTGAGTCACAAAGAAGTCAAGTTTTTCATTTTTCCACCAGAGTAAAACACATTTGCAAAAGACAATCTATAAAACACAGTGAAATAAAAAATCTGTTTCTCCACATGATTTCAGAGCCTTTTCAGCAAACGACAATGTCACCATCAAAAGTCTCACAGAAGCAGCAGTGCTGGCTAAAGCAGCCAGTGGTACGTGGGGTATGTTAAAAGCAGCACAGTCTCACACAAAATGCCTCTGCCAACTTCATTCAAACTTCCCCCACCTACACTTGTGCTTGTGAAAGAAAAATGAATAAGAGAAGAAAGCTGGAAATCTGAGCAGCACTAGGCTGCCTTTTTTTTTTTTTTTTAATGTACCAAGACTTATATTGTCATCAGCTTTCATTCCCCTTTTTACCCATTGGTGGCACACAGCAAATGCCTTATCTCCAAAAGCCTTCCTCATTTTTTTTTGCAGGGGCAAAGGGAGTCTGAGGTCAGCTCCAACAGCAGACAGAGAAGGAGGAAACCTCTGAAATGAAATATCACACACTGAAAGTGCTGGGATGAAAAAAATTTTGACAACCCTCCCATGCTGCCCTTCCTCACCAAAGAAATGTTTAGGGAAGGTGGAAAAAAAAAATCAGTAATCTTGCATTCAGAGAAAAGTCTTAATTTACTTACTTATTTCTTGATTATAAATGTATGAAAGTCACCATTTTCCTTTAAAGCTTATACAGAAAAAAAATTACAGTGGAAAAAAACTCTTTCCAGCCATGCTGTCCAACAAAGGTGTTACTGACTCTGGTTTAAGGATTTGCCTCTGCAGTAAATTTTGATCACTAAAATGCCCCATGTAATTCTCAGTTACTCACAGCTATACATATACACCACACAGACAGTCCTACTCAAGTGCAGCACAGACTTTTGGACTTTTTTCCAGCTCAGCTTATAATTTTAACCAGTTAAATTTGGGCTGAAAAAAAGTATTTCCACTGCAACATATATTTATATAGGAGTTATATTTTCATGCTTACACTTTCATGATATCCAAGTCTTAGATCTGGAGCCCCTGGAGACCAGCTCTGCTGGGTACTGAATAATCACCATCCCCAGGAGATGGTGAAATACTACAGGACAAAATCCAGGGCACCTAGACAGGCTCAGTAGAATTCAGCAGACTCAGTGCCCACTTTCCTGCATGTCAGACATAAAATAAGCATTTGCACCATTCAAATCTCAGCTCAGCACTTTCCCTTCCTCACAAACACTGCCTGCCCTGCACTGCCCACCTATGTGCAGAGGTGTAAAGCAGAGCGAAGGGGGCTCCTGATTTCCCCAGACATTTCTTCATGGACTGGTTTATTTGGAGCAAGGCTTCAAATACCCCCAGGAAAGTCACTCATATTTCACTGCAGTCAGAGCAGCTGCTTTGTTCCTGTCAGTGGGACTCGGTCCTCAAGCCTCAGCAAGGCAAACTCCTGTTTGGGAAATTCCACCTGCTCCCACTCCACAGAAATTCAAACAGAAATTATTCACGGGCAGTGCTGGTGCAGCAGCCCAACAGTGACTACCTACTGAGCCTTCAGGGAAGATTTTTGGCTGGTTGGACTCCATGCACTACAAACTATATGAATAGGAAAAGGCAACAGGAGAAAGATTTCCATCTTTCCCATTTTGATATTACCTCTGCTGCTGTCAGTACACCTCCCATGGATTTCACTTTCCAGGCAGCAGAAACACAGAAAGAGGCATAAATCCTTCACTTCTGACTCACACCTAACATAAAATCTTTGGAGTCACATACCTTTACCTGGCAGCTGACCTCTGTACTCATGCTCTCAGCAGTCAGTCTGTCCTAGCACAACAGAAAACACACTGTACAGCTTGAGCTGAAAACTCTTATTCCATAATCAGAATTATCAACAGACAACTAGAGCATGCATCTCAAATCTCCCAGCACAGACCATGCTTTAAATTACGATTTGGTGTTAGCAGCAAGATGCTTAAACTGAGAGATGAAAATTAAGGCTGGAGGCAGCTGCAATTTATACCAAACCAATGGGGAAGATTAAACAGCTGCAGGTGCTTTTGACTCCTACAGGTGTAAAGCATATGCTAGAAAATTGAGTGAGCTGTTACAGTCTGAGCTGAGGTATTGAAAGTTTTTATTTTACCTAATTTGTTGTATAATTATGAATGTGCCAGTTTAATTTGAGTGTATTTCTGCAGGAATGAGCAGTGGTTTTCTTCACTTGGCAAATGCTCCCAATGCAAAACTTCTGACAGCCAAGATGCACAAAAGTTTGACTTCAAATCTTCAGAGAGTTTGTGAAAACAGAAGAAAGGAAACCTAGAACATCCTATGGGAAATTGCTTAGAGGGGAGATGTTTTAGCTATTGATTTTGGCATCCATTATTTATTCATCTGTCAAGGAAAATTCAAATTCCTCCTTAAAACCATAGGCTACATTTTGAGCTTTACACCTTCAGAGAGGTGCTAGCAGTGAGTGCTGAATTGTGATGTGTGGTGTGATGCATACCGGACAGGCCATTCACAGCCAGGATTTAGAATTTGGACTGCCAGCAGCCACATGCAGAATAACCTTTCCAGGGTAGTTTCATCCAAGTCAGGGAAGATAAAATAGCATGACTGACATGGATACTCAAAAAAGCTGTCACAGCATGTGTGTACCAGTAGAAAATTCACTGGTCATGTCCTCATGCACTATTTGTTGATTTTTTTCTGCCAGAGACAACAATTTCCAAAAGAGATGGAAGAAAGCAAAATGAACCACTGTTTTTAACAGAATGGGGCTAAGAAGTCTTAGCTGGTTTTAAATCCAGTCAAAATACCTCCTTTTTTGCCTAAGGAATATAGCATGATAGAGGTAGCAGAGTTTTAAAGATGGTGCCTAATTTCTTCCCCTTTCTCAAGGCAAAACTGATTAATGTAACTTGAACACACACACTCTCCCCATCACAAGCAATGTGAACGTGACAGCATCTCCAAAAGAAGCGTGAGATTCTTGAGGCATGAAGAAGATGTCAGAAACTCCCCCAGAGGAATATCAAGAACCAGGCTGAGCTCAGCAGCCGAACTCCCAGAAAGGGAACTCTCACACCTGTGTCCATTCTACCAACTCCGCTCAGATCCCAGGCAGATGTAAACCCACACGGAGCAGGCTGCAGGACCAAGGTGCTGTTTACAAGGAAAACCTGCCACCGTGAGACAATTTCATCAGCAGCTGTTAGCTCAGTCTCGTTTGAGAGAAGACATCCTGCCAGCAAACGTGGGCTCTGTTCCTGAGAGGCAGGACTGCTACATTTCCTGTGCCACTCCCTACCCTTGAATGCCAGTGCTAATGTTTCTAGCAAATTACCTTCCAAATGTTGCAGCACGACATGCTTTATAGGAACTAATGAATCACACAGTAAAAACTAATTGCAACTTACACACTGTTTCGAACTGAGTTTTGCAACATAAAAGCAATCAGGCAGCAATTAAAATGCTAATATGGGGCTGAACCTCATATAACAGTTTGCCAAAATTCAGTGCAACACTGTGCTTCCTGGAGTATTTGGAACAGATGGAATTTAGTTAGTAGGTAGTCATTTCATCAAGCTTATAAACCTTACCATGCTGGAGGAGGGTCCCCACTATGATACATTACATACTTCCACTATTAGAAGTAGCAGTAAAGGATCATTACATATTTTCCTCTTTTGAGTGGCTTTTCCTATTCTCATGTAAATGATTAATAAACTCTTGGCAAGTCAGAAAGGAGCAATACAGACCAGATGCTCTTTCCAGACACAAATATCTTGAATTTCTTTTTGTTGTAGTATAGAGGGACTCCAAATGTGGTGGTGGACATCATCAGACCTACTTTCCTTTTTAATTACAAGTTCTTCTTTTCACAGATTCACTAATGCAAGATTGTGAATTGAATGAAACAATTACATTTTAATTGGGTTCACCTCCCCCACATCCACTTTTTCTTCATTATATTCCTAATACTAAAACAATTGAAATACATTAATTAATTCAAATGGGGAGTTATTAATTTTCAACATTATCAGCCTTGGAGAAATTACCTCTGGTCCTGGAACAAAGCTCCCAGGAAGAGCTTCTTCCATTGCATGTTAGCCTTTAAATTTGCACAATCATTATTGGTAACAGCACTGAAAAAGCATGAACAAGTTCTAAACTGACTCACTAACCCCTTTGTTCTGAGCCACCTGCAAAGGGAAGCCAGGGAGGGAGACCAGAGTAGGCACCTGGAACTTACCTGGATATAGGGATGCCATCCAAACTCCTCTCAGCTGGACACAGAACGAGGTACTCAAAAATGTCCCAGGTCTTGCCTGCTTGGATGAAGCTGTCCTTCAGCCACGGGGAATCTTGAGTAATGAGGTCTTGGCTCTCAGGTCCTTGCAGCCCTCCAAGCACAAAAGCAAGGCAGAATCCCTGCCTGGTCCCAAGACATAGTCAGGCACAGATAATTAACACAGATAACAAAAAATGGACTAAAGTGTTTTCCTCTCACTCATTGATGGCTTTCATATCCTCTTTAAGTCTTCTATTCAAAAATAAAGCTATTTTTCTCACATTTCCTACAGTCCCTTTCCCTGTGCAATGCTCTTCATGAGAAGCTCTACATGGAGGACCACATTCCTTGATTAACAACCACTTCCCTTCCTTACCATTTTATTCTTAGCATCTCCAAACATACACTTTCCCCATCTTGTCTCCAACTCAACCTGAGCTCCAGAGAAAAAAGCAGCTACTGCTCTCAGCAGTAAAACCCCATGCTCAGCACACCTGCACTCCCCTCCCATGCATCCACCCTAAAACGAAATAGGAGAAAAAATGCAGCCACTGTCCAAAGGCAGACAGATGCCTAAATGCAGAAGATGTGTTCAAAAAAAGTAAGGAACAGCCCTCCACCTGCTCCAAAGGATAGCAGGGACCCTAGATGAGAGGAGTTTGGCTGGGGTTTGCTGCTGTGTTCACTGCTGTAGCTCCACCACCATGTCAGGACAGAAGGTCTCATTCTGAGACAACTTTAAATTTATGAAATAGGAAACCTACTGCTCAGGGTGCAAAAAATAAATCACCACTGAAGAAGTGACCTGGACTCTGAAAGAGGTCTGTCAACAGAGGAATTGTAAACTTTAAGCTTGATTTCCCAAATTACCACTCTGAGATAGCATTGAAAGAAAACTGACAGGAGTATGGAGGGAAAAGGCACTTTCATGTAAAAGCATCTCTCTGACAGCAAGGCAGATCCTCCCTTAGCTAGGCTAGGGAAGGAGCAGATTTCACAAAAACCCTAATATTCCTGGAAGTTACAGAGATTTGCCTCTATCCGTTTGCCCTGGGAACCCAAAAAATGATGGGAGTGTTTATGATCCATCATCAAATCAGAGGAGCTGTAGTGCTCAGCTCCACAGGCAATGCATCCCTACTGATACAACCCGTCTTTATGTTAGAGAATAAAAGCTGCTCTGCTCTAAGGTTCTCAGTACAGAGGAGAGGAGCAGCACATTTATTTCACTTCAGTGAGCAGAGAGAGTGTGTCCAGGTGAAGGATGTGCCCCAAATCACACAATACTTTGGGTAACCCACCCAGTGCCATCACCATCACATCGTTCTGCTTCACTTACAGCACACCCACAAGGCAGTAAAACTCTGAATTCCTCCTTCCAGACACCAAGTTCCCAAGCCTACACACTACTTAACACTCACCAATTTATGTGTCAGCTGGGGCCTGTAGCACCACCACCGATTTTTAAGTAGTTCATTCATCTTACAGTTGGGGCAGACACTCCAGTCTGACCCAATTCTTCTGTTTTATTGGTAACTGTGACCTTGAAACCCATGCATTGTGTAAAGGGGAAAATAGCTGTAAATAGTTCTAAGCAATGAAAGTTGGCTGATATTACAAACACATTAAGGAAATAGTGTTAGTTTGCGTCTCCTGGAAATCTGACCTCCATAATGTGCTTCTGTACACATCTACAAGTTGTAGACACACACTATCTATTTTTTACCAGGCAGAAGTAGCCACAGTGCACATTTGAAGAGTAAATACACTGAATTCAGAGGTAAGTAAATGAAAGCAAGGCTGAGATGTAAGCTGGACGTGATAAAAAAATGTTACCGTAATTCCTTGCAGTATTAAGCTCTGTCATTCCATCTGATACCTTGGGATAAATATTGCAATGGGCTGAAGATCTCATTTCATTGTACCCTGGGAAGGAATTGGGTTCAGACTTCCTGCTCTGGGAGCCTTAGAAAGAGACTTATTCAATTATTTCATAATCATTTTCCTTCATGAAAATCTTTGGGATAAATGAGAATCATTCAGCATACCTGAAGCTGTGCTGTCATATTATTGTACTTGTGTGTACCACAAAACATCTCAATGAGTAGTGAAGGCAGGAAGTTCTCTGATTTAAAAGAATTTCTTACACAGAAATAGAATTTTCAAGGATGGCACAAAATCAACCAGATAATCAAAAGAGATCTGTGTTTTCCAAATTTACACTTCCTTTTTTCTTATTCTCGTGTATCTCTCTAGTAACATGGCAGAGTAAAACAGGGAGGAAGGAAGAAAGGAATTTTGTGGTTAACAAGGGGATTGTGAAGGGAGTTTAATGCTCAGAAGAATAGGAAGAAGACAAAGGAGTACAGTCATGTCAAAAAGAAAAAATACTGAAAAGCACTTTCTTTTCTAACAGAAGGTCAGAGGAGGAACCTGGCATGCCATGCTTCACTCCTTTGTGAGTGAGAGATCGAGCAGTAACTCTGCTCATTGCCCCTGGAGCAAGCCCCAGGTGAGAAAATAACTCAGGGAAAGTCTCACAGCCTCTTCCTTCAGAGGGAAATATTCATCTGAGGCTGCACTAATGGCTGGGGAATTTACATATAATTTCAGGAGCCACCCTCCCAACCCAGAGCAATAGATCTCACTGTGGGAGAGGAAAGATCAAGGTCATTTTGGGAGACCTTCCCTGAGTGGGGCTCAGCTGCAGATCAGAGGACCCTGGCTCCCTGTGAGCAGCAAAGGATTGGGGCAGGTGTATTTTATGTACAACTCAATGCCCGTGGTCTGCAAATTTCCTCAGGGCCACATCTCAGCACCAGCACTGTGAGAAACAACAAAAACTTCAGCCAAACCAGAGTAGTGCATCTTCTGGGATCAATGATGAGGTCAAACATCCAACTGGGAAAAGAGATGAAATGGGAATCAGAACACTGGGAGGAATCAGAACCCTGACTGATGAGTTTGGGACACAGCCTAGGAAGGGCAATTGCCCAGATCCTCCTCACCTATGAGATGGATTACAAAACCAGAAAGAAATCACACAATTGGGCATTTTTTTAATAGGTTGGGGCTCCTGCAGAAAGTCCTCATGCCCAGAACCCTCTTGCATGACAGCCCTGACATGAGCACTATGGTAGCAGTTGCCAGAATTTCTTTTTTTAAAGCACTTTTTTTTCAATTTTTAAAGCTGAATGAAATTAGGAGATATCAGAGGCATCATGGACCACGGTATATTGCCATCAGCAAATGAAGTTTGGTGCAGATGACCCACAGGGATACAAGCACTCACCAGAAACCTGCAGGTGGACAAGCACAGAATCACAGACATCACCCAGAGCCCAACTTAGCCATAGGAAGGGGCTTCACAGTAAGAGGCAAGAAAGGCTGTAAAGGTCAAACCTCAGCACTATGAGGGAGCAACTCAGTGAGAAATTAATTTCCAGAGGCATTTCTGTGTTGTGGCTAAGAGTTCTTCAAGTGGTGACCCATCTCCACTTCCCAACAGCCCTTAAATCACTCAAAAATCACCATCATGGGAGAGAGCAAATATGAAAACAAAGGTAAAAATTAGAATAGGGCAAAGGGAAAGGATGTTAGCTAAAAGGAAAGCATCAGCCTTTCCAGAGAAGTAAATCAGGCATAAAGAAATAAAGCTAAATGAAGAGAGAGGGGAAGAAGAGTGAAGGTATGACTGCTGTGGTCAGCACCACACTATGGTCAGATTTGTAAGAAGGAAAAGAGCAGGAGCAGCACAAAAGTAGGTCAGGGAGTGAAGGATATGGGAAATTGAGGCTATTTGAAAGAGGCATATCTGGGGATCATGACCTGGCAGCGATGGGATGGCATGGTGGGAGAAGAGATAATAGGAAGAGGAATGAAAGGAGCAGGAAAGGAGGTACCCAGGCACCAGAGGGATAATTTTCACCAGAAAAATGTTAGCAAAAAATGTATTAAATAGCCCTGTATGGGCATCTGAGGGCTTGTGCAGTGGGTGTGGGAGATTATTTTTATGCTTACTATGAGATGCTGGTGTATAGATCAATTTTCCTCAAGCCAGGTCAAGATGCCCTGGTTGAAACCACAGCCTGAATGCCTGGTCTGTCTTTGCCCTGGTGAATCCCATAATAGCTTGGAGAAGTGAAGGCAGGGAAATACAACAGAAGTGCTTGGAAGCAGTCAAGAAAATGAAGTGAGATTGGAAGAATCGAGCTCCCCGTGGAGGGTACTGACTTTGTACAAAAATAATGGGCAAAGTCAGAAAGGTGAGATTTGATGAGGACAGAGACATCAGGTCAGTGAGATTAAGGCTATAATTGAATACAGTGAGGTGGCAGCAGAGGTAATTAGGGCTCAATAAGCTGCAAAGGGCACAAATTAAATGAGGATAAAACAGAAGTTAAAGTACAAAGGCAGTCAGCGTGCTGGTTTTCTTTGCCAATGGCAATCTGGCTGATGAAGATCAATTAATTGAATTCAAAGAGCTGGGATAAGCCAGAGCTCCTGGGAAAACAGAGTTTGGATTGGGAAGAGGAAGAATAGAGCTGGTGAAAGAAAACCGGGTGGTACAAAACAAAAGTAATTTGGGCTCAAAAGAAGATAAGAGGGAAATACCATGAAAGGAGAAATTAGGAGGAAGTGCTGGCAGTGCAGGGAGGAAAATGCTGAGAGAATCAAAGTTTGAGAAGAGTATCAAAGAGGGGGAAAACTGAATACTGGAAAGGAGAGAAGAGCACTATCAGAGGTAGGAAGAATGAGGAACACAGGTTCATCTGTGTTACTGTCTTGTCAGACTGGGTGGTCACAGACCTCACTAAGCACTCTTTTCTCAGTGGCTAATGCCCTGCTGATGAGCAGCACTCCATTCAACATGGGATTTCAACTGCTTTTCTCCCCCCTTCATGCTGAAACAGAGTGATCTTCCTGCTAAACCACAGAAATTATAACGGGAAAGCACCAATAATAATTTTCAGGGCTTCCCTCTTTTCTACTCAATGCTACTGGGGAAAGTCTGGCTTTGTGGTCAGAACTTCAGGTGCACAAAGACATTTCCCCACCTTTGCAGCCACGTGGTGTTCTCAAAAAATGATGCAAGGCACCAAGCCTCACCAGCTGGTGCCAGGGAGGCTCTTAGGTTGGTGCTGGGCAGATTGAGGCTGGAATCACTTCTGGGCAGTGTGGCTTGAGCCCCAACACAAGCCTGGCCAGGCTCTCCAGTGCTGTGTGAGGCTTAGGGAGGCCTCTGCCTCAATCTTCCCAATCAAAAACTCAAGTTCTGCACTTCGTCAAAGCACACTGTAGAAGGAGGTAACCTTTGGGTGGGTGAAACTTGGGTCTTATGGGTACCATGACTGAGAATAAGGAAGTGTAAAGGGATCTGTCCCAGTCCTCACTCGTTGGGTCCATTCTTCCCAACTGGTTCTTAGCCCAGCAACCTTCAGTGACTTCTGGAGATCAATGGACTCTGCATCCCTCAAAGTTTGCAGAAAATGTCTCCTTCCTTCCTTCCTTCCTTCCTTCCTTCCTTCCTTCCTTCCTTCCTTCCTTCCTTCCTTCCTTCCTTCCTTCCTTCCTTCCTTCCTTCCTTCCTTCCTTCCTTCCTTCCTTCCTTCCTTCCTTCCTTCCTCCCTCCCTCCCTCCCTCCCTCTTGAAGGTTTTTAATATGGCCCTTCAGAACTTCCTGGTCACCTCCTCTCCTACAGTCTCCCAGTTCCTGCAGGTTTTCCCAGTAACATGAGGTCTGGTGCTGGCTGGGAAGGAGCAGCTCTCCTGGACAAGGTGATGAAGTTGTCCTTCTCCCTGCTGCTGCACAGCTCTCTGTACTTCACCTTCAACACCTAAAAATAGCTAAATGCAGGATTAACACCCAAGATTCTTGGGCTCACGTTAATTAGATTTGCAAACTGAAAAGACAACACAGTGGTGAGATTTTTAACAATCCTGATTCAAATAGAGATAAAATATCCCTTGAGAAAGATAGTTCTCCTGCACTGTCCACCCAAGAGGTACAGCAAATTGAACTGATCCTAATTTAGCCAAAGGCTGATGGTGGATATGGGCCAAATGCAGAGTGAACAGAACAAAACCTGACAAAGTTGATGGAGATCCTTCCATTGTAAGTTCTTGAGAGGACACAGAGAAGGTTTTTTTAAAACCACTTACATAGGATTATGAGATTCTTTCCTACTGTGGAACAGTAGGTAACACTGATGAAAAAATAATTTGCCACTTGAACAGTTTATATCTCAGCCAGTTCATAATAAGGACAGAGATGAGGACAAATGGACACCTATGGGTGTCATTTTGAGAAAAAGAGCAGACTGGTTACTGCTGTACCTGGCCACCTTCACAAGGCACTCCTGGATAAACTGATTAAGAGCTTCACTGTTAGTACCTGATATTTGTATTACTATCATTGAATTTTTGAGTCAAATGGGCTGATCTACAGCATAGCCACAAATTGTTCATTATATGGATCCTGGTGCCATAAAAATAGTTGAGGTGGGATGAAGGAAGCTTTGTACATATACAGGGGACAAATCTTTCCCGAAGAGTTCCCAAAACTAGGAATTATTTTTCTCTTTTTTTTTTTTACTTTTTCTCTCTTTTTCTGTTTTGCAGACTGGGAATGCTGACACAGACAGGATTAAGCAGTTAACTATTTAATGGCAGCAAAAACTCCTCAGTGACAATCAGATAAGGTAGAAATACAAAAGAGGGTAAAGCTAAGAACTGCCCTGAGTAAAATGCCAAACCAAAGCAGGCATTGCTGCTGATCATTTGGCCAGGAGCGCATGGCCACTGTTGAAATTTTTGACTCAGCAATTGCAGAGTGATGACCAAAACTAGCAGGGCTGCACTTCCCCTGGGACCTGACCACCAGAGCCTTTCCATGGACTCAGGCTCATCCCTGCACTCCTAACCTCACCTAATGCTGGACAAGACTTTTGTAATCTTAGTTGGGTTTTGTCCACTACAGACCAGAAAACCTAACAATTATCTCTGGTTTTTCTCCTCAAAAATGGGTTTGGGTTTCTAATACTACTTTGATTAGGCTGATCCAAGGATGCAATCAGTCCAATTTAAATTCCTAAAACAGACAGATGTGCTCTGACTGGAGTCTGTATTTTCTGTCTGATTGCTTTTCATTTCACACTTCTTTGTTTTAATTACGTTTTAAGATTAAACACGGAGATTGTAGCTAGTTGCACTCCACGGATATTGTACAGATTCAAGGGTCAAAGGAAAGGGAAAGGAAAAAAGACAACTAATACTTCATTGTTTGCTGTGGTTCCTATTACATGAGCAGTCAAGTGCACAGTGAGTTTTAATAAAAATTTGGCTTGATTGTGATTAAATGAATATACTGAATGAATTCCTCAGCTAAAAGCTACAGGCTTTTAAATTTTTTACCTATTGAGCCTAAAAAAGCTGGTTCTGGAGAACTTTCTTGTCCTCACTGATTGCAACCAGTTTCAAGATGGATGGCCTGGATTTAAAAGCATCATCCTGTTGCAGCAGCCGACCAAGTGTTTCTCAGACAGCTCAACAAGGAGATGATGGAAAAAGAAGGGACACATTGGGGATTTTATTATTCCTTTCACTAAGGCTGTAAAAATCCTGCTTGGCTGGATCATAAGGTCTGTTTAAAATTAATAAATAACAAAAAGAAACCAAAAGAGCTATCAGCAGTTTTAATATTATTCATCAATATAAATATTAATTTTAAATTAATATAAATATTAATAAATAATAATTTTTAGAAAGCTGTTGCTTTCCTTTATTCTCAATAGGGAGAATTGAGAAGCAGTGAGAAGGATTTTCACACAATCAATATGGTTCCAACAGTCCCCCAGCTCCCTTTTTAATTACCCTCTGGTACAGTTTCAAGACAGATGCTTCCCAGAACAGCCAGTAGCATCGTGAGTGATGCTTTCACAGCTGAGCTGGTGAGGAACAGAGTGATTCACAGAACATGGAAGAGCTGAGGGAATTTTTAATGTTCTATTGCACCTCACCCAGCTCTTACATTACAGCCCATACATTACTTTTGCTATGCTGCTGTAAAAAACCCAATATCTGCACCTTCTAGGATTTCAAAGGTCCAGAGGAAGACAGGGGATGCTCAGGAAGAAGCAAGAGTGGATGTCATGCCAGTGGTTGTACAAGGAGCTTCATGATGAGAAAGCCCTGTGAAAGTTCACAGAAAGAAAGCAGATTTCTATGCATCAGGATCTGGTCCTGGAATCACTCAAAGCCAGGCTGGATGGGGCTCTGAGAAACCTGGTCTAGTTGAAGACATCCCTGCTCATTGCAGGGAGGCTGGACTGGATGACTTTTAAAGGTTCCTTCCAAATACTATTCTACAGTTTTATGTTTCTTTAACTGCACCTTCATATGTTTTTTTCCCGTATATGTCTGTCTAAATGATGCACAAAGGGGGAGAGCTATGGCTGTGATTAACTAAGTTCTTTGCATTTGGATTTGCAATCTTAAAGATTTCTGACACATCTTTCATGCTAGGAAATAGATACAAAAAATCACAATGTCTTCTTTCTGCTTTTCTTCTCTTTAGGCACAGAGATATTTAATAACATGAGATAAATAAACTAACCAAAACACTTTAAAAACCCATGAGAAACTAAATGAAGAAGAGGAATAATACCAACAGCTTTTCCTGTCCATACCTTTGTTGACTGTTAAATCATTTCTCAGACAGCAAACACATTTGCTTTTTTTTAAGAGCATGATCCTGGTTATAACCAGGGTATGGTTATATTTAGGGTGATGGTAATGCCTTATTCTCATGCCCACAAGAGTGATGAACAGAATTCAACTTGGCAGTTGTAACCTGACATTTTTAGTCTGTACCAGCCAAAAAATTCCAATCTTTCAAAATCTTATTTTTAATCAGTTCTAGAGTTTTTAGAGACACTTCTGCAGAACACTACTGGCTCCCTGTTCAGAATAAGTAAGTGTAAAGTAGCACTCTCCACATCTCAGCCTTAAGAAAAGACACAGAAAAAAATGAAATGCCTGACATTTTCTCATGTCTCATTAGCAATCATAGATCCAAGGCAACTTATATACCTTTATACTAAACAGTTGTTTCCTAATATTACTGGTTTATTGCTGTTTCTTCCACCTGTAGACTGTTGTCCACCACTAAACCAAGTAGAAGAGCATAACTGCACTTCACAAATGCCAAAATGGAGGGACTTTTCCAACTCTCACCAAGATCTTTCACAGGTGAGGCCTTCCAGAACACACTCTCTCCTATCTGACAAACAGTGAGACTCGTGGATAATGAAGGGATATTGGCATTACAAAATAACAGAGATGAGTAAATTTACCAAAAAAAGAGAGGCTGTTGCTAGAATACACATCAGGTTTACAAAGCCTAACAAGTTTCATGGTATTCTAAAGCCTTTTTGTTGTTGAATAACAAGGAAAACCAATCACAGACAAAATCCCCACTGATGTAAAGTTGCCAACTCTCCCTACTCCATTGCACCAAGCACACAAAGGGCTCCCAGTCCACAGACATCAGCCCAAACTGGAGCACCAGGTCACTGAGAGATTATCAACCCTCCCTATTTAGATTTCCAACAGGGCACATGCCAAGGGAAAGTCCTTTGCCATTCCTTACCTTCCTGCAGGAAGGAATGGAGTACTTGACTGCAGTGAGGAACATTCTTCTGTGGGTTCAGTGCTGTGCATTTAAAACACAAACAGTGCTCAAACAAATGGGCTCAATTCAATTAATCAACAGCCCAAGCAAATGACTTTTTCAAGTGTAACTTTTATTAAGCATTATTTTATATTATTGGGAGTCTATTGCCAGGACAAAGAACTGGAAAAGGCAGTGAGCTAAACACAAAGCACTGATCCTTCTGGAAATCTGTGTTCCTACTTATCCAACACTCTGGTACTCAGCCTATTGCTCATAATAATGTCCTCTTCTGGTTTATCTAAATTAATATGAAACATAATCACTAATGAGATGCATTCCACTTGGAATTTTATTTATATAATAAGTGGAAACAGAAAAGGGGAAGGGAAGGGAAGGGAAGGGAAGGGAAGGGAAGGGAAGGGAAGGGAAGGGAAGGGAAGGGAAGGGAAGGGAAGGGAAGGGAAGGGAAGGGAAGGGAAGGGAAGGGAAGGGAAGGGAAGGGAAGGGAAGGGAAGGGAAGGGAAGGGAAGGGAAGGGAAGGGAAGGGAAGGGAAGGGAAGGGAAGGGAAGGGAAGGGAAGGGAAGGGAAGGGAAGGGAAGGGAAGGGAAGGGAAGGGAAGGGAAGGGAAGGGAAGGGAAGGGAAGGGAAGGAAATGAGAACTCAGAGTTGTGGAGGCCCGGAGGGGGAATTAAAACACTCACTACTAACCTTTCTGTAAGGCATTTGGGGGCCAGCCAAATTTGAGCAGAAGGGATTTCTTGAGGGTGGTGAATATTTCCTTTAAAATAACCTGCTCATGTTAACTTCTATAAATTTATCAGCCATGCATTTCTTCTCAGAAGATAAAACAGGGAAGATAGATTGCCTTCACAGGCGATTGATTTCTTGACTTAGAGTAAGGAATCACACAACTTCTTGTACTTCTCAGCCCTAAATCTTGCTTAAGTTTTGTGTGTGTCATGAAGCTGTGTGAGTATTGGCAGTGGGCACACATTTCAGATGTTCTGCAATCTCCAAGCATTCACTTTACAAGGAATTGCAAAGATGTCCAGAGCTTAGAGAAGGAGCTCTGACCGCAAGGCTGACACAGGAGGGGACAGTCTGACAATGCCCCTGGACACCAGAACGGTGAGCTGAAATTCACATCCGGTCAGCATCACCTCCTGTTGCAATACCACGTGCATTCAGGTCACCTGCTGAACATATTGTCAGTGCTACATTCATTCCTTTTGAATGCTTCTGAATGTAGGAGGTGGGAAAACTCAAGTCTTGGGAAAAATGCCATGGCCAAGAAATTTGTGGTAGCAGTGAAATCCTCTGATGGCAACAGCAGTGTCCTCTTTGGCATGAGAGCCACAGGAGTTCCTGGAAGAGGGAACACAAGGGTTCCTTGGAAACCCCTGGGTAGTGGATGAGAGATGGTTTTCAGGAAGTGGAACATGGAAGAATGAAAATTAATTTGAAATGGGTAGATGAGTCTCTGAATTTAATACACCAGGGGTAAAGACAAAAATGAAATACAGATGAGATGATCTGCAGCCTTAAGGAAAATAAGGGGCAAGTGGGGCTATGCAGATTTGGTAGCCAGGAGGGAAGCTGAAGGTCATGAAAGGCTTTTTCAAGGAAGGTAATGAATCTAAACTCTCTGTGTGACTGCTTGAGCTGGAGCACTAAGAAAAATAAAACAGAGGTGTTAGCACTTCAGAAAGGAACCCAAAAATCACAACATTCCTCTTGTACAAAAATTTCCAAACTACCTAGTAAAATTCTTTCCTGGAATGAGAGGCAGAAGGGCAGGTAGGACTGGAAAGAAGGAGTTTTCTTAAATCAATACGACAGTCTAAGGGCCAATTTCTTCCCCAGCTGCAGAAAAATAATTTGACAATGTGGAGAAGGAAATTGGTCAGCTATCCAGAGGCACTCACCCATCCTTATTTCTTCTCTGTGCTCTTCTGTGTTTTCTGAGCAGCAGTATATGAAATGGCTCATGTAAATAAAGTGCAAGCACTTAACTGAAACAGCCTCCAAGTCTACTTAGTGTCACTCCTGATATGTGGCAGTGAGTTTGGCAGAAACTCAGATCATTAACAAAATTTAACCCCCTATACAGAAGGCCTTTGGGCTCTTGGAAGCCATTGCCATCCAATGCTGGCTGCCTGCCTGTCAATAATTAAAATGCAATCTGAGAAATAATGGGAAATTACTACTTCTGGATGCTTTTCTGATAGCTGAGCACCGGTTGCCTTGCGCTGAGCTGTAAGAGCTTTCAGACAGCTGCTACTCTTCAGTGAGGAGTCAGAAAAGAGCTGCAGACAGCTCCTCTAGACAGGTTTTTCTTTCAACCTGATGGTCTCCAAAGTTTTCCTGAGGTTTGGGAGCTTGGTAACCCATTTCACTGGCTAAGTGGTTCCTCAGGGCCAAGTGTTTGTGTGCCAGTGCCCCAGTGAGCAGTGTTGGATTAGAGCTCTCAGGTAACCTCAGCAGCTACACCTCAAACCCAACCTGAGATACAGGTGACAGGAGAGCAGAGACCGTGTGCAGCACATCATTGACTAAGGGGATTTATTCTGAGCCTCTGGAGAAATGGGAAGGGAGTTCTGCTGACTCCCAGGAGAGTGAATCCCTCTTCATTGCATCTGGATGTGGCTGGGAGAGATTGCTTTCCCTCCAGGGAGGAGGGATAAGGCACAGGCTGAGAAGTTGCACGGGCATGGGAATCTCAGCAGCAGCCAAGCATGCAGAAGGGGTTGAGTTTTGTCTTCATTAATGTGCAGACTTCGTTGAAGTGAGGACATGTGTAAAGCCCTTGCTCACAGCATCCTTCTATTATGTTGAATGACACCTCTTCCTTTTCATCTGTATTTACACTGCTTTAATGTCAGGCTGTCACAGAGACAAACTGTGCACATTTGGTGCTTAACTTTTCTTCATAAATCCTGCTCTACAGCCTTATTATTATCTATTCTTGAATTCTATCCTGTCCATCAATGTGCCCCAGTTATGACCTGCCCAGGAAAACAAGAAGATTAAAGGCCCACCAGCATAGGCAGAGTAAAGTCACTCCCCTCATCCCATTGCTCCAAGTCACAGCACACAGGATTGCTCTCCCAGCCCTTCCTACTACTCCTCATGTGCTTGGTCCTTCCACTGGAAGTTTGTGCAGAGTTTTTCTTCTTTAAATTGCCTTTCATCTAGTTTTTCCAATCATCTCCCCAGTTTACTGTCTCAAAATTTTTGTACAGAGTTATAGAATCATAGAACAGTTTGGGCTGTAAGTGACCTTTAAAAGTCATCTAGTCCAACCTGCCTGCCACAGGTAAGGACACCTCCCACTGGACCACGTGTCTCAGAGCCTCACCCAACCTAGCCTTGAATGTTTCCAGGAATGGGGGGTCTACCACCTCTCTGGTCAATCTGTGCCAGTGTTTCACCACCCTCACTGCGAAAAAAATTGTTTCTTATATCCAGTCTGAATCTACCCTCCTCACTTCAAAACAATTCCCCTCATCCTGTCACAAGAGGCGTTCCTAAATAGTTTGCCCCCATCTTTCTTGTAGGTCTCCTTTAAGTACTGAAATGCCACTGAAGGGGGTCTTGGGATCACACAGCACTAACCTGCCTCTCTGGTGAATTTCTGGCACCCAAATTTGTTGCCATTAGGCATCCTAAAAACTTTGGTAAAATTTTTGATGGGAAGGAGGAACATCAACATGACTTGTTTGGGTTATTCCTACTCTAAGACACCGTGTCCTGCTGCTGCCACAGTGTGAGTGCCTGGTTTCATTAGGTGCAAGGACTTTAAAATTCCACATTAAACTCCAGTAGAGGTTTACTTAACACATGATTAAGGAACTAAAATGAAACTGCTGCAACAAGCATTTTTTCCCACTAAAACCTCTATATAGAAAAAATTGATAAGATGTCAAGTTTTTCCTTTAACCGATTTATCTTCCCTGCAGAGTTAATAGTAAGATCATCTTGAATAACTAATCCACAGCCCTAAAGCAGAAGCTATCATTTATTTTAGCATTTGCATTTAAACAAAATGATATTACAATTCAGCAGGACATGATATGTAATCCAATAACCTGAGGTAATGTAATTCTAGTCCATGTAGCAATTATTCCCACAAATAATCTGACCGCACATAGCCAGCAAAATTTATAGCAAGTATTTTTGTATTTACTGCCATAATATGACTAAATTCAGTAATGAAAAGTATAAATGTTCTTGACTTTAAAGAACTGATTAATTGAGCTTCAAGCATTCACTGGTAAAAATTTCATTTACTCCAGTACATCAGCTATGTTGTACCATCCAAGCTTCTGATTTTTACTGAAATACCAATGTGAATCTTCAACAGGTATTTGAGGGAATTCACTACCATGGTTTATTTATTAGTGAAATATAATCCCAGGAGTATCTTTACTCTTACAGAATGTCAAATCAGTGTCTCAATTTCCAGAGAGCAAGTCAATCCTATCTGGTCTTTAAACCACCAAGATCTCCAGTCCTAGACTCTTTGGATCAGCAGCTCTGCCATAACTTGCACTACTGACCTCAGCCTGATGAGAGCACCAGGCATTTTTACACAAATCTATAGCATGGCTACTGACTTCAGGATTATGATCTGTGTTTGTGAAGGCAAAAGAATAAAAATTTTTTAAAAAAGTATAAGGAAACCATGGCGTGCTGGTGGTAAAGAGGGTATATTGTCTGCTTGCTCTTCTGTTCTGCATTTTCCCTCTGAAAATGGCTGTGCCAAACTGGTTTGGATGGATTTTGATTTGATCTTGTATGGTCATTCTCATGTTCTTATGAATTGTTCATTCAGTAGAAACTATTTCAATCCCCTTCAGACTGATAGCATGCCTTTCTTCCTATTACATGGTCAAGTTAACAAACCAGAAAGGTATAAATTATTTTTTTTTTCCCAGAAAGCCCTTCTGTACACAAGGCAGATATTTACACATGAAATGATGGAGTTGTTGGGTAAACTCTCCAGGGACCTTCACCTAGCATAGGACAGCATGAAGTCTGCAGGACACTGACAATCTTTCAGAGGTTTTTGAAACACCTTCCATAAAACACTTTTCATCAAAAGACTGACATTGGCTGAGAGGAGTTTGGATAGGCATCAGTATAAGTGAAAGCTTTCAAACTTCTGCAATAATTACCAGGGGAAAAGACAAATTCTTACTTCCCTAGAAAAACAAATACTGCACACGCAACCTCTGGAAGTGTGTGCTGGAACCCTTTGCACCAATGAGGAGAATTAGCACATTAGTAAGAAAGCTGAAGGCAATGCCAATGGCTGAAGACAACTGGCCTTGGCTGCTCCAAGGTGACCCACAGCCAGTCTGTTGTCACATTCCCAGCCTTGGGCTGGGCATGGCTGAGAGGGAAGCTGAGAAAGATAAAAAGCATCAATCCCATCCTCTTCGAACTGTCCATCCAAGAAAGTTTCTAGCAAAATTAAGCTGGGCTTTAACAGTTAGATGTCAAACCTAATATGACAGTTTTGTAGTGGGACTTGTCAAGCAGCCTCAATGACAGGAGTGTCACCTGTGGACTCTGCAGGAGCTGCTGCTGCACTGAACAGATGATGGCTGCACCACCTGCCTGGCAGCTGAAAAAAATGGTGAGTGCTGCCTCCCCAAGCTCACCAGGCCAGACTGGCTCAGGTGTGATGTCAAACTGTCACCACAATGCAGCCTGCTCCTTGTGACCAATATTTCAATGAATTGTCTCAATGTGGTGAGCTCCACGACAGCCCAGGGCAATGCATTTCACAAGTTAAGTGTTCATCAAATTCATTCAGCCTTCAGGTTCACATTTGCTACCTCTGAGTTTTCCTCTGAAAAATGGAGAAAGAACCCACAATTATTTCATGAACAGGACAGGCTATTGCTGGTCTCATTCTGTAGTTTGCAGAAACTCCAGAGGTCTCAAGGTTATCCAAGGGAATAATGGCGCTCAGATCTCTGCTGATATTAAAGGACTGTCACAGATTTAGCTCCTAAACCTTAACCTCTTCAAATAATAAATTACTTTCCTTCTGCTTTATTAGCTATTTCTTCCAGCCTCAGAGCCTTTACCTCAGAGCAATAATTCCTCATAAACTTTCTGTTGAAATTGCATTTGTTCCTGTACTTTGCATTTTATTCCTTGTCTATCAAGCTCTCTCTTCCCTTCCTGACTTGTATGACTTATACTTTACATCTGTAAGTGCTTTGCAATTAATCTGCACTGCAATAATTTTTCATCCCTGTTGCTTTGTCCTTTTTATCGGTTATACCTTTTAATCTCCCCACTTGATCTGGTATTATTTGCCTCTAAAAATGCCTGTCTGATTGTTGATGTGACAATGTAATAGCAATCATTTTCCAGGGAGCTGAGAATACAACTTCCCAATCAGTTCCTGGGAGCTGCCATGATTTAGTGAGTCTGAAAAGTATCTAAGAGTGTGAGTACCTCACACCACGATGAACAGAGCAGAAATGCCAGAGCAAGTGATGGCCACCCAGGCTCCAGAGCAGCCCAGCTCCACCTCTGAGGGCATCAGTTTTGTTAAGAGACACAGACTACCAGCGTGGCTTTATTGCTGTGCTAAGAGTGATGAGGTGCTATTTGGGTCTGGTTTAGTATTTCTGCATGACTCAATAGCCCACATGATCTGTGTCTCCCTCAGAAAACTCCACATTAACTCTCTGATGCTTGCAGTGAAATCAGCTGTAAGGTACAGATGTGTCTAGAGGCAGAATAGATCTAGTGGTGGTCTCCTAGTGTAGCTGTGCACTAGGAGGGAGCCCATGGGGATAAGGAGACAGTTTTGACAAAAATTGAAGCACAGTAGACATCAGTCCTCTGCTAGAAACCTAACCTAGACACCTGTGCCCCTGGCCCACTGACTGTCACTTACTGGTGCAAGTGAAGGGGCTGCTGCCACACAAACCTGCTGTGTACAGAGGTGTCCCAAATGTGGCACTCAGCTCACAGCCCTGGGTACCTTGGCCTGCTTGGTCTTGGTGCCTCCCTTGTGTTGGTGAAAGTCCTGACAGAAGCTTCATGTGGCAGAACGTCCAGCAGCAGCTTGGCTACTGAAGCCAACTGACTGGCAAGAAAATTTGCAGACAATACAGAGCTGGGAGAAGTGGTTGATGCACCAGAGGCTGTGGTGCCATCCAGAGGGACCTCGGTAGACTGGAGAAATGGGCCAACAGGAATGTCATGCAGCTCAGCAAAGGCAAGTGCCAAGTCCTGCAGCTGGGGAGGAGCATCCCCAGGCACCAGGATAAGCTGAGGGCTGACTGACTGGAAAACAGCTTGGGAGAAGAGGCCTTGGGGGTCCTGGTGGACACCAAGCTGAGCATGTCATTTCAATGGCAACGTGCCACTGTAGCCAAGAAGGAAAATGGTATCCTGGGCTGCATTTTTGTGAGAAGCATTGACAGCAGGGGATGGCACAGTGCTAAACATGAGTAATATTGGTCTGGGAGAACCATACCAGCTCACTCTGTGGCGACACAAGCAGCCTTTTTCAACTACAAGCCCTAAGTATGGCCCCCTGCAAAAATGTTCCCCTCGTACCCCTCCCAAAGCTTTGTGCAGAGGCAGCCGGACCCTGTCTGTAGCAGACCTTTGCAGAAGCAAGGCTGCCTAGCACTGGCAGGGAAAGGTATATTTTTGCAAAGAAAGTGTATTTGCAATTCCTGTCACTGAGAACAAGCCAAAGGTCAGTCTTCACCTCTGCCTGTCTCCCCAGCACAGCACAATCTCTCTCCCCAAGATACGACCCAGATAAGCTTTCTCCACTTAAGAATGCAGCAGCTGCACCATGGCTGCCCTTCAGTCATGTGTTTCTTAGGTTCACAGATTTGTAATGCCAGAAGGGAACATTAGGATCAGTGAGTATGACAGCACTGTAATACAGGGCATAACATTTCACCTGGTAATTCCTGCATAATTTCTGCTTGAACTGAGTAAAGCTTACCAAGAGAAATCCAGCAGTGATGCAGAATCCACAAAATCATTAGATGGAGTATTACCAGGGCTGCTAGCTTGTAAAAAGTTTTGTGTTGTTACCCTGAATATATCCAGCTTGAAGTTCTGGCACAGGATCTCACCATGTCTTTGCCTGCTCATTTCCCCAGCCCTCTGCCTTCAGTAATTTTCTGTCCTACATAGGTGCTTACAGTCTGTAAGACACATATTTATTTCTGAGTAACCTTCCTCTTGTAATAAGGCTTTTTGCCTAAACTTAGATAATTTTTTTAAATGTAAGTGGCTATTCTTGTAGTAAGAATACATTAGCATTCTTACTACAAAAATACTGTATACTACAAGAATAATGTAGTAAGAAGATGCATTGCACCTTCATTCAGACTCCTAGATAATTTCTGGCCACTGAACACACTACAACAGCAAACAGCAGTAATATAATATCCCTTTCCTTCTTTTGTTCCATTTTCCCCTGGATTTACATCTGAGGCTCCCATTAGATCTCTGAGCCACACAATTATATCAGACAATCATTGCACACTGTTTATTGACTATGACCTCCCATCCCCTCCCCAAGTCGATGACTTCCAGGAGGCAGCCTCACATCCTGCCAGCTCCAGGCACAACTCCCCTTCCCAGGGGCACATTTTGGCATTTGGGTGCATTAAAAGTGCTGGTTCTTTAAATCATTCCACATCACAGAACACTGTGTAACTGTCCTTCCCTTGCCATTATTCGCCACTGCCAGCTGCTGCTCAAACCACAAACCTGGCTAGTAATGAGCCTATCTTTTCCTTTGTATCATTAACAAATGCATTGTATTGAGCTACACCCTGTGTGTAACTACTCACTGAGTTCTCCTGGTAAGTCAGCTCTTTAAGATATTTTGCATGGTTCAGATGATTCAGTATGCCATTTATTGTGGGGCTTAATAGATGGTTTAATGGTCATTTAATATCACTGAGCATAATTGC
The DNA here is from genome assembly GCA_910950805.1 of Acrocephalus scirpaceus scirpaceus. Classification (NCBI taxonomy): domain Eukaryota; kingdom Metazoa; phylum Chordata; class Aves; order Passeriformes; family Sylviidae; genus Acrocephalus; species Acrocephalus scirpaceus. The sequence continues at coordinate 146,880,135 of OU383773.1, forward strand.
TGTAATCCTCCCACCAAAGTTCCCTACTCATGTCATCCCTCGGGGGCAAATACCCCAGGATTGCTGTGGCCCACAGGCACTTTGAGAGATGCACACCTCTCTTTTGGGAGCCCTGAGCTACCCTGAAAGCATCAATACAGTTTTAATCCAACACCAAAGAGAGCAAAGGCTCCGTGTGTGTGCCCATACACCCCCCACACACATCCATAAACATGCGGGGCATGTGCCTTTGCCAGATGTGTGGGTTTGCAATATCCAGCCCTGTCTCTGGGCAGATGTATTGCACCAACACATCACAGAGCAGCACTCTGATTAGGATTTGAGGTGATAGATGACCAAAGCCTGCCACTGGGATTGTGAACAGCTCACAGTGCTGCAGCAGACATGTACAAGATTCCCTGAGTTACCAGAGGGATGCTCAGCAGTGGGGCAGGAAAAGCTGAGGAGCCTTCAGCAATCCAAAATGCAGTTAAATCTCCAGCTGTGTTTGGTATGATTAAGTTGACAATTTGTCAATGTTTGTTAAAATATCCCATATTTTCAGGGCGCATCAGGATCATAATGCATGTCAAGGGTATGTTCAGTTTCTAAAAGGTCACTCAATGTTATAGATGTACCTGTTCAGAGCTATGACCTCCAATAACCCCTATTTGGCTTTTCCATTTCTTTCTGTTGGAAAGCCCTTGGTAACATACAACTCCATGGACTGCACTGTGATGCTCTCACGTCAGCTCTCCACCTGAGATTCTCTTTTATATTCTGTGGTAACACCCTTCTTGGCAGGGTCAGGTGAAAATTTCAAAAGCCCATTGATGGCTCCACAGCAGGAGGCTCCATGAGTTACAACTTGAAATTTTGTGGACTTTAACAGGGGTGCTCCTCCTAAATAATTTTGATGCTTTGGAAAAGCTGTTATTTCCAGCTGCCTTTGTTTAACAGCAGGATCCCCAGTTCCTGCAGAGGTTCCGTTTTGGTTGCTGCTGTTACAGTGCTAGTGAATATGGTGGGAAGGAATAAACAGTTGATACGTTTATTTTGATGACTCCCCTCAATGCATCTGGATGGAACGATACAGAGAATTATTGTCTGATTATGTATTCTTTGGCATTAATCTCAGTAGCTGAAATGAAATATTGGGCTATTATGAAGTGTGAATGAGCGTCTAATGTGATTGGGAAGGTTAAGATTTGAGCAGTGGCTTGGTTTTCTCATTCATCTTCAGTGTGCCAGATGGTGTGTCATCGGGCGTTTATTGGTTCTTTATCAATTTTATTAGCCATATGATTTGATTGATCTTAGTTTGCCCGAGCAAAAAGATCAATTCAAAAGGTATAACTTACAAGAGCAGCTTAAAGAAATAGAAGAGCCTATCAAGCATTAAAAAAGTGTTGAGATCAGTGTGCTTAGAAGGGCTCCAAAACACATCCACAGAAGAACAGGCATTGTCATCAGGAGATGAGGCCACCGGGAGAGGGAGAAAGATGGATGTACTTCATCAGATTGGAGCAGACTGATGGCTCCTGGAGACGCAGCTGAGAAGAGGCATCAAGGAAAAATAATCCTGCAGAAACAGCAGCACAGCACTTTCACTGCTGTGTGCAATTCATTGCTCAGGCAGGAGGCAGCTGTGGCCTTTGGAAGCACCAACAAGGAAGAAAGAAGAATTTCCAAATCTGTGGTCACTTCAACAGCATTTCTAGAAGGGGTTTCTTTCAGATGAGGAGTCTGGAGAAGGCAATTTTCAAGGTCCCTGCCATCGCTTGGGACAGATATCACAGTAGTTTTGACATCCAGCACCATCACCTCCAGGCACATCTTGCCAATTTCTACATGCAGACATCTGCTGCTGACTTCACATTATATCTCAAAGTGATCCAACCTGTCCAGTTAGTGAAATCTCAGAAGTATTAACCTCATCCTACATTTATACAGAGCTGAACAGCTCTCTGCAATCTGCTCTCTTCATCAACGAGTTCTTCATGGAATAAAATGGGAGCACGTGGCTCACACACAACCATCTCAGTCTGGGAGTTTACTAATCCCTTCATTTAAACCTGCATCTCACCAGCAGTTTCTGAAATCAGAATTACAATGCATCTCATTTTCCAAAGATAAACTATTTATTGAATAAATAATGGAAACATTCTAAATTAGGGGATACAAGCACCATTCACACTGATGGCCATGGCTTTTCTACAGTAGAAAATGGGCCCAAACAGGTACAAACACCACTGTTCTGCAACAGCAACTCAAACCTAAAGGCAACATGGGGATTTTTAAACCTCCTTCAGTGCCAGGAGCAAGGCAGTGCTCAGCAATGGGGTTTTACACCTCACACCCTGCCACTGAGCTGGAGGTTCAGGGATGGAGCAGCTTCTTCCACACCCTGAGAAGTAGGGGAGCTGATAATACCTGTGAGAACACATATCCTATTCACAGCCATATGTTCCTCCAGCATCTCGGCCTTTTTAAAACCCCATCTAACAGCTTCCTGATAAGAAAGTGTTTCACAGTCAAGGTTAAAGCAGAAAATCAAAAAAAAGAGCACTGCCCCCCTCCCCACAGTCCAAATGGAACAGGGAGAGACACAAATAAAATGCCCAGTCAAGAGGAGGGAGGAAATGCTGAGGAAGAGAGTGTGAGTGAACATTATGAATCCCATTACACTTCTATCTCACAGAGCAGATTGCTGCTGGCAGGAATTTCTGATGTACAGTCTAACTTGCTGTACAGTCTTATCACATATAAAATTGCAGTAATCATAATGCCAAGGAATGAGACAATGACAAATGAAAAAGCTTTCAGAAGTTAATGTTCACAACACACTGCCAGCAAAACACACAATCTATTTAATTAGTAAAATGCCATGAGATACTGTTCAATTCTCCATTCAGAGAGACTGTGAGTAAATATGCAAGAGTCTTATAATCCAAAGAGATGGCTGCATTAAAGATTGAAATATATGTGGCTGGTGAGATGCAGACACTGCACATTAAAATAAACACACTGCCTCATAAATTTAACACACTTGACATCATAATGGGCAATGAAAACTATGTCACCTATGAAAACAGCTGCAGATCCTTTACAACCACAGGCACGGACTGCTGCAGATACACATGAGCTTGCCCAGTGTCTGGTCTTGCTACTCAGGTGTTCTGCCACCAGAACAGCCATGGGTGTAAGAAGAATGAATGGCTCTTAGCTGGGATGGAGGGAATCAACGATTCAACCATGCTATGGTGTCAGTTCTCTAGACACAGCTCCTTTCTCCATTTTCCTTGCTCTTCACTTGGCTCTGCTTCAGTTTAGATAGCAAATTTCACACACTAAATCAGATGCAATTTCACCAGCCTCAGCCTTTCCTAAATGCTCTTCCCCTTCTTCCTCTCATGCCTGGGGACTAAATGTTCCTCTTGGTCTGTTCACAGTGTAGGTGGAACAGATTTCAATCCACCAGAAACCACCTGCAGCAGTTTCATAACACCCCAAACCAGGAATGGGCAGGTATTCTGAGCTCCTATTTGGCCACCGACTCCTTCTATCATTGCCACAGCCACCTCCATTGCTAAAAATATTCTTAAAATGGCAGTCACACTTCCCAGGAAGCTCTGGAATGCAGCGTCAGCCATCATGAGCTTCTCCAACCAACAGAGTGTCAAAGGATAACTTTTATTCTGGGTAAACTCACCTGTGCCAACATGGAAATCCCAACTCCCTTGGTTGTGCTGGGCCCAACAAAGTGTGGTGGGCTCACCCTAGCACACCTGAGATTCCTTGGAAATGGATGCATTAGGATGAGGGAGTGAGGAAAAGGACATGATGGCACTGTCATCAATTCAGGTCCCTGTGCATATTTTAGACCATTGTGTTGCACTTTTGACATGCAGCATAGAATATTTCATATTCATAGGACTCCATGTGGTCCTCAGGATGTCTACCCAGCAAACTATAAATTCTGTTCTAGAAGCACTAACTTTGATTTAACACTGCTGGTATCTATTCCTAAATCAGCTTCGATGTCTCCAAGTCCATGCCACAGTATGTCTGTTTCAGCAAGTGATGCAATGATTCACAGTGAGCAATCTGGTTCATCAAATAATCTATTCACTTACCTCAGTAATTATTTTTAATTGGTGATTTATGGTTTTATGAGCAAAGCAGATTAAAAGCCTATCACAGCATATTTCAGGGTGTGGTGCATAGTTACAGCTTTCAGGATGTGGGTTTGAGTTCATATGTCTCCCTCAAGTCCAGGATTGACTGACACATCACAAAATGTCACTTCATTAGGAGACAAACAGAAATAATCCAAGCAGAACAATTTTTATTGATAAAGTGGAGCAGAGAAATATCAGGATCACTTATCATTTTGTATGTGAGGAAGAGGCAATGAAATCTTTATCGGAAAATTCTCTCTGACAGGAATGCACTTAATCTTGTCAGAGATAACACAGCCACAGTAATGTAGTGCTTGATATTTATAATAGCTACAGTAGATAGCCCTACCCAAACATGCTGTTTCAGCAGCTCACAAGGCTTAAACTACTTTATGTCAAATGCCTTTGAAGATTTCATTTCTCCCTATTTTTTGCCACAAAAATCCAGTATCCAAGCATTTATAATGTGTCTACTGCAATTTTTCAGCCTTAATACAGAGCATGAAAGGTGCCACGTGCTCTAGAGCACACAGGTTTTGTTACAGGCCTCTTGCACCTTCAGAAGCTGCTTCTGCAGGACATGTAGAAGGTTGATTTTGATTTTGAGAGGTTCCAAATGGTGGATGGGAGACCTTTAACAGGCAAACTGCTTGCAGAAATGCTCATACCACTTGTTTTACAAGTAGCTTAAGCCTCTGAAAACAAAACTGCTTCTGAATTGCTCCAGAAAGACTCTTTTGTTCTTGCTGCCACACTAGTGACTCCTCAGGAAAATGTAAGCACAGACAATAACCTCCACGTGGGGAACATCCCAGTGTGGTGACATCCTCAATTCCAGGGCAGGAAATGTTTCTGTAAATGAAGCCATGATTTCTGTACTGTATTATACATTATCTTTCAATTATACTACAGTAGTAAAGAGACCTTATCTTTCAGTTACTGTAAGGAATCCAAACCAATCCCCTCTGCCAGATATTTTTGACAAGTACCTCAAATGTTGACAGCTCTACATTCTTCTCAGTGAATCTCTCTTCAGTGTGTCATTATCAAGGGGTTTTTTTGATGTTGATTTTAAATCCTCCTTATTGCAACCAAAAGCCATCATTTCTCATCACATTCTGCAGGAACTTGAAAAACAAGTTATTCTTGGTAGCAGTCTTCATTGTATTTGAAGACTAGAACTAGTCCTTCCCAGTCTTTTCATATTTAGGCTGAGCAAGTGTTGATCTCAATCTTTCCAGGTTATATTTTCTGTAAATTTACAGTAGAATTCAACCCCAGAGAATGAACCTCTATATAAGTGCCTACCTATAGCTCTATACATGGAATCCAGGTGTCTAAGATCCCTATATAGTTAACAGTCAATCAACAAGAATTTAGAAAATTATTTTATTCAGCTTAAAGCAGATATCTCCACTGACTATTTTGCCTTCATTGTCATCAGCTCTAAGAGCTTAAATATCTGTTTTGCCTGCAGATGCTTACACTGTAGCCACAAAATATTAGGAATCTAGACCAGATAACAAATGAGCCCCATATAATTTTCATTGTTTTCCACTGAACTGGTGGAAATCTTGAAATCTCTGGGGCAGCTTCAAGCCCTCACCGCTTGGCTTGTATCTCTCAACAACTGCATTCCAAGAGTTTTCCCCAAAATTAGTTATTTACACCATATATATATATATATATATATATATATAATTTATAGCTCAGACAAACAATTCAGAAGACTCCTGTCCTGACCTGAAAACACTACATTAGCAGGAACTTTTCAGCCAGGGATTAATTTAATGGCAGATATCCCAGACCTAGGAATTTTTAAAAAGACTAAATCTGGGGCTGGGGGGCAGTTTCAATGCTCCACCAGCCTGAAAATAATTATAGTGATACTGGCAATCCTCCTGACCTTTCCACAGGGCCAGATGCATCATGATACAAGCAGGAGGAACATACAGCTACACAGCTGTGTCCTTATCAGGGAATGAGGGAATATGCTTCAGCATCTGGTGCTGATCCAGATGGATTTTAGCCTGTTCCCTGTAAATCTCATCCCCAGATGAAGCTCCGAGGAATGTCAGAACACCTTTCTCTCCTGTGGAAGGGTTTTATGTGGACACTGCCTGACACCCACACAGCCTTAGCAGCCCCCAGACTGCTGCCATCACTTCCTGTGCTGCAGAAATGCAGAGACTTGCACAAACACAGGGCAGGCACTTACAGGCAAAATGGACTCAGCAGCAACAGAGAAAAACCTTGCCAGGTCCAGGGCTCCCAGTCTGAGCTGAGATGCATATGTAAAACACATTCCTACATCACCTCACTCTCCCTTTCTTGTTCTATCCACACATTACCTTGCAGGCTCCGTGGCCAGCTCACCTACTGGGACTGGTCCCAGCTCCTGGCAGCTGCATCTGTAATGGGAAGAAAAGCAAGCCAGTGCTGTTAACTGGCAGCATATTTCTGCAAGATGAGATTGGAAGTGACTTCAGCAATAGCTGCCAACTGAAGCATCCTTAACTGTAGATAAGAAAATTTTATTTTCATCTGTACTTCCCTACAGACAAAAGCACCTGATTGATGTTCCTAAAGAGCACCTAAAAAGCAGGTCCTGCTACAGCCACCTGTGGAACAGGAAAGGGCAAACCACACCTTGCCTCTCCAGGTTCTTCAGAGCAAATATTTCAAACTGTAATTTCGATTCTCAGAGCTGAAGTTCGTCCCCTGCTTCAAGCTGAAGCTCCCTTGAAGACAAGGATGGGGAGCAGAATGAAGCACCCACAATCCAAGAGGGAAAGCTCAGGGAGCTGGTACACCACTAAAGACACACACGGCTCTATGGGGCCAGATGAGATCCACCCACAGACACTGAGGGAGCTGTGGGAAGTTCTCACTGAGACACTTTCCATCATCTACCAGCAGTCCTGACTAACTTCCCAGTCGACTGGAAGTCAGAAAATGTGATGCTCATCTACAAGAAGGTCCAGAAGGAGGATCCAGGGAACTACAGATTCAGTGCCAAGGAAGGTCATGGAGAAGGTCATCTTGAGTGCCATCACACGGCATACAAGAACAAATAAGGGATCAGGCTCAGCCAGCAGGGGTTTAGGAAAGGCAAGTCCTGCCTGGCCAATCTTATCTCCTTCTGTGACAAGGTAACCCACTTAGTGGGAGAGGGACAGGCTCTGGATGTCTACCTGGGCTATAGTAAAGCCCTTGACACTGTCCCCCACTGCATTCTCCTGGAGAAACTGGCTTCCCATGGCATGGATTTGTGTTCTGTTCACTGGGTAAAAACCTCTCTGGATGTCCAGGCCCAGGGAGTGGTGGTGAACGGAGTTTATTTGAAACAGCCTGGAATGGAAAAATAAGGCAGTTTGCAAGGGTTCCAAAGCATTTTTTAAATTATTTATTGTGGGGGTTTTTCTCCTTACTTTTCACCTTGAATGTATTTATTTTGAAAAGGAAACCTAGAAATGTTTTGTCCTGCCCAGAACAAATTGTTCCCTGGGAAAGAAAAGTCATGGCAATGGTGAAGTCACACAGGCAGTTCTTCCTGACCCTCCAGGTACAAAACCAGAGACTTGACCTAACCCTCTGCCTGTGAAAGTCTTCCCAGCATCATCAGCTTCTTGCACAGACAGACCTGCACAGGCTGAGACATCACCTGTGGCAGCTGGAGCTGAAAGAGCCATTGATTTCATCTGTACTGAAAAGGACTCCATGCTCCACTTGATTTTAGTGCTGCTTTTGTGCAGGAATCTTTGAGACTTGTTCTCCATTATCTGCACACATAAAAGTGTATCCTGCCTTGAATTACAAATGCCAATAGCCCAGGTTTAAGAGATAACATGTTTGTACCCAGGTACCAGCTTGCTGTAAAAAATGTACAGGTATGAATCCATCACACCCAGCTGAGACATCTCACTATTGAACCAGAACCAAAACTGGACATTGAGGTATGGGGCAGTCAGGGAGTTTGAATTTCATGAAGTACTGATATTCAGAAATAAAACAGCAAAATTCTTGATCAGAAGGGAAAAGGGTTGCAAGTTTAGTCTTGACACACATGTAAACATCTAAAAGCCTGCAAACCCTATAATCAAACCCACACAGCAAAGACAGGAAGGTTTGGGGGCTCAGTGGCTTTGCCACAGAAATCCCTCATGTCTCCACAGACACAGCTGGCTCACAGTGCACCTCAGTTCTTCCACTGTAAACTGAGCAAAGAAGCATTGCTGGGTTTGTGAGGTCCTGAAGGGTTTATTTCACTAAGTATTGAAAGGTAATCTGAACATGGGAAAGTCATAGTTCAAGATTCATGAAGCGCCAAAACCTTTTTACCACACCCAGATATGAGAGAACAGAGAAGCTCCAATAAGAGAAAACCTACACAAGAGAGTCTTCACAAACTTTTCAAGACAACAGAATTCTTCCTGTGTGAAATCACAGCTCCAGCAGGAAATAATTGGGGTCAAACTGTTGAAGTCAATGAGTGTCATCCCACAGAGAGCAAAGAGCTTTGGGTCAAGCTGTTAAGGAGCAGGTACTTGAGCACAGGAGCATCCCATGAGCAAATGTGCTTCTCACGGGAAAACAACCCCTACATGCAGCTCTGCTGACTTCAGAATTAAAAATGAGATTTTTTTTTTAAGCAGATATTTGCCTTTCCACTGTAGCAGGAAGTCATTGTAAGGGAAGCTGAAATATTCCTTTATCAGGGTGCCCAAATTTTTTCTGGAGATCAGACAGGCAAATGAGCTCAACTAAACCCCGATTTCTTACTCAAAAAATCTATTCCAAGTCTTTAAGTGTTGTCATAAGTTTGGAAAACAATATTCATGACAGGTTGGTGATATTAAAATTACTGTTTTGAAGAGAAAAGGCAAGGCTGAAATAGCACATATCTTTGTCTAAGAGCTCCCTCTAGCTCATCAAATAGTGTTCAATACCACAGAACTATTTCTTGCACCACAGAGCAATGCTGCACATATGCAAGCTCGATTTACAGAAAAGTATTGCAGTAGAGTATATGCAACATGAAAATCCACTTCTCATCACTCCCATAGGATTGAGAACAACAATAAATACAAACCAGTAAGACATTAAGTTCAGTTTCCCGAGACTTTTATTTACCTTAATGTTAAAGCCAACCTGGCTTTAAAAGGCTTTTTGCCCCTTCTTGCAACTCTCAGAATACTAAAAAGAAAAAAAAAATCTCAGGTCTCAATGTTGTTTTGCCAGTCTGTGTAATGCAGCTGATTTTGCTCTGCAGGTTCACCAGGAGGAGACGGAGAACAGAAATTGCTCAACTTCCTTGAAACCACTGCAGGCAGGACCTCTTGAAAATGCACCTGGCAGCACCTGAGTTACTGTCTCTGGTTCTTCAACACCCATGTGCCCAGCAGCAACACCCCTGGCACTGTGTGTTAGGCAGCAGGAGCCATCCTGTTGAAACCCTGGGAGCTGAGAATTTTAGGCTTTCTGTGCTAAAAGGCACTGACCCTCAAGCAAGCACTACATTTGACCTGAGGCCATGGAAAAGGCTTCCAAAATTGGGTGATAGCACTGGGATTATGGTTGTGTAGTTTGAATAGAAGTGTGTAATGTCACAGAGTGTATGTAAAACTTAGGATTTAAGGTTTTAGTACATAGTAATATATATATAAAGCAATATGGAGGATTTAGGGTGTAGGTTAAGTTCTTCTTTCACTTTCTTCATCATGGGTTGGGTGTTTTTTTCTAATTGGTTGAAAAGATCCACATTGTGGACCTTGGGAGGTTAGGTTAAAAGTATAAATAATATAGGTATCATCTAATTATTGGGTAATTAGCACTTAAAAGACTATGGAAAGTGTTAGAGACAGAGCCATTTTCTACCTTGTTGGCTGGAACTCACAACTTGTGAGACAGTACTTTAGATAAGAATTAAACAACTGAGTCCGAACACGAGAAAATTTCATCTCCCATGCATTAATCCCAGCTCTAACAAAGACAAGAAGATAAAAACCTCAAACCATCCCACCTTCCCCACTTTCTTCTCCCTGTCCTCAGGTAGGAAGTTGGTACCATAGAGTGGTTGCAGTGGTTGCTGGAGGGACAGGGGAGGTGAGGGAGGAGATGAAAACAATTGATTTTCCAGAGGGCAAGGAAGGTCACACCCCTGGGGATCACAGGGATGGGGCCACACTCCCCACACCCAGCACTGGCAAAGGCTGGACCATGCTGCTGCAAATGCTGAAGGCTCATGCTGGGCTTTAATTCACTGCCAAGGACCTCAGCACAGCTTATGCAGAAAATAAAGTACTGCTGCCCTGCACTGCTTTATTGAGCAATAGAGAGCAATGGTTTCTCAGTCAGCTGCATCTATCTGGGGGTGATGTCTGAACAGAGAGCTGGCTCTGGATATCTGTCAGAGCTGGACAGAGCCACAATAACAACTTGGAAGGGTCCAACAATGGCAGCAGGAAGCTTCTTCCTCCTTCTGCATCATGGAGCACAGGCAGCATCTAGTGAGGCCGTGATGGGGAGTGACTGAAGGTCTCTAACACCATAAATCCACATTAGACACTGCCAGGTACTCCAGTCTCTGCCAGTTTGTATGTACCCTTTGTTGAGTTTCCCCAAACAGACACTGTTTCACAAAAATCATCATGGTTGTTCTTAATTTATGAGCCTTGAAGGAAGGACTGATAAAGAAAGTAAATGGAAGTAAGGTTTGGAGTAAATGCCTTGAAACAGGTCTGTTCCTGCCTCTTCCCCAAGCCCTACCAGCCTCAATTCAGTATTTCTCTTCGCTAGGGCAATGTAATTGGAATAAAACTTTCATTTTTAGGCTTTATGCTACTTTCCCTCAGAAATAAGTCCTACCTAAACAGAAGAAAGTCAGAACAGGAAAAGCTGAATTTATTAATCATCCCAAGCTGGATCAAGACACTTATTTTTAGTTAATAGCTCATCCTGTGTGTGAACATGTACAGTGCCCACACTCGGGCCTTGCCTCCAAAGCAAATCCTGGTTAAATACCTGCTCCCAGCCAAGGAGAGATTTTCATACAGAATAGCAGTCAGACTTAAAGATTAACTGCAAGAAGTTTCCTTCATCTAAACTTAATTAATGTGCATCCTTATCAGGCTTTTGAAAATTGCTGAGAAAGCAGAAGTTCTGTGCAAAAAAGAGTTTCTAGAAGTAGAAAGGTCTAGGGTTTCCTTTCTGGTAGAAAAAAGATTAAAAAATTGTGTTCCTATATAATCTGTAATTGTCCAATAAATTGTAACTATCTGATCTTCTATTAAAGGCCAAAAGGCAAGAATTCAAATGGAAATGTCTTCTATCACTATGTCCTGTACATAAAGTAATGTATCAATGCAATGAGGAAGTTAATTGGTTTCATGTTGCTTAGAGTGCACATGGAAAAAAAATTCAAAGGACCCAATTGCTATCTCTAATTAGAATTTCTGAGGAGCAAGATTGTGGAGACGGATTGCCAGCTTCCTGAGGCATTTCCTACTCATGCCAGTCAAATTTATGCACTCCATTTCCAATTGGTACCTTAATTCCCTTTCCATACTAACAAACTAGGGCTGGCTGATAGTTCATTTTCATTCACACAGTCACAGAGATCTACCAATGAGCATCTGGGCAACTAGGTAAACCACTGTGTTGTAGTGATGGCCAAACAGTGCTACATGGAGTATTTCTATAACGAAATTAAACCCATTACAACTGTCATTTAGGGCAGTACAGAGGAGAAAAGAAGTAGGTAAAAAAATAGCAAAACTATTTTGAAAACAATATGGCTGTTGTAAGACATTCAAATACATGAGGAGGTTTTCATGAATGTCTCTGCTTTACTCACAAGGTCTTCTGGAAATCTGGGCAGGATCTGGTTATTCAGTATAGTCTCCTTTTACTGCATCAAATCCACACAGGAGGCTGTCAAGCCAAGCACCCCAGAAGGGCAAACCCATCTATGGAAGATGTCCCTACTGTTATAAACGACAGTTCTCCAATATTCCGTTTTAGAGGTTTATTGGAAAATGACAAAATGAGATCGAAAAGAGACAATTCCCACAATCAAACGGCAGCTCTGAGCCCGGGTTTCGAGCTGCCGGGTGAACCAGACCCAGCCTCTATTGCACTGGGTCCCCCATAGTTCACACCAACCATCTCTCGAAGGTTAGTTTTTATAAGGTTTTTAGGCCCTGAGGCTAGTTTTCTGTCCAGTCTGAATATGCAGATAGGATTTCCATCCACCTAGAGTGAGAGTAGAATAGAATTCTGGAAAATCTGGTCACATCTCTGGATCTGTCTATGAATTATTCCTGAGGTATTCACTAAACATGTCTATGAATTATTCTTGAAGCTCCCGCTAGAAGAACATGTCTTGGTTTCTGGGTTTGGTCTCAGTGAGTGTCAGAACTCCAGGAAGATGAAGTGATTGGATTTTCTGAGAGCTGAATCGGTTCTGATGGGAACTAGTGATTGTTATCTGTCATCTGGCTCCTCTTTAGTATGGTCCACCCCCCACTGACATGGAGAATACAGTTCTATTGTTCTATCAGCAGGTCAGCTGCTTACCCCCTTTGTTGGTTTCTGTACAAGGGGGTACCTTTTAGCACATTTATTTAATAAAAACTCAAATCAAACTATATAACAGTAATAAAAGCTCGAATTAAACTACATATTTATAACACTACCCATGCAGGGGGCTTGGACTAAATGACCTTTAAAAGTGCCCACCCAAACCATTCTATGACGTTATGGTCAGGTGTCTTTCCTGAGTACCCGACTATGAAAATGTCAAACTTACAGAAAAGCAAAAAATTAGAAACTACAAATTCACATTCACTGTGGGGCTTTTTCTTCCCACTCCTTCCCTGTACAGCCCAGCAAAGCAAATGGGAAAACTTGTCACTCAGCAGCTTTCCCAAAGTTATCTGGTTTTTTTGAAAACCAGCATGGATCTTAGAAGGGCAGCACAGTTCTGATGGTAATGGATCTTTCTTGGGACAGAAGGGCCCTTGGCCTGGGGCCTGGATGCTGATGAGGTGTTAGGTGAGTGTGGTTTGTGGGTTTGTGAGGTAACAAGTAGCACACGGTGACTGTAAGCACACAACAACAGAGACTGTTCAACACAGACGACAGCATGTTCTGTCTATGGCAGAACTGACAGACTCCAGGGCAGGTGTAAATCAGAGCTGTTGGCTGGTACATGCAGGCAGAACTAAAACATGTTGTTTTACAGATGTACTGAGCTATTTTTCCCTGCTCATTTGGTGCTGCTCACTGCAAAATGTCTTGGCCTTGGAAATGTTGAATTTTTCTAAACACAGTTTTCTGAAAAAAAGCACAACACACCACCCTCCTACCTCTAACCATTTACTGAAAGGTTTTATTACTAGATGTGTTCTAACCAAAGACATAAATGTAAATTATAGAAGACAACAGCTATGCAGTCATTCCAGTGGCTGGGAAAAGGTGCAGTGAGCTATGTGCTCTGTAACATTTCTATACATAGAGTGTGATTGTATATGTGACCTAAATGGGATGTGAACTGTAGCTATGCATCAAACACTGGGTTATGTTCCAGCTCTTCCTGATTGCACTGGCCAGAAGCTGCTAATTAACACCTGCCAGGATCAGGATTCTACACAGGCAGCAGAGAAGAACTGAGACCACTCTGTCCCAGACAACCTGCAAGATCCCCTCAGATATTGAATCCTCCTATCCCATCACTTCTCCTAAATCATGCTCTGCTGAAGATGACAGAATTAGAAGATGAGGACCAAGCAGCCCTCCCAGACCCAGTTTAAATCACTACTATACATTATATCCTCTATTTGATCTCTAATGGAACAGGGAGCACTGGACAGGTGGAATCATTACTGAGAGTTGGGGATCCTGCTAAGACTGATGAGTGACATATTTTGACTGTATAAAGGCACATAAAAATGGCAACATCTGTCCATCAGTTTCCCAATTATCAACATTTCCTGAAAGCTCTGCTCTGCTGATTCCCACTCACTCCTGTAATGGAGACAGCAAACCAAGTCCAGGACTTCGTGCTGCCTCTACACTCCCATCAAGTGCCCCAGTTAAATTTCAGCAAAGATCACTGAGGTGCATGACAGCTTTTTTTTACCATCGTCAAAATCCCTGAAAAAGTGTACCTATGCATACCTGGACATTTCACTTTTCTGAGAAGTATCACTAAGGCAACCTTTCAAAAGAAATTGTTACAGCATATAGGGATTCCTAATTCAACTCAGGCAGAGCTATAGCAGAATTAAGTACCACGATACATTAAATAGAAATGACTTTGGGAAAAAAATGGTTGGCAATATACCAGAAGCACTTTACTTACACAAAAATCAGAGTAACAAAGGAAATTGCTGTTCAGTATCTATGACTTTGCACCTTGTAGGCTAACTGCAGTGGTGCAATTCCATTTGCTTATACAAACGTTAGGTGAGGAATAATAAATTTGCATCAGTTAAAATTTAATGTAATGAACTGGCCAAAAGCTTGGAATTTTTTTAAATTATCAAGTGTAATGACAGTATCCTAACTCTACAAGTAGATTTAAAACTGACTAGAAAGCAGGAGCCAACAGGTTAATGCAGACTGTTCATGATGGTAGTGGTGGATGGTGTTTGGAAATTCTTCATACAAACCTTTTTCCATCAAAATTAAGAAAACCAAGTATTTTCACCTTCTTATCCAAGCTAAGCACAACAACAAGTAAATCAGCTTTTTAAAAGCATTTGAACTTTTTGCAACTTCCCTAGAGAAAATTACAGAGCAATAAACATACTTTCCCTATGGATCCCACGGGATAAATCACTGTATCTTCTCCCACATTATGAACCTGCACAGCAGCTCAGGTTCTTTGCTGAGGACCACCAGAAGTACTGCAGTAATCAGAAGGACACAAGGTAGTGCTATGATGAACCTAGCAATCTCCAAAAGAAGATGAGCACAGAATTGGACCCAGCAGGCACGTGGACCTGTGGTGCAAAGGCATGCAACCAAAACAGCATCAGGTGCCGTGGGCTTTAGATTAAATGTCAGCACAATCCTTCTCCCCATCCCTCTGTGCCCCACAAGCCTCTGTCTTCTAAAGTCAACACAATCCAGACCATTTGGGGTGAATTAACACTGCTTTTGACTCCCTAAGAAAGCCCTTGCTGTTACACCTGACTATTATAACAGCATGACTAACAGAATTATGCTGTGCTCCCAAACAAGAGGATAAACTGAAACACCCTCCTCAGTACCAGTGAGGGACATCTTGTTTTCAGCCACTGTTGTTGCTTTTCTATTTTTATGTTGGAGAAAACAAATTGCTTGATCCTGGCAGTGCATGCCTTTCATAGATGGACTCCTTCCCAAACATCCCAGGCCTTGCTGCCAAAACATCTATTGTCAAGATCCTTCCCAGCCAAGGAGGTAAGAGACATTTGCCTCTGCATGCAGGCTGGTGTCTCACAAACTTTGCTCTAAAGCTGCCAACAAATAAACAAATAAATGAACATTATTCAGGAGCATTCACCCATGAAATATTGGTCTGCTTCAGCCACTGACATCCCATAGCCATTCAAAAGACATCATTAGAGCACATGGGAAATCCATGTGATGGATTTCCAGATGTAGAAAATGGTGCTGTCCTGAAAAGCAACATTATAGTCCAAAAGGACCAACACTTGAGCTGCTCATGTTGCTTCTGGCATGTTGATTCAGAAAAAGGTCAGCACAGACTGAGCTGCTGCATTTTCCCTAGTGTGCTCACAGGGAAAATTTTCCTGCAAAGAACCTAAAGGCCCTGTGATGTGCCCAGCACTCCTAGTCAGTGCAGCAGAAAGCAAATCACTTGTCTGTGATTTGCAGATTTAATTAGAAGGCTATACTCAGAGTGATGTCCTAGGAAAATGGCAGCCTAGAGCAAGAGAATATTGACAGTCCTGTGTGTGAGCAGGGAAGATGCTCTGGTCTGGGATTGGAGAGGGTACTTTCATACTTTACCACCACCACTGACCCTTTGTACTTCCTACAGCACATCATTTACTATCCTCTGCTTTCACTTCCCCACCTGAGGCCATCAAAATTTAGTCACCTTGCACAATTCTTGACTTTAAAAAGGAAACCCACATGTAAGTG
The DNA here is from genome assembly GCA_910950805.1 of Acrocephalus scirpaceus scirpaceus. NCBI lineage: Eukaryota > Metazoa > Chordata > Aves > Passeriformes > Sylviidae > Acrocephalus > Acrocephalus scirpaceus. The sequence continues at coordinate 146,896,451 of OU383773.1, forward strand.
GAGGGTGTCATTCCCATGACACAGAATTTGTTCTCTGCTATGAGCCTGCCCTTTTTAACCTCACAATTCATGATGTGGCTTGAAGAGCAGGTAGAACAATACAAATAATTGTAGTTATTTGTATGCTGTATATAACAGCACCTGCCTTTTGCTTCTTTGGAGTAATTCTTAATGGGTTAACTTACCTTCACCAGTCAAATCATGACTTTCTGATGAGGGACTTGGGGCTCACCTCAAAATTTTGAGTTGACACACAATATCTGATTGTGTCAATTGTCAAAGGCAATTGCTGTTGTTCACTGCAGAGGAGCAAATCTGGCTGAAACAACGGGACACCTGACAGTAATTTTCAGTGTGTAAGACAAATGGCTGGATACTGTGCAGCTGAATGGCTGCAATGATAGATGTGCACTGTATAATAACAGCCATCACACAGCAGCTGAGAGCAGGGAACAGAAGAACCACGTTCAGTTTTACAGCACCAATGTAAACACCACCAAGCTGGACTTGTCCAAATGTCCTGAACACCAAGTGCTAGACTGACCACAAAGATGCTTCAGACTGGCTAAAAGGGATTATTTGAACTTCTGGCCAATGGATTGGGCACTATTTATATGTTTAAACATTATATGAAGGTAATGTTTGTGACTTCCCAGTTTACTTCTCCTCCTGCTACACCTGAGTCAAGATTTTAAAGAGTTAAGATTTTAGCCAAGGAATAGAAGCAATTCATATTGATTAGGACATAAGTTAGAAAAACAAAGATGAGTTAATAATTATTAGATGCTTAAGCTAGAGCATAGATTATATATCACTTGGTATTATAGGCTTGTCTTAGTTGTGCTTGTAGAAGGAAATGAGATAAATGGACCATCATGATGACAAATGAAAACCAATGGAACCATGATGGCACCTGGACCCAGAAACTAATTGGAACCAAAGCAGGAGAGATTGAATTGTGCCAAAAGGTCACAAAAGACTGCCAGCAGTTAAAGGTAGAAAGGTCGTTGCAAAAAAGACTTCCCTGACTTCATCCTTCAAGACCACCGACCCAATTCGAGTGAAGAACTGCGCAGGCGTGAAGGACTCTGGCCTCATTATAATGTGAAGCGGGGAATGGGAGGTGCTGGGATTATGCATGTGTACAAACATTTTGAGTATGTAAGACCTTTGTAAATAAATAGAGAGCTAGAGCCTTGTAATTTGTGGGCACAACTCTAGGAGGTGACTCCCAGTGATGCCCAATGTCAAAATAAACATCACACTTTCTAACTTAAATTAGTTAGAGAGTCTGTGTCCGTGAGATTTTGATTTTATTTGAATCACACCAACAGCAAACAGATTACATAGGGACTTTAGCCCACACCACAGGAATCATGGCACAGCTTTTTTACATGGACCCTTGGCACAACCATCACTTTTGTGGAAGGACAAGAGAATGACCACTGAGCAGGGTATGGTCATTCAAAGCCCTGCCAATACTTGTCACATTCCTCATCAATACCATAGGTAACCAGAGATGTCCACAAGAGCAAGCCAGCTGCTCAAAAGGCTGCATGCAGCAAAGCCATGGTGTGGCTGTCTCATGTGGTGTAACTCCCATCAAGATTATCATAAAAACAAAAGATCAGGTTCAAGCTAACAGTATCCCTCTGCCACCTCCTATCTTAACACCCATTTAGCAAACAAATACTGATGGAACAGGCTCCAATGCCTGCCCTCCTTCCCCCCAAGGAGTGGTCAGGTTTAGTCCCAATCTTCTTCCAGTGTGCTCAGTTTAACATATTGCTCTCCTCCTCTTCATCTGTCTGCTTCTTCTTAGAAACTCCAGTTCACGGTTTGGAAAAGGTTGAAGCAATCCCAAATGATATGAAATGAATTCATAAAGCTATTTAGGAGTTTGTTCTTTGCTTTGAGTGGCAATAAATGCAGACCCAGAAAGAGGAATTACAGTCACTGATGACCTAACAGTTGCCTTTAGGATACGAAGGCTGAACCCCTGTGTCTGAACTCCCTATTATTGAACTCCAAAGCTATAATAAATGCATTGTTTGATGTCCCCAGCCCTCGATAAATCACAATATAGCAAGTCATTGAAGCTCTGTTTGTTAGGAGGAAGAGATGCTGACAGCTCAGTGAAGATAGGAAGCAAAATAACATTAAAAACAGATTCATGAAACACAAATACGGAAGGACCCAAGAATAGCTACAGTCCAGGATTAAAATGATTTCAAAGACATCAAAAGAAGATCTTTAAACATAAGCAGTACTGTCACAAACAACAACAATGTGAAATGAACCTTCTCAGCTCTGACACTGCACATCAACCCCACGCCTTTGAAAAGATGTAATATTCACACTCCCACAAATTACATCAGGCAGCTAAAGTACAGCATCACAAAGTATCAAATAATGAAGAACGGATGCATGGAAAGAATAAACACTCACAGTTTATCTGATCATGACAGTTACACTCAATTTAGTGCTACCACCAGCTGGTAATTGGTAAATGGATGTCTGAATCGACTCAGAATTCAGGGCAGCATGAAAACATAACCAGAAATTTCATTAGGAAATGCAGTTTCTTTCCCTGCTTCTAAAAGTAAACGGCTTTTCTCAGCCTTTCAGAGATTTTAGTCCTAACCTGATCCTCTCAGGACTCAGAAAAAGCCTGCTGTTTCTGAAGAAGGGTTAGCAAATGTCTGTCCTTGTCAGAGACTGGATATACCACCAGAAGATTTAAGCCCAAGCTTGTGACACAGATTTGAGTTGAAGAAAACTCTTCTCACTCAGTTTCAGGTGCATGTCTTGATCTCACTGCACGGAAAGAAACAGGCAGTGCCATGGATTCATTCCTCTGACCTATTTCAGACCTGTGTGAATTGCACTCAGCAGCACACACTTCCCTCCTTGGATTACAAAGACAGCCAGAACTGATGAGCTCAGGTTCAGGTATCTGAGAATCATAAAGTGGAACAGATGAACTCTGTCCTAAAACACAGCACGTCATCTCAGGATTATAACCCTGTTTTCTCACCACAGAACAGTGAGTTACCTCAATATCCACTAAGGAATCAGGAATATCAAATGTGATGAATACTTTCCTCATAGAAGACCTGACATCTTTAGGAGAAAAAACTGTAAAGTGAATTTTTCATAATACCCTCTGCTTCCAGGAGGATTTGCTCACATCTAGCTCGACTCTGCTGCCCAACATAGAGCTGAAAAACACAACAGAATGGTCAACAAGACCAAGAACCTGAGAGATCTGGAGCAAGAGATGCTTGTGTTGAGCAGTTGTGCCAGGCTGCCATCTGTTTGCCCTTCTAGTCAGCACTCACCATTCCCATGATGATATCAGAGATCATCTGGATTGAAGGAAATTAGTATCTGTTGTTAATTACTGCTGTGGAGGCCCAGTAGAGTGCTGAGTGCTTCTCTGGCAGTACACAATACTGCCAGATTTATTGGAGCTCACAAAACCAAAATAGCACTTTGACCAAACTTTTAAGAGGATTCAAATGAAATGAAAAATCAAAGAAAAAAAAAAAAAAAAGTAGAGAAATCCTGAAAGCACTTGCCTGTATTCCAAAAGGAAAGCAAAATCCCAACCAGAGCAAATCATAGCAAAAAGCACAGCTTAATCATAATTTGGTGTGTAATACTTTTATTAGCACCACTTGGAAAAGAAGAATTCCAGTTTGGGGACTGAAATACTTTATTTTCCTCACAAAAAAAATTATGCCTGTCATGAAAAAAAGTGTTTTATCAAAACTGGTTTTTGGACTAACCTACTATGACTGAGAAAAAGCTGAGCAGCCCATCATGAATCCTTCTTTTAAACAAAAAAAAAACAAAATCAAAACAAAAACCCCAAACCAAACCCAAAAGACCCAACCACCAACAACAAAAATATTAATACCTAATTTGAGGTGTCTGGTTAGAGTGACAGCTACCTCCAGAAGCTACAGACCATCCCTCAGATGGGGAAGAAATCCCAAACAAGGAACATCAACCCCCAGGTCAGAAAGTATCTGAATGGTCTCAGGGAGCTGCTGGAATGCCTGATGATCTCTGGTGGTGGCTGGAACAGATAAAAAGTGGCTGCAAAGAGGCAGTTCCTCTTCTATATAATTTATTATTCAAGTGTAAAAGTTTAATGTACCTATTTAAACAATTAAAGTGTGCTCTCTAGAGCAAAATTTTCTTTTTGTCCCTGAAGACACACTGCCTCATGAATCACTACGTGCTACAGCCAGGACCCAAACGTGCATTTAATTGCAAGTGGCTTGTTGCTCTATACACACCCATGAGCAAGAAATAGCTTTATTGTTATAATATACACAATTAAAGAAAGATAAAATCAGGAACCTCACACAAAAAACTCACTGGTATTCTGTGACAAATCTGCTCACAGCTGGAAGCCTAATATGTTTAAGGGTGGCTGATCTTTAATACAATTTTTATATGCTTTTTGCAGCGCTGCTATTAAAGCCTGTGGCACAAATCATGATTGGAACAAGCAGACCCTCCCTTCAGAAATAACTGAGTAGGCTGTGCTGCAGTTTACTTCATTTAATGTTTCAGGTGTTTATTATCTTTGCAGTTTAACTGATGGTTGTACTGAGCTGTTGCCCAGTTACATTCAGCACCAGGAGAGGAAAGGGGAATTAATATTACTGTTACCTTCAGTTATTAAGAGTTTAGAGTACTCATGACCCAGGATCTCTAACCCACTGGATGGATTTAAATTAATATTCTGTGAAAGATTTGCTTTCTTTGGCTTTATTATGAGAATATAGCCTAACCTGTGAAAAAGAAGGCAATGCTTGGCTTTAAAAAGAATGATACCACTAAATTTGTCACCTGCTGATATTAACAGTTTATTTTTCACTGGTCTTCTACACAAACCACAATGGCAACTGGAAGTGTTATTTAACTCTGCTTTATTATTTCATTAAGTTGAACCCATTTGAGAAGGCATAGGTTCAAAAGACTGCATCTTGCCAAATACTGAGAACTGTATTCTCTGTTCTCAAAAATTACTATTTGTAGCAGAGTTGCCCAAAAAGTCTTCCCCTTTCCACTGAAAAGTCACATTTTGTCACAGCTAATCTTTTTTGTTAATCATTTAATCAAAACATCCATGCCAACTTCTTAGGACCAAGACAGACGAAAACTGTGGCAAAGGGAACAGGGGAAATACCATACAGACACAAAAGGACAAAGGAGAATTTTTACTACAGTTTCAAAGCAGTTTCTGCTTGAAGAGGAAGACAGAAGAGCTTTAATGTTCATGCCATGCACACAGCAGGCTGGCTCCAGCTGCCAGGTCTTATTTGTAGCAACACTCCAGAAAAATATGTTCAATTGATAGTTCTGTAAAGCCATCCGGAGAAAGGTGAAAGTCGGGGAGGGAGGTTCTTCCTTTCTCACATGTTCCCACATCAGGAGGAAAGACTCTCAGAGATAAATTAGAGGCTAGACACATCTCTGTGATGACAGCTTTACTGAGGTTACACGATGGTAACTCATGCAAAACAGTGAAATGAAAAGATGAAGGATAAAATCCTGTTAACCATGAAAAACTGCAAAAGCTACAAAAAGTCAGGAGTATAAGCTGACCTGTATTGTTACATATGTACAACTTACACATTTAAATCCTATTCTGACATTAAGAACTGTAACAATATTTTAAAAACTATGATTTTTTTAAAAAAACAAACTAGAGAGTCTTTTTTCATGGTTATCTGACAGTCCGAGGTTCACATTTCTTCAGCAACTATAGTAAAAGCACTCTCCTAAAACATAAATCAGATTCATGTAAAAACCAGCATGACAAAGATATGGGGTCTTAAGAAAATAAAACATCCTATTTGAAATATTTAGCATCACTCCGCTACTCAAAAGACACAGGTTTGATTTATGCTGGTAAATTTAACACTGCCAAGGAACGTTCCCAGGTGCTGGAGCGCCATCAAATATGCCATTAAATTGTAATCATGATCCACAGCACCATTTTGGCCAGCTGTCAGTGAGCCAAGTAATGATTCACGAATCAACACAGTGCAGAGACCAGCCCATAAAGCAGCCCAGACGTGGTCACTTCATTGGCACTGGGGAGTTGAGCAAGAACAGGCTGCTTCATGCTAGTGGGTCTCAGTGCCAAAGAAGGGCTTTGAGCATGTTTGGTTTGCAAGCATTGCCTCAACCCCTCAGAACCGACATGGGAAGCAAGATGATGCATTTCAAAATTAATCTAAGGTTTGATACTACCCTTTAGGAGAGTCATCCAAGTTCACAAAGTCAATGGCACCTAGTTTATGTGTTGTAATTTGGCAAAAAGCAGCCTAAGCTTTCCAAACAACAGTTCAGAACTCTTCTACTACTCCAAAGACAGTCCTTGGTTACATTCTCATCAATTTCAAACAGCACCAGCATTGGTTTATCTTCATTACAACTAAACAACTGCAGCTCTTCAGAGAAGTGTTGATTGCAGAGGTTCTTCATGTATTCCTTCAGAAGGAGTACATCATTTTGAGACACACAGAAATAAAATGTTTATATCCTACTACTTGTGTAATATGTAACAATATATCATGAAAGCTCCCTTCTCCATTCCACAGCTTTTTGCTGAGGTGTGAAGGAAGAGTGCAAAAGAGGAGCGAGTTTAACAGTGCAGGGTTGGCCACTGAAGCTTGTCTGTTTTCACTTCCTTAATACTCCAATTTCAGGGTTGTCTATTCAAGATCTGACCAGTCCCTGCATGATAAACTCAGGGTTAGGAAAGGAAGCAAGCATAACATAACACAAAGCATTCTCCTGGACTGTATCCTTGAATAATATTCCCCATGAGAGGTCACCAGCTCCTTAAAGCCAGTGAGTTGTGAACAGCATATCCATGAACTGCATGTTACAGGAAAACAGCCTGTAATCCCCCTATTAATCCTTGGCACCAGGGCACGCACAGTGTAATTATAGACTGCAGCAGAATAATTTGAAAACTTTATTCCACAGGGCCATAATTAGATCCTGGCTGTAATCCTTTAATTGCCAATATCATCTAATGCATTACAGACATAGCACACAACTACACCAGCAAATGTGCTGAGAAGTTGTGCAAGAGCCCAGCAAAAGCAAGAGCAGAGCCAGGGATGCAGGCTGCTAAACAAGGAAAAATAAACACACATCAGAATATACAACCTAGAATAAATACACCAGGATTTCTACTCTCACTCTGCAGATTTGTTGCATCAGTAGTTGGTGTCCAAGAGCACTTGACTAGAAGCACAAGTCAGAACTATTGAAAAAAATCTGTCATAAATTGCCACTTATGTCACTCAATCACCAAGAAAAGGGCAGAAACAGATTTCTAGCAATTTTTTGGACAAAGTTATGAGGACTTACACTGTAGTAGATGCTGACCCAGTCCAAAATGGAGTTAAACTACAACAGACCATAAACACCCAGCACACACCCAGCTGTCCATTCTGTGCTCCTCTGTGGGAGGTGCCCATCACCTCAGCAACACATCTTCAATTGTTTTTTAACTAATTCTCATTGCAACTAACCCAACTACACCCAGCACCCAACTGCAGATTAGCAGCAGCAATAGAATTACAAACAATACAGGTTTACATTAAAAATAAATTTCTCCCTCATACCACCTGTCAAAGGCAGTGAACAATTTTCCCTTTCTAAAAGTGGCTGCAACTCTTGTCATTACCCCACAGGGTGCTGGAAAAAACAATAGCACAGCAAACTGCTGAAAAATTGCTTGAGAGGAACACAGCCTCCCAGTTAAACCACTCTGCTCCTTTACTAACTGATAGGAACACACATAACAGGGCACCACTTCTTTAAGTGCATCACAAACTCAAGATATATGGAGGCAATCATGCTGATAAATACCCTCTATTTACTGACTTTTCAAATCCACATCCACTCGTTTTGTTTCCTATGCAGAGAAACATCTCCCCTGACTGGTAGCTGTCACTTCCTTGCCTGAATTAAACTGGAAGATAAATTGAAAATAAGGGAATTCCTTCGTGATTTTCCATATATTCATTAATAACACAAAATACCATGGTTGCTGGGAAATGTAAAGTCTTTAATTTTAGAACAGTCTAAGCAATTGGGAAAATGTAACAGGTTCCTGGAATCAGAAGCAAAGCAGCACCCAACCTCAAACTAGGCCAAAGAAACAATTACAAATAATATAACCTTGTTGTATTTACCAGCTGAACTCAAGAGGACTTAAAGGGAAACAGCACTAGAAAAGCAGGAAAGGTGACAGCGAACTTGTTTATTTGCAGGTACTTACATGAGCCCCATGCCTCTCCCCAGTATGACAGGCTTTTATTGTAATATATTGCTAAAACTGTAAAATATCATTAAAACCCCTAGAAGAGTTACCAAATTCTCCTTCTTCTTCCCAATTTCACCTGATGGAAAGTTGAGAAACAATCCACATGTCCTGACTTAGCTTGACCTCTACTTCAGCAATAGCTGAAGGCAGCAGATGGGTTCTCAGGCTCCTCCAGAACCTTTCACCTGCCCAGCAGGAGAGAGCTGCAAGGCACAAATGCCACTTCTACAAGCACTGCTTAGAATGGACAAAACATCCTTCTTGAACAATGTGACAAGTGTTGGCAGAGCTGAGAAAGCTGCTGAGAGCTCTGTGCTGTGAGATCACACCATGGCAGCTCTGGGCACACAGAAACAGCTGTGCCAGCTCACCCCTACCTTGCACCAGAGAAAGCTGCAGCTCACAGGAGTTAATCTTCCATAAAAACAGGCAGAAGTACAGTAGGCTGGCACAGTGAGACCCAAGCTGTGAGCACACAAGCAGGACCACACAGGTTGTTCACTTAAACAACATCAAGGTAAAAATTGTCAGGTTGTTTAGAAGCCAAAGCAGTAGAGCAGCATCCTTCAGCATTTTGATTGGGTGTAGTGCAGGGAAGTGCAGCAGGCTGTTCTCAGCTCCCTCAGCCACACTGCCTCAGTGTGTTCCACCAACAGTGCCCAGAGACCAAAATCAGGATGGTTTTTTGGGTTTTCTCAGACTTTGAGCCTTTAAGAATTGGATGCAAGCTCTGTGCATCACATCACAGAATTTTATTAACTGAATGGAAAAAGCACTGCTTTTTTGAATGAACCAACTTCTTTTAGATGCATACACGCTAGGATGAGATATCTTGTCCTCAGAATTAATTATGCTACTTTTGAAGGCCAAGTGACCGTGTCAGACATCTGCATCTAAGGATTTCTCACCTATGTCAGAGCACACACACTGGGTGCTAAGGTACTGCCTTAGAGGCAGTCCCTAGGAAAAGTTCAGGAAAAAGCACACAGGAATGAAGTGACCTGCCTGAAGTGATGCAATATAGGCAAGACTGACATGGCAAGTGGCTGTAATGAATGGAAAAGAATATACAATAGTATCAATATCAATACAGGATCAATAATGCCAAAGAGAAATCTTTTCCACTGACTTTGGATCAGGCCCCGGATATTGACAGAGGAATCATCAGAGGTGAAACAGCAAGAACTAAAGTGACCACAAAAGCAAGACATTAATACATACCCTTCTGAGTTCTCTCTTTGATCACGTTTGGCTTGCAGAAAAGAAACCTAAGAAGCTGGAAAATTATACAAACACTCCACTACTTTGTTTTTCTCTACCTTATGCAAAAAAAGCTCTTGCTAGAGATCAGTGTATGAAAGTGAGTTAAGTGGCTATTTCAGTTTTACCTGAGTTTTCATTTTCTGTAACTATCTGAAGGCACCATGCAGCACTTCTTAATATCATGCAACACACTTTCAAGTGATGCTGGAGGCTGCATACCTCTGCTCAGTATCCCTGGTGGTTTTTAATAAGGTTTTTGCTTGTTCCATCTCCAACACTGGTTTGACACAACAGCAATTTTTCCAGATGAGTGAGAACGCAGCAATCATAAAGAATGAATTATTTACAGAAAGATCGTACTCCAGTACACGTCAAGACTTCACTAATTGTAGTTAATTGAAAGTACCACACTGAACATATGCACAGTGCTCTTTAGGTTCGTAAAAGCTTCAAGTGTTTTTAAATACCACTGGGAAAAAAGGGAAAGGTTCAGAGGATTGATAGCAGGAAACAATACCTTCCAGTTCTGGAGCACTGACTCAAATCAAGTCAAAGTTCATCAAAGGTAGAACATATCATCTGCTAAATGGATGAGGGGGGCAGGTAATCCCTTTTTCTAATGGGCACATAGTATCATCAATCTTCAACAAAGCCAAAAGCCCCAATTACAGCTATGCAGATCAGGCTGAACTTCTTGCTGCAGTTTTGCTTACCTGTGCTCAGCCTCCATGCAGGCCCTCCACCTAAGCCATGCTGATCCAGATCTTTGAAGAGCTTTTAAAAATATGCTCAAGGTATTCTACAGACCAGTTAAAAACCCAAAGAAACAAACAAACCAGAGGATCAAACTTCACAAGACTCATCTAGAAAGCTGCAGCAAAGCTCAAGACCAATTTAGGTCCAGGTTCATTGTTCTGCTCATAAACTTGCAGTTTCCCCAAGCACGATGAAACACTAACAGATCATTGTGTTCCGGAAAACGGGTGGGGTGAAGTTGCCTGCAAGGTTAACACTTTAAATCATCTCACAGAAGTGTCCTGTGATCACCAGAGACAAAGCAGGATCACAACACTTTCGACAACAACTGTAAGAGCAGCAAACTTTCACCCTCACCAAGCTCCAGAAATTATGTTTAGAGAGAACATCCCTTAGGAAATGGTGTGTGCCTGGAACTGGACTAAGTACATCCTGGCCCTTCTTGTTTACAAGTTTTGGGTTCAATTCTTTCCTCTGTCCAAAAGAATTCAAAGCCAACCAAGTGCTCCTTCTTAGGTTAGCACCCAAAACAAGGTGAGGGGATCTTTTTCAGTGCCACTGTGGCTATTCATAAACTATGTGCAACAAATCCATAAAATGTAAAATGAAAAGGCAAGCTTACTTGCTCTGAAGCTCAAATTATCCCAACAGCAGAAAGACAAAAAGGGCTAATAACTCACATTTCATCCCCTGAATAATCTCACCTTGGATTTTTTTCAGTCCAATGACTGTTTTAGACTCACAGGGTCTGTGGTGTGGCAGGTAGTTCAGCCTTCCAAAGACTTGTAGAACAGGGAAATTCACTTTCAGATCACTCAAACATCCTAAACATTCTTAATTATATTTTTTCACGAAGAGCAAACATGAGCACTTTTCCTGGTTTGTTTTCAATGCAAGTCTTGCTCACGTTCTGAAAGCTTTCTTTTTCCCCAAGACAAAACGGGTGCCCATGCCTTGAGTCAGAAGTTGTTATCAAAAAATTACCCATCTCCTGCAAATGTCAAGACACCTTAATGCCTGGCTAGAGCTGTTTGCAAGCCACATGTAATTTCCTATGCTACTTGCCCAGCATTTCCTATTTTGTAGCACCATGTGAGTGTGCTGGTACCTCAGCAACCACTTTCTCAGTGCACCAAACGCGTGACTCTTCCTCTGAAGGCTGACTTCAGCCATGCTGTGCTCATGGCTCTGGATTCTGCTGTACAGGCCAAAATCTTATGTAAGCAGCAGTGCATTGACAAACTTGATATGTAGACAAACTGATGTGACACTGGAACAAGCTGAAACAGTGCACATTGTAATAGAATATCCATTTCTTTCTTAGTGAGAGGATTGAGCAAATTATGCTTCAATGTTTTTCCCAAGTGCTGAGCTTTAAGTGCAAAAACATTCAGAAAGAGGCCTGAGTCCTGCAGTCCCATTTTGTTTAATTTCTAATTCATGCTGAAGAAACAATTGCTTGGTCTCAATCCCTTCAGGTAAGCTAAAATCAAATTGACTTGTCTTACAAAATTCTTATTGGGCTACACAAACTGTATAAAACCTCTGCTGACAGAGATAGGATAAATATCAGCAAGGACAGGGCAAGCAGGATTTCCTACTCTGTTGGATTTAAAGCACAGCAGAACAAAAGCTCTGTCCATAACACAAGAACACGTACCCATAACAGAGTAGTTAAGCACTGGAAGAGCTTGACCAGGAGGTTCAGGAACCTCCATTCACAGAAACTTGAGTGGTCCTGAGCAAACAGAGAGGATTCTAAAGTGAGCCCTGCACTAAACAAGAGTCTGGACCAGAAATTTCCAGCAGTCCATTTACATTCAGTGTATGTGATCCCACTGACATACAAACGCAAAGCCAACCTTGTGAGATGTAGAGGGGGAGTAAATCAGGACTACCACAAACACTGATAAAGATGTTAACAGCTTTTATTTCACTGGTGCAAGGCCTGTGTGTCATCCACCACTCACCAACAGCAAAGCAAAACATCATCTCCTAAAAAACAGTTTCAGAAAATTCAAAACAAAGGAACAGTGGCTATAATAAACTTCGTACAATACTGTAAATCACTTTGTATCATCCAAACATGAACAGATCAGTTTCTATCATACATGGCTTATTTTTTTCTCCAAAAAACATACCAGCACTACTCCAATACATGCCTCACACCTGGAAATGCATAACACCATTCTATGACATTGACAGCTGTTCGTGCTTAGAACTAGTCATTGATTCATCCTACCAATGTCATAAAATACAAAATGATATGAAAACCTACATTTACAAAGTACTGTCCCAATCCTGCAATCTATTCCATTTGGGTAGGTACCTGTATCCACTCCAACTCCCCTAAAGGCAATGTGGTATTTAGTGCTCCATTGCTAAAGGTTTGATTGCAAACTCAGGGCACAAATGGGAAAGGTTTAGATCTTTCCACAAGCAGTAAAACACTGCCTTACTCTTCTAGATGCAGTTTCAGTAGTATTTGCACAACCTTCTACACCGAGACTTACCTATTTTCAATTACCTCACATTTAGGAAGAAAGAAGGAAAGGCTCTGAGCAGTCAGCAGAGAAATGGCTCGTACTGAAATGACTTGGGGCTGTAAGCTGTGCTTTAGTGCACAATGGTGATCCAAATGCCTCAGAGTTAACCACATCTTGCTTCAGAATTTACAGTATCTGCTGCCTTCCTCTGCATTGCATGAGTTTCTTCACCAGCACGGTATCAGATACCTTACTTCCATTGGATGAGCACTATGACATGACTCCAAAAACGGGATTATGACGACAAATACTAGGGCCATACTCTTCATAGTCCTTCTTGGTGTGACATACTTGGAAAAACTCTGGCTATAAAAATATAAAACAAATCCCCCCAGAAGCATAAGGATGTAAGTAGAAAAAAAACAACAAATAAATAACATCTTGGCACTTCTGTAGATTGCAGCTTTAAAACACTGTATTACATTTTGAAATATAATAAAATGAGAAATGTTAGGATATGAATACAACTAATCCAGAGAAGTTTGTCTGGTCATAAGACTGCTTTTAAACACAGCAGTGAGAAATCTTGGCAGACAGCAATTGCTCCCATTTTCCTGTATTTGCTTCTCTCTTGTATTTAAGACCATCGATTTGGATTCTCTATTCCTAAAGTCCTAACTAATCTCTAGTGCTGATTTAAAGAATAAAGGTACTATATTGGAAGTATCATATCAAAACTACTTCAGAATTATGTAAACTCATGATATCCTTACTCGAGCAAAGCTCCCACTTGCCCTGTACAAATTTTACTAGATAAAACTTGGGTAAGGATTCCAGAATGTGACACAGCTTAGGCTGTTGCAACGAAAAAGTTTAAAACTTTGTACTCAAATCAATTAAAACTTAGTACTCAACCCAGAATTCAACATGCAATAAATATTAAGAACTTTGATGAAGACTTACTGTTGAAGCCAGCATGGAACCTCCAAACCAAACTGCATAACGCTGCATGTGATGTGTTATCACTTGAACTTCCACTGGTTTGGGCTAAGGAAAACAGTTCATATTTAGCTGGTTTTCAAACTTAACATGGTCAGAACCAGACATCTTCAACCCTCCATTTAAATCACTACCACACTTATTACTCAGATATGCTCCCCCTAGGAGACCAAGTCATAAAACTCTTCATGATAACTATGATGGACAGTTAAATCCCTCTTGCCTACTGCTCCACATCTCCTAGAAGGAAAACCAGAACGGCTCACAGTAATTTTAAAACTCATATAAAGAGATGCCATACACTGCAAGGCTACCAGTGCTTTTAACAACACATAAACATATCCTACTGACTTCACAGGGTATTTTCACTAGTGAGGTGAAAACTTTGAACTTGATTTCTGTGATGTAGTCATGTAATTAATGCACTTGAAACACTCACTTACTTTTATCCGACCACCACTGAGCTCCTCACTAAGCCGCAATCTCGCATCCACCACTCTCTTCAAATCCCTTTGCAGTCGTCGTCCAAAGTCCCTGAACATCGTGGATCCTCCTGAGAGGACCACATTCTGGACAGAAATAAAGACACATTCTTTAAATCCATCTTCAAGCAAGTTTCCCAACAGCCAGCACTGCAGAGGTGATTATTTGAATCTCAGCATCACTAGGAAGCTGACAAGGTAGGTAGAACAGCTTAAGCACCCTCCAATTCACAGGAAGTTCATGGCTCCCCTACTTTTCTCCTTTAAATACATTTTTTAGAATGGGTTATTACAAAGAAGGATTCCATTAAAACCATGAGCTAGTACCCAGCATATGCAGGACAGCAGAAATAAGACACTACATCAAGAAGTTTCTCTGGGGATGCTCACAGCAAGCAGTTTTAGCCTTTAAATAAGGCTCAAGTCTCATCATATTACATAGCTACAAAAGCTATAAAATTATCTAGAACTCTATTTTCTTTTTTTAATTTCCAGAGTTCTTCAAAAAGGCACCACACCTTTACAGAGAGCTGCAGCACAGAGGAAGATACGATGCCTCTTCCCTTGCTTTTCTGTTATTACTCAGTTTTCAGAGCAGAACCAAATGCCTCCCAGCCTGGACTTGTACTTGGATTCTAAACAGACATTTTAGAATTTCCCATCCCTAATTCTGATAATGTTGCAGCATCCCAGACTAACGCAGAAGTCATTTCAAAGGTGGGAGATCCAAAACAGGACCCCTAGAACATAACATTGGTGGCAGCAAAAATGCAATTCATGATCAGAAGAAAGAACACAACGTGCCTTTGCACCATGCTAAAACCACTCACATGCCTTTGACACATGTCCACAAGGAACTTGGATTAGGAGTTCATTGTACACAGGTCCAAGGATTATCTCTCAGTAACATTTTTTGACATTGCAGACCAAGACTGTGCACATAATGAAAGAATCCCTGACCCACTGTTTTCAGCCTGCACATGCATCTGAGGAGTCAAAGACATGCCTAATAAGTGTTTACACTTGCAAGGTGCAGAAGTGCTTGGATTTTAAGCTACAGATAACCAGGGAAATCTTGTTTGTACCTTGTAAAGTGAGAAGAAAGCTGTTTGTTTATTCATGAGAAAAAAAAAAATCCCTGCACATCATAAAAACCATTACAGTAGGAAAAACTCATTTCTTCACAGCTTCAGATTATCTACAGTATAAAAGAATGCATAACAAGGCAGGTGAGCTTTAAAGAAAAAAGCACAAGTCCCCATAATATTACTGAAACATTTCCAAAAGGAAAAGAGGAGGACAGAGAAGAGGAAAGGAGCCAAAAGTCACAGCTGATCCTAAAGTTAAAGCAGGAGGGAGGATTCCCCCTACTCTCCCCATACACAAGAACATCTCTTCCCCTGCGTCAAAGTGGTCATGCACTCCACTTGGTTAAAGGAAATTGCTAATGGGCAAAAAAAACTACAACAACCAACCTGAGTGATGAAATAGCAATTAAAAAGATGCCATCAGAAAATATTACCTGGAGGTAATGAAGTTGGCAAAGAATGCGAAAGCAGTAATTCTATTCAAAGCAAATTAAACTTCAAGCATACACCATAAAGTGGACAATGCTATCACTAAAAATAGATTCCAGAATAAACCCAAGAATAATTTTTCGAATACATCCAAGACCAATTCATGTAACTACAGAGTTAGCAGTATCATTGGGAGGCTCTTTCCACCTAGTTACTTTCCAGGGTTAGAGACTAAGAAGTTACATCTTCAAATTATGATTATTCAAGTACTTCTACACACCAAAATCAGTTTAACAATAAGACTGCCCAAGGAGAACAGAACCACCAAGGCACAAATGTTGAAAAGATGAATCACCTCATTACCACATATCTGGACCAGCCAGGCTAAGCAAAATTCTGGATACAAGTAACTAGGTGACACCAACTGCATTTAGAAGATGGTTAATTATACAGTTATAGTTCCCCTGCTCCCTGCACGTCTTGTAAGTGCCAAACCAGATCCATGCTAACTCTTTAGTAGAAGACTTGTCACATATCCTTCAGCAAGTTCTCAACTCAGCAAGTCAGGTCAGAAGCCAGGTACTCCCCACTTACACTAAAAGCAGAATCCATATCCTTTCCAAACCCCTCAAACACCACACCCACCACTTACAAAGGACACAATAAAGGTGAGAAAGGATGGTCAGATTAAAAAAAAACAAACAAAAACAAACCCCAGAAAACAACTAAGGGACACCACCCACCTCCCTCCACCATGTCCTCTCAAATATGCTCTCTAGAATAAATCTGCGTAATTCTAATAACTACTTAACACCATAAAAATAAAGCATGCTAAATACACCTGTGGAGAAAGCTTACTAGTGATGTTTGAGTTTTCAGCCTGTCAGGGAATCCTCTGGCCTCCCAGAAAAAAAGACATCAAAGAAGTTAGGCTTTAAGTATCTGTTTCCTGCTGATTCCTTTGAAGAAGACTTCTTCTGATCTTACTCTGCCCAAACACACTTCAGCTGGTTTAACAGCTCCAAGCAGCCCACATGTTTCTCAGCTAACACCAATTATCATACCTGCTGATGGAAAGAACCTCCAGCTGGTTATCACTTTAACAGCTAACTGGCTGAACATTTAAGTTGTTCCGAAAGAATGTGTTCCCTTAGCTGAGAGGGACAAAGCCCTTCCACACACCTTCAACAAGCAAATAAATGGAAGTAGGCTATCTGGAAGGAGACCAGAAGAATCACTGAGGGTAGAAAAGATCTCTAAGATCATCAAGATCACCTCAGAGGGCTGGCAAGAAATTTCTCCCTTCTCATCTGTACCTTTTGTTTCTCTTATGAACTCTGAGGTTCTGAATTTCTCATTGTGCCATTTCTGGTATTATCCCTGTAGAGTGTAACGCTGCAGAGATATGAAATTACCAAACAAAGAAACCCAGCTCCTGCAAGAGAAATCTCTGACTAAATCAAGCTTACATAAAAATTCCAAAGAGTGAAATTAGTTCCTGAAGAACCAAGCACAAGGTGCTGAACTGGTTTGTGCATCTTCACACTGCACTGTGGTGTGAGCACACTTTCAGCTGGAAAGTATAAAAGAATCAGACTTTGCAGCACCAAACTGAAAAGCATCCCCTTGGAGCTTTTCTGGCAAGTAAGAACAACACATCCCATTTTCTCTTCTTTCCAACTGACAGCCTAAATTAAAGTTAACATGATATGACCAGACCACCAGAGACATGTAACGAGATCAATATATGACTGTTAATAAAAATTATTATGGGTAAAACCAGGAAGGTTCATAAGATGAAGCCAAGCACTTCATTAGAAAGTGAATCAATTAAGCTACATGTCTCTCTTAATTTGGTTAAAACAGGGCACTATTTGCCAACACAGTATGGAAAGCATAAGGATAAATATAGTTCATACTGAACAATAAATATAGCAAAAAGAAGTAAATTTATTTTGAGAAACACTATTTAAAAAAATACATACACTTCTAATAATAAACCATTTCTTTTTCCTCAAAATCATGGATTTAATGTTCATTTCACATTTCAAGTAATAGCAGGAGATTTCAGCATGACTTGTGGTGCTATTCTGCAGAAATATGCCTTAGACACAAAAGGAACCAGAAAATCCTGCAGATGCACTAAACAATTATTAAACCAACTAGCAGGAGTAATCTTACAAATTTATTTACAGCTTTGATAGGAATAAGCAGGGCTTCTCCTCAGTACTCCTGTGCTACAATAACAGAGCTAATCTCCTGGGGCTTTCATTCAAATACCACAGGAATACAGCAGTATTCAGCAGGAACGCTGTTCCTTTCCCGTGTGCTGTCATGGTGCCAGCAGATGCCACGGCCTGGCAGTCTCTCCACCCTCCCCTCACCCCCAGAGCCTCCCCACTCTGCTCTGGGCCAGTAACAGGGAATTTCAGTGGTGCTGGAGCACAGATAGCAAAGCCAGTCCAACAGTGCCATCTACCCACCACACTGTGCAGCTGGAGCTGCTCTCACACCAAGTGTTTCTATTTAACACCAGTTGAAGTCAGAGGTGATGTCAGGGGGTTTGCACCATCCCCACACCCGGGACCTCTCCAGCGTTTGAGGATGGGCTCTTGTGAGCTCAGCAGCTTAACTTGCTGAGTGAACATTGACACAACAAGTGCAGTCCAAGTCTTAATTGTAGCAACGAGCTTGACTTTACTATTTTACTAAGTTTTCATTTTGAGAGAGATAAATCTGAGTCCACAACAGCTGCACACCCAGCTAAGAAGTCATCTTCTCTAAGGAAAAGGGCCAACTTGTCAAAATCTCTCCATGCACCTGTGTTTCCATGGAAAACCTGGATAATTCATCTCTAACAAAACACCACACTTGCCAATATCCTACAGTCCCCCACCCCATGCAGAATTTTCAATTTGAGAAGCTGGCTTAGAAGTTTGAGGTCAAGGCTGTTGTCATTTGATTCAACATGATCTGAATCATGAATGCTTAAGCATGCTTGGCTAGGACCTTTCAGAGATATTTCTGGCAGAATTTAACTGGCTTCAGATGTCATTTATTTTATATTCTTTCATTCAGATATTTGTTCTAAAAACACAGTAGAGAAAAGTTGAAAGAAATCAATTGCTGGGACAGTCAGTGACCCTACACTTCTTTGTATTGGGAGGAGGTAAGGACCTCAGAACTGTTAATAGTGTTCTCATCTTAACTCTGGAAGTACCTGGGGAGGGACTCTGGATAAGGAAAAAGAAAGATGAAGTAGAGCATGGAATAAAAGTAATAGTTTCTGAACCTGTGACTAACAAAAAATACCACTTATTAGGATATCAAGCCATTTTTAAAACTTTTCAAAGCCCTTTGTCCACAGCTGAAGTTATAACTACATTCAGGAAGAGACTGTTTTTGACATTAAATGCCAAAAACTCATGACCTAACTGACAAATGTTAGGACAAGTTTCAGAGCACTTTCAGGTTGAAAAGAGACTCTTAAATACCAACTAGTGCTGAAAACATTCCACACCAGCATCTGCTGGAGCTGTACCACAGGAGCAGATGTTCATCTCTGATCCAAGCTGGGTGTGCAGTAGTTATACAGAGTTCACTAGGGTGTTCACAGGAACCTGGAAGCTGGGGAAGGGTCTCAGGTTTGTGCAGTCCACAGCCCTCATCACGCTACTGCACTCTCCCAGTAATTTCTCTCCATTTCTGAGATATCAGTTACACTATGTATTCATATAATTATGAAGTAAGTACAAGGAAATGTTGTGGAACAATATTTTAAGAACAAAGGAAGCTAAGAAATTCTCAAAAAAATATAACTAGGTGAACTATACACCATTCTTCCCAGGGAACACCAAGGGTGATAGAATGTCCCACCAAGCCCCACAAATGCAGGAATTTTAGCTGCATGCAGGATGGGTAATTTTTCTGTGGAATTCAACACACAGGAATGATCAACGTAGCTAGGATGTCAAATTGTTTCATTCACGTGATAAGATCCAAAAATTATCTCCTCTGTCATTTCATTTGAGCACTCATTTTTAAATTTCATTATGCTTTCTGAAGCTTTGGGTTTGCCAAAAAAACCCAAAACAAACAATGAAACCAAACAACAAACCAAACCCACCAAAACCCACCTCATTTCTTCACATTTCAATGCAAGTCCCCTGGTTTCAAACCCATACCTATTTTTTCTGTTCTAGTAGAAAGCAATTCATCCCAAGCAATCCAGAGCTCTCAGCTCTGTGTTAGAGAATACAAATCAGTTTTTCCAAGCAATCACATTAAGATGATGTAATCATGGGAATTAGAGAGTGCATTGCTGGCAATCATTATACAATTAAAAAAGGCTTCATCATGTGTGAAAGGATGTTTGTGCTGAGTATTAAACAGCTGCAGGTTACGGGATCTTGTGGAGGCACAGAGAAGCTGACTTCAGTTGTGGGATAGATTTCTAGGGGTGCATCAGGCCCACTTCAGGCCCCAATAGGATCTGAGAAATGCTCATTAGGCCTCAGCCATGAAAACTGCACTTGGACTAAGTCCTTCCTAAGCTTAATAGAAACACTGTCTGTTCCCAGAACTAACAGGTATTAGGAGAGAACTTATCTTTTAACAAGCAGCCCTCAAAACTTTTTTCTTGCCCAAATAACAACTCAAGTGAAATAATATTCCTGTTATTGAACTTTCAAAGAAACTTACCAACTCAAATTGTGGCCAATATGGAAAAGTACTACGATTAAAGTCCACTCTCTACTGGTCCTGTAAACAGCAGTCCAAAGTGAAATCCTTTTGAGCTCACAATTGCCAGAAAATAAGGGGCTTGTGTGTGTCTCAAACACCAGCAACTAAACAGCTGTGGAGCCAACTAAGGACTGTTGGTAATAACAGGCAAGAATTGCTGGTAATAACCAGGCACCTTTGGTGTTGACACACTGTGGGGAAGAACAGGATTTGGCTGGAGAAGAGCGGCCAGGCACCCATAGTGCATTTGTCCATGAGAACAAACCACAACACTGTACAAGGAACAAGTGGAGGAAGTTAGCATGGACTATAGGGTGGGATTACTACCACCAGAAGTCCCCAAATCCCTTCAACCTATTTCCAGAATGGCCTGAAAGAACAGACTGCACATGTTAATTAATTTACATGGAAAGCAAGAAACCAGTATTTGGGGCAGAGAAACCTCTCCATAAAAAGTTACCCCCACCCCAAGCCCAGGGGATGCCCTCAGGACCCTGTACATGTCATTGGCCAGACTGATGCAGTTGGATCAACACTGAAACCAGGACAGGGCCTCCCTTTTTCTCTTTAATTCATCTCTCCCTCTTTATTTCCACTCTTCCTTTTCACCCTACCCCTTTACTCAAAACCTACTGCTGTGTACCTAGATAGGAGGTCAGAGACTAACAGACCAATTTCCATGCCAGGTGTGTAACTTATTAATAAAACTTTCAGACCCTCGAACTTTTTTCATTCCTTTTGACCAATGAGCATTGACAAATCTTAGATGCTTTCTTCCCTATAGGCTGGGTTGTCAAAGAACTGGCTAAAGAAGCCTTACCAAGGTTCTGCTGGTCCAAACATCAAGATGAGGTAAGATAACTGGCCTTGTGAGAGAGATGTTGATCAGATTAGGAAACAGGGATACTGGTAATAAAATTCAGACATACCATAGGACATCAAAAGATGGGTTGTGGAACAATGATACCACACAAAATCTGCAATAAGGGTACTCTTAGTTATTTTCTGAAGGAACACTGAGGAAGAATCCAAATATGTTTGATGGAAACTCAGCTCCAAAGCACGGGGCCTTGGCTGGCCACCACTCAGCACTGTGGGCAAGTGAAACTGATAAACCTCAAAGAAAGTATGAGTGGAATATTTCTGCATCCATACACTGGTTTAAACAATGAGAACAAGAGATGCTCGTCCCTTTGAAGTGACTTTGCTTAAAGAAGATAGCAACTATTACCATTAATAACTACTGACATCTCTCAGTACATTCGACAGGTAATTGTGAAACATTATTTTAATTAAGTAAGTAAAATGAAAAAAAGAAAACGGAAAAACAAAGTCTCAATCAGTGGCAAGCCAAGGAGAAGTTATTTGTCTACTGATTATGATGAGGCAGAAGTAACAACCACAAATTTTAAACACCACTTTCTAATCAGTACCAAGCCCTACCCCACCAAGCAAAGAATCTGCTGCTCTGAGGAAGCTTTGGTCTTTCAGATAAAATGCAGGCCCTAAGCACAACCACACACTAAAAGGTTCCTAAACCCTTCTGCTACCTAAGCTTGAACTCACTGAAGACATCTACTGCAGAACTGACATATGAGCCTGTTAAGTAGTTCAGCTTCCCTTTTTATCCTGCCCCACAGATCTGCTCTGGAGTGCTACAGCTCATTCTAGATTACAGAGGGTATTTACCAGGCAAGGAGAAGAGACTGTGAAATTTTAATAGTTACCAACTATCCTGAGACATGACTTAATTGGAACTTAAAACTCCTTCTACCAGGTCAGGAACACTACCACCTTTTACATGAGCAGACAAATCTCTGTGTGCTATAGCTTTATGCTGTTATTTCCAAAATTGCACTGCTCCTGCACAAGCAGAAAAAAGGGAACCATGGGATGTGGAATGTGCTGCCAATACAGACAGAGCTTGCCATGGACTATGCATGTCAGTACCTTACTTTTCACTCCTTAAAGAATCAGGAACTGAAAGTGTTCTGTGGACTCCACCCTGGGTTTAAGCAGGTTTAAGCTGGCCTAACTGTTCTCTCCTAAAATATTTTCAGTTCTAACGTACTTTATAACTGATGCAGTACTGACTAAACTTCAGACAATGGGCAGGTACAAGACAAGATTATGAAAAAAATATTGGAAACCACTACTTAGTAAAACAGGGGGAGGAGGGTAGTGAGAGGGGGAAGACCACAGTATAACCCTTCAAATGGGCAAAACCAGAAGTCCTTCATGCACAAGAATTCACGTTACAAATGTCAGATACAAATAACATCCCTCCGCCACAGCTCCCCAGGGACAATACTCACCTATGTATCCAGCCTCTACAGAAACTTTTCTTTCAAAGCTAAAAAAGCAGGGAACACCTACTGACATTCAGAAGTGGCACTTTGTTTAATTTCTATCCAAAGTTCACATCTCTCATTGTGGAGGAAGTGGTAGCCATGATGCTGATATTTAGGCTTTAAACAAATTACATGAATTTTACAAGAGAAAGGCCATACCTTATATAATGGACGCCGGACATCAATGGGACAGTTCTGTATAACTTCATCAACTACATCCGAAATGGACTCCATGAAATCAGGGTTAGCAAACTAAAATCAAACAGAACAGACATTAGAATTTTTCATCCAAAGAACAGAGAAATAAAAAGGTAAAATAAGACTGTGGAGAGACTTTAAGATAGGGGACAAGTAGGAGTTTCAAGTCTCGCTCACCATTTATTCTACATTAAAACAAACACTTCTCTACAGGAGAAATCAGAATTTCTTTTTCTGCTGAGAAACTCAGATTCTTTTCCTTGGTCAGAAATTCCCTGTTTACAATTTATGCACTACACACTTTTATTGCCTGCAAGATGTGTTTGAGTTCTGCAATATTAAACACACTGTTACCATGCACTGTGGTCTTGCCTTTCCTTTCAAGTGAGATTAAAAACACCAGTGTGCAAATCAGAATGTTTCCCTGCAAAAAGATTTTAATGCTACTAAAATAATTCAGTTGAATTCCCACCAAACAGTCAGATTTTTTTTCCCCAAGCCCAGGAAGTACCTAATGTTCAAAAAAGATGAACAGTCCAAGATTTTGAGTGAAAGGCGCCATCAATGCAAACAGGCACACAGTGCTAATGTAAATTTTTACATTTATAAAACTGTAGAGTCAAGAGTTACTAATGCTAGAAAACAGTCTAGTGGAAATTTTCCACTTAAAATGTAACATATGCTTTAAAGAAAAGAACTAGTAATAGCCCATATTTTTTTTCCTTTCAGAGGTTAAACTATGAAAAATTAAATTAATTACCAATACATAATAAAATATTATTCTAGATATATTATAAGCTTTTGTACAGAAGTACGTGGGATTTACATTCAAAACAAGATGAGATATCTACATGGATGAACAAATAACAGTCAAACACAACAAGTATACACTGAACTGAGATAAAATTAGCAAAGGAAGTTGGCTTGGAGCTCAGGAGCCCTAAGAATGATGGGGCCACTCCCCAAGAATTCAAGCAAATTTCAACAGTAAGAATTAATCATGCAAGAAGCAAAAACATGAAGTCAGATAAACCAAAGGAGAAGCTGCTGCACACCAAGTTTTCATCTGAATGAACTATAGCCTGAAAACTCCTGAGCTCTCCATAAAGATATTGATAAAACAGCAGGGGAAAAGGAATAACTAGAAATGAGAGGTAGGGTATAACATCATCCCAGAACACGGACAAGAGAACTGAATGTAAAATTGCAGTGTGCAGGCAATACGATATGGTTAGAGAATAGCAAGTAAAATATCTAATTTAAAAAGCAGAGAAATAATCTGGATAGCCACAAACCCCAAGACCTAACTTCAGGAGTATTAAAGACTTCAGAACAAATTCTGTAAACTGAAAGTAGGAAAAGATTACAAGACAGCTTTACCAAAGGCAGCTTTTACCTAGCTAAGTTGCTGCCCTTTCAAGTGAGGAGCTAATGAAACACAAGAAACTCCCTTTGGATGCAGTACACATCATCTATTATGTTTTTCTTGTCTAGGAAGTCAGTTCAGGTTTGGGTGTTTCTTTCAATACAGAGTCAAGAAACTACCAAGAAATGAAAAATATGGAAATTGGTCCTTTATCCTGTTCCCAACAGTCTTTTTAGAGACTGGAAAGAGGAGCTCTTAAAATTACGTCTGACATGGGATTCAATGCTTCTCTGTTAAATCACATTGGTAAACAGCAGGGAAGAAAAACTCTTTAGCCCAGAGATTTAATACTGGCAGAAGATCAGATGGCTACAAACTGACCACAGAAGATTAAAGCTGGAATTCAGATAAAAGGTGACACAGAGAAGCTTTTTAATATTCTTCCAAGGAAGAAAAAAGGAAGCTTAACCAGTGTTGGTGGATTTTAATAAAAGTTTTTAACAGTATTACAGACTACAGGTGTCTGCATAAGTTCAACCAAGTGTGCAGGAATGGAGAGGACCTGTACTAAAACCTGACTCCTCCCTCTCAACAATATCCTGAAACTCACTCAAACTAAACTACCAAAAATGAGACAGATGAGGTACAGAAATCTTCCCCAGAATTGTATATACTACTTATGACCACACCAAGAGAGATTTCAACAGACCTCCTTCAAGGATAAATTTATCATCCGTGCCTTACAAATTGACTCAATATCCAAAGTCTCCATCCAATATTTAGAATACCATCAATGCCATACTTAGGAGTGCCCAAAGGGACTGGCAACATACAAATACAAAGTGTAAAGGCATACTTGTTTAAACTGAGGCTGAAAGAAAGAGGAAAATACCGTACAAAAACTGTGAATTCAAACAATTTCTTCTCAAGTTAAGATTGCCTTTAAAGGAAAAGAATAAGATGTTTGAAACATTAGACCGGACATCAGAAAAACATTTTTCTGCTGGGCTGAAGTTACCTGTGAGTTCACCTGGCTTCAGGAGACTCGCTGGCCCCTCTCTGCCACGGGATGGCGCCCCGGCACCGGGAATGGCACAACTTAACACAGCTATTCCCTGCTCTTACCTCGGGATGGAAGAAGATCTCGGGCCCGAGGAACCTCTCGTAACCAACATCTATAACAAACTTGCTTTTGTTGATGGCGTTGATGCCCGTGTACTGTTTGATCCACTTGCGGGAGTCTCCATCGTACTTGGCAAACTCCTTCACTATGTCGGGGCAAATATAACAATATTTCTCCTGTTAAGAAACACCAGGCGTTAAAAATAGCTGAAATAATTAGTACATCACTGAATTAGAGCGCAATACAATCAGAAAAGAAAAATGTTGAGCATTTTTACAGATGGAGTTGTTCAAGGAGCTTTCCCTCCCACATCACTACTGAAGCCTCAGCCCCACAAGGCACGAGGCCCATTTGCTTCCAAAGGGCGGAACACACTGACTCAGCTACATTTTCCCCTCTCCAAATGAAAACATCACCAGCAGTACGTCTGTGACAATAAAGAATTTCAAGGGCAAGCTTTCACTGCAAGAGCAGGCCCACACAATCACCCTACTTTTTTTTTTAGTTCTATTACAAAGCAAATTTTAAAGAACTCCAAAGTTTAAATGCTGATTTAATCTGCAGAAAATACTCACTCCAAACAGTCTAGCACGAATATTTTCTTCCTCTTTCTCCTTCCCCCACTCTTGATTGGATAAACCACCAGATGCTGGTGTAATTGTAATACACTGCCTACATTTGCATTTTTAAGAGAGCCACTGGCAACTTGCTAGAGCCAAAAAATTAGCTCAAGGAGATTTATTATGTATTTATTAAGAGATAAAGGAGGGTGTACCTTTATGGCTTTTGCTGTCTCCAGAGACTGTTCAGGAGGAATTCCTACCTCCCTTTCCCTTAGAAGCTGTTGAATAAAGTAAGTAATATCTCTACCTGCAATAGGAATATGTTTGATGCAACTTCCAATTACATAGCCTTCTGCCTATGTAGGAGGAGAGGAAAAGACATATTTGAGGGGAAAATTTACTGTGTATCAATAATTAACTTTCATTTTTATAAAACAGTCTGATTTTCTATTAAAAGTAAAATCTTGAAACTGTAAAATCACTCGAAAACTGTGCGCCCTACTGCAAATGGGTATCATTTTTATTTAAAGACTTTGACTACCACATATAAACAGATATTGACTATCTAACAGATACACAAGTGATAAACAGTCTTGTACACATTAGTCAGATCTGATGGTTCCTTTAAGGCATCACCAGAAAAGCAAACGCAATATAAATAAACTGTGTTCTGTTTGAGAGGGAAAATTAATAAAAAAAGTATAAAATTAAATTTCTCAGACAAGAAAAATTAAATTGGAATAGAAAATTCAAACAGAAGTAGGATCTTACAGTAAGCACAACAAAAATAAGAAATCTACTTGCTGAATTTTTTTAGGATGCATTTACTGAAAATACTGGTATTTTACTGGCTGAGCCACATTACTTCTTCCCTTGCTTTTTTTTTTACACTTTTCAGAGTTTCACACAGTAAATGCTGTTTGTTCTCAGCACTGCCCATATGACAAAATACTGAGAAGATCACATTAATACCAAAATGCAAGATGAAGTTAAAGGGAATCAAACTTTCATTTCTAATGTACCTGATTATTCTAGGACACCGTATGGTTCAAAAATATACAAAATGACATCAACGGATGTCAGCATGTATCGATAACTCTGTATTTTTAACATCCTCACATAACTAAACTAATGAGCTTGATCATGTATAAGATCAGGTACTTATATAAATTTGTAGCTGTTTCCACGTAAGCAGAGTGGAAACAATAAAATCCAATAAATCACATTAAAAGCACACGTTACCAGATACATTAAACAGTCAAAATGCAGGGTGTCAAAAAAGTTAGGACACTTCTTGCTGGCATGCAAGAGACCCATGATAATCACTGATATTTAAGAGAACTGAGGCATCACAGTAATGGAAGGTTACACAGAAATAGCCTTTTAAAAGCTAGATTGATGGTTCTTTACTGTGACCTTCCTGTAGTCTGCAAGCTGAATTGATACATAATGAAATACATACTTTCCCAAGGAAAGAAGTCCCAAACAACCCTAAAAATTTAAAAACAAGGTTTCATTATTTAAATTTATAATAAACAAACCCTGTCCAAAGCACTGCCGATTTCAAAGTGCATCCTGCTACTTACCACGGGGATTACATGGGTCACTCCATCACCACTATCGATGACAATTCCAGTCAGAGTCCGTTCCCCAACCTGCCGTGACGTCCAGGAGGCAGCTAAGGCCAACACTGCCTACAGCACAGACAGTTTATATTTAGAAGCAGGCAGAGTGTTCTAATTTACACTCTCAAAAAGTACTGTTTCAAACATTTTAGACACATGCCTACAAAAGACCAAAACACTGCAATTATTTTGGACTTTAGAAGAACGCGTTCACTTTGTTCACCTGCACGGCAATGTAAAGTCCTGGGATGTTAAACGATTCAAACATGATTTCTGCAAGATATTCTCTGTTTTCTGGTGTGTTCAGTGGAGGTTCTGTCTGCAAAAACAAAGAATTTTGAAAAAGCATCTCAATAGGATCCTGCCTTGATTAGCTTGGTATGGTAATCAAACTTCAAAAATCCTCAGTGCACTCAAAATAAAAAATTACAAACAGAATTTAGTGTTTGAAGCTTTTCAAAAGCAACAGCTGACCTGCAGTAGCCTGCATCACAAAATTAACAGAATATAGTTGTAATGCAGCTTTAATGATTATTTTTCTCCTCCCAACCCAAACCCTGTCATTGCTAGAGAAATAAAACGTACAGAGAAAAATGCTAAAGCAGAGCTATTTGTGCTTGGAATTGCATTTGGTTTTCCTCTTACAAAACTATTTCTTTAGCAGCCCTCATTAACTCACCATTAAAAAATAGTGATCCTCAGGCTCAGCTCGAAGGTACTTAAAAATGACCTGCTCCATGAACCTCTCCATGAGGTCCCAGTCTTCAACAATTCCATGTCGGATAGGCCACTGCAACAGCAAAACTTGTCAGCACTGGATCATGCAAGGACAAATAAACCCAGCAACAGGAGCAGTCTGACACCTCATCTCACCTCTCGTAAGAGGGTATCTTTTCAAACCCTCCATGCTGACTTTACTTCAGAGGCACAATTCAAAGTTACCTCCTGCTTCCAGGTACTTCCAGGCCCAATTCTACCTTGCAGGACTAGCAGCCAGAATCCAGACTCTACTCCTGTTAATCTGTTGCAGAACTGTGTTTTAACCTCTTTTTCTATAAATTTTATCACTTATAAAGTTGAGAATCATACTTGGCTTCAATATGCCTTTCCATATTATAAAAAGAAATAAAAACCATATAGGCTATATATTTTTCAACGAAAATTTCTGGCAGGGATGATGTTTACATTTTGTTCAATGTTAAGAACACAGCTGACATTTAAGTAACACAGAAGGATGTATAAAATATGATTTTTTTCCACATAGTTCATAAGCCAGTAACACTTTGTAAGTACAAGAAGTCCTTTACTAGGGTATGGAAACTATGATTCACAGAAAAGCTGCATTGAAGACAACCCTTCACAAAACAATTGTGACACTCCCTGAAGCAAAAGTATCCAACACATTTCCCAGTTCGTATGCCATGTTAAAAGGGTACACTTTTAGCAAGAATTTAAATATTCAGTGTACGAGACTATTTTAATAGCTCAGAATTTTGAAAACTGAACAGCTGCACTGTATCAATGAATATTTACACAAACACCAAGCATACAAGACAGCACTAGTAAAACAGATATCTAAAAAAGGGTAAAGCCACGAACCAAATCATGCAGTTTAAAAAAAATAAAAATATTTCACAAAAAAAGCAAACGTGTTTTGAATAGCTATCTAGAAATCCTAGAATATTTTATCATAAAAATTTGAAACTTGGGAAAGGCTGT
The DNA here is from genome assembly GCA_910950805.1 of Acrocephalus scirpaceus scirpaceus. Lineage (NCBI taxonomy): Eukaryota > Metazoa > Chordata > Aves > Passeriformes > Sylviidae > Acrocephalus > Acrocephalus scirpaceus. The sequence goes on from OU383773.1 coordinate 146,926,010, forward strand.
CTAAGTCTCCTGAATGCTCACCTTTGTAGCATAGGTAGGTTTATCTATGGCTTCATCTCCTATGAAAAAGTCCAGATCATCAACACCTTTCATCACCCTCCTCTGAGCCTGGTCCCCCACTTTGGCTGACTCTCGGATTGCAATACCTTAAAATAAACCCAAAAAACAAATCAAAACAAAATTAAAACCAGCTAAATACCAAGTGATGAATATTTATTTACTTAAGGATTCTTTTCCAGAAATAAAAATTAGGACATAAAAAGTAGAAATCATGTAAGTGATCTACTGACAAGCCAATAGAGCTGAGTTCATTCTCACTGCATCCTGCAGGATTCTGGTCACCATCCCTCATTATTATACATAATAATTCACATAAAATATTGAAAATGCATTTTGTTACAGACTACAGCAGTCACTATACCTGTAGAAGTGCACCATTCCAGTAAGCAACATGATTTTCTGAGTTTTAACTCTAAAATAAAGAGGAAGAGCACAGGAGAAGAAGAAAATAAACTGTATATTCAAAAATAAGTATTGGAGTCATTATCCTGGTTGATGAGAAAGAGGGAGGGGAGAAATCAATTTGCAGTGCTACAGAGAAATCTTTGGAGACACTTATGCTTCCCATTAGCAGCCTGCAACTATCACTAAAATTATTAGATGATGGCTGCTGTAGGCAAGAAGATGAGACAGCAAAAATCAAATCTGGGGCAAGCTAAAAATAAAAATGGAATGAAGTACTGCTAAAACATAACCTTATTTATATAGTTTTCTTCTAATAGGTCATAATTAGGATCCAAATAACATATAGCAGAAAATGCAGAGTAGGCAGACATCATCCACAAACACAATAAATACTACTAACACCAAGAAAATTACTCACAGGCAAACAATTCTTTTGGAAAAACATCTACCTCCCAACAGGTTTATAGTTGTATAAAACAATTCAGAGGAAATCCTTGCTATCCCACTTCTTTAACATAAGACATTTAAATCTTTACCAGTGGTTTAGGTTTCAAATTTTACGATTTTTAAAATAGCGAGACTGTAAGCAGTACTGCATCTACACCTGGCAAAGAATATGTGTCCCCTTCACCTCTTTGGCCACCAATTACCTTTATAATTTCCTTATCTTCATACTTTCTACCATGAGTAGCTACAAGGTAGTCTAGATTCATTAATAAGTAATTAATTGGCGAGGTTTACAAAAAGTAAAAAGCAGTGTTTAACATAAATAGAGGTAACAGATGCCATTATAGATGTAAATACATAGTGAGTGCTACTATTTATAAATATATATATACAGCATTTCAGAGAAACTATTAAGATGTCAATTAAAATCAAAAACACCAGAAAAGTATAACATTTTAAACAACACACACAAAAAAAAAATGAAAGAGTAAATCTGTTCAACAAAAGCATGTTAAATGTGCAAGAACATTTTAATTGGTAAATACACACCCAAAAGGAACATTTTCTAATAGGAACAACTTTTTTGAATATTGAACTGTCTACAGTCCCAGACAATGTAAATAAGGCAGACACCACCTGCACTTCAGTACTTAATTTGATTGGGAGCCTTCCCCAGATTATCCAGGCTGTAACCATGGTGTCAGGTAGACAGGAGGTAAATTGCATTCTGTCTACTCAAGAGTCCTGGCAGAAAAATAATGGAGATAAAAAGGAAATTGGACTGGAGTTCTCTTCATCTTTGTCATAGCAACCAAGAGCTGGTTTAATGAGCAACAGTCGTAGCTAACTGCAAACAAGGAGCTCTGTTTAGCTACACTCCAGCCAAAGATGCTAACACGATGAATATCACTTCCCAGATGGACACGGGACTACGATGGCTGAGTTGGGAGTTGGAAGCATGTCATTTAATCCTGAAAGTGCTCAGTGACAGCAGTGTATATTACAGTTTGGAGGGACAAAAAAATCAACTCACATGATGGGATAATGAACTGAGGTTCTGTATTCCCTGCATAGCCAAGCTTCGTATACCTAGGGGGAAAAAAAAAACCACCAGGTCATTAGATGCACTTAGATGCAAAAACATGAAGAAAAAAATACTTTCAATTCACTCCGCTTCTTAAAGTGAAGATGAAACATGCATCACATGCCTGTCCACAATTTCTGGGTTATGCTTTCAAGTATCATCCTGCTGAAAAGAAAACTCAAAGTGGTAAATATTTTAGGTGTTAAATTATTTTTCGGACAACTTCAGCTTACAAATTTTGCAAGTGTCATGCAGAACTATCAAGTCTGAAAACTCAACTCTTACTTTTTCCATCTTGTTGTCCAGCTATGACAAAGGACAGGCAGGTCACATGGCACCCTTCAGTAAAATTAGAGCCGTGTAGATTTTACCTTTCAGTTACCATGACCAAAGAGAGCCTTAGACTTTACATATTTGTTTAAAAGTCTCAAATACAGGAAAAAAAGAAGTAATACAGTGTCACAAGTAGAAACCACAGCTGAGAACTCTTGTTACAATCCTGATACAACTCCCTTTCAGGCCTCCAACAAACCACTCACTTTGTCACAGATATAGTATTTGTGCGTGATAAAAGACAAATACTATACCAAAGCAAGCCTGCACTGAAGAAATGCTTTAGAAATGGGCAGCAGATGGTATAAAGCATTGATAATTTCTTTCAATATACATATAATATCTATTTTAACAAGGATCAAGAGGAAAAAAGAAGGGGGAAGAAAAAAAAAGTAAAGAAATTTTCACATAAAATGTAAAAATTTCTAGAGCTGTTAATGGCTGCAAGCTACTCCAGGTCTTTAGCAACTACAAATAATTAACATCCCAGACTATGAAAAACAGCTCTATTTCCTAGGGAAAAAAAAAAAAAGAAAAAGCCCCACACTAACAACAATACCCACATCAGAAACAGTGTTAAAAGAAAAACCAACCCAACCAAATTGATTGAATGCTTGCAGAGACTGATATCACTTGAATATTGACACAGCAGCATGATTTGAGGGAATCAGCATTGCTCACATCATTTTTACACAAAAAACCTAAAGCCATGACATTCTTAAATGAGACCAATCCCAGTCTGGGTCCTAAAGTGAATATAAAGTCTTTGCCTGCATCCTACTCTCAATATTTGCAAACAATATTATACCATGGCTAAAGCAGAGGGTTTGCATCTTCATTAGCGGCTTGAAAAGGAGGTTCCTCTTTACAGAGTATTTGTTATAAAAATGTTCATTAAGAATCACAGTTTTCTTAGATAAAGGAATTAATCTAAATTGAATTATCAATTACCTGGGAACTTAAATATTTATATTTCAACTTCTCTTCAAAGCAATAGCTTCAACAGATTTCAAACAATAGTTAAAAAGCCATTCCCCACAAGGCTAAAAAGACTGGTTTGGAGGCAAGGGTTTGTTGGGTTTTTAATCATCATTATAGACATATGCTTTCAGTCTAATCCAAATTGTTTACGCACATTTGCTGTGGCTCTCAAAAACATAATCAGGATGTTAAATTAGACTGACTGTAAAGAAGGACATTACTAGTAAAAATTCTTTTTATGATTATTATTGCATAGAGTCTTCACATTTTAGAATGAGGCCTACCTAGGGAATACTGTTAAAACATAACAAGCAACAACAGGAGTTCCACTGGGATTTAAGAACAGTACAGGCCACTTCCTCTTATTTCTCTCTCTGAAACGAATCGTGACTAAATGAACATAATGAAAACCAAGGAAAACGTTTGTTTAAAAGACCTAGTTTCAAGACTTAGAAATGACAATTAGGCAGAAGCATCATGAAAGAAGCCCTTCAAGCTTTAGTGACAAAAACCAAAGACAGTATCAACATACACATACATGTAAATATATATATATATACACTTCTCATGCCATTTTTATATATCTGTGTGCATGAATAAATTAAAAGGTTCCTGCAGTCTAACCAGAACTCATTTCTTAAACTAAAGTCTGGCCAAGAGGTGAGTTCAGTTTGCCATCTTTTCCCCCTCAACACACATGCTAAACTCACACCCACTCACAGTATTAAAAAAAGAGAACACTCTCTAAAAGTCAATTTGGGCTACCAGTCTGCAAGAGCCTTACCTTCCCTCTGCAGAATGGATCAGATCCCCCTACTAGAGTAACTTGTAAAGTTACCAAACCCCTACAGCTCAGTATTTTACAGATTCATTTTTAGTCTGGGTTAATTCACCTAGTGAAAAAAACCTAACAAATAAGTTTATTTCTCAGTATTATGAAAAAAAATTCTCTTCAAAGAATTCATCTCACAGAAGGTAACATATGGAAAGATTTCTTTTGCATGCCATTAATCCATGAAAGACTAATACTAAGAGAATAACTCAATTCTCAGTTCAATGGTGAAGCAAATAAGCAGAAAAACAAAATCTGTTTTAAAAAATCTACTTAGGATCAAAAAAGAGACAGACTGGAACAAGCAGCCACATTTCAAGTGTTTTTGACAAAACCAAATGGAAAGGAAATTCAAATTTCTCCCAAGACCACTCAGGAAGAGAAGGAAAACATAATGCAGTTGTGCTGCTCTTTGCTATCCAGGAGCCTCAGGACATGGCAGACTTGGTCCCAGATCTCTGTTCTGCCCAGCAGGACCCAAACTCATTCCAGCTTTCAAGGGTACATTAAAATGTTTGGGTGACCCATTTCCAGGACCTCCTAGAGAAAATACTCCCTCTATTACATGATATTTAAATATTCACTGACCGGAAAGGCTCTAGAATTAAACAGTTACAGAGGTTACCTGGTCTCCAGTCCCTTCTCCAATGAATATTTAAGCATCTAAAACCCAGTTTCCTTTCTCCTGGGTTACAGCCTAGCAGACTAATGGTAATGCAACATCTTGTGATCTGTAAAATTACAGAGGCAGCTGTAACAGAATGTGTAGATAATCAGTATTCCAACTTAATTTCATTAAAAGCAGCGATTTGTTGCCAGTGAGATAGGAACCTACTGGAAACTGGCCAAAATATAGGATACTGCACTAAAAATTAGCAGAAAACTGATCCAATAGACTAAGGCTATTTCATGCAAGGAGATTTGAAGGACTACTTATTTTTTTAAATCTCTGGAAATCACATATTGTTGAAACAAGCAATTGCTAAAAACAGCGTGGCCTCTTCCATACTGCTTTGACCAGGTGATGAGTTCGTACACAAGACAGTTTCACAAACTTTTGCATGAGGATTCGTCATCCTAACCCTGCTCTCTTCTGAGGTCCCACCAAGATGGAAAGATGGAAAAACTTACATCAAGAACTGACTCCAAAGAGATACAAATGGACTGCACTTGGAAACAGATGCTGCACCCTTAACCACTTTAGAGAGAAGAGATATGTTTTGGAAAATTCTTCCCAAAGCATGGGAACAAATCACAAACTCAAGCAGTTGCTTTATCCATCTGAAAACACAAGACATCAAATTTTTCTCTGTACAAGTATGCAAAAGAGCGAAGCCTAAATGCAACACGAGTTCTTCACGAAGATTTGGGAAAGCACTTTTGAAATTGAGGGATGGGAATGAAGAAGACATGAAGGAGAAAATATCAACTAGAAAAGAAATCTATTTTGTCTGCACAATTCACCCAAGAGCACCAGCAGCCACTATAAGAATAAAGAGTACAGTAGAGCCATTGGGTTTCTTGTGGAAGTCTAGCACTTTGCAGGACTGAAGCCTGTGATTATAAACAACAGTTAATTAACTCAAGCTCCTTAGACCCAGAACAGCAATTACAATAATGTCTGTTCACATGCCTCACATGTAAAGAGCAGAGGTAATACTTGGCTAAAGCAACTCACTAGGCATCAGAAATACAGTATGAGAGGGGAAACATAGCATAGTTCGGAGGCTCCACCTATCTTTAATTGCAACATCATCAAAAAATACCTTAAGCTTCAAGTTTTAAGACCCAGTCCAGCTCACTTTTCCCAGAAACCAAGTACTTACCTCTAAACTCATCTGTAAGACTTTTCCAAAGTACTTTTTCTTTACTAGAAAGGAATGGCTTCAATAAAATACACCCAAACCAGAAGCACTCCTCAGCATCTGCAAATACACTGAGGAGAGGTATTTTAGGATACCTTTGTTTTGCCCACCCAGCTAATACAGTTCTGATGTCCCACAGCTAATTGCCAAATAATAAAACTAGCTATGAAGTTTAAAGCTATTTGAAACAGCAACACAAAAAGGCCTGGTAGTCCTAAGAAACTAAAAATAGCATGCCCTTCTCCACAAAAAGAGTGACAGCAATGTGTAAACTGATCACATGGAGAACCTCACAATCAAGATGTAGTGCGTCAACATTGCACTACATCAAGCCATTTGCAAATACAAATGGAAAAGATTATAGCAAATTATTAACTATTTCTGCAAGATTTTTGAATAAAGAGTGAACAGTTTATGGCAAAAGGAAATTGATCTATATCCAATAGACTAAAGGAATGTTATCCTGCCCTGCTATAAAAATATGTTTCTCACTGAAGATCTGTAACTATTTTTTATCCACCTGTTCTTACTTTTTTTGAGGAATCCTGACATTTTACAGGACTGAGGCATGTGGCTGCAAATAACAGTAAATTAAGCCAGCCTCCTTATGCACAAAACAATAACAAAACCATTCTTTTAACAAACTTCTTAAAACCCCTTACATGAAAAAGAGATAGATTAATGGCTGGACAGAACACCTCATTCATTACCAGAGATTTAAGTAGAAAAGTGTATTTTACATACACAGTGTCCCACAGTGCAAGTCTGCATATACCTTTCCCTTTCTGATATGCTCTTCCAAATTTTTTATCTGAAAGCCCTTTCATGAATAATTTGAATGAATTGTTTGAAGCTTGTAACCCGAAGTAGATTCATGCTAACAATAAAAAGGTTTCAGCCCACACAGAGGAAAATTCCAGAGACTGTGTATCAATGAGTCAAGCTACTTCTTCTGGCTGCTTTTGTTCAGACTCATTTCATCCTAAATTCTGCAAGACAACTTATTTCACATTCAGTAGTCTCTTTGCTGAAAACTCTTCCATTTTTGAGTGCCCTACAGCAAAGTCAAGCACAAGTCCCACCAGCAGAGACATCATGTTGCCTTCTGTGAATCAAGACCACTTGGAAGCACTGAAAAACAAATGTGCATCATTTGGGGACTATCCAAACCCTTCCTGCAACAAAACAATATACATGTCCTCCTCCCCAAAAAACCCATCAGCTTTACCCATGCGAGTACTAAACAGATTTTAGAAATTCTACTTCAATTATTATTTCTTTGAAAGGGCACAATAAGCAATGTCCTATCCTTATTTATTTTGTGTAACTGCTGGCCAGAAATATCTACTGCTAGGGTAACACCGGAATTCCTCCACAAACTGAAAGCCAAGGGGGTCTCCTGCAAAAGGCAGCTTTGGCATTTAATATATTTTCTGGGTTTTGTAGTTTCTACCCTACCTTTTTTAAAGGATCCACCTAGACATCCCATTTCTCTCAAAACTACCAAACAGTAATCCTGTAATAGCAACAGATCTGTGGAGAACAGATATTTACAGTATCTTCAAAAAATATATAGAAGAAACCTGGGAAACTACCAAGAAGTTATCTAAAGAGCAAGCAGAATTACACACAAGGTAGAACCTAGTCTCTATTCTACTTCCAAAGTCTGCAGCTGTGGACTCCAGTATTCCCCATTGAGGAAACAGAGCTGGTTTCTGGTAAGCTAAGGTATAAGCAGAAACAGGCAAAGATTTCTAAAACTTTCATGACAGTTTAATGCAGACATATTTCAAAATGTGACACACTCTTTCAGGAGAAGGCAATGTGGCACCACAACACTGGAAAGTGCTTCCTGCGGCTACCTTGGGAGCGGGTTTTCTTGATTTGGTTGGATTAGTTTGAGGTTTGGTTTTTTTAAGATTGTTCAGTTCAGGAAATTTTAAAGATAACTTTCCAAGTATTAAAGAAATTAAAATAGTGTTGCAAATTCCCTGCAGAGGAAAGGCTAAATTAATGCAATCAGTGACACCGAGTCTGACAAGCAAAGCTACTGCATGAATAGTTACTCATGGACCGGTGCTTCACTTCCTCTCCTCAGAGCTGTCTGTAACTGTTGGGCCAAAGGAAAGGTATTAATTAGCAAAAGCACACCACGGATTCAGTATTACCTTCATTACAGCTCCCTCTGACACCTCCCCCACTAAGGCACAGCAGGACTGGATGCTGAATGGGTCTTCTCTTGCACAGAGAGGTAGGACAGACCCGCTCCTGAAACGCCTCCCAAGCACAGCCTCTGCAGTTCAGAGTCACTCCTGCCCTCAAAGACTTGAGTTATAAAACTTGTGGTTTGGTTAAGCATGGGATAAATCTCACTCCGATCCGAGAAAGGTGAAGGGATGACCTAAGGACCAAGCGCATCACTGGAGCAAGGCAGCGCGCTCCCACCTCAGCTGAAAATGCTAAAATTGAGGACGGCTGGTTTCCAACGCGGAGAGGAGGCAGGAGCAGGAACCCGCCCCGAGAGCGGCCCGAGAGCAGGGGAGCCGTGTCCCCTGGTCTGTGTTCACGCACGGCACCGCACCCACAGGATTGCACCCACAGGACTGCACCCGGCTCGGGCATCTCCGAGAACCTGCCCAGGTACCGTCCCTGCACTGCTCTCAGTGCGGGCTCCTGGCTCCTCTCCCCTTCTGGAACCAGCCGTCCCCAATTTTAGCACTTGCATCATGCAATATTTCAAAGCCAGAGGACACAAACGAAAACGGGTCCCGAGAGGCGAAAAGGGCACACAGAAACACGCACGGCGGGGACACGGCAGGGCTGCCCCGCTCCGCGCTCCAGCGGGATGGAAGGGCAGGAGGGCGAGAAAGAGGATGAGAGCGATGGGCACCAGCCCGTTGAAGGCCGGAGGGGAGGGAAACACTCAGCAAGCCGAGAGGGCACCGGGACACACGGCAGGAGCGCGGCCCCGTGCGAGGAGCGCTCGCCGGCAGCGGGAGGCTGCGGAGGGGGGCGCGGCGCGGAGACACCCCCCCCGTCCCCAGCACGGGGACCGGCAACCGGTCCCCCCTGCCCGCACTCACCCCGTGCCGCCGTCGATCACGCAGGGCGGCAGGCAGCTCGCCATGCTGCGGGGCCGGCAGTGCGGGCCCTACGCCACCATCCGGGCGGCCGCCGGCTCCCCCGGCGCGGGCTCCATGCGGGCGGGCCCGCAGCGGCCGCCGCCAGCGCCGCCCCCCGCGCCTGCGCCGCCGCCCGCGCCCGGGCCGCCATGTCGGGTCAGGGCCCGCCCGCGGGTGAGGGGTGAGCGGGCACCGGTGCGGGGCTGTGTCTGTCAGAGAGCCGTGCTCGGGGAGGGGCATGAACTCGGCAGTGCCGAGTCAGTATGGTTGGGAAAGAGCTCGGAAGTCCTCGAGCCCAGCCTATCACCCAGCAGGACCAGACCACGTCCAGTCCTTCTTAAAACTCCTCCAGGGATGGTGACTCCACCACCTGCCTGGGTTGCCCATTCCAAACTGAACTCCCGTTCCGCAAAATGGACATCTCTGTGTTATGAACCTTGTGCTCAGTACAAATCCCAACCAGCCACTAGACACTGTGAAGAAAATAATCCCAGCTAAAGCCAACATGTTCCATTCGTTACTCCACACCACTGGCATCATGCAGAGGTCCCCCACTCCTCCTGCTTCTGAGAACACTCCTTAACCCACGTCAGCCAGGGCCCCTGCTACATGGCCCAACATGATGGATTTCATCAGCTTAAAATCTTCTTAAGTTAGATATTGAAAAATTTAGGTTGGATATTAGGTAGAGGTTCTTCACCCGGAGAGTAGTTGGGTGCTAGAACAGGGTTCCAAGAAAAGTGGTCACAGCACCAGCCTGACAGAGCTCAAGAAATGTTTGGGAAACGCTCTTGGGCATGTGGTGTGGTTCTTGGGGATGTCCTGTACACGTCTAGGAGTTGGACTTGATGTTTCTTGTAGGTCCCTCCCAACTCAGGATATTCTGTGATTCTTCCAAGCCACATATGATGGCAAAGGCTAGAACGCATGTTGCAGGGAAAATAAAAGCCTCACCACCCCCCAGCAAACACTGCAGATGCTGCTGCCCCTCAGAGCAAGACCTGCCTCGGTTCACGTCTCACTGAAGGTGGGGTTTGCCCCCGGAAAAAACACCAATGTGGAACCAATCACTTGTAAAAACACAAAATGCTGTTTCTTTGGGTGCAGGTGGCTGCGCTACAGCCCACAGATCCTCCAGGTCAGCCCAGAATACCATGTACTGGTACACTTGAGCACTTCAAACAAACAAAAAAAAAAATGGGCTGCAACAAACATCACCTGCAAAGTTGTTGACATCTAATTTGCATATGGGATAATGATGTGTGACTCAGCCCTGGTCACACTGGGAGTGCGTGGTGATGCCAGAAATAGTTCCTCCAGATGCCTTGGCCTGAGCATGAACTACAGAGCAAGCATGTTTCCCATGAGGGGGCAGTTTCCTATTCCCCACTCTCAGCTGTATTTACTTTACCAGCAGCCTGTGCTGACTGAAGGCCTGTGGAAGAAAATTAATGAGATGCATCCTCTAGTCCTCATACCCAGTGTTGGTGCGATGGCTATAGACTGTGCATATGTCCTGGGGGGGTTGTTCTGCTGTTTGCCACAAACTGAGCACACTCACTCAACATATTTGTTCGCTCTGTTCCCCTTGGAGATTTTGGAAGATACAGAGCATGATGGAAGGGAGCCCAATTTGCTTGTTGGATGGGCTCCCTTATCAGTGCGTTGAACCAGCGAATGTTCAGACTCTAATAAGTACCTCCAGAGCTGGGGATTGGAGTGTGATGGAAATTGTCTGCCCCCCCTCCTCTGGCCAGTGAAATCAAACAGCACATGGAAGGCACTGCTTTAGCATCCAACAGATAAAAGAAAGAATATGCTTTGACTTTCCTGGCCAAAATTTCCCCTCTCCCATGCTGTTGCACAATATGCTGCACTGGGCTCAGAGAATATCTGCTCATATGCTATATGGGCACATCACCATAAACTTTCTTATAATTCTCAACTTTCATTTAATTTTATTTTTTTAAGAAGCTGCTAGCTGTTACAGCTGAGGAGAGAGAACACCTCATCTAGAAACCAGTATTGCAATAGCTCACGTGCAGCTTACAGGCTCTCTGTAGACATTCAATTTGCAAACAGCTGCAGAGGTTTGAAACATTTGTGCCCTGCCATTGTCTTTTCAAGCTGTTTATAGAGTCCCTTGGGCATTGATTACTAGCCGGGTAGCTCTCCCAGCTGTTTGAGTGCTCCCTAACCCACTTCAAGCAGAATTAGCTGAGTTCAAACAATTTAAATAGGAGCCATACACTAACTGTGTTGATTGTGCCTGAAGTGGGTTAGGGAGCACTCAAACAAGTTGCTTTGTTAGCAGAAGTGAGGGGAGGGGTAAGACATAGTAACATCTTAAGCTGTTTCAGAAGAGGACATCTGTCTGTAGTTTAAATAACATTGAGACAAGTCCATGGAGTACCTGGAACAGAAATTGTGCCGTGAAACTGTGGTGACATACACCAGCTGATGGTCTTAGAGCCATGGAAAATATTAAAACATTCATTCATTCTATATTAGAAACCCAGTATGTAATGATTTAAATGGCAATAACAATAACTAGTTTATCAGGTAGAAAAGGAAGAAGGAGACACCTGATATAAGACATAGGGAATGATAGATTCTTCTAAATCCATCATCATGCAGCGTTTGGAGGATACCCTGGCCTCTCCCTTGGAACACAGCCCTTGTAATAGTAATTTCATGCTTTAAGCCCACAGGCATCATTATCTCCTTCTGCTCTCAACACCCTATAGGTCACCACAGTTGCTGAGTTTAAGCTGTGCTGGAAGGGAAATGGACACCCAAGGAGGTCTCGATTTGGATGTCTGTAGTGCCTGCTACAAGTTACATAATTTAAGCTTTGTTGTCTTATGTTGGTTTGTCTACACCCCTCTTCACCACAGCATCCAAATGCCTTCCAGGAATGTGTTAAGTGATGTGGCTAAATATCTGCCACTCTTTCATTTCAGGCTCAAAGGCAGAATTGTGTAGGCAGGAGAGGGTTGGGGGGTTAGTTTTTATTTTAGGGGTTTTATCTTAAAGTGTTGATGTTACTGTATGTTTACAACAAAGAAAGTAATCTAAGGGAGTAGAAAGTGGTGTAGCTTTGATAATCCTTTACTCCCATGAGAATTTATTCAGCACTAACAGAGCAGGTCCCAAGAAACTCAGATAACTTTGAAAATGCACATCTGCACTTAGCTATGAGAAGCCAGTATGTGAGAAGGGGGTGTTTGTGATGCTTTGTGTTAAGATGAACTCCACATTGTGCTCTAGATTGTGCATCTCCAAAGGTAATAGTGCCATACTAGCTATATCATGTTGCTGTTTCAGGGAAGGGGTAATGGAAACCCAGCTTTGGTTACATGTGTAATCTGCCAGGACGAGACAGGGGTTCTTAAACAAAACAGATGCATAAGATTAGTGGCAGCTCAGAGTCCAGAGCCATCACCAAATGAATTAGCAGGTTAACCAATAGTGTTTGCATACCCTCAAAGAAATGAGACTACAAAAAAGGTTTTCTTTGTTTACATAACCTCTCCCCTGCTTGACAGCGGCTTCAGTCAGCTTTTCCTCCTTGCTGAGCTGCTCTGTAAAAGCACTCTGCTGCCTCACTGGTACTGATAACACCTAAGATCTGCTGAAGGACTGTGCTGCTGGCACTGTGGGTCACCACATTGCCCAAACAACCTACCTGCAGGCCACATGTTCATGGTAAATTCTAGTTGAAAGGATTAGTTGTCAGGGTGTACGTCTTCTTATTTAGTGGGCACTTTCATAGAGGTCCTGAGAACATTCTCCTGCACTTCTACCTCCTCACAGAGAGGTCACCAATGTCTTGACTTGTGTAACTTGAGGATGAGGAAGCACCATCACATGTCCCTTGAAGTTTCTGTGCTGTCCAGCTATTATGCTTCATCCAAAATAATATGTTTTGGGGTCTTTTGTAAATTACTTTCAAATCTAAAATGTCAACCTTTAGTTAGCATTCTTTTTTTAAACTTTGATTTTTGATGTGGAGAACTGCTATCATATCATATCATATCATATCATATCAATCATATCTTCAGTGAATTACTTTTGAGTTAGATAAACTATTCCCTCTGATTTTGTTCATTGTACCAGCCAAAACCAGTGCTGACATCTCAGTCACAAATACATGATTGAATTCTCGCCTTGTTTTCTAACTATCAGAAGTGATAACAACAAAAAAGACTCACTTCAGAAGCTCAGAAAGCAGCAGCACAAAACCCAGGTCTTTAATCCCTTGATCGTGGTAAACTTGAGGCTGGTTTAAGAGCAGCTGTTACACAGTTGTCATCGTACAATCACTTAGGAAAGGTCACCAAGTAATGATGTTCACACACCAGCAATCACAGAGTGTTACTCAATCACTAGAAAGTAAATGGATGGAGAAGCTAAACCTTCCCCTTGGCTGCAAAGTCTGCCAAAAAAAGCAGTAACACAGTGTGAACTATCCACACATAGATATATTTGTAAAGCACACATTAGCCTATTGCATATTTCTACCTGTGCACAGGTATTTCTAGGACCATTCTTCAGCAGGGTACTTCAGTCCACCTGCAATTAAAAGTACTTGAGTACTCCTACTGAAAACAACAGAACCATCCATGTCCCTGAAGAAGTCCCTATATGTCCTTTAAAGAAGTCTGCAAATCGAGGCCTTTAATTCCTGCCAAACAGACCTTAATATACTGTGGCAAAAACCTACAAGCTGCTTATGCAAATGGTCTAAAAAAGTACTTGCTGTCTTTAAGTTATATCAGGGTCTTATGATACAAGACAAGTTAAAGAGGGTTTGATTGACGGGGGCCAGAGAGTATTTTGCAGAATAAGTCTCATATTTCTGAGTGTCTTCCCTAATTGTGCCCGCTGTTGTGGGATCCCTTGTGTGCTTCCTACATCCATGGGGGAACATTGCCATTACTGGCACCTCTCTTGTTCAAAAGAAGTTTTTGTCTCCCAGCTGAAAATTTTTCAGTGCTTCTCAGGTTTCTAAAACATCTCCTGTGTCTGCTTTTTCTGTGCTAGGGTTGAACAGAATCAGAATCCAATACTCCTGTTGGTACTGTACTACCAGCCATGATACAATCAACTACGTCCTACCTTCCTCTTTCTATAAGACACTCTAGATTTACTATTGGTGTGTATTTTCTTAAATTTTGCACAGTGACTTCCTACCTCCCTTTCCTGAATGGCCACTGTTAATTTAGATCTACTCAGAAACGTTTTGGATTCTATCTAATCTATTTTCTATTTATACCACATTCATCACCATGGTAGCTGAATGCCTTAGAAAGTGCCTATGAGGTAGAGGCTATGCAAAGCTTATTTTAAACCACTCTGATTCTTTGCCTTTAAAACTGAATTCTCACAACTTCATCTTACCCCAGCTGAGAAATTGCCCTTTTGCACTTTGCAAGGAACTGTCTGTAATTTGAAGCCAGTCCAGCACTTGGGACCCACTGTTAGCTGAGAATATCAGCTGCAGCAACTCTCACACCTATGTAAATAATACACTTATATTTTGATAGTTCTCATATTCAAAGAGAAATATTATGATATAGAACATCCATAATTAATTAAAGCAGCAGTACCTCAGACGTGAGCAAAACCAGACTTGCAGTAAACTCATGATCACTTTCACCTATGTTAATGTGCCCATCTACCTCAAAATCTGATTATTGACTGTACAGTCTAAATCTGCATATTGAGGTGTATATGTATATACAATGACATAACTGTGTCACATGGTTTTAAAACAGAACACCCAATTTTGTTCCATATACTCAGTTCTGTGTACTTTGTGAAGTTGCACCATGAAATTTGCAAAAAATTGCAGCTCTAATTTTAAAAAGAGTACACCAGAAGCCATATTTTTACATCAGGGGGGATTTTGCACCTGCACTTCTGAAGAATTCTGGCAAGCAACAGAAGGTCTAGCCAGCACCTGGGGAAGGTCTGAACTACTCCATTCATCTTATCTTGCTTAACAATCCCAGCAATACACTAATGAATTGTAAATTTAAGGAAGAAAAAATAAGTCTGCCCATATTGAACATGGGAATGGCACAGAGTCACTTGTATTTTTCAAATTTTTCTATTAATTGTAGTGTTCACTTTCAAATTCCTCCTTTGGGTTTTCAGTTTAATATTCTTAGGAAAAACGTTTATATTATCTGATAGTTTCTTCCCTCCCTTCAACAAACTCACTGGGCAATTTCAACCAAACTTGAGTCAAGGGTAGAGGCCTGAAAGATTTTCAGGAGCTGTGTAAAGAAAATTGCTGAGAATCTTACAGGGAAAGGCCAAATATTGTCCTCACAGAAAGATTGCAGCATCAGCACAGCTCTCTTATTAGACAACAACAAATTAACATGGCAGAGGCAACTTCCCAAGTGCCATATCTAAAGGACTATTTTGCCTGAAATAGCTACAGAAACCCACCAGAAAGGCACAGAATGCAGCAACAGAGCAATGAATTTGTAAGTGTTGGAGCATGTATGGTCTCCCAATAAAAAACACCAAGACAGAGAGAGATTTAAGTTCATGCAGGGGTACTGCAGGATGCAAACAATAACTCAGCTCCACACAATATAGCACCACCCGCGCTCTGAGAAGTGCATCACCCATATGTATGTGTGTGCTGAACCTCCTGTCCAATGGTTCCATCCTTAAATAAAATCACCTGCAAACTGAACTGAGCCTCTATTACTCTGGATTGACAGCTGCACATCTCATCTCTTGTGCACTGACTGGAATATTTTCTCCTATTACTGGTTGAGTCATTAAAATACCATTCAGATAACTTTTATGCAATGTAGTTTTTATCAATATCAAACCTGCTCGAGTTTCGTGGTTTGCTAAGTTTCCCATGACATGCTGTTCATAAAGCATAGATGTGTTTGTCACAACGATGCTGTATGAAACCTCCTCTGAGGCCCAGAAGACCTGATGGTAACAGAGAAGTGATTTCTTCATACAGACCATGAAGCAAACAAGAGATCACAATAATCTGATGAGACGATCTCGACATCCTCCAGCCCAGCCTACCTCCGCAGACATGTCAGTAGACTCGTTTGGACAAGTAGTTTGTTGTTTGTTTTCTTTTAAAATACATCAAATGAGTTGACACATCAACAAAGCAACAACATATTTTTCCAGTTACTAAATGCATTTGTTAATCAGCCAAACCAGAGATACAGTGAAGCCTCTTTGTGATGAAGTCTTTGGTTCTCGAAGTCACCACAGCACTGTCAAACGCAACACAAACATCATTTTGATCTAATCAGGCTTTAAGAAAACATTTATTGTAGCTGAATACAGCTGTTCAAAAATCACAGACATCTAAACTGCATGTGACAGGATCAGCCCCAGAGGCACAAAACGAGGTCTGACCAAGCTTTGCTGCAGGAGTAGGGCACTAGCTGGTCTGAAGCAACATTAAAAGCAACATGCCATTCCTCATCTCCTAAACCCCTGCTATTTAGACCAACTATCTCTCTGAGTCTGTGTGTAACTTTCCTAAGCAGCAGAACTATTTTTAAAAAAGCTTTTGAGGAAGAACTTGTGAATTTTTCAGGTTGCAACAAGTCACACACCAGAAGGGCTCTGAGGCTGGTACTGGCACACAGTTA